>JBAJHW010000003.1:245413164-246054414 GCA_037013535.1 Intellagama lesueurii | reverse complement strand
GAACCTCTTGATGATAACCCAGGAATGGTGTGGGCTCTGGATATACCCAGCAGTGGAGAAGGTAGTGGTGGTGAGGAGAGGCAAGAGAACAGCTTGTTGGCTGTATGTGCCAGGGCTGGCCATACTTCCCTCTTCTACACTCAGATGGTAGAACAGCAAACTCTTAACTTCTCTGAGACCTTGGTCGGTACAAAAGCATGTACCCACCCCACACAAGACATTTTTCTCTTCCTGGCTCCACCAGTGCTACCACAATCGCATTCTCCTGTCACTCATCTCTCCTTAAACCTCGCTACTCTGACCAATATAGTAAACAAACAAACAAACCAAAGTTTGAACATGTTGCATTCACCACACTAAACTCCCAGTGTATACCAGTATCAAAGGCTACACAGAGATGCTTCTCCAGCCAGGATACCACAATCTCCAGTCTCTAACTAAGAGCATTAATACCTTGCTTATCTTGCCAACCAATTCAAAAGGCAGTAAAAACACCCAATAACTTAGAAAAAAACAAACAGTGTGAGTTCAATGTTTCCTGGGCAGTTCAATTTTTTTTAAAAGGCCAGGAGGCTGCCAGCAGACCACTCCCTCCATCAAGCACGCTCCCACAGAAGCAGACCAAACCACTTCCTTGTCTACAAACCATTCCTTAAAGAGGCTTGGTGCCAACGATACAATAAAGTTGTGCTTTATTGTAGACCAACGATACAATAAAGTACCTAGGAGATCCCTTCCCCTGCCCCCCACAAAAACCTTTAGCCCTGTTCAAGCATCACTTTCACCACTTTTCTCCACCACTTTCCTCCAACCAACTGTCTTGGCACAGGCTTCGCTTACCTCCCCCCTTGCTTTCCTCTTTCTCATCATCAGCCTTTTTTCTTCCCCTTTTCTCCTTCTCCCCTTTTTTCTTTCTTGTTTGGGCCTTTACACTTGGTCCCATTAGTCAGTCACTAAGGAAAAGCCTGCCTGGAGAGAAACATTTTTGCCTACTTGCAGAAGGACAACAAAGATGGGGCCAGCCTGTTCTCATGTGGGATGGAGTTCCAGAGTCTGGGAGCAGCAACAGAAGGCCTTCTCCTATGTCCCCACCAAGCACCTGTCTACACTTGTGAGGGTGGCGGAACCGAAAGAAATACCTCCCCTAATATCTTAAAACCAGCACTTTGAATTGTGCCCAGAAATGGATTGGCAGCCAGGGAAGCTGCTGTAATAGGTGGGTTATGTGATCCCTGTAACCAGCCTCAGTTAGCAATCTAACTGCAGTGTTTTGGACCCACTGAAGTTTCAAAGAACTTTCCAAAGACAGCCTCACATAGAGAGCATTACAGTAATCTGGCCAGGATGTAACTACGGCATGTGTCACTGGCCAGATCAGACCTCTCCAGGAGTGGGCACAGCTGGCACACTAGTTTTAATTCTGCAAATGCACTCCTGGCCACCACCAAATCCTGGGCATCCAGGCTCAGAGATGAATCCAGGGGCACCAATATGGAATTGGGACACAAGGTTTAAGTATCTGTTGGATTGAAATAACTGATACAACTCACTGGATTTGGTGGTTTTTATGATAATAGAAAGAGTACAGATACGTTGTAGCCAACTCTCCATAAAAACTGAGAAAATAAACTAGTTCATACATACCATGCTTATTTGCTGTAATTACTTGCTCATATGTTAAAGAATATCATTTATGATACATTTATATGTTGTTTATAGACAGAAATAATGGAAATTGCCTTAGACCAGAAGGGTCTTACAAATGAAAGGAAAATAGCATTTATTGACAAAAATAGAGATCTTTATATAACTTCTGTGAAGAGATTTGGGAAAGAACAGAAAATTATTAAAATAGGTAAGAATTAGCTTTCTTCAATAGATTCTTATCCTCCTGCATCTCCTTCCCCTATTAGCAAAAGAGAAATAGAATTCAGTCTGTTCGATTTGCACTACATTGTATTTCTTTCAAATTGCCTTTTAAGCATTAATGTGAAATGTGCTTGGACAGGATTTTATTTTGTACATACATCCTGCTTTTGCTTCCCATTTAAGATTTGTTTTGTCATCATATTTGCAGTATGTCTCATTCCCGTGGTGCTCCAATAATTTAGAAATTAAAATGTCAAATGAAAAATGGTAACTAGTGATTGCTTCCCATTTCATTAAGAACATAAAAAAACTTGTGCTAGACCAGATCAGTGAGATGCCTATGGAAAGTTCACAAGCAGGATACAAGTGCAGTAACACTCTCCTGCTTGTTTTTCATAGTGGTCTTTAACGAATGGATCTGTCTTTTGCAGAGCCCTTTCCGACTTTTCCTGACTGAGACCTTTTGATAATTGGTCTCCTCTCCTCCTGTTTCAGCACATGCTCCAGGACTCCTTTCCTTCAGTTTTATTTCCTCTGGCAGAACAGACCCACGTCAAATAGTTCTCCTCTGAGAGCCTTATTTTAAAATCAATTTGTAGAGATCATTGTTCTTACTTTTCAGGCTGTTGTTCTTATAGTTCATAGTTCATAGAAACGTTTGATCATTAATTAGAAAATCTTCACTCCACATTTCATGGCCCCTAAGGCTTTCTTTAAATATTGTATAGAGTATTGACGTAACCCTGCCACAGACTACCATGGATAGTGCCTTTTTTGTGTAGAGGAGGGACATAAAAACTTCGCTTGAAAGATACCTTTAAGTCCTTCAGCTCAAATGCAGTGGAACTGAAGCTTGAAGCTGAAGTCCTTTCTTTTGGAAAGCACACTCTCACTTATGTTGTTGGCAACAATACCTGCCTCAGGCAGGATTCAGATCATCTATAAATTGCCTGGGGTCTTAAAAGTCCTTATGACTCCAGTCCTGTCTATGATCATCTTCACCTCTGCATTAGTCAGCAATGCCAATTGAGGAGGCTTTCAGCGCTGACATCAAAACCATGAGCAGCAAGTGAATCTACGTGTAACAAGCAGCTCATGCTTTATGCATATATTATTTTTAAGATACTCACTAGGGTTGCAGAGATATTCTTTAGAACTCTGTTTAAAATATAGGTTATACATATTTCCCCAACTGTGACTTACTAATTAAAATTTAAATAGCAACTCCAAAAAGTAAGTTAAAATTAACCAATAGAACATCAGTCATACAGTTGTAAGGAAAAGAACAGTGCATGTATATATAGATTTTCACTCACAGCGACCCTGTCCAGGGTTTTCTGGATAAAAAATGTTCAGAAGTTGTTTACTATTCCCTTCCTCTGGAATTGTTCTGAGACTCTGCAGCTTGCCCTAGGCTACATAGGCTGGCTCTTCTCCAGGGAAACATAGTGGGGAATTGAACTCCCCACTTTTTGGCACTGCAGACAGGTACTGAACTATCTAGCTAGCATGACATATAAAAATACTTTCCGGCTTCAAAGCATCACATGAATAAGAGGAAAACGAGTGTGTTTTTGTCATCTAGAAACCTAGGTACTCAAGGAGACCACATGGTGTTATGGTGCATACTGTATGGTGCATACTGAGGGCTCTGAGACCCTGTAGGAAGAATGAGGCATAATTGCATACAGGCCAGAGATAAGTGAGCTTGGAAAAAATAGGCCACCCATGAATGACATTCTCTAAGAAGAGGAGATTTCGGCTACACACAGCAGACACGAAGGAGGGTTGTTGTTTTTTTAACTGTCCAGAAATTCTTGCAGTCATGTACTTGTTTGTTGTACTTTAATCTCTCAGGACTCAAAATATAAGTTATGAGAAGTAAAATATAAACATATTTTTTTCATAAAATACACAACTATATTAAGGAGAATCATATTTACTGGCAAAGAAGAGCTGAAGATACTAGTGTTTATATTACAGTACAATATGCTTGAGCAAATATTTTCTGCTTCTCTCTGCTAAGGAACGATGGTGCATACTGTGGCATGGAATGACACGTGCAACATACTTTGTGGACTTCAAGATACACATTTTCTAATTTGGTTCTATCCTAGTGCAGTATATGTAGACAAAGATCTTTTGTCCAAAACTCTGTATGAAAAGGATGCAAGGTACTATACAATTTTACATCTATTATTTAATACCTATTTGGTTTCTACCAATAATACATTTGCCAGTTTAGCTCCTACAACTATGTATTTGCAATGTGCAATATATGCAGTCAGAGAAGATGCCACTTTATGATCTACTTGATGATTGCAAGCTGTCCTTTATAGCCATTGGGTGAGGATCTGGAGGGCACATATACGAAAACTATTTCCCTTGGTCAATGAGTATCAAACAGAGAGTATAAATAATGCTTTAGAAAATATACCCTCTTGTTGTGATTGTTTGGTCTTTTATTTCAACACAGTTATAACTACTATAGACTATACTAATGCTAGTATTTTCTGATTGTAATAATTTTTCTCAACAGTGAATTTAGTAAAAATCCTCAGATTGTGAGTTTTGTTGGAAGTCAAGTAACTATCAGGAGAGCTGATGGCTCACTTATTCACATTAGCGTTTCACCTTATCCAGCTATACTTCATGAATACGCAAACAACTCAAAATGGGAAGATGCCATCAGATTATGTCGCTTTGTTAAGGTAAAAATACGTTTTTAACAGAATAAGTATTTTTGATGTTTGCATACACAACAGTTGTGATCCATTGCTTCTCAAGTCAGTACAGTGTCCAAATCCACAAAGCATGGATCACACCCATCAGGGAATCATGTGATCAGTGTTCTTCATCAGTTGGCAGTTACTCTAACCTCTCCCTTCAGTTTTCTTCTATGTTTGCTTGAACAGAGCACTGTGGTGTAAGATTTTTTTTATCAAGTCTAATTTTTCATTGGCTGTCAGACCAAAAAAAGAATCAAGAGACAAAAATGTTGTGCCACCTTAAAGACCCCACCATCAGACTAACCACCATCAGAGTGAGGCTATATGACTTCCACATGTATACATGGCCCCATGACCAGGTGAGGATACAGATAATGGATGAAGTGACAGTGGCTTATTAGTAAAGTAATAGGACTATCAGAGTGCAAATAATTTCAATTACTAATCTATGAGTCTACAAAGTAAGAATAGCATTGTTGACACAAGTGGCAAACTGGGAAGTCATACTTGGTTAGGAAGCCTTGATTGAGATTTAGTCCTTTTGAGTGGGTCTCCAGTATCCTTATATACTTTATCTTAGTTGTTTTTCTTTCAAGTCTAGTTTTGTAGTATTTTTCCCCTCAAAGACAGCCACTTTCAGGACATTCAGAAAGTGACCAGGTAGATTGAAATGTACTGAAACAGGGTTTTGTGTGTTGCCATTTCTGATGTCAGATTTATGTCCATTAATTATCTTGTGTAGAGATTAACATGTTTGTCATTTGTAGAGTGCAAACAGCATTGTTTGCAAAGGATGGCATAGGTCATATTAACAGAGGAATAATTAACATACCTCTGATCTTGTGTGTGTGATGGTGTTGCGGCCTGTAATTGCTTTGCCAGAATAGATGTGGAGACAGAGCTGGTATCTGGTTTTGTAGCAGGGATTAGTTCCCATCTCTGTGTCAGTGCTATGTAGTCTGTTGTGTGTCAATATCATCTGCTATTTACACTTCTTAATCTCTTCTATTATTTACTTACTTGCTCACTCACTCACTTATTTTCTATTCCATCTCTTTCCCTGTAGAGAGACTTAGTGTGGCTTAGAAACGGTTTAAAAATGCAAATATTAAGAGAATTACAAATATAAAAATCAAATTATTTAACAGTTAAAGATATTAATTATTGAAAGGCACAAAATAAAAGCTGCTAAAACAAGTTAAAAGCACACATTCAAAAAAGGATAAAAGAACAATTCTCCTACTGGTGGATGAACCAAACAAAGGGAGACAGCCTGGTCTTCTGTAGAAGGGAGTTCCGTAGCCAGGCATCTACCAAAAAGACTGAGAGAAAGATTTCCCCTGAAGATCTTAAAGCCTGGTATGGCTGGCATGGAGAGATACAGTTCTTCAAATAGCCTGGACCCAAGTAATTTGCAGCTTTAGAAGTTTAAACCAGCCTTTTGAATTGTGTTCAGAAATAAATTGGGTAGCTACAGATTGTAACAAGGATTTTCAGTTCACCCTGTAACCATTGCCAGTCAGGACAGAGTCTAGCAGCATCATAGACCTACTGAAGTTTTCAAACACTTTTCAAAGGCAATCCCATGCAGAGTGTGTTACAGTAGTCCAACTGGGATGTAACTAAGGCTTATGGCACCGTGGCCAGATCAGACCTTTCCAGGAACAGGCATAGCTGGCACACTAGTTTTAACTAGTGTATTTGAAAATATATATTTTTGTTTCTCATCTCTTTTTTCTTGTTCAATGAACAGATTCAGGAACAAAATCTGAAATGAATTTGAAAGCTGGATGTGTTCACATTCTGAAGGGCCTTTGTGTCCTGCTCTGGCCACTTCACTGGAAAATTCCCTTTGTGCTCCATTTCAAAGTGATTTTTAAACTCTTCTGACTTTGCAGGATTGGTTTGTGATATATTAAAAGAGGCCTCTCATTTGGAACAAGCAAGAGTCCCTCAAGTCTTTTTGTCACAGAATCAGTGATAGTTGTAACTATATTCATTCTTAATACATTTTAAAATTATGTACAGCTCATTCCTTGTTAATATGCTGCAAACCTTTTCCTGTCTGCATGTCTTAAAATTCCAATTATTATAAATGAGCACATATTTTAATGGTGTAATATTAGTAATGAATGCATAGGTTAATAGATTTGAATTCTGTAGAATGTTCTTTTTAGAAAATGCAGTTTGACACACTTCTTAAAAATACAGTAGACATGAGAATGGCGTTGGCTGTTTGAGACAAGTAGCAATGCCCATTCCTATTAAAAGTCTCTCTCTTCTAACAGCCCTGCTCCTAACTGCTGAATGCTATCCTGTGTACCTTGGGCTGTTTAAATGTAGATTTAACAGAAATGATAACACTGTTTATATTGTGTGAGCGTAAAGGCCAGTAGCCTTGTAAAGATTTTTAAGGGGAAGAGTTACGGTAATGCAATTCTTGGTTCCTTTTTAAAGGAGAAAGGTAGGATAAAAATCAGTGATTTTTTAAAAATCAAATTCATTTCAGACACAATTTAATAACAATTTTTATTTCAATCGTCAAAAAAAATCCAAATTCTTGAAATTTAAATTGTGACTTAATCATGATCCACCATATTTAAATCAGATTCACCCTGGTAAGAAATTTCAAATAAATAAATAAACAAACACTGAAATGACGAAGGGCTGTAATAATGATGGGGAGGGGGGAAGCACATTTAAGTGCCATCTTCCCCTACTCCACCCCACCCAGATATAGGGCAGATCTTCGTGTGTGAAGGTCTGCTGAGGTGTTGTCTGAATACAGCAGTTCCATGATTGAGACCTCCTTATCAGGGTTGTTGAATACGAGAGTGTTGTAAGTGTGTTCACCTAAGCACACTTGTCAGTACCTCTGCAGAACTTCACACTGAAGATGCAAAGGACTGTCTTGCCTTTTGGGAAGAATGAGGATGTGGGGTCAAGGCTAACATGTCCCCGAGTCTTCCACCACTATTAGAGTCCTTTACAGTTTTAGGCCTAACACTTGAAGAGGGCTTATACTGACTATTCTCACTCCTTGCAATCTACAAAAGTTAAGTCTCAGGACGTGGAAAAAAAATTTTTTTTCATTTTAAAAATGCTCAAGTGGTACTCTTAAAAAGTTATTGAAACTCATTATTTCTGCAGGTGATTTTTTTGAGTGAATAAAATCCATTTTGAATCACATCTTGATATGTTGACTTTCCTTTTGGCTGGATTTCATTAGATGTTTCTAGTTTCTTTTGGTTTTTTAGTTTCAAGAAAAGCTTTATTAGCACAGTTTGTTCCTCTGGTTTGTAGGGAGAGAAACAAGTTTGTATTATACAGTAAACAAGCCAGGTATTTATCTTGCCTGTCCCTCTACAAAAAGCTCTTGCAAGAGAATACCAAATGTTCAGAACTTAGAATGTTAGATATGTAAAATAATTGATCAATATTAAATATTAGAAATAGAAAGTTTAAGTTCTTGTTAGTGCTAAAAATGAAATATTTAAAATATTTAATTTGTTGAATTAGCAAGTATTAGTTTAGTCTGTAAGGGACGTGGTGGCGCTGCGGGTTAAACCGCAGAAGCCTCTGTGCTGCAGGGTCAGGAGACCAGCAGTCGTAAGATCGAATCCACGCCACGGAGTGCGCTCCCGTCACTTGTCCCAGCTCCTGCCCACCTAGCAGTTCAAAAGCATGCAAATGCGAGTAGATAAATAGGTACCACCTCGGTGGGAAGGTAACAGCGTTCCGTGTCTAGTCGCGCTGGCCACGTGACCACGGAAACTGTCTTCGGACAAAACGCTGGCTCTACGGCTTGGAAACGGGGATGAGCACCGCCCCCTAGAGTCGGACACGACTGGACTAAATGTCAAGGGGAACCTTTACCTGTACCTTTACCTAGTTTAGTCTGTAAATCTTTAGTTCTGAAATTTTGTTGTTGTTTAGTCGTTAAGTCGTGTCCGACTCTTCGTGACCCCATGGACCAGAGCACGCCAGGCCCTCCTGTCTTCCACTGCCTCCCGGAGTTGGGTCAAATTCATGTTGGTAGCTTCGATGACACTGTCCATCCATCTCGTCCTCTGTCGTCCCCTTCTCCTCTTGCCTTCACACTTTCCCAACATCAGGGTCTTTTCCAGGGAGTCTTCTCTTCTCATGAGATGGCCAAAGTATTGGAGCCTCAGCTTCAGGATCTGTCCTTCCAGTGAGCACTCTGGGTTGATTTCTTTCAAAATGGATAGGTTTGTTCTCTTTGCAGTCCAGGGGACTCTCAAGAGTCTCCTCCAGCACAATTCAAAAGTTCTGAAATAAGCAGTAGGATTTACAGGATTCCTTCACTGTTGACCCCTAACCGCACATTTGACTCCTTAGAAGTGCTTATTCTGTAATTTCAAAACTACCTTCCGCAATCTGGCAGTTCCCTAAACAGACTGTAAATCCCACAAAATACAGAATTTTTTGCTAGCAAAACATACTCATGCATAACCAGCAATATCGGCTATACATAGCTAATGATTTTCACATGGATTTCTGTAGAACATCACTGTAGAAGCTTTTACAGAAAGCAAAGTGAATGAGTATTGACAGTTTCCTTTGCTTCACTCAAACCTCCTCCTTACATGTCTGTTTCAGGTCATAGAGACCAGATAAGTTTCTTTAAATGTGCATCCCCCTGTGGAATAGTCACATAAGGGAAAACCACTAGCTTCCAGTCTCCCATAAATCATTGAGATTTATAAGTATTGTTAGAAGTTGGAAAAATGCTTTTAGTGTTTGAAGCAAACAACTTAAAAAAGAAGCTAGAATCCTCCTGCTAAGAAAGGTTTTCTTGGTAGATTTACTTTGATTATGAATGAAATCTATAGGAAAGTGACTGATGAGTTTTTGGCTACATATAGAACAGTTGTTCCCAAGGTTCGGCTGCAGCTTCCAGAAGACTTCGCCACTGCTTATGTTGGGTAGGGCTTTGAGGAGTTATATTCCAAAAGCACTTGGTATCTGATCACAGGAATCATTTCTTCTAAAGCTATTTTTATTGAAGGTGTATAGGCACTTCTTTTGGAGACAGAGATGGAAACACATAAGAACTCTACGGAGAGAACAGTGAGAAATAAACAAACATTTTAACAATAAAAAATGTTGTCAACATTACTTTTGAAATGCCACTTTTATAACATTACCTTTATTGGTGGCACTTTGTCCATTTGCTTCCCTGGCAGATAATTTTGCACAAATGCACCCAGATATTTCTAAATGTGATTAAGTTTAACTATGACTGGATTATAATCCAATTACATTTACATATACTTGAAACTGGTATGATAAATAAATACATAAATTATATCATGTATTGTTTAAAAGCAGACTGACTGATACTGTTATTATTTAATTGCCCTTATTTTTCATCATTTTGTTCATTTTCTGTTTCTACAGTCCTCTGCTTGCTTCTCAAGTGTCTGTACTAGTTAGCAGGGCTCTTCAACAGATAGGAAAAAAAAAGAATTGTAGAAAGATAAGAGACTTAAAGAGAGAGATAAAAGTACTTTGGGCAAATTTGTTACTTGATGATGTGTGACTATTTCATTACTTCTCCATATCACAAATAGAGACCATATCACAACTGAGCACATTCTGAAAAGTCTTCTAAAACTGAGTTGAGCAAAGACATACAAAAATGTTTTGCCTTTAATTTTATCATGTCTAAAATTAATGGAAAATTCTTATGTGTCTATTCAGCATATAAATTCTTGAATTATTGGTTCATCATGGTCTCTATGATTCCCACAATTGGATTCTGCGCCTGTACAAACACTCTGTGTGGAACTTTCCAGAGCTTTAGCCTTGAGGGTTCTTTCGCTTGTTCTTCCTCCACATGTTGTGGCCATTTATCTTCATCACTTTTTGTCTGCCAGGGCAACAACACTCTTGGTTTGTTCTGTACTGCAAAAAGTAAAATACTCCTTTGTAAATAACCTCTTAATGTATCTTTCATCACCTTTCCCTTAATTATTCATTATTTAACTTAAAAAGAGTTTAAAGTTTGTCCTCATGCCCTCCCTCCTCTTCTCTCCACTCTTTCTTATCCAAAGTTGAATTTTTAGGGTTTATGGCCTCAGTGGCCTCAATGAAATACTGTTCTGGCTATGGATCCAAAATTCTGCAAGCAAATTCAACATGACCAGTGTTTATTTTGTTTAGGAGAAGGTCATTTAGTTAAAAGCTGTACTATCTGCAAGGATTTGCTAAAGTGACTTTGAAAAATCATCAGTCCCCTCTAAAGGGGGGTGGGGTTAAGGAAAATCCTTAAAAGCTACAGATTCTTTCAATAAAAACACCACAGCCAAACAGTTACCGATAAAATAGGTTCCAAACCAACAAAAATTAATGGAATCCGCACCTTAAAAATTATCAACTCAAGAAAACATAGCTTCAAAGGACAGTACTGATCCATCAACCACAAAAGTGGTCTCAAAGTCAGCGACAAAAACTGACTTTCAAAATAAAAATGCTAATGACTTGGACAAGCCAAAAAAGGCTAAAAAGAAAGATAAGCCTTTAAGGTCTCAAGTGCAGGATACAGTGACCCCGCAGATAGATAGATGATTCTATAGTATACCAACAGGAAGAAAATCAAAATATCCGTTTGATTTCAGATGGAGAGCTACGTATCTCATCTGTACAAAGTACACCGCTGTCTTTCACCTAAGCTCCCAACTCCATCAGCTTCATGAGTTCTAACACCTCCTCCAAAACTTGCAATACAGAGGAGAGAACTGAGATAGAGGACATGCTCAAGATTGACATCATGCCAGTATTCACCATGCTGCCGAGTTTGTAACTGATCTAGATCTCCCTCAACAGATTCTCACTTTCATTCAGATCCATACTTTGCACCATTTTTCTACCCATAACCATATTTATACAAAAATATGGCTGGACATCTACAGAGGAAGTACCCTACACTTGAAAGACATATTCTTTCAATATTGGATGGGAGAAGCCTGTCTCAAAAGGATAGATCTCCAAGACATTGGGTTGCAGAAGCCCATCTCAAAAAGATAAATCCCTGCAATATCAGCATTGCAGAAGCTCATCTCAAACAGACCGATTCCTTCGACATCTGGATTGAATAAGCCCATCTCAAAAGAAAGATTGCTACTAAGCAAGAAGGCAGTTGGAACTTTCCTTCACCTTGCAAATAGCGAGATTAAAAGAGATAAAATCAGTCAGAATTCACTGGATAGGTCTGAGTCACTATCAAAATTGCTACCAAAACAAGCAAACAAAAAAATCAGACTTCTGATCCTAATACTTACAAACAACCGATATCAACTTTGAAATGAAGCATGACATTGACAACACTTACGGAAGCAACAATCTCACAGTCATGGTGTGACTACATTGTCCAAATAATTTGAGAGTTTTGTCAGGGTATTATTGTATTGATTCATATCACATGCTCATTGTGTCACCGTTCCCATCCAATGGATCAGTCTCAGTTGAACCAAGTACATTTGGTGCAGAGGACTACATCTGTCCTGACTCTGCCTGTATTCCATCTTTGTCCGTAACTGTTTTGTCCAGAATTAATTTTTTCCCCTCTTTTCTATTCTGAGTGGTATAGCACTGCATCAGTGTTGCAGACAGAAAGCATCCAACGCTTATGTGATGTGCGAAAGTTAAATGACTCATTTTGAAAAATTAAAAAGGGAAACAGTTCAAACAGCAGGCATAATTGCTGATTCCCTGATGGGATAGCATTCTTCACCACCTCAAACTAGAGATGGGGGTTTTCGTATATGAATACCGCCGCACAGGTGGAGGTAACGAAGGCCCCATGGGGCCGGATGGTCCACTCACCAATGCGCTAACGCCGTGGGGTCTGCACTGATGTCCTATCGCTCTGGAGGTCACGATCGCCGAGCCACTCCTGGCAGGAGGTGGGATGACAAGCCTCTCTGCCAGGTTGAAGAGTGGCTTGGTGATCGTGATCTCTGGAGCAATAGGACAGCAGCATGGACCCCGCGGCATTAGCGCATCCGTGAGTGGACCGTCTGGCTCCATGGGGCCGGACCCTCGTTATCTCCACCTGTGTGGTGGTATTCTTATACGAATACCCCCATCTCTACTTCAAACACATCACCAAAACTCCCCAGCACACAGAATACAATGACATGACCATTCACACAATCAAAAATGGGTCAAAAAACAGCACAATTTAAAATAATCAACCTCCAAATGGGTATATAAAAGGAAATGATTCCTCGAAGAAAAGTGCAAGTTTCCCCATACAATAGCATCATGTAGTTGGGAAATTCTAAATCAATTTGCATTGTGCTAAACCCAGAGAAAATGGAGGACTATATTGCAATGTAGTAGCACTCTCAGGTTTTTACAACCATGGAATCTAAGCTTTATACTTACTCCAGCACTTACATAATATCAGGTTTCAGAATCAACATCCAACACAATACCAACATCAAAAGAATCAAAACCACAAGAACCACTTGCAGAAAACAAAGAAACAAAATTATACTTCAGATTCATAAAATGAACAAAGTGATAATTCAGTCAACCTTTGTATCTTCACCATGTAGGAGATATTGCACCACTGCCTCCATCTGAAGAGATTAAATCATACAATGATTTCAATTGAATCATACAATGATTGAAGTGAACGGCAAAATTTTTACAATGAAACATGAGTAAACTACTCATAAATTGTGTTCTCTAAGGCTTTCACAGTTGGAATCCGATGATTGTTGTGGGTTTTTCAGGCTGTTTGGCCATGTTCTGGAGGTTTTTCTTCCTAAAATTTCACCAGTCTCTGTGGCCAGCATCTTCAGAGGACAGGAGCTAGAATTCTGTCTGTGTTCTGGTGTAGTGTGTGGGATTGTTGAGTATTTGTAGCTGTGGGATCAGGGTTTTTGTTCTTTTCAGGAGATTTGGTGTTTCCTGTGATTATGGGTGTTTTGTTGTGATAAGGGGGGGATGATCTGTCACTGTGATTGATGGGTGTTGTTGGCTAATCAAAAAACACCCAGAGGACCTTCCTTTTGATGGGGAGATTCTCTTTAACATAAAACAGGTGATTTTATGGAAGATCTCCTAAAAAAGGAAAACAACAGCGAAGAGAATGGGTTTGAATACACAACAACAAACACCACAAGAAGAAATGACCCATACCAGAGAAGCAAATCGCCATTAGACATGTCTAAGAGCTCAGATCGTTTAACAACACAATGATGTATTCCATGGAGTAGACATGGTAAATAGAAACAGCCATTATCCTAAAAAAAAAAAAGACCCTCCAAAAAATCAAAACAACAGCATTGCTTCAACTCATTCCCCAATCTCAACTACTTCATTTATTTACAATACAACATTAGCACAACATATAAACACCGGGTGCATCATCACCTCCGATATATGTATGTTGACCATCATGACCCATGGTTATGCAATAGAGTTTGACATATGTCCTTCTACAGGGCATATTCAAGTCACCAAATCATCAATCATTCTCAAGGAAAAGGTAGCAATATTGCTAGAATAAGATGCTATAGTACGAGTACCAAATAAATACAAGAACAATGGCTATTACTCCCAGTATTTTACAGTGCAGAAAAGAAGATGGTGGTTTATGCCCAATTCTAAATTTGAGGGTTCAACAAATACATAAAACCAACAAATTTTCAGATGGTGACCACTCTACTGAAACAAGAAGACTTGCTTGTAGCAATAAACCTAAAGAATACTTATTTTCACATTTCCATACCAGAACATAATTGTTTCCTTCATTTTGCAACAGGATGAAAGATTTATTGTTCAGAGACCTCAAAGTGCTTCATTTCGATCTATCAATAGCTCCAAGAATGTTCCCAAAATGTATGGCACCAGTAGCAGCTTACCTACAAATGAAAGGGATTCCCATCTTCCCATACATAGACAATTGGTTACTAGTGGCAAACAATCAGAACACTATTGCAGACAATGTGAACTTTATTCTTTTATTTCTGTCGGATCTCAGACTGAACGTAAATTTAAAGATATCTCATCTAGCATCTTGTCAATTTCATCTTTAAAAGTTTACAGCTTCAGTAGTAGAACATCTACCTGAAGAATCACCCATCATTGCAGTTATTTAGAAATCCAACTCCAAAGATATACTTGAAAGGTTTAAAGAATCTGTTCCCAATGTAAAAGCACATCCAGTGATTTGGTCTTTGTCCTTGGTGCTGACCACAACTCACAAAAAGTCCTTTTGAGCCTATGGCAACAATAGATCTAAGATTAATGACTTTCAAAATAGCATTCATAATTGCTATTACTTCTGCAAAAAAAGAAAGTGAAATTTGTTTATTGAGGTGTGATATTCTTACATACAATTAAGCAAAGATAAAATAATGTTAGATGCAGACATATCTTTCTTCCCAAAGGTAGTGTCTTCATTTGATATGTCTCAGCCACTGATATCACCAACCATACTTTTAGTTTTAGAAGAGGTAGCTGTGTTAGTCTGTGCTAGCATGTCTGGCAAAACAAAATAAAAACAAAAAACAAAAACGTAACACCTTAAAGACTAACTGATAAATTTTAATGTGGGCATTCATGGATAAGTGCCAAATGCAATATAATTTTGTGGCAGGCACATGGGGACTGAGGTAAACTGGTAGAGCATGGGCAGTAAAAAAAAAAAAAAAGGAGGGGGGAGAAGCCTTGAGGCTAAAGCTCTGGAAAGTTCCATGCAGAGTGTTTGTACAGATATAGAACCCAATTGTGTAAATTCATAGATGACCACTCAAAGAACCACAGTTATAGGTGAGTAACTTGTCATTCTTCAATTCATTTAGGTGATTAATGTGAATAGAACATGTAATGCCCTCCTTGAACATGTAGTGCCCTTGTTGAAACTGTTACATAGTAGGCTCTAACATTCCTAATGACATTTTTGTAACCAAGTGACTTAAATAAACTAAATATGTATAAATATATTTTTAAAAGCTGGGGTTTAACCACTTAAAATACAATTAATGGAAAATTCACACTTTACAAGAGAAAACTGTTCTCCAGGTAAGACGTTTTCATTGAGGGGTTATGATCCCTCTTATTGAATTGTAATTCAGAGGTGTTCTGCTTAGTTGTCAGAGTATTTCAAAAAGCTCAGGAGAAGAGGTAAGGCAATTCCCTTAAAATCGATTAAACTCTAACCATGTTTCAGAATTCCATTTTGTTTTAAGACAAAAAGGAAATGAAAGTTGATCAAAGAAGCCTCTTAGGAACTAATCATAAAATGTGATACTTAACTTCTGTCTTTGTTTATTTTAACTTGTGATTTATGTGCATTATTATTTTATATTTTAAAAATGTCTATTAAAGCAAAAATTCTAAAACTGGCAAACATTTCCTAAATGTCTAATATTGCACAAGTATGGAGGGTTATAGCTTAGACCCCATAGAACACATAAATATGTATTTAACTTACTACTCAGAATCATTGGATTTAATGAATTAGATTCATAGAAATGATGGTGAGAAGGATACTTTGTCCCTACATCTTCACTTGATAAGGCTGAATATTGGGTAGTGTTATTAAATGAGTTGGGCTGAGCACGAGGGGAAGCTGGGAATGACCAGACACCCCACTTGTACTGGTGTTTCTCTAAATGCAAACTAGTAAAAATATTTTAATAGGTTTAGGATTATTTTGTGATGTCTGCTAATAAGGGTACCTGTACATTTTTCATATTAAGGAGACAAATCCTTTAAGACACTAGCTACAGTGGAAAGAAGAAATTTAGGGGGAAACAGACTCTGTTTTGGTTGTAGGTTTTTTGAGCTGTTTGCCCGTGTTCTGGAGGTTTTTCTTCCTAACGTTTTGCCAGTCTCTGTGGCCAGCATCTTCAGAGGACAGGAGCTAGAATTCTGTCTGTGTTCCAGATCACTGCACACAAAAGACTAGTTAACAACACCCATCAATCACAGTGACAGATCATCTCCCCCCTTATCACAACAATACACTCATAACAAAAAATACCCTGATCACAGGAATCACCCAATCTCCTGAAAAGAACAAAAACCTGATCCCACAGCTACAAATAACAATCCCACACACTACACCAGAACACAGACAGAGTTCTAGCTCTTGTCCTCTGAAGATGCCGGCCACAGAGACTGGTGAAACGTTAGGAAGAAAAACCTCCACAACACAGCCAAACAGCCCGAAAAACCCACAACAACCATTGGCTCCCGGCTGTGAAAGACTATGAGAATACATTAGACTCTGTTTTATTTAACTAATTCTGATGTCTGAGATTTGATTTTTGTTGTGCTTTGAACATCAATATGGAATGTTGCCAGCCAATAATGTTTTTGATCAATTTCCTGGTTCTAGAATGTCTTTGATCTACATGTACTTAACATCTGAATATTTTTAGCCTAAATTTTGCTTTCAGATTGTTTTCAGAATAGCTCCCCAAGTCAATGAAGAGAGACTAGAATCTGAATTTAGTGCTGACAAATATAATAATTCTGTTAACATCTCAAAAATTAGTAAAGAACATGGATGTTGAACAAATATGACGTGACACATACAAAAACCCTTTACATTCAGTTCAGTTGTGTTGGAGTTCACTCATGCATGGCAATAAATAAGAGTCTAAGATTCTTAATTTTAGCTGCATTATGCCCATAATATGGAAGCAGACTGTCATATGGCAAACTACTTTGGGAAACTGGGTAACTTACAAAAATTATACTGTGTTTCATGGATGAGGATGAGTGATCTCCTGTTGAAAGGAAAGAAGTAAAAACAGTGACAGTGGTTATGTCCATCCAAGTCATTTGAACATCTTTGTATACTAGGCTATGTATTAGGCTAGAAAAAGTAGACATTCTGAGGCAGGGTAGTGATGACAATGATATTGTCTCTTTTAAGATGGACTTTGATGAATTTAGTAGTTAGCAGCAGAGCTCAAGTTCTGTTTGGCTTAAGACAAATACTTGTAATGTGTAAGAGAAACAGCTATCTTAAACATAATATATTCATTGCATTTTAAGGATCAAACATTGTGGGCATGTCTAGCTGCTATGGCGGTAGCTAGTAAGGATATGAACACAGCAGAAGTGGCCTATGCATCTATTGGCGAAGTAAGTACATTGGCCTTAAATGTTTGTTTCTTTTTAGCTTTTTACAAAGTAGTTGTAGTTTCAAATATGCTAATCTTATTGCAAATATTCCATTCTTTTAAAATAACAATAGATCGATAAAGTTCAGTATATCAGTTCCATCAAAGATCTTCCATCAAAAGAATCTAGATTGGCTCATATTCTGCTTTTCAGTGGAAATGTACAAGATGCTGAAACCCTGCTTCTTCAAGCTGGCCTTGTTTACCAAGCTATTCAAGTCAATATTAACCTTTACAACTGGGAAAGGTAGCATATTTCTTACCAAGTAAATGACTGTTCTGTGCTAATTACAATTTTAAAGATTTTGCATTGTTTTGGTAGACTTCATTGCCTGACTTATAAACTAAAATGTTTTTAAAGTGTAAATATTTGTATGGGTGATGTGCGTTTTAATCTCTTTGCTTCTCTCTCATTCCCCAAGGTCATACTTTCTTTTTTGAGAATGAGTGTTGAAATAATATTTGAGTGAATCTGGTTTTGTGGGTTTTTAAAAAAATCTAGATGTGAGTCACTGGCCGCTTAGTTCCTCATGCAGCTTTAAAGAAGAGCCAAACTGGGTTTCTCAGATGCTAATATTGTTTACATGATGGATTGGATCTCAAAGGCAACTTTAAATTACCCTAAGCAGAGATCCATGTGCCATGTGAAAAAATGCTTCACATTTTGAAAAGCTGTTTATTGTGTGGCATGAGGAACTGTTATTTTAGAAACAGAAGACAAAGTCCTGTTGGGGATGTAGAATTTGGTCATTTTTTTTTAAAAAATGGCCCATTGTTTTACATATAATGTCTGTGTCTATAGATGTGTGTGATGCCCATCTCATGTGTCTTACTCTCACATGTGGAATCTAAGCTGGGGGAAAAGCAACTAGAAAGGAAATTAAACCTCCTAACATACCACTTCCCCCTTTTATCCACTGCATCTGAGCAATGATGCCAAATTTTGAAATATGATTTGGGTAAATGACATTAGTTTGAGCCTTTTGAGCTGGGAAATCTGTGGTTCACATCTTACCCAACAAACTTAGTAAGTGGCTTTAGGCAAGCTACTATGCTCGTTAAGCCTTGATTTGTACTGGAAACAATATGCTAGCCCACCTTTCATTGCTATGTGTATATGTGAAGAATTTTAAACATTTGAAAAAGCTACAGATGTAGAGAAGTTACTTATTTAGTGCATTTATATCCTACTGGGATACACACAATTCAGGTCTGCCATTCAGACAGTGACTAGCCCCATACATACTTCATTTTAGCAAGGTTACTGAATCAAATAATTTGTTGATGGTTATATGCTCAAATCTTTAGAATATTCTACTGGCACTGAAAAAGACTGCCATTCTAGGAATATGAAGTTACAGTTGTTTTTAAGAGTGGAAAGCCAAATTGAAAAAATTATTTGCCAGAGGTTTTCAATCTGATGTTTATTGGATAGGGAGCTCTGCATGATGCGCGTATGGGAATGTTCCCAAAGTTCAGCC
The DNA here is from genome assembly GCA_037013535.1 of Intellagama lesueurii. Classification (NCBI taxonomy): domain Eukaryota; kingdom Metazoa; phylum Chordata; class Lepidosauria; order Squamata; family Agamidae; genus Intellagama; species Intellagama lesueurii. The sequence continues at coordinate 246,035,160 of JBAJHW010000003.1, read as the reverse complement.
TCTGTTCATGCAAAGGTTTTCTCAGTATATATTAGAGACATTGGATCACTGTCTGTTAGTGAGCTGATATTTCATTCTTTATATGACAAATGAAATCCAGTAATATATGGTCAGCAAGATCACAGTAGATCATTACATATGTTTAGCCTCACTTCAACAGATGTGAAGCATTATTTTTGCTTTGTAAGACTTGCAGTGCTTAAAAATTCCTGTTTTATAATACTTTAAAAATTATGAATAAGAAAAATACATTTTAATTTTTTGTACCAATGTAAGGGCAATGGAAATATAACTGCTTCTCATAACATGTTTATAAAGTTTGTCTGGGTCTTCATTGCCAGCACTAATGGTAGGGTTCTTTTAGCTTTATGTCAGAAAAACTTTCCACCAGTACAGTCACCATATAGTATGTATTTTTATAAAACCAAAGCATTTGTAATTAGGCCAGTTTCTGAGTTCAGCCTGATGAGCTCATTATTGTTTTCTTCTAGGGCACTAGAACTTGCTGTGAAACACAAGACACACGTTGACACGGTTCTGGCTTACCGACAAAAGTTCTTGGATGACTTCGGCAAAAAAGAAACGAATCAGCGATTTTTGCAATATGCAGAAGGGGCAAGTATTCTGTAGAAGCTGAATTACACATTTTCAAAAAAGATTTGACAAAATAAGAGATTGAGTGGATTCCTTTATCCCCTCCCTCTACATCCCTGATATTCACTTTCAAAACATTTTTGACACCTAAGTGTTTATTTCTGTTCCTTTGTATATTTCTGTATATAGTTCCTCTTCATAATTCACTTTTCCTTATTTTTCAGACTTTCTCTAATTACATGCATTCTGAACATTATTAAAGATGTTTAAAATAAATAATTTGGAGAAGTGGGAAAGTTGGAGTCATTTGATGATTCAGCCTTTATAAAAGTGGAATATAGGAAGGAGAAAACTATGTGTGTCAATAATGATAATAATGTTAATTTTTTTAAAAGGCAGCTCACTGTCTTTAATGAAAGTTGGCTGACCTACTGAAGGGATAAAGTCAGTTTTCTTCTATCCCCATCCAATAGTTCCAAGGTTTAATTAACATTGTCTAGCACTTCATTCTCTCCTCTCCCCTGCCTTCTTCTTCTTACTATATTGATTTAAATTCCATATTTTGGGTAGGTGCCTGAAGTTAATGAACTCTTTGGAACTATTCCCTGGGTAGGGGTATGTTTCTGTATGTGTGTGAGAGAGAAAGCAATACTATATGTGACAGAGAATACCTTCCTGACGGTGTGTGTGTGTGTGTACACATATGTGTGTCTGTGAATGCCTACTAAAGTCTTAGTACCTGCCTCAGTGTAAGAACAATAATGTATGTAAAAGAGAAGTTCTTTCTAATGATGTCTGCATCTAGATGTGTGCATTGAGGAGAGTTTGTCCCTGAGTATATGTGACAAAGATAAGAGAACGTGCATGAAAATACCTGGCTCTGTCTACCACTGGTTGTCTTGTCCTCTGTCCCATCAATTAAAGTGAGCACTAGCTACCCCTGTGGGAAGGGGACAACAATAGCCAGAGTGCTGTCTAGCTTAACACTGTCTTTTTTATAGTATAATGAATATTATCTTAAAATCATATACAACTTTCTGCAATCCACATCATAACCTTTATACTTCCCTTGTACAGTCATGGCGAAAAATATTGGCATCCTTTCAATTCTGTCAGAAAATGCAACCCTTCTCTCAGAAAATTGTTGCAGTTGCAAATGTTTTGATACATGTTCATTTCTTTGGTTTGAGTTGGAACAACACAAAAAAACAGAGAAGAAAAGTCAAATCTGATACAATCCCACACAGAAACCCAAAAATGCACTGGCCAAAATTATTGGCACCCTTAACTTAATATTTGGTCGCACTCCCTTTGGACAAAATAACTGAAATCAATTGCTTCCTGTAACCATGAATGAGTTTCTTACACCTCTCTACTGGAATTTTGGGCCAGTCTTCTTTTGCAGACTGCTCCAGGGCCTTCAGATTTGAAGGATGCCTTCTCCCAACTGCTGTTTTGAGATCTCTCCACAGGTGTTTTAGAACCATTTCTGAGTGCTTTTTGAAGTGTGTTTCGGGTCATTGTCCTGCTGGAAGACCCATGCCCTCTGGTGGAGACGCAGCTTTCTGACACTGGCCACTACGTTGCGCCTCAAAATTCTTTGGTAATCATCAGATTTCATACCGTTCACACAGTCAAGGCACCCAGTGCCAGAAGCAGCAAAGCAACCCCAAAACATCTTTGAACCTCCACCATGTTTGACTGTAGGTACTGTGTTCTTTTCTTTGAATGCCTCATTTCTTTTTCTGTAAACAGTGCCATGATGTCCTTGACTAAAAACCTCTACTTTTGTGTCATCTGTCCACAGTACGTTCTCCCAGAAGGATTGTGGTTTTGTCATATAGGTTTTGGCATACTCCAGTCTTGCTTTTTTATGCCTTTGTGTCAGCAGTGGTGTCCTCCTGGATCTCCTTCCATAGCGTCTCTTTTCATTCAGATAGCGACAAATAGTGCGAGCTGACACTGTTGTACCCTGTGTCTGCAGATCAGCTTGAATTTGTTTGGAAGTTAATCTGGGTTCTGTATCCACCATTCGAACAACCTTTCGTTGTAATTTTTCAGTAATTTTGCTCTTCCGTCCACGTCCAGGGAGGTTAGCTACAGTGCCATGGGCTGTAAACCTCTTGATGATATTGCGCACAGTGGACACAGGAACATTAAGATCTCTGGAGATGGACTTGTAGCCTTGAGATTGTCTATGTTTTTCCACAATTTTTTTCTCTCAAATCCACAGACAACTCTTTACACTTCATTATTTTCTCCATGCTCAGTGTCACACACAACACAAAGGTTGAGTCAACTTTTCTCCATCTTAACTGGTTGCAAGTGTGATTACTATATTGCCCACACCTCTTACTTGTGACAGGTGTGTCTAAATACAAATTAAAGGAGCATCACATGCTTGAAAAGCAATTATTTCTTACAATTTAGACAGGGTGCCAATAATTTTGGCCAGTGCATTTTTGGGTTTCTGTGTGGGATTGTATCAGATTTGACTTTTCTTCTCTTTTTTTGTTGTTGTTCCAACGCAAACCAAAGAAATGAACATGTGAGTACCAAAACATTTGCAACTGCAACAATTTTCTGAGAGAAGGGTTGCATTTTCTGACAGAATTACAAGGGTGCCAATATTTTTGGCCATGACTGTATAATAGAGGTATAAAGACTTAGAAAAGCAGTATGCATGGCCAATAGTATCTGGCAAGTTTTGATTATACAGTGGTGCCTCGCTAGACGATTGCCTCGCAGGACGAGGAATTCGCTAGACGATGGCTTTTTGCGATCGCTAATGCGCTTCGCAAAACGATGTTTCCCTATGGGCGATTTTCGCTAGACGACGAGTTTTCCCCATTGGAATGCATTGACTAGCGGTCAATAGCTGTCAGTGCATTCCAACGGGGACCCGCGCTCGCTAGACGATGTTTCCCTATGGACGATCTTCGCAAGACGACGACTTTTCCGTTGGAACGCATTGAAGAGATTTCAATGCATTCCAATGGGGAAACGTGCTTCGCTAGACGATGTTTTCGCAAGACAGCGATTTTTGCGGAACGGATTAACATTGTCTAGCGAGGCACCACTATACTGTAACAGATCTCAGTAACAGCCATGTAAAACATAAAATAATTGTGCTAAAGGGAGGCCTCTGTTTCCTCTAAAATCACAGATGCTATTTGTGACATCTTCAATGGAAGTGTTGGCATAACATGCAATAAGGAGAGAAACTACAGTCTCAAATCTAAACAACTATTTGAGCTTATGCAAGGGACTTGTTCTTTTCTTTTCTTTGAAGAACTAAGTTCATAAAATGCATTTGAAATGCCTTCAATGTCTAAGATTACCAAATGAGACCAGTGGCTATACTACTCTTTTAGAGAAACAAGTGTACAGTGGAACCTCTACTTACGAACTTAATCCGTATTGGAATGGTGTTCGTAAGTAGAAATGTTCGTTAGTAGAGGCACCATTTCCCATAGGAATGCTTTGAAAACTGATTAATGTGTTCCGGGGGAAGAAAAAAATACCAAAAAAAAATAATAATTAAAAATAAAACACTGCAAGTCCCACGTTGGGACTGCAAAAAAACAAAAAACAAAAACAAACAAATTCAAAAATAAACATTGGAGCAAGTCCCACGCTGGGACTGAAAAAAAAAAAATCACCAAAAAACAAAACAACACAGAAACATACCCCCCAGCCCAAACCTACCCTCCAAAACCCACACAGGAAAACTTTTTTTAAAAGAAAAAAAAACGCAGCTTACCTGTCTGAAGCCTCTTGTGGGTCCCCCACAGCTGCGATCGCCACGGCCGTGACCGCCGCAGCCGGGAGGCTTGAGCCTGGCCGGGGTGCTTCGGCTGCTCGGCCGCGGCGGAGGCAGCGGTCGCCCAGTGCCGGGAGACTTGAGCTGGCCGGGTTTCGGCCACTTGCCTCCAGACTCACCTCTCGCTTGCTCCGCGCCACCCTCCGTGGGCCCATGGCGGCAAATTCAAATGGCAGAGGGCAGCGAGGAGCGAGCGGGAGGCGAGCCAAGAGGCAAGCGGCCGAAGAAACCCGGCCAGCTCAAGCCTCCCGGCGCTGGGTGACCGCTGCCTCCGATCGCGGCGGCGGGGGACCCCTGGGAGGTGTCTTCGGAGGTCTCCCACTTGCAAGAGAAGCATTTCCTAGGAGAAGGTGTGGGGGAAAAGTCTGAAGCATAGGAGGGAAAAAAAAGTCTCCCAGGGCTTCCCCGCCGCCATCGGAGACCTCCTGGGGGTCCCCCGCCGCCGCGATCGGCGCCTTCGGAGGTCTCCCAGGGGGTCCCCACCGCCATCGGAGGAAGCTCTGGGAGACCTCCGAAGGCGCCGATCGTGGCGGCGCTGGAAGCCCGGGAGGCTGAGCCTCCCTTTTCCTAACCGTTGGGGTGAAAGAGCTACAAAGAAGCAGCCTCTTTCGCCACCAATGGTTAGCAATTTTAAATTTCCCGCCCTTTTCCCCTGCCTTTTTTCCGTTCGTACGTTGAAGCTCCGGCCGCAAGTAGAGGCAAAATTTTGCGGCTGGAGCTGTTCGTACGTTGGATCGTTCGTTGCTAGGGACGTTCGTAAGTAGAGGTTCCACTGTAATACCTTCCTACCCCAGAAAATTAGTCCCATGTTTTATTTTTTGTTATTCAAACAAAAATTTACACATTATATTTTGACTGTGAAGTTACACCAGAAAACTGAAGATGGGAGAGATGATAACAGCAGATTTACTGTCAGATTTTCATCAACTGTGTTTTTACATTTTATTAGAAAGTTGATTTAGTGGTGTCATAGCCAGTGTTGGGGGAAAAACATTATTTCACTTACCTGTAATGACTGCTGTTAAACTTCAAGACTATGCTAACACACTTGCATAGCTTTGTCCTCCTTCTTGCAGTTCCCCTGGAAAAGATTGCACCCCTGAGGTGCTTCAGGAGGTGAAGAAATTACTCTCTCCCTGATCCTGATAGAAGTTCCATCAATGGCAGACTTAATTGGATGCCTATTAGATATATGTGGTTTATTCCCTATACCGTTTATGTTTCATAAACTGTAGACTTTGACGGCAATTTCTTGACATGCTTTTCATTAGTAGTTGCATTTTTACTTATGTTTGTCTCATGCTTGCTGGAAAAAGCTAGAAGCTATTAGATCTTGCCCATAGTCTTGTACTGGACTAACATGTTCAAAACATTGCATAGTTTAAATTACACATTTTCTTCCAAACAATTATATTTCCTGCCTTTTCTCCTTGCAGGACCCAAGGCAGCTTACAACATAGGTTTATGAACAATAGAGCTAAAATAACAGTGGCTGCAATCCTATTGCTTAAAGTAGTAAAACACACTAGTGTAGGCCTATTGAATCAGTAGGAATTTGGTGAGCCAGCTCCTCCAGTAAGTCCCATTGATTCAAATAGGCCTACTCTTCTTATGATTTACTTTAGTGTAGTAATTTGCAACTCCAGTAGGTCTATTTGAATCAGTGGAACTTACACTGGAGTTTACTCATCAAATCCCAATTGATTCATTGGGCTTATTCTTATGTGACTTACTACTCTAAGCAACAGGATTTCATCCATTAAATTACAGTATTAAGATAGTATTAAGTAAATTATGAAACTAAAACAAATACACAATGAAGTTTAAAACCATTTAGAATTCATTTAAAACATTTAAAAATGACATGAGAATAGCAAATCACTTCTTATCAGTGTCCAGAAGCCTGTTTAAGTAAGAATATATTTGTGGAAAGAAGCGGGAATATTGCCAGACTTGTCTTCCTTGGAAGACAGTTCTATTGCCTGGGAGCAGCCATTGAGAACACTATCTCTCTTCTCCTCACCAAATATATCTATGAGGGTGGTAGGACAGAAATAAAAGTCTGTATAAGAATCTGAAGACCTGGGCAGGCTCATACAGGGAGATCTAGTCCCTCAGAAAGCCTGAACCTAAACCATTTAGGCTTTGTAGGTCATCAGAAACAAAATTCAAAATGATCTAGATAGGCTTGAGCACTGGGCTGAAAACAACAGAATGAAATTCAACAGGGATAAGTGCACCTAGGAAAAAGAAACCAAACACACAGTTGCAAGATGAGAGATTCAGCAATACTCAGCAATACTATGAGTGAGAAGGATCTTGGAGTTGTTGTAGATCACAAGCTGAATGTGAGTCAACAGTGAGATGTGGCTACAAAAAAGGCAAATGCTATTTTAGGCTCCATTAACAGAAGTATAAACTCCATATTCTGTGAGGTACAAGTTCCCCTCTATTTCGCACTGGTTAGGCCTCATCTTGAGTACTGTGTCCAGTTCTGGACACCGCACTTCAAGAAGGATGCTGACAAATTGGAACAAGTTCAGAGGAGGGCAACAAGGATTATCAGGGTCTGAAAACCAAGCCCTACGAAGAAAGACTGAAAGAACTGGGCATGTTTAGCCTTGAGAAAAGAAGACTGAGGGAAGATAGGAGAGCACTTCTCCAATACCTGAAAGGCTGTCATTACAGAGGAGGGGGCAGGAACTGTTCTGAATCAGCCCTGAGTGCAGGACAAATAACATTAGTGCAAGTCAAATTGTAACTTTTGGTCCATTCCTCCCTGGTAAACCCCCCCCCCACCTGTGGTTTTCAGGGCGTGTGCACATGCTGAGTTATTGCATGTGCGTGCATGCCTCACAGGTCACAGCAGGGACTTCAACAGGAAGAACAGACTGAAAGTTACAATTTGGTTTACGCAACAGGCTTTCAGTAAGTGAGTTTTACTCCCAAGTAGGCTTGTCCCTTAATTAATGCAAAAGCTGTGTGCTGCTTATGTACCATTTAAAGTACTTTCTGGGAAGTTTACAATTCAATTATGTAGGCTCTATATTGTGCCCCCCTTCCCCCAGTGAACTGGGTATTCAATTTACTGACCTCAGAAGGATGGAAGGCTGAGTCAACCTTGAGCCAGCTACCAGGGCCTGTCAGGATCAAACTTGAGTCATGAGCAGAGTCTTGATTGTAGTACTACAGTTTAACCACTGCATTATTAGTTCGCATTAAATAGCATTTGGTGGACCCTTCTCTTGAAGATCTGTTGAGCATCCATAAACAAGAGAGGAAGGATATAGCAGAAAGAATATAATGTAGTTGTACAGAATGTACAGAAACCTGCATCTGTAACACATCAGCTGCCTTTGGAGTCTGCTACATTTATTAAAATATGAAAAGTGCAATTTTAAACATTTTAAAGTACAATTATTTATCAGTCAATGTCTTCTAAAGGCTCTAATTGTGCAAGATCTGTACCTTCTGTGTTACATGTAGGGTGACATGTATTTCATCATTTGATTACAATAGGTTATGATTTGCTTGTATACATGTGCCTTCCTCACAAATGTACTACAGATGTAGCTTTCAGTTCTCTTCACATTATCTCATAGGCTATTCTTCTCAATGGAGTCAATTTGCACACTCAATTCCCAATCACCAAGTGCACAACAATCAAGTAATGCACATATATACTGACAAATTAATCACAACCGAGCACATGTTTTATGTATATTGTTTTTCCTTCCCTTCAGAAATCCTAGTTGCATTGAAAGGGATTGCAAAACAATAAAAAGGTTAAAGTCATAACTACAATGAATCATGTAATTGAAGATGATTGTGTCTGTTTGGCAAATCTATTCAATAGCATTAATTTCAGAATCTTAATTGTTTGTGCTGGAATCCAAACTACTACCGCTTGCAGTGTTCTACACATTAATGGATCTTTTCAGCAACCCCCCTCTCCTGCAGCAGCTCCCTTTCCCCCCTACAGCTTCAGAGTGGTACCTTGTGAGGTGCAAGAGCCTTCCTTTAGAAAGGAAAATTGGCAAGACCCCATATGCATGCAGAAGCATTTTGTGCACCCATGTGGGCTTGACTGGATCCCTGCCATAGTTTTTTTTAACCTCACTAACAGATTGCAGAAAGCTTCTCAGCCACAAAAGGCTAAAAAGCAGTGTTGCGAAGAAATCTATAGCAGATGTAACATATAAAGTAAAGACTTGCCAGGTTAATTTATAAGCATCTACTATAATTATGATTAATGGATATTTCTTTTCTCTCCCCTCACCCTGCCATCCCCTGGTTCTGTAGCTTGAAGTTAACTGGGATAAAATCAAAACCAAAATAGAGCTGGAAATTGCGAAAGAGAGAGAACGAGCTGCAGCTGCTCCAGCAGTCAGAGCAAGTCTAACCATACAGCGCTAAGGGCCATGCTGATCATATTAAGTAGTTGTTTTATCACTCTTTGCTACTTCAGCAGACTGGTAAGCCTTAGTATGAGAGTCTGTTTATTGTGGGTGGACAGTAATGTCTGACTCTTCAATCTCAACCCATGTGTAGTGCTTATTTATTGTTGATGGAAATGAGTGTATATGTGTGTAAACCTGTTATGAACTACAAAATTGTTCTGGTTATGGTGCTCATGTAAGAAATCTGAAGTTCTCTGATTTCTTTGAAGCAGATATTACTAAGATCTGTTTCTCAAGGGAAGGTTATCTTTTTGGTAGCACAGTTGAGGCACATGGATTCTATCACATAAATAAATGGTCAGCTTATCAGATTACCAATAAATAAGTATGCAGTTTCTCTAAAAGCCCAGACCGCTTGATACCTTAAAACCTTTGTGCCTAATATAAAGAAGCTTTTTCTGTATAGAATTATATATATCTGAAATGTCAATACAGTTTAATAACTGAGGGAATGTTATACCATGTGTACAGACTGCAATATAGAAGTTGATTAATAAAAATATATTCTTAAGGAATTCAGTAGAATTTTGTGTTTAATTTGAAATCAGTTTTCCAAACTGTAACACACACACAGAAAAATACAATGAAGCCTTACAATTTCTCAGTTGTCATGGCACAATCATTTTTAATCTAGCTAACATACAAAATAGGTGAGGTAATGAATAATTCTTGATTGTAGTAACATCTGTTGACATAGAGGAACCTATGTAATAAATCAGAGATATTGACTTTATTAAACCTACTTATCTCTGAATTGGACACATAATCTGAAAATCTATTTTATGCTTAGTTTTAAGTAACCATTGGATTTCCTAAACATATTTAATATTTGTTACTAAAACCACTTATCCAAGATATTTTACAAGTATGTTGTGATGACAGGTTGTCCCACTGGCTTATTTGTGTAAAATATGTGTTATTTCATCAATATAATATTAAGACAGATTTCTCTGGTAACCTCATTACATGATCAAAGTATCCTCTTAATAAGTGACATCAGAATATAGCATTAATGTCCAGGTTGATAAATACGCAAACTGTATTTTATGGTGGTAGGAATAGTAACATAGTTTTATACTATGTATATATGGATATTTTAATATAAATTATTCTTGGGATCATAAATCATTTTGTGATTGGTAAGTATAAAATGTATGCTTTGCTAATAAATATTTCAAATATTTTATTATATGTTTCAGTTTTTTAACCAACTTGCTAAATGAAATTATACTCTTGTCAGAATTTATAATACCTTAAAATATTATGAATCCACTACAGACTTTTCCTTTAAAGCAGCCTTACATATAGGTGAGAGCCAGGACAGGATTACAGAAAAAACAGGTGTTTGGCATTTTTGCCATAGAATCACAGAGTTGAAAGTGACCACAGGGGCCATCAAGTCCAACCCGCTGCCATGCAGGAATTCCTCAAAGCACTCCTGACAGATGGCCATCCAGCCTCTGCTTAAAAACCTCCATAGGAGGAGACTCCACCAGACTCCGAGGCAGCATATTCCACTGCCGACCAGCTCTGACCGTCAGGAGGTTCTTCCTGAGATTCAGGTGGAATCTCTTTTCCTGTAGTTTGAAACCATTGCTCCTTGTCCTAGTGTCTGGAGCCGTGGAAAACAAACCTGTCCCTTCCTCGACATGACATCCTTTCAAATATTTAAATATGGCTTCAAATATTTAAATATCATGTCCCCTCTTAACTTTCTTTTTGTAAGGCTAAACATTCCCAGCTCCCTAAGCTGCTCCTCGTAGGACATGGCTTCCAGACCTTTGACCATTTTGGTCGCCCTCCTCCTGACACATTCCAGGTTGTCAACATCCTTCTTGAATTGAGGTGCCCAGAACTGGACACAATACTCCTATTGTGGTACTATCACTTCCCTCGATCTAGACACTATACTCCTATTGATGCAACCAAGAATTGCATTGGCTTTCTTGGTAGCCGCATCACACTGCTGACTCATGTTCAGTTTGTGGTCTACCAAGACTCCTAGATCCCTTTCACAGGTACTGTTGTCTAGCCAGGTGTCTTCCATCCTATATCTGTGCAGTTCATTTTTTCTGCCTCGCTGTAGGACCTTACATTTCTCCCTGTTGAAATTCATTTTGTTAGTTTTGGCCCAGGACTCTAATCTGTCAAGGTCATTTTGAATTTTAATCCTGTCCTCTGGGGAATTAGCAACCCCTCCCAGTTTGGTATCATCTGCCATAATGTCCAACATTTGATTATGGATGAAATGTATGAGTTCCACCCTTGATCTTGGAGCAGAAAAAGGTAATTCATAAGCATGGGCCTTTCTTGTTCTTTAGTTCTTCCATCTTTTTTTTGTTTATTTATATAGATTGGACCCTGAATTGAAATGTCATCTGTCAGCTGTTATCATCTATCATAAAGTGTTGCTAGCTTATCACTGAGCGGGCTCTCCCCAGGGCTCTGTAAACTACAAAGGAATACAATACACACAATTCTTTGGAGGAAAGGCCACAACTTTATTAGTTACAGCAGCAGTCCTTGGTCAGCATTGGGGGATTGGATCCGGTGCATCAAGAGGCCCAATTGCCACCCGATGCCCACCACTGGTCACTTCAGTAGCCATCTTCTGGAAACTACGCGGGCGTATGCCACTCTGTGATTCTCACACACCTGGGGCAGGGGTTGGTCCTGCAGGCCCCCAGGCTAGACCAGACCCTGACTCTGCCCAAGGAGATGGGTGCTGGTGAGCAGCAGACTGGACGGTGGGTGGCTGTGCCCATCGCTTTTAAGCTGGGTAGGCAGACTAGGGAGAAAATTCTCCTTTTCCAGTCCCCCTGCACTGTTTGGATTTCCCCCTGCCAGCCAATATCAGGCCAGCAGGGAAACCCCACTAGACAATCAGGGCTGCTAGGGCAGCCTCTAGTAGCTACCCCTCCCCCATCCACTAGACCGCATGACCGGCGCCATGTCTATTCTGGCACCCTGGCCTAGGTGAGCCCTTCTTGGCAGCAACTGGGGTGCCCAGGTAAGTCTGGGCTCCTGTTTTACAAATAAAAATGGTGCAAACCTAATACAGGTGTAAAGCTTGGAAAATTCTATAAATGGTTGATTGTTCATTTGTAAATGCTACAAAACTGCATAATAGATTAAATTCCTGCAGGGGACTGGTGAGGGAAAAGCAAGCATAACATCCACTGCTTATGTTGATCTCCACTTCCTTGTTCTCCGCTGTTTCCTGTTTGTTTCAGCAGCTCAGAATCACTGTTCATGGGGAGGGATCGCTGTTGATTTTACATCTCCCAAGAACAGAGCATGTTCTCTGATAGTTTTGCTTCTTTGTGTCACATTTCTCCAAGTGCTTGCCTCCTGCACTTGGTATTCTTCTTCCTTGGATACATCCCCTGGTTTAATCCAGTACAGTACTCATTTTTAATATAACTTACTTGGCTTTTTTTTTTAGTATAGTACAACTGATTATTTTTATGTATATATGTTTTAATTCATGTTGCAAGTTTCCTTGGGTCCCACACAAGGAGAAAGCTGATATCTAAATAAATGAATGTCAGCAATATAGGTTATACTCCCACTTGATTTCTTTTCACTGCAGTGTACAGTATATCAGTGCACTCTTATGCAGTGAGAATAAGCATGTGCAGTCAGACTTTAAAACAAGCATACTTTAAGGTCCTATATCTTCTAACTGACAAGGTGGATCAACTTCAAATTTTAAAAAGCATTTAGTGGGAATCATTTCTTTTTCAGGAAGCAATGATAGGCATTAAAAAAATAATTACTGAATTTGCTATAAGCCACAAAAATGCTAGCAAAACAAAATCAAGTGGATAGGAAAGTTTTTTAAAAACAGAAAGCAGAACTTTAAAAATACTTGTTCAGCCTTCTCCAACAGTCACTCTGCAAATACGATCCTGATGTAAGATCCCGTTCAAAAGATACAACTTTTTGTTTAAACTGCCCCCTCCTATCAGAAATGTCTTATGGAATGCTGTTTTGACTGGTCATACAGGACTCACTGTTTGCACCTCTGATATAAAAGTTTTTCAAAAATAGCATATGGAGGGGAATGCCCTTCCTTTTCTCCCCAAGTCACCCATAGCCCCAGGTTCAATTTGAATTAAAAGAAATAGCCAGTGAGAGGAAAAAATTCTTAGAGGCCCTGGATTGCTAGTCAAATAAAAAGCAAGGCAAAGTGTTGCTTATATACTGCCACATAACACTTAAAGCACTTTCTGGGCAGTTTACAATTTAATTATGCAGACAACACATTGCCCCCCCCCCCAATCAAACTGGGTACTCAATTTACCAACCTTGGAAGGATGGAAGGCTGAGTCAACCTTGAGCCTGCTACCTGAATCCATTGGGATTGAACTCGGGTCGTGAGCAGAGGCTTTGACTGCAGTCATTGTTGCTGTTACATGCTGTCAAGTTGCACTTGACTTATGGCAACCTTATGAATGAGCTATCTCCTAAATGTCCTGTCTTCAACAACCTTTCTCAGCTCTTGCAAACTCAAGCCTGTGGTTTTCTTTAGGGAGTCAATCCATCTCATATTTAGTCTTCCTCTTTTCCTGCTGCTTTCCACCTTTCCCAGCCTTATTGGGTTCTTTCCCCCAATTAATCCTCATCATGTGCCCAAAGTAGGGCGGCCTCAGTTTCAACATTTTTGCCTCCAGAGATAGCTTATTTATTTATTTATTTAAAATATTTCTATGTCACCTTTCTCCCCAAAGGGAACCAAAGCAGCTTACGAACAACGCTTAGTTCAGGGTTGGTTTGATCTAAGACCCATTTGTTTGTATTTCCTGGTAGCCCAGGGTATCCACAAACCTCTTCTCCAGCACTACTTTTCCTATCAACTTTCTTTACTGTTCAGCTTTCTCACCCATACATGGTGATTGGCAATACGACAATGTGGATTGTCTTGGTGTCCAGTGGCACATCCTTACACTTGATTATCTTTTCTAGTTCCTTCATTGCTGCCATTCTGAGTCTCAGCTTTCTTCTGATTTTTTGGCTACAGTCTCCATTTCGATTGATGATTGAACCAAGGAATACAAAATCTCTATTTCAATTTCTTCATTGTCAACTTTAAAGTTGTGTAGTTCTACTGTAGTCATGATTTTGGTCACCTTGATGTTCAACTGCAGTCCTGCTTTGGCACGTTCTTCTTTCACTTTCACTATAAGTCATTTCAAGTCACTGCTGCTTTCTGCCAGTTAGTTGGTGTCATCTGTATACATTAAATTATTGATACAGTATTTCTTCCACCACTTTTCACTCCTCCTTCATCTGAATCTAGTCTGGCTTTCTTTGTCTTCTTCATGAGAATCCTCACTGTACCTACACTAGCAAAGTCATAAAAATGACTAAATGATGCTGACTTTTTATTTTATCTGATCAGTAATTCCACAGCTGACATGGAATATGATGTATTTATTGGACTAGTGACAAAATCACCAGCACCTAAGCACTTTTTAAAAGGATATTATTTTTCACAGTGCTCTGAATAATCTGCATTCCAGGTTTTGCAAATGCAGAGTATATACATTTATTATGTTTGCTACATTCTGCCTGTACGGAGCACTAGCTTTCTGCTGTTGCTTTAAAAAAAAAAAAACCACACAGCTGAGATTCACAACTTTGCAATACAATTACTTTTGAATACTTCTAAGACTTTTCATTTATTATATTCTTGGACAAAGTAAAGGCAAATTAATTGTAATGGATAAGAACAAGAAACACAGTGGTTAAATATGAGTGATAAAAAGTGCAGTGCTTGCATGTTTTTAATCCAAAAGAAGTAAAATCTGGACCAAAAACGTATGTCCCACTGACAGGAGTCTCAAGAATATGAGAAGCCATTACACACCCCAGTAAGGTTTTTAAAGTACTAAAACACTCTAGGCCTGGTTTCAAATAGGAATTATGCCAACTTAAAATGCTTTTTCAAAGCAGAAGGCAAATCTGAGAACTAATAGGATCCTGGCGTATTTGCCTTGGCCTCCTTCACAGAAATGTTAAATGATTCCCATAATATAATTTGCAGTATTGAAGTAATTTGGGCTTTGTCTCTCATTTATATTTAATAAATGCACCCTTTTATCAACCCTTGAGATAAGCAGGAACAACGGGCTACCCTTTTTTTTCTCTTATGAAAATTTTGAAGGGAAAAAGTGCACTGTTTAGGAGTCTTGCTGAATTAAACTTAGAGGTCTATCAAAACTGGCACCATCTCTGATCATAACCAACCAGATTCTTCTGGAAAGCTCATAGACAGGACACAAAGAAAATAGTGTTCCTTTTTTATCGATTCTGGTGATCAAATATACTACCTTTCAATACAGAGGTTTCTGTTTCTAGCTAGCATGTTTGAAAACCAGAGGTGTGGAGGAATACATCTAGATCCATCTAATCAATCTGAAACCCATTTATGCATAAAGCCATCTTTACATCTTGTGCTAATCCAATCAAACTCAGTAATACTTGTTTTCGAGTAAAGTGCAGAGAATTAGGCTCTAAATTTATTATATTGTAGGAAGAGGTAAAACAGATGCACAGGTGGGGCTATTTTCAGATGACGTCCAAAAATAAATAAATCATCTGCAATGATAACAGTGAAATCACTTTACAGTGGTGCCTTGACTTACAACCATAATCCGTTCCAGAAGATGGACGTAACTCGAAATGGTCGTAAGTCGAAGCACCATTTCCCATTGAAATGCATTGGAACATGATTAATCCGTTACAGAAGAAGAAAAAAATACCCCCAAAAAATAAAATAAAAATAAAACAGTGCAAGCCCAATAGGAACGCACTGGGGCTGCAAAAAACAAAAAACAAAAAAAAAAAACCAAAAATAAAAAAGGGAGCAAGCCCCGAAGGCGCTGGGGCTTTAAAAAAACAAACAAACCAAAAATATACAACGGAGCAAGGCCCGAAAGCGCTGGGGCTTAAAAAAACAAACCAAAAATAAACAACGGAGCAAGCCCCATCGGAAGACACTGGGGCTGCAAAAAAAATATATCACCAAAAAACAAAACAACAACACAGCACAGAAACATAACCCCCCCAGCCCAAACCCACCCAGAACAGGCACCTTACCTTACCAGGCAGTCCCAAGCCTCCCTGCAAACAAACACACTCTCACTCAGAAGCAGAAGCCAGGCAGTCCCAAGCCTCCTCCAATCACACTCACTCTAACCATTGGGGCGAAAGAGCTACAAAGAAGCAGCCTCTTTGCCTACCAACGGTTAGCAAATTTGAATTCCCCGCCTTTTTCCCCTGCCTTTTTCCGGTCGCAACTCGAAGCTCCGGCCGCAAGTCGAAGCAAAATTTTGCGGCCAGGGCTGGTCGTAACTCGAAATGGTCGTGAGTCGAGGCACCACTGTATTTCCTTATCTCCAATCTTCATTGCTAGACTGCAATGTTAGCACAGTTTGGACATATTTTCTTTGTGTATTTGGTGAGGATGAATGCCTGATGATATGAATTTTACCTTATGTCTAGAGTGGTTACTGTGTTGTGTAGAACAACCAACTTGGGAAAGGTAGAAAGGCTATCAAGTTAATTTTCTCCCATTACAAGATTGGTCCTCCCTTAAATTAGGCAGAAGGAATGTGATACATATACACACACATAAGAATGCTTATACAGAGTTCTGACATTGTTAGCAAACAACATCTCAATCACACTCACACAATCTCAATCATATGGAATGCAGTGCTATCCCCAGACCCACAAACAATTCCAGGATTATAATAAAAAAGACTGACAAAGGAAGAACGTTTATCATAAACAAGCTGGACTGTATCCATAGGCGAAAAGAGAGCTTTCCAATGCTGCATTCTACCTACCCTGTCCACAGACCCCATTGAGAAACACTGGAAGAAACAGCACACACTTAAGACACACATCAAGAGCCCTGTTGAGGCATCTTCCCCCATATGTCCAAAATACAGAAACAGGACAACACTGGCCACTCCATTGTGTCAAGCAGTAGTACCATCACTGATTATATGCACTCTGTCTTCATGTTTCGAATTACATAAGTGACAAAATTAATTTCCTAAAAAAACTACAATCCACTGGAAATCTTCCAGAAATCATTTACCCTAGCTCAGGGGTAGGCAATCACAGGGTTGGAATACCAATTTTCATTTTGTCTGGTAGTTTGCTTGCACAACGCCCCAACCCACTGAAAACTGGTGGCATTATCGGCTACTGAAAGTCAGTGGTGTCTCTTTCCAGTGGTGCTTTCCTGGCTTTGCAGCAGCTATACTGACCAGAATCACCTTGGTCCCATACAGTGTAAACAGCAGTCATGCCAGCAAGCCACCAGCATCTTGGCCTGACATTGTGTTCCTCAGCTTCCTCAGGTCAAGAAAGCCACCAAGCATCCATTTGTGTATTTGGTCATGAGGTGCTAGGAAGGCAATGAGGGAGGAAAGCAACAAGACCGTGCTGCACAATGGACATTATGGATGCAGATTTTTCCTAACAGGATTCTGGCTTTTTATGTTTACTCAAATTTAAGCTTATTTAATGATTAAACTTTGATTACTATTCTTTCTGTTTGTCTTTTTAAAAATATTGCAATTTTTGGAAGCTTTTTTTTAAAAATCTAGTATTTCTAGATGGTCTTGGGGGGAGCACAAAAATATTTTGGGAATATTTATAGACCACATGATAATCAGCCTTACCCTAGCTAAATTCCATGCCATCAAGTCAATTCTGACTTATGGAAACCATTTCCAGGGTTTTCCAAGTACAGAATACTCAGAAGTGGTATACCATTCCCTTCTTCTGGGGGCATCTTGGGACTGTGCAGCTTGCCCATGGCTGCACATGCTGGCCCTTCCCTAGGAGGCACAGTGGGGAATTGAACAGCCAATTTCTGGCTCCACAGCCAGATACCTAAGCCACTGAGCTATCCAGCAGTACCCTCCCAGAAAGACTGAATCCTAGTCAGGCATAGAATCCCAGGTGGGGCTAGAACATCACCACACATTGTCACTTTGTACTCATTCATAATTACATCAGCTTTGACAAGGACATATATTTATTTATTTATTTATTCAGATTTATTGATTTGGTTTGGTTTGGTTTGATTGGTCTACCAACCATCTAGCCTAAGGCCACTCTGGGCGGTTCACAACATGATAAAACAGTAAAACAATACTACAATCATAGACTCATGAAGTTGGAAGGGCCATCAGGTCCAACCCCCTGCTCAGTGCAGGAATATAAATCAAAGGATATCTGCCAGATGGTTGATATAAAGCAAAATCAGCATATAAGCACCATAAAATAAAACAACAATTAAACAATTACAAATTAACAATTTCACATTAAGCATTAAATATTTAAAAGGCAGTAGATCAATGGAACTGCCCTCAGTACCTGCAAGAACCCACAAGGATATCCTGAGCTAACAACGTTTCTCAACTCCTAGTCACAAAAGTCTCTTCTCAGATTTTCATGGATGACATCTTTATCATCCACATATTTAATTATTTTTTAATTATTAAACTTTTTTTACTATTTTTTATTTCTGTCTTTTGTAAGATATCACAGTTATTCCATTAAGATTTCATTAACTTGTACCTCACCAAAAACTTGAGACTAGTTCACTTATAGACATCACTGTGCAATTACATAGAGAACAAATGAGTGACTCCTTATAATAAAAACCAGCAGAGAACAATATATATTTTAGATACTTCTGGCTTCCACTTGGAACATGCAATAAAATCCACTGGCTGAAATCCTCTTGCAGTTATGCAGATAACATAACTTTTGGAAGCAAATTGTCATAAGTTAAGAAATATAAAACATAAGCAAAGTGTGCTGCTTGTATACCCAAAAGAATTTGAGGATTAATCTATACTCAAAAGAATTTGAGACTAGCAAGACATCATCCTCCATCCCCTCAGGCTTTCCTATTTCCTGTGAGTTTAGCTGAAATTCATACAGAAACTGGGTGAGGAATGGATTTTCCCAGGGAAAGGATATTGCTGCAAGTTATTTATGTTGTCATGCAAAGTATTTGAACATAGTTTGGACTTGAATGGGCAACTAAGGTTCACTGACCTTACAAATGACCTGCTCCTCATTTGTTAATATTCACCAATCCAGCACCTACATTTTTAGATTCTGCTGATATGGAAAGGGCTGGCTATAAGGACTGTCACTGTGAGTGTCTATATTTCCAGATTTACCTCTACACCATTGCAAAACACCATGTGTTGTCACTATAGTTCCCAGCTAGAACCATTCAAACATACAATCAGAGATGTACCACACATCATGGACAATGACACTTCTTTCTCACAGACTACAGTGGCAGGCCTCCACTTACTTAAAGCCAGCCACCAAATGTGGCAAGATTACTCATCAGCAACAACAAGCTTCACAAAAGATGCAAGCACAGGAACTAGACTGTGGTGCCAATTCCCTCTCCCCATCTACACTGGAAACACTAATTCAGTACTCAATATCATCCACAATATCAGGAGTTCATATATCTGTATGAAGAAACTGAGAAATTAGGGAACATGGGTTATGGGCCTTTCTGGAAAATTCAGGCTTTTCTGTCAGTGCCTGGAAATAGCTGGCTGGAAGACAGATGGGAGCAGTTTCTCCCAATAACAGAACAGAAGCATCACCTGCAATTTATCTTGTTTAAAGAGATTGTGAGACAGTGGTTTGCTTACCATTGCTGAAGGTTGTCAGAAAACGTTTTGCAATATACACAGACAAACTAAAGAAAGCTTTTTAATCTATTATGGCAGGTTTATGTAAAGATTTTGATACATGGATGGAAGTGGCTGAAGTGAGAATGAGGGAGCAGCAAAGAAATGTAATAATTTGTGAGCCGTTTTACACACTCCTGCCAGAGGACATAAGGTTTCTCTTTGGCTGGACAGACAGCCCACCAGTCTGAAGAATGTTGTTCTGATGGCTGACCAAATTTGGAGCAATAGGACACATAAATGTGTAAAGACTCTGGGATCCAACCAAATGGAGATTGCTCAGAGTGCTGGGGATAGTCCAAAAGAGGCTAAGTTTCACTGGTCTGCAGAGAGGCAGGAAGAGATGGGAGCAAAAGGCCCTCACCACTTCTTCCTCTTCGCCTTTCTGTCTGGAGCAAATTGCCAAGTCTGCTGTAGCCAG
This sequence comes from Intellagama lesueurii, assembly GCA_037013535.1. Lineage (NCBI taxonomy): Eukaryota > Metazoa > Chordata > Lepidosauria > Squamata > Agamidae > Intellagama > Intellagama lesueurii. The sequence goes on along the minus strand of JBAJHW010000003.1, from coordinate 246,015,108 downwards.
CACCCTGGTGAAGTGCTTTGGATGTGGAGCTGTTGACCACCTGTGAAAAGCTTGCCCAAAGTTGGCCAAGAAAGGACACAAGAGATTATCTCAACCCAAAGTCAAGGTAATTAGATCATCCAACCGAGCCCAGATGGGCAGGAGTACAGTGGAGAAAATTCTGCAAACACGGAGTTTTACTTCACCAGTCCACCACCCAAAGGAGACAGTGTTCAAAGGGTTGACAGCAAACCGGCTCTTCTCAGCCACAGGAGCCAAAACAGTTCATCTTCTTAGAGAGCTATGGCCCTGCCTGGCAGAGCACAGGAATTTTTACCATCTCTTCCAATGTCGCCAATCAAGGAAGCAGCTGCGGCTAAAATAGTTTCTGTGACACCAGCATTGGTGAAAGGAGCAGTGGCCATTAAGGTAGCAGACACATACTGCAACTTTCAAGTTGGGGATCAAGATTCCATAATTATGCCAGAAGAAGCTCAATGGGCCATGCAAAAAGAACAGTATGTTTTTGAGAGTTTATTACAAAGGAGCTTTTGGGAAGTTACTGCTTTGTCCTCCCGCCCCCTGACTAGAGTGGCCAGCCGAGCAGGAAGAGAACAGAGCTCCGGGCGCCATTGGCAGGATGAGTGGGACCAATGCCGTGGCAGGACGCGTGAGTGGATGGTCCAGTCTCGGGGGCAGTTGCATCGGTGGTAAATATCCCCATCTCTAATTACTGCCCTTAAAGATTCTGGGGCAGACCTAAGTCGTATGGATCAGTTCCTTTTGAATGAAAGTCAAATTGCCAAGGACTTAAGATTCCCTGTGTAACTGTGTGATGGTGAGAGCCCAAAGACTCATTATGCCCCCATGGATATTGAATTTGAGTGATGGAATGGGGACAAATGGACCCTAGTCCATTCTGGGCCTTCAGATCAAGCTTTTTTTCTGGGCAAGGACCTGAGATGGCAAGTGAGTTACTATTCATAGCCAGGCAGCAGCTAGCCCAGAGGATCCTGCCCTTCACCAGAAAGCAAGGGAGTAGTGGGTGCAGAGACTCAACAGTCTCACCACTTTTTTCCACCTTTTCAATGTCTAACTTAGGATGTTTTGGGATCTATTAATCCTCCAACAAATTCAGGGAACAGGTTTATTCTGACAGCTCAAAATGTAGCCAGAGACTTCATGAATTTTACTAGCTGTGTGGGTTGCCCCAGGTCTTTATTTCAGATAAGAGGTGCAAATCTTGTGTCCAAATTGATGACCAAGGTTTTGTGAGATTACTCAACTGGAAAAGACCTACTGTGGCTCATCATCAGGGACTTGTGGAGTGTTCCCACCAAACCTTGCAAAAAATGATCAAGGCTTATGTGTTGGAGCATTCTAGAGACTGAGATGGGATTGGGCTTTGCCCCATCTCCTTTTCTGTATATTGTGATGCTCTCCAAGAAGGTCTTTCTGGGTATAGTCCAAATGAGCTGGTGCTTGGGCACAATTTGCAAGGTCCTTTGAGTCTTCTCAAGGAGGACTGGTAGAGAAAGTTTGCTAAAAGTCCCATTCCGATTGCTGAATTTGTGAGGCTGAAAAATGTTCAAGAAGTAGCCAGAGAGAGCCTGGAAAAGACTCAGAGTAAGCAAAAAGATTACCATGATGCCAGGATAAGGCATTTTGATTTTAATGTGGGAGATCAAGTGCTGGTGTTGAGCCCCATTAAATGTAGCAAGCTTCAGATCATGTGGAAAGGTACTTTTGTGGTGAAACAGAGGCTTAGTGCTGTGAATTACCTGACTGAAAGGACTAGAACTGGATTTAAACCTAAAATTTATCATGCCAACAGTTTACAATAATATGTGACCAGAAATGTTGTAGTTCTAAAATGTGCAGTCAGAAAAGAACCAAGAGGAGACTGTGGATGTGTTAGTAGAATTTCAGGAGGCTGGAGGGGTAGAAGAATTCTTTTTGTCTCCTGAGATTACCAGTTATGAACAAGAAAGACTGTACTAGCTAATGTAGAAGTACCAACCCTTGTTCTCAGATTTGTTGTTTAGTCGTTAAGTCGTGTCCGACTCTTCGTGACCCCATGGACCAGAGCACGCCAGGCCCTCCTGTCTTCCACTGCCTCCCGGAGTTTGGTCAGATTCATGTTGGTCACTTCGATGACACTGTCCAACCAGATTAGGCAGGTAGAATCTCCCTATCTTAGCACAGTATTTGTGCAGGGGACTGTTAATTCATTCAGGCCCTGCCCACTCCCCTTGTTCTACAGTACTTGAATGCATGTAGAGACTATTGAAAGGGAAGTCAAACTAATGTTGGTGTTGGGTGTAATCAAACCTTCATACATTCCTTGGGCTTCTCCTGTTGTTGTAGTCCTTAAACGATGCTTTTGGTTATGTTCTTTATGAAGTGAGTTTTTTTGTGGACTATTGAATCAAGTGACCCAGCCTGATCCTTACCCCATGCCTAGGATGGACCACCTGATAGAAACTTTGGGTAAAGCTATGCACATTTCTACCTTTGAGATGACCAAGTGATACTGGCAAGTGTCCCTTGATAAAGATGCTTCTGCAAAGTCAGGTTTTATTACCCATATGGGGTTGCGCCACTTCACTGTGTTTCTGTTTGGCCTACAGAATTCTCTGGCTACATTCCAGAGGCTGATGAATAACTTATTGGCTGGTCTGCTATTTGCATGCGTTTTATATTGATGATTTGGCAATTTTTAGCCAGGACTTTGAATATCATTTACATCACTTAGAAATCATGTTTCAGTGCTTGTAGCACACTGGACTAACTGTTAAAGCCTCAAAATGTCAGCTGGAGCGAGACAAAGTTGTATTTTTATTTGTATTTTTAGTTTGGACAAATCCAACCCCAGAAGCCAAAGTGCATCGTGCTAAAGAATGGTTTGTGAATAAAAAGCAAGTCATGTCCTTTTTAGGACTGGCTGATTACTAATGAAAGTGTATTCTGCACTTATTTACCATCACAAGTTCTTTAACTTGTGTAAGACTTATGTAAGAAACGCTTGTCAGTAAATGTTCAATGGACAGAGACTTGCCAATGGGCCTTTGATACCTTAAAGACTAAGTTGGTAGAAGCTCCTATTTGATGGCTCCATACTTTGATCAATCTTTTGTCCTGCAAACAGAGGCTACTGAATTGAGCCTAGGCACAGTGTTGCTGAAAAAGGGTTCAATGGAAACTTTCACTGTTTCTTTCATTAGCAGGAAGCTCCTCCGCAGAGAGAGAAATCACCATAAAGGAGTATTTGACTGTTTCTTGGACTATGGCAAAGTTGAGGCCTTATTTGTGGGGAAGGAGGTTCTTGCTGCAGACTGAGCACATTGTTTGGCTTAGTCACATGCATAATCACAGCCAATGTTAGCTATGATAAAGTCTAGGACTCCAGGATTTCAACTTTGAGGTTCAACATATTAAGGGCCGTGAAAATATTGTGGCAGATGGGTTGTCCAGAATGCATTCTGGAGAAGAATGACAAATGGGATGTGGTAGGTGGTGACTCTGTTCTTGAATTGTTACGGGATGAATGTATTTTGTATGCTCACTTTTCCGATTTTCTATACCATGAATAAGTTGCTTTGAATGGTATTTTCACAAGCTCCATGCTGCTATGCTTTCTTAAATTTGCTTCAGCTTATTTAGAGTAGCTAGCCTGCTTGCTCAGATAGAATAGGAAGTAACATGGGGAATACGGGTTTTAGAAGTAGTTTAAATAAATTTATTAGCTTTAGGAATTAGTGTTGAGTTTTAGTCTGATGAGTACTGTTTTACATGCATTTTAAATGCAGTTTATCCTTTTATATGCCATAACCACAGTAGCTTCATGCTTATTTGCTTGCTTTAGCTGTTGCTCAGGCTGAATGACCTTGTATCAACAGCTCAGGAAGGGGAGGTATGTGAAGAAACTGAGAAACTGGAGAACATAGGTTATAGATCTTTCTGGAAAATTCTGGCTTTTCTGTCAGTGCCTGGAAACAGTTGGCTGGGAGACAGGTGGGAACAGTTTCTGCCAGTAATGGAATGGGAGTACCACCTGTAGTTTATCTTTTGAGGGAAGACTAAAGCCAAGTCAGCTTGTTTCCTGGTAGTGGGCTAATTGGAAAATGACTTCAGTTGTGTGAAGGGAGAGGAGCAGAAAATGCTTTTGTCTTTGTGAGCATTCGAGGGAACTTAAAAGTTTGTTTGTTAGACCATCTCAAAACACCCAGAATGTAATATTTAAGGTATGTAAAGGGCTTCAGAAGTTACTTAATGGGCTTACCCTATCTTTTAGGAAACATTATGCTCAATTGTTGTCCTGTGATGCTGTGTGGGGAGGGATGCACTCTGTGCATGCTTCAAGACTATGCTGATGTTATGCTAGTTTGCAAGTATTAGGTAGCTTAGTTAAGTGTTCTTATTTTCTGGTGTGTTTCTTTGTATTGCTTCTGCCTTAAACTCTAAAAATTTATTTGCATCAAATACTTTTGATGCTTTTTGAAACCTTTTGAGACTCTTGGCCTTTTTGTCTTTTTTACTATTTTTAACAACATATAAAAATTCTCTCTCCAGTTGTCAGCATCTTTTGACTTGAGGGTTTATGGTACTTAAAACCAGGTATTGCCTTGACTGGCTTTTTTCTGAATGTGGTGGCAGTTCTACCTTGCTGGGTTGGTATAATACGCAGAAGCACTTAAGCGTGGGGGTTTTGGACCTCTCTGAAAGCAATGCTTAGTCAGGTCAGACTAGAGTGTTGGGAGATAACCTGGATCAGGCAGGTTCCCACATTTAACGCTCCTGGGCTTACACACTCTAGGATCAACAGTGTAATGTGTCTAAATTGTTAGTGCAGGACTCTCTGAATCTGGTGGCCCATCACAATCTGCTTCTTCAATGTGACATATATATGTCACATTATATATGTGCCATCATCTACCAGTAATGTTCCACTGCATTCTATAGGACCAAAAGGTCAGTCTTTACTCAAAAGAAGAAATGGGTCATATATTTGTTGCCAAAAAAAGAAAAAAAAAACACAATGTTAATAACCTACTGGTAGAACACTTCTGCCCACCAGGACACTCTCTGACCTCAAGGTGATCATCTTTCAACAAAAAGAACTTCAAAGACAAATTCCAATAGGAAAGTTTTGAAGAATTCATCAGTAGCTATCTCCCATGGTTTGAATAGGGACAAAGTCCCGCCCCCCACACATGTTATTTTGCTTGTCAATGATGATTTCTCTAAATTGCCATCCACTTTTTGTTTATTTCATGACAGAAGTTGGTAAACTGCATAATCTACCAGTTTAATTAATCAAAATCTATGCATTTTATTGCTGAGTTGCCTTAAGCACTCTTTTCAGTGGAAAAGTGGGAGATAAATTTAGTAAATGAGTAAATAAACTGAGGCAGTATATCTGAAAAGTAAGCAAGGAGAACCCACAGAAGCAAAGCTGTATAAGAAGCTACAACGAAGTATGCATTTTATTCATATATAGTGCAACGGTGGCAAAAGAATGAACAAATATGAGCTTCGAAACCAAGAGCCAGCTTCTGAAACATCGGCAACTATTGAGAAGGAATCACTGTGCTGCAGGCACTCAAGTTAATTACACAATGTACTCTGTTGTGGCTTGTCAAATGCTGTTTAACATTATGGCCAATAGCTACAACTGTAAAAGATAACCCAAGGAAGAGAAAGACTAGAGAGTAACATGAACCTTTCATAGATGGGACTCCTCTTTCAGGGATACATATCTTTCAATAGTATGGCAGGTTTCAGAGAATGCATCAGCCCCTTTTCAAACTGGTAAACCTACATATCTCTTCAAAAGAGATCAGAAAAACATGGTTGTTACTGTCACTGCATATTACTCAAACTTGTTTCCTGAAATCTCAAATAAATACTGAATATGAAATCTGGATGCCATTTCAGCAAATGCATGATCCCATCTTGATATTTATCAAGCATGGAAGTAGGAAGACTTTATGTGAGACTAACGCATGGGTGGAAGGGCAGGTGCTTTTCCTTCTCCTACATCTCCCAGTTGTTTTCGACATACCACCAGAATTTTCCAGTCCCCTTGAACACACTTTCCTTTTGAAACTACCCTCCTACCTGCTGATTGAGTGATCTTTCCTCTGGGAGTGTTCTCCTAAACTCTACATTAACATTAGGAAGAGGAGATGCCCCCCCCCTTCCCTAGCTATGCTGAATGTGGTCCTAAAAGCCTGCTCAGGGAGAGAACATTAAGTATTATTTACCATTTCACTCCATCTACATTCAATCTTATTTAGTCTACAAGTTGTTAAATATTTGGAATGGAATGGGAAAGAGGGTAGCATTCTCCTTATTTTGCATCCTCTTTGTTTATCTCTATTTACAAGTAGGAGTGACTGGCTCCACTGTTGATGCATTTTAAATTGCAGAAAAGACTAATGAAACAATAATGGGAAGGGGTGGCATTTCAGATTTCTCCTCTATGTGCTTTTTCCCTGACATTATAATGTTTCCGATCATATGGATTTTTCATTTTCCAAGTGTATAGCTCTTCTAAAATGCTCTTAGCTAATAAATGAATTAGTACAAAAAAGTGGGGAAGCTGCTCATGACTTCATAATGTATTTGCCACATATAACTACAAGCCAAAGGAAATAATCTGCAATGGTTGCATTCGAAAAAGCAAACTATAGCTGATGTAATGGCAGTTAAAGGACACGTAACATTAGTTCAAAAATCCTCATTAACTACTGAAAGGCTCACTCTAAAGAAGTATTAGGAAAAAGACAAGACTGCCATTTTGAGCGGGTTCTTCATTTGCAGTTTGGACCCAGTTTCAATACTTACAAAGGTGAGTAGCTGAATCACTGAGCAGCTTTCTGTGGGAATGAATTATGTTAGATCCATTTCTTAGGTACTTTGAGCCTTTCTTTAGACAACGCAGCATATTTTTTTCATGAAATACTGACCTCCAAAACACCATTGTGTTGTTAACAGCCTTGTCCAGTCTTACAATAATATTTTAATAATAGCTGCAAAACTGCCCTAGAGGTTGGCACATATATGTTGGCAATGACATGGACACTGACCAATAAATACTCATCATTGCTTGGTTCAAAACGAATTCTCTTAAAAGCCAGCAAAATTTCTCATTCTGCCTCTGCAAACACATATCCCCCCATTCAGAAAGATGTAAAGAATTTTCAAAGGCACTGACATCATTATTAGCCCCTTCTGCCTCTCTTAAGATGTTCTGATTATAAGTCACACAGGAAAAGGTTTTCTGTAGCTCTTAACTCCTCAAATATTATTTCTGGATTAAACAGCCAGAAATTGGGAGTTTCAAGGCTAATTCTTTAAACCTTATTTTTATTGACTTGAACATTGCCAATACTAGTTTTTCCCTTTCCTTTTCCTGATTTGAGGCACTTGTAATGAGCAACTGGTGTGATGTCAGCCACAGTCAAAACATTGAGGAAGTGATTAGAGGTAGTCTTAAATAATCTTTCATCCTAGACAAACATCTGTCAGTTGCCTCCTGCCCACATTCCATGCCTTGTTTATAAAGGATGTACATGCCAAGGATTGTGTAAACACACACAAACCACACATTCCACTTCCTTGCTTTTATGTACACTTTTGTTTACTTGCCAAATAGTAAGGACATTGATGCAAATATGGCACCAACCATAGCCAGTGACAAAGGGTGGATTTTGGTTTTGAATCTATAGTCTAGCATGCCACTTAAGATATAATACCCATATCATCAACATCATCATTTTGGAAGTGCAGAGCTGGAAGGGACCCTATGGATCATTGAGTCCAGCCCCTATCGGAGAGACACAGTGGGAAATCGAGCTCCCAATCTCTGGCTCTGCAGCCAGAGACCTAAACCACTGAGCAGTTCTATTTCCAATTACAATGTATGAATGTGAAAGCAAAACAATGAAGAAAACAGACAAGGGAAAAAATTGACTTGAAGTGTGGAGTGGGAGGACAGTTTTAAAGATTCTATTGACTGCCAGGAAAACAAATGTTAGTTCTAGATCAAATTAAGCCTGAACATTCACTGGCCACTAAAAAGAACTGAATTGAAGCTATTGTACTTTGCATATACCAGGAGAAGGCAAGACTCACTAGAAAAAAAATAATGCTAGGAAAAGCTGAAGGCATTGGAAAAGAAGACCAACACCAGATAGACTGACTCAATAAACTCTGTAAGATCTGAGCAGGACTGTTAATAAAAGGGCCTTTTGGAGATCATTAATTCATGGGATCACCATAACTGGATAAGATGTCCTTATTACATCATCTTACCTGCTTGTGATTTGCTGTGGGGCACTCAAAATGCTAGATTCTTCAATGGTCTATCTATTCCAACTCAGGAAAGCTATCTTTTGGACTATAATTCTCAGAACATACCCTCAGCACCCTGGCCACTGGCCAAACTTCCTGGCAAAGCTGTGCTCTACTTAAGATCAAGACATGTACTTTTCAAAAAAAATTTTATTAACAAACTAAACTAAGAAAATCATATACATCAAACAACTACTAAACATTGTGCTCTCCACCACCAGGACCAGTTGGGAGATGCAACCTTTTACCTCCATGGAGCTCCCTTCCCCTTCCAAAATTGTAATGACTCTTGCGAGGATGTTTTCCCCTTCCCCTTTATAAATATAAAATTGATAAATTCTCCCCATATATCTGTAAATTCATCCTTACTTAACACCCCCTTCTTAACTTTAAAATTACATGTTAGTTTATCATTAATAGCTATATCCCAAACTTTTCTATGCCGATCTTTTAACTGGAAATTATACATCCTTTTCCAGTTTGTTGTTATAATCAAACTCACCACTGTTAACAAGTTGGAGACCAATTCTTTAGTTGTCCAATTACATTCCTCCTTTTCATATATTGATAAAAGCACTGCTATTTTAGGCCATACTGCTTAACTTAATTTACTTATTTCATTTATTTCTTTGAAAACCAATTACCAAAAATTCTACATACTGTAGTCTCATAATCCTACCACACATGGAAATACGTATATTTCTCCCTTGAATTGCACAGGTCTGAACAGCACAGTTTTTGTTACACATGGATTTTTTTCAGTAAATAAATAAATATTTCAATAAATAAATAAATATTCAAGAAATACTGTGCCCTTTGGCCGCACAGAACCCATGAGTTCAACACTGAATGGGTCAAAGTGGTCTAGTGACCCCCAAACAAAACATCTCTAATTAAGCCTTTAAATCAGGGTGTCATAAACATCTTTAAGGTTACATGTTACTGTATGGAAAAGATTGTCAGCACTATGGAAGAGAGAACCTTGATAGACAGAACTGTTCTGTATGTGTGTATTAATCAACTGTTTATGCTTTGCAGTTGGGGCGGGCGGGCATAAGACTTATACATGAATTTTGAACTACACAGCCTTTAACCCCAGCATTGTTGAAGGGGGAACTGTACCTACTTTTTGGCCCTCTCTCCAGCACATATGTCTTAGAATAACTGGCATTTATTTGAATTAATTTCACTGGCATTAAGTACCAGCTCCAAACTAACTTATAAAATTTTTCTTTTGTCCTTGTTGCTGTTATTGTTATGTGCCTTTAACTTATAGCAACCCCATGAATGAGCAATCTCCAAAATGTCCTGTCCTCAGCTGCCATTGCTCAGTTCTTGTAGACTCAAGCCTGTGGCTTTCTTTAGGGAGTGAGTCTGTCTTGTATTTGGTCTTCCTATTTTCTTGCTGCCTTACACCTTTCCCAGCGTTGTTTTTTTCCAGAGAATCCTGTCTTTTCATAATGTCTCCAAAATAGGTCAGCCTCAGTTTCAAAGTTTTTGTCTCCAGAGATGGTTCTGGCTTGATTTGATCTAGGACCCACTTGATCACCTGGCAGTCCAGGGTATCCACTAAGCTCTCCTCCAGCAACACATTTCAAATGAATAAATTTTTCCTGTCAGCTTTCTTTACCATTCACACTCATACATGGTGTGTGGATGATCCTACTGACATAGATTTCAATATTCTAATATTCCATATATTTTTCCAAACACAGCTGCTTATTTCTTCCCTAAATCAGATTCCCATAATGTTTTAAATAAATCCTCATGATCTTTTGCTTCCAATAATATAAATTTTACTTACTGTTCTTTTAATTACTTTATTTTCACCTGCATTTTCCTTTTGTAATATGATGTCTTCACATTGAAGAAATTATGGAGGATAGGTGAAATGCCAGACAATTGGAGGAGGGCTAACATTATCAGTCTTCAAAAAGGAGGAACCAGGGAACTGCAGACCAGTCAGCCTGACATCAATCTGAGGGAAAAATTCTGGAGCAGATTATAAAGCAGTCACCTTGCAAGCACCTTGAAAACAATGCAGTAATAATTGGAAGCCAGCATGGATTTGTCAAGAACAAATCCTGCCAGACTAATCTGATCTCATTTTTTGATCAGGTAACCTCCCTGGTAGACGGTGGGAATGCTGTAGATGTACTATATCTTGACTTCAGCAAATCCTTTGACAAAGTGCCCTATGATATTCTGATTATCAAGTTAACCAGGTGTGGGTTGGATAGAACAACTGTCAGGTGGATATACAGCTAGTTAAAGAATCATACTCAGAAGTGCTTATCAATGATTGCTTCTCAAACTGAGAGGAGGTAGCAGAGGTAACAAGTGGGGCACCACAAGGTTCAGTCCTGGGCCTGGTGCTCTTCAACATTTTTATTAATGACTCGGATGAGAGAGTGCAGGGAATAATCAGATTTGCAGATGACACAAAATTGGGTGGAATAGCTAATATTTTGGAAGACAGAAACAAGATTCAAAAATATTTTAACAGGCTTGAGCACTGGGATGAAAACAAAAGAATGATTTTAGGGGAGGTAAGCACAAAGTTCTACACCTAGGGGGGAAAAACCCAAATGCACTGTTACAACATGGGGAATACTTGGCTCAGTAATACTACGAGTGTGAAGGACCTTGGAATTGTAAATCAAAAGCTGAATACAAGCCAACAGTGCAATGTGGCTGCAAAAAAGGCAAATGCAATTTCAGGATGCATTAACAGAAGTAGAGTCTCAAAATCCCATGAGGTACTAGTCCCCCTCTATTCAGCACTGGTTGGGCCTCATCCTAGAGTACTGTGTCCAGTTCTGGACACCACAATTTAAGAAGGATGTCAACAAACGAGCAAGTTCAGAGGAGGGCAACAATTATGATCAGAGGCTGGAAACCAAGCCCTACGAAGAAAGACTGAAAGAACTGGGCATGTTTAGCCTTGAGAAAAGAAGACCGAGGGAAGATAGGACAGCACTTCTCAAATATCTGAAAGATAGTCATACGGAGGAGGGGCAGGATCTGTTCTCAATCATCCTAAAGTGCAGGACACATAACAATGGACTCAAGCTACTGCAAGACAGATTCAGTCTGAATATCAGGAAAAATGTCTTAACTGATAGAGCAGTACAAAAATAGAACCAATTACCTTGGGAGGTGGTGAGCACTTCAGTGCTAGAGGTATTCAAGAGAAAACTGGACAACCATTTGTCAGATCTGCTTTCATTTGTATTTCTGCATTGAGCAGGGGGTTGGACTCGATCGCCTTATAGGTCCCTTCCAACTCAATTATTCTATGCTTCTATGATTCAAATTTTGTAAATTCCCTATATCAACTATTTCTTTTTAACCAATTCTTTGTCCATTGCTCTAACTGAATAATATTATACCAAGATATTTTATACATTCCTATCACTTATTTTATTTGCTTTTTGTTCCTCATTTTTTCTAAGTAATCTTTTATTTTAATGACTTATCTATTAATAAATTAAAATTTATCCTTTCAAATTTTCTGGGAATCTGTCTAATTCTACCATCAGGGTTCCAATGTAAGTCTTATATTTCTATATTCGGCCAAACTAGTTTATTAGATTGAGTTATAATATCTAGCATATTTCCTAATTGACTAGTGATATGTTATAACCTTAAATTAGGAAGTCCCAGCCCTCCAGCTATTTGAGATTTACACCATATCTTCTTACTAATCCTTGACTTTTTATCTCCATTACAAAACTTATTATTTATACTTTGCCAGTCCTTTCTTTTTTTCACTTATCTTTATTGGTAACATTATAGAAAGTTTATCTTAGGTAGAATCTTGCATACAGCAATTCTGCCAAATCATGAAAGTCCAAATTTTCTTAAATCATCTAACATTGTTAATATCTTGTTTCAATATTTTAAAATTATCCTCTTTCAATCTTTTTAATTTAACTGGAATGTTTACCACTAAATATTTCATAGATTTCAAATATTAACATCCATTTCTTTCATAAATTTTATTTTTCCTCATTACAGTTAAACACCAACATATCTTATTTATACCAATTTATCTATAACCCCATTATCTCCCCAAATTCTTTTAAATATTGTATTAGCCTCTCCACAACCTTTATTGGGTTTTCTATTGTTAATAAAATATTTTGTGCAAATAACCTAATTTTAACTCTTATCTTTAGTACCAATACCTAAAATTTCTTAATACTTTCTAATAACATTCGGTATTACTTCTATGACTAAACCAAACAATACTAAGGAAAGGGGACATCCTTGTCTAGTGCCACAGCCTAAAGATATCTCTGTCCTGTTATTCCATCACCTACTTAATGGACCATTTCTTCCCACTTGAGTCTGTTTTCTTGTTACACCTGCTCCAGGAAGGCTATCCTCTGTGTTAGTTCAAAATTAAGTTGCAGCTAACTGGCAATGTAAGAGAGACGGTTTTTAAAATGGCCTGTTTAGGCTGTGGATGTCATTTTTTTATGGAAACCCATCATGGCAAACTCTGATAACTTTCTCCCATCTTGCTATGATCTATATATCCCAAAGACATAATTTTCATTTAACAAACCCCATATTTTATGTTCTGTATTATACACTAATATTCTTAGTTTTAAATTTGCAATTTTCTGAATTACAATTTTCTGAAGTTTTTGTTCAGCCATTCAGGGTTTTCTTAATGAAAAAAGTGCAGTATCAATAATTTAAAAAAATAAGATGCATTCTGAAAACAAGGCCATAACAAAACCTTATTCTATGTTTTGAAGTTGTAAAACCTCTCAAAAAAATTGGTGAGAGTGTGACATCAGAGCCACAGTGCAGTGTCTAGCTGGCTTGTTTCCAGTGTGAACTGGTTTTCCCTCAGCTTAGTCCTTGAAAGAGAGTGATACATCTGACCATAACATGTTTCTAGATATTTATGTGACCAATGAAAATGGATTCTAAAGCTTTCCCCAAGACCTGCCCACTAGGCTCGGGAGAATCCAAAGTTGGGAATGATATTCCCTGAAATTTTACCCATTCTCATGGCTCTGGCAGTGTCCATCCATATTATTTTGTATACGTTAAATGGAGTCCAGAAAATAATGCTGTACGTAATGAAAAGGGCTAGTGTTTGTGTTTCAGATCTACTTTCAGTTTATGCTAGGCACCAGTCTGAACAGAAAAAGTGCAAGAATTCCTACTTACAGACTTTATTTAATATGGTCAACAACTCATGGCAGCTGAGAGCATAAGACTCAGAATCCTTTGTGACTTTATGTAATTCCATGTTCTAATAGCCCAAAGCTGGTATGGTACAATTAAGGGTCAGATATTAAAAAACTGGATACCATTCTCTGAACCAAATGCCATTTCAAGGCCTGTGTACCTATAGAAACCATTCCAAGTCGAAAGACTGTCTCATGAATACAAAATAATTATTTCCAAACTTGGCTGAAATGCCAAGCCAAAATGATTCAATATTATGATCAGTGCACAAAACTATCACATGTAGCCTTCTTGCTCGGCGTATCCTGTTTAAACAAACCAAAGCAATAGTTTTTTCTCGACAAAGTGGATTGTGAAGTCCAGCCTGTGAATACATACCTCAAGCAGTGTAGCTTATTATAGACCTTTATGCCTGTAAATGTGATTTTCCTGTTTATATACTACACTTTCAAACATTCCCTACATCACAGTCTGCTCTCTTTTAAATATGAAACACTTAATTTTTGTCCCACTCAGAGGAGCAACTGAAAGCAAGAAACAGGTGGTTTCATGAGATACTCTTTGTATTAGGGATATTCTGCCCTTTGTCTTATCCATAGCTGTGTTGTTATACACAGATGCATTTAAGGTGCTATTTTAATACTTGATAGACAGAATTTCATGTTATATTGCTGATTTCTTGGAAAAGATACAAAGAAGCAGACAAATGAGTATCACCATCAGGGTACTGATTTGCAGATCTAGTTGTAGGGATGTAAAGCTATCTCCTGTGTTTAGGGGCATCTTAGTGGCTGTGATTGCACTGCTTGCATCGTACTTGTTTTCTCAGAATGTGTTGCCTTAACATTCCTGGATATGGTGCACTGTGGGTTAAAAGAAAACAAAACATGGATGCTGATGTGTTCTCCATTTTTTGTCACCAACAGTGAAGGCTCCAGAATTTCCCTGATCATGTTGCATGGTGGCACCAGAGCTGACCAACTGTACTGGTATTGTCTTGGAAATACACAGTCAGACTTAAGCAGTGTTGCAGCCTTAGAGTCACAAGCACAGCCCTAAGCATACTGAACCAGACTCAGTAGAGCCTCTCACGATCAGTGGAATCACAGGTGATGCTTGCAAGTATTACAAATGAAATCTTCTTGCCTGTCTGTAGTGTACTGTTTGTGGGCAGGCATCATGACCAAGGCAGAATATTGCACAGCACCATGTATTATCCAAAATGGAGCTTTACTGTTTGCAACACCAAATGACTTTTTGGACTCCCACTCTGGAAACCAACACACAGAACAGTTTCCAGCTGCCAACACAAGCCCAATTGTTATGTCAAACAGCCAAAGGATAAAAAGATGCAGGGAATGTAGTATTATTATTCTCAGCACCTTAAAATTACTACTAATACATGGTCATTTATCTCATCATAACTCTTTGGAGTTACAGACTAGGTTTCAAGTGTCCAAGGTGCTTTACAACATTATCTTAGCAATGCTTGTAAGGTATTATCTCCATATTGCACTTTAGAAGATACAGCTGAAATAATAACGGATCTACGAAGGCATCCTAGTGAACTCAAAGGTAGGGTGTCATTAGAATTGAAGACTAGGCACCACACTACCATATTAGTTTAGTATACAACAGTCAAGGAATATCACTATTCCATATCACTAAAAGACCACAAAAATAAACAAGTTTGGGAGATTATCAAAACATTTATCACCTCTCTCACCACTCCACAAGAACCAAACAAAACCAAGAATGGAAGACAGAAAGGGACACATAATTTTCCTAATTTTCAGAAGATATTGGGTAGGTAATAAGTGAACAAGTATAGCAGTTGGTCTGTAACTGCAACATACAAATAATGTGAAAATGAAGAAGTGTCCTGATTCAAAGGGCAGACTGGATGTTTTAGGTAGTCTAGATTCTGATACAGTGAAGGCAGTCCAAACTATTTGATATCCCCTTGAAGCTGAGAATTCTCTTTTTCTATCAGGTATCTCCTTATTTGGTTGTATGTGGACGTGATGTACTTTAAAAATTAATACATGATTGCTGTTCTTCTGCATTAAGGGCTACCAGCCCTCTGTATTAAAGGGGTACGAGGCAGCACACCACAGTCAGGACCAACAGTGAGAATAAAATCCAAATTTTAAAAAAGGCCTGAAGACTGCTACTATTTATCAATTTAGTTACAGCAATGAGAAGAATGAAGGGTCACTTTTATTAAACTCTTAAAAGAAAACTTTTCAAGTATTACCAAACCTTTCAGAATTCAATCACCGGAAACTGCTTTTTTTTTAAAAAAAGCATTTAATCCAAAGGCTCAAATAACAGATTCAGTATCTTTCTACTGACTCCCCTACCTCATCCTCATCTTCAAGGATCCTGAAAAGCTGCAAAGACATAAACTCTCACTTAGTTCGTTGTTTTTTAAAAGCAGCTTTCCAAAAAAAAGCCAAAAATCATTTAGACCGACTTGATTTTGGTTTGTCGCAAGGAAATAATCAGATCGATCCTTTTCAGTTATTTAATCTGCAGTGAGAATTAATTCAACAGAATATGGTAAGGCAGAAACGGCTAACAGAAAGAATAAAAACGAAAATCAAAATTTATCGCTCCTCCTCCCGAACATTTCCAATCTGAACGTCCACAAATGCACGCCTTTAAAGTAGGCACTTACAAGACAATTATACAATCATAAGCTCTGAAAGGCCGGCGGTGTTTTTCGTTAGGCGAAGAGAGGCAGAAGACGATCGCGCCTTCTTTTCCCGCTACAGGTTTACCTTTTTCGGGTGTGTAACCTCACAAAGCAGAGAAGGACCAAAGAGGACCCTTGTGCCGCCCTGTCACCCCCCCCCTTCTCCCCAAATCTCTCCAGGGACAGGGAGAGCTCCGATCGCCGGCCACGTGGGCTCCGCAGCCCCTTCTGCTTTGGGGAAACCAGCTCCAAGGCCATAGGAAAAGGAAGGAGCCGAACGGCGGGAGGGCAGGAGAAGAAGGGAGTGGGCTTCAGCTGCCTCTTGCCCAGCGATCTGGCTCTGCAAGGTCTCTGCCCAACCCTGTGGCCAGGCTGGTGATGGGCAGGATGACAGGCTGCTCTTGCTGCTGCTGGGGCCGCATGGATTCCTCGTAGGTGGGTAAATACTTCACCTCTTCGTAGCTGGGCAGCTGCAAGAAGGCGGGCGAGACGAGGTGCAGAAGAGGCACGGCCGGCGGCGGCGGCTGCCCGCGGCTGCTCCGGTTGTCCAGCAGCGAGTCCTGCGAGGTGGCGGCCGTCACGTTGAGCGGGGTGCCGCCGCGGGCCGGCGAGTCCAGATCCCCCTCGTCTGCCTCTTCTTCGTCTTCCTCCTCCTCGTCTTCGCTCTGCTGGCCCGGGCGCCTCCGGCTATGCCTGCGCGGGCTGGGGCAAATGATGCGCTGCAGAAAGTAGCCGATGGCGAAAAGGACCAGCAAGATGAGCAGCCCGGAGAGCTTCCGCACAAACCAGCCCACGTTGTCCAGGAAGGTGTGGAAGGGCAGCTTGCAGCATTTGACCTCCGTGTAGGTGACGTTGCCGTAGCTGCAGCAGCTCTCCCGCTCCTCGCACTTCAGCTCCCCGCAGTTGCCCTGGCATGGCTGCCAAAGCAAAGCGGCCCCCAGCACCGCCAGCAACCCGGGGGGGAGGCTGGGCACCATCCTATCCCCCCGCCCTCCGCCTCCTTGGCTAGCAGAGGGGAGGAGGGCGAGGACGGAGAGGCTCTCCGCGCGGGCTTTCCACCATCGCCCGGCGGGGACCCCCCTTTTCCCGCCAGCCCGTCCAACTTCCCTCAGGGCTCTTTGCAAAGTCGCAGCTTTAGGAGAGTTTCAGCTCTGGCGGGGGAACCTTTTTTGTTTTGTTTTATATGCTTCCTTTGCAGCAGTGGAACAGACTTTCCCTCTTGCACCTCCGTTCCAGGGTCCAAAAGCAGAGGGATTTCTTCTTTACGCCACCGGCCCGGCGGCTCCCGGTTGCCCCTCAGAGGCAGAGGCGCCGGGCGCGCAGCAGCTTGGAAAGGCGGGAGCCGCGCGCCTGGATGCTGCCGGCGAAAGGCGGGAAAACCTGGCAAGGTGGCGTGTATGGCGGCCAAGCCAAAGGCGAGCCGGCGAACGGGTTAATCATCATGGATCCGACCAGCTCGCCTTTGTGCAGCACTTTAATCTTTATTAATATAACTGCCGTCCTCTCCTTTTGTCAAATGGAGAGGAGCAGGCACCCGCCCCCCTCCCGCCGCGCTCCTTCCCTTTCTCCGGGTTGTCGAGTTCGTCTACTTAAGTGATTGGATTTCCTCATGACCGTTATTTAAATTTACTTGCTACTGGGATTCGCTTACCATATTTCTGGATTTATTTCTGATTAAAAATTGATGATAACCATTTGGCTGATGTTAACGGGCTTAATGCAGCTCCTCTTCCATTAGGGAGTTAGGAGACTCTGATCCCTCCCCCCCCCCCCCCCCAATTTTTCTTCCCCACTGTTTGGGTTCCTGTCTTACTGTCCAGCAATAGTTTGTGGCTTCCTTTCGGCAAAACATGAGGGAGCCACAAGAACGTCCAGGATGGAGACATTTAATTCTTTTAACGTGGGTGAAAACTACCCTTTTGTAATACGTATCCTTAGTTTTAGTAGTCTGGCTAGTATCCTTAGTCCCCACAAGTAAACCCATTGACTTAATGGGATTTACATAGGTGTTGACTTTCCATTCTGTAATTGATTCAATAAGTCTATGGTGACTGGAACTAGCAATTGTCATTAATGGTGGCACCTCCATCAAGACATATGGTATTTAAGTATCTCACTGTTTTTATTGTGCAAATATGACTCAGTTTTTTAAACAGAAACTGAGGAGGAAGCAAAGGAGAGGTCCCTGACCTAACTAAGATGCTTGCAATTTAAATTGGGCCAGTGATGTCAGGGATGGCAACACATGAAAAGACTGGTAAGGGGTAGCAAAATAAGAGAATTAAAGGGCAGTGAAGAGGTCATGGAAATGAAGGTGAATAAAATTAAAGTTTAGCAGAGTTCAGGGAGAGGACTATGAGAGAGAATGTACAGAGAATGTGCAGGTTGATTAGAGATGTCCAGAGGAGGGTGACCAAAATGTTCAACAGTCTAGAGACCAAGTCCTCTGAGGCACCTGAGGAAGCTGAGTCATTTTAGGCTGAAGGAAAGACAACTTAGATGCTTTTTAAATATTTGAAGGGCTATCATATGGAAAATAAGAAAGCTTGTTTCTGGCTTCTTCAGAGTAGGACCCATACCAATGGACTCAAGTTCATTCATTCATTCATTTACTCAACTTCTATACCACCCATCTGGCTACCGAGGCCACTCTGGGTGGTTCACAACACAAAGTTTCAAGGAAAGAGACTAAACTTTACAAACCATTTAGAACTTCCTGACTATAAGAGCTGTTCAGCAGTAGAACATATACTACCTTGGAATATGGTAGAGGTTTTTGAACATCTCTTGGGGATGCTTTAGCTGGGATTTCCTGCATTACCTGGGGTAGGACTAGATGACCTCAGGTGCTTTCGAGGTCTCTGATTCTATGATTTCATGTAAAACAAGAGAAAAAGACAGTGCCAGGTGTTCTGGAAGGAAATATGAGGCAAAAAGAGCAGCTGAGAGATGTTTCAAAGACTGCTGGTTTTAAAGCTGGAAATGTGAGTTTTTGTTCATTTATTTATGATTGACATTTATTGCTGTAAACCACCCAGAATAGTGCATTGCACTTATGGGATGGTATACAAATTAAATAAATAAATAAATAAATACCCCACCTTCCTATGATGATAATCAAATTCAAAGAAGATTCCAAATAAAAAAATAAAATGTAACAACAAGCAGTTTTAGCAATCATAGGATAGAATAGATATGAAGACAGGATGTGGAAAACTATGGTTCTAGGGGAAGGTCCAATTTCCCCTTCCCAAATTCAACTGAGTCCCCTCTCTTCCCTCCATGCTTTTGCATATGAATTTACCAGGCCTTGTAGTTATTTCTGAAAGAGGGTAAAACAGGGTACAAATATAACAGGCATTAATCCCTGAAATATTCAGTATTCTGCACCAATCTTTACAAGATCCCTGGAGTAGGTTAAAAGGTGCTTTGGGCAACAATGGAAAAGAAACAAGAACTTTGAAGGTAAGCTGATCTATGTAACAAAAATCAATGCACTTTGCCAATTGTATGTTGTATCACAAACCTCACAGCAAAATTGTAATAAGCACAAATTTGTAGCTGCTCCAGAAGACTAAACAGAAAGATCTGCAGTGCTAAAGGACAATCCTCAGTAAGGCACAAGTCTTCCTCTATTTATTAGCAATGGTGATTCTCTGGATTCAATTTCAGTGATGCAATATGCTTCTCTTTTAAACTTATGATGAGCATCTAGATGATGAACCCCATCTAGACAGGAGCTTTCAAGCCCCATACTTATTGTAAGTTGCTTTAAAACAAGAGGGCAAATCTTTTTCAGCCCAAGGACCATATTTTTTTTAGGGGCAGCACTCCATGGAACAAATCCAAAATCTGACTTAAAGCTCTTATTACAAGTAACTAAACCTTAGGAGGAATTACAATATTTTAAATTTGGGGGAAAACCAAACAGAAGGTGGGAAAGCACCAAGTGATGATGAGGCTTAATTGTTTGGGGAACAGTAGAGGCCCAAACTAGATTTTGCTCCAGGACCTGAGGCTTCCCAACCCTACTTTAGAGGGCCCTAACTCTATTCACCACCACAACTAATCTGGACAACTCTTCCTGCTAGTTACAAAACAATAGGTATTTTACATTTTTTAAATCCATCCTCCAAGGTGCTTAAGATGGTATAGAACAAGGGGTCTTGGTTTTGTCTTCACATGAAAACCAGATGCGTGTAGGCTGAGGACTGGTGGCTTTCTCACTGAGCTTTGTAATTCAGAATATGTATCTTTCACTACAAATGGCACATATCTTTAGAGTCTTACAAAGTATAGTCATTGTACCAATCAAGCTGTAAAGTCTTAACCATTAAATGTGAGCATGCTGGTTAGTTAGGACTGAAAAAAATCAGAAATACTTGACAAGATCCCTGAAACTAGCATACCAAATTTCCTTAAAAAGACATACACCTGAGTACCTTATAAGAGCAAGTCTGTATGTGCTTGTGTAACCCTTATGGTCTATTTGGTTCAGCCTAGTGGGTGGGAAAATCTTAGGAAGGGGCTGTGATCCAAGATTTCAGTTACGGAAGAGCAGGATAACTGGAGAGGCAGTAGCTACATTTCCCCTGGAGAATAATAAGGCCCTTACCGCCTTGGTTTAGGGTTTTAGAGACTGTATATTTGGAGCCAATTACTTTATGCTATGGATATCCTACCTCTGTCGATACATATATCTGGGACTTTGTTCTCATTTGGCTTCAAAGAGACATTTGAATTCTTCTTTGATTCTTCAAGCAACTCCTGCTCTGGTGCTGGTGAAAAGAACTTGGAGTTTTGTTGTTTCGTTAGACATATGCATACCCATTTTACTATAAATATATAGAACACCATAGAACCAGAGAGTGTTACAAAATGGCACCCAATGTGATGTGGGATTTCCAGTAGAATTGCAAGCAAAACTTTGTTTTTGTTATCTATATTGACTTGATGGCACATGATTATTTTATATATATACTGTATAATCATATGCCATCAAGTTAATTTTGACTTATGGAGACCCTTTTTCAGGGTTTTCCAGGCAGGAATACTCAGAAGAGTTTACTATTATCTTCTTCAGGAGGGTGTTCTGGGATTGTGCAGCTTGCCCAAGGCCACACAGGCTGATTCTTCTCCCAGGAGGCACAGTGGGGAAATCAAACACCCAACCTCTGTTTCTGCAGCCAGATACCTAAGCGATAGATAGATAGACAGACAGACAGACAAACAGATAGATAGCCCCATAGAGTGTTACAAAATTGGCTCTCAAATTGATGTGGGGCTTGCACTGGAATTGCAGATACAAAATTTCTGTAATGATGAGGTTTGATATGCACAGAACAGTATTGCTGACCGATATAAACTGTGGGGTTCAAAAGGGAGAAATTAAGAATGCTATAGAAAAATATGGTACTGTTACTAAATGTAAGAGATAAGGGGGAAAGAATGTTACCATGTGATTTCCAAATTCCCAGTGTGGTTTGTAGAATTGGGAGAGAATGCTAGACAAAAAGATTGCATGGACAATGAGAGGTAATTCGTATAGATGATGAAGTCAGCATTTTTAGCTGAGGAGGCAAGAAAAACTATGATAATTTCCATGATAATTCTGAAGTAGAAGATAACAACCAATAACAATAACAACCTCCACCCCAGCAAACTTTATAACCAACTAATTTGTATGGACTTTCTGACTCTTAAACCTGATGCGACTGGCATCAAAAATATTTTAGTAACCCCTGATAACACTAAATATGCTCATGTTTATCCTACTAGAGACTAGACATCAAGAACAGTAGCAAACACTTTGTGGGGAATTTTTATAAGTCACTATGGATCCCCTAGAAGAATTTATATGTGCTTCAGAATAAAACCCAGGCTATGCAGTGAAGTAACTCACCAGGAGAATGTGAGAGACAGGTTGCATTATGCCTATGACTTGGCCACCAAAGAAAGTGAAAAGCATCAGCAAGTCAATAAAAGGAGATAGGATACCAAAGTTGTGAGATCCAGCATTGAACCAGGAGACAGAGTCTTCGTACATAATTTGAGCTGCAAGGGAATGCAGAAATTGTTGGACAGA
Source organism: Intellagama lesueurii (assembly GCA_037013535.1). Taxonomy (NCBI): domain Eukaryota; kingdom Metazoa; phylum Chordata; class Lepidosauria; order Squamata; family Agamidae; genus Intellagama; species Intellagama lesueurii. The sequence goes on along the minus strand of JBAJHW010000003.1, from coordinate 245,992,777 downwards.
TGGGAACCAGTTGTGCACATTGTTTCGGATTAGATGGATCAAAGTCTTCCAATATACAAAGTTCAGGCAGAAGATGATGGGAGTCCCATTCGAATGCTGCATAAATAAATGTTAAGACCATGTGGATTTATTTTTTCATTTGAGGAAGAGACATGTATAGAGTATGCAGAAGATCGTACTAGCCATAGAACAAGGCAGAAAACTAAGAATACAATGATTCAAACAAGATGAAGAGCAACTATCACTGGAATTGTTACTGGGTCTCTCATCCAAATTGAACCCTTTGGCAAGGGAGTTCAATCCAGTTCTTACGTCTGAGGAAGATGACATAGCTTCAAATCCTCATAATGAGACTCAAAGGGATGTGTGGACCACAGGGGTCTGCTGCAATTGGTCCCCTCAGTATGGTCATTTCTTCAATAAATTGAAAAGAAAACAATGAGGTGCTGTGTAGATCCCAAAGAGTTAGAACCAAGTCAGACAAATTTAAAGATTATATTGTGAGGGGGTGAAAATCTTGGGAAGGTGCTATGATCCAAGATTTCAGTTCAGAAAGAGCTGGAGATGCAACAGCTGCTGTTCCCCTGGAGGGTGATAAGGTCCTTACCATCTTGGTTTAGGGTTTTAAAGACTGTATATTTAGAACCATTTCCTTTATGTTGTGGATCTCCTAACTCGGCCCATAAATATATCTGGGACTTTGTTCCCACTTGGCTCATAAGAGAAATAAATCTCATTGAACTGCTTAGATCTCAATCCTATGTAAGTGGGTAAAGGATGTCACCCTGCTAGCATATCTATTCTACAAACATCTGTTTGTTTTTATATTAGTTTAACTGCCGTGTCATCCAGTCCACAGAATTTTTGTAGCCTACTCCTTAGTGTGTATAACTGCATGTATCCTCAAATAGAGATCCCCAGTCCCCATCCTAGAACTGGAATTATTACAACTGATCACCTCCTCAGCCTCTAAAAAGTACTGAAAGTTTGAGCTTGAAAACCCAAATCTGTTGTGCTTTGTTCTGTAAACACTGTCAGGAGATTGCATTCTTTCAATAGCGAGCTAGTTGATGACTAAACTCAATCCCAGACAAATTTCTGGGCCTTCGAGAATACAAACTTCTCATTATCAAGGGAAGAAAATCCTTTGAAGATGGACTGATTCTTTTGAAGTTCCTTCCCAACATGAGAAAGCTAACACTCTGAAATCATCTGGATGATAATAAAATTATAATGGTCCAAATTTACTCAATATAATCACCAATATTGCCCCTCAGTATATGGACATGTTCAGAGCAGAACTGTAAGGACGATAAACATAATTTACCTTCCAATTTCCAAGTTAAAATAAATTCTGATATAAAGTCGCCAATCTGGAAGTCATGGCTTTGTGACTCTGCAGGTATGAGGCGAAACTCAGCACAAATCTTGACTGCACACTTAAACACATTTTCTAGGAATTAAATCCACTGGCATTTAGTGGGATTTTCTTCTGAGTAATTATCAGTGGATCTGGTCATAAAAGCAAATGGAACTTGATCTGAATGTGTTGAAGTTGCTGGACTGTGCTCAAGATGCTTACAGAATTAATAACCAACACATTTTGTTATTTACATCTTGCTTTTCTTACACTCAAAGGTCAAAAAACTGAACACAGTGTAGAAACTGTTTATGCCCAATGATTTCCATGAGTTTCAACATGTCTAACTCAATTTTGGGTTGTAGCCAAGCTGCCTAACAGAGCAAAATATCAAAACAACACTGCTATTATTAATAAAAATCACATCATTAAAACATATAACAACTCAATATCATAAAATGGTAGAGGCACCAGATCAAAACCTAAACGTGCTAAGATTGCTTTCACAGTATCTAGCCAGCAATCTTAGCTGTGCAGATGTTACAGATAATCAAGCTTTCTTGGTTTTTGCTATCCTTGACAGAGCTGCACTTTCCCCAAACCCCAGGGAGTGCTTGACTTCATGCACTAGGAAAGAAGGTCTAGACTCATGCACAAAGTCTGAAGAGTTTCCAGGTTTATATCTGGCTCATATTACTATGCCAATAATGATTTTCCTGGTGGGATACATCAATATAACTGACTAATATATAAATGTTATGCATACTGTACCTTTCCTTGTTTTTGTTTGTTTTACACAAAGATCATCTTACATGTTCTTCAAAAGCTTTGAAATTATGTCAAAATTATTATCTTATTTTGATATTTGTACCTGATCTACAGGGCCAAACTGTAACTTTGCTGAAGTCGTTCATTATGTTAGGGGTTGCTTTAGCCAGCAGTGTATATTCCATTGAACTTAACTTATTTGGAATTCCCTGTGCCATTGCTTATATAACATGGTAGCTGATACTTTCAAACAAACTAGGGTGAATTTGTCTCCTATGCACATGGAATGCTAAGCCCAAAGCTACTCATTTGTGCTGTGTTGCAGTGGAGCAAGGGCTCACAAGGTCATTGCACAAGGATTTGTTTGATTAACATGAATAATGATGTTATCTGCTACTTCTCTTCAGACTTCCCTGAAGAGGGACAGGGCAGAGTAGATTTTCACAGTTGGCCAGAATCTAGTTAAATATTGGGGGGGGGGGGGGGGACGACGACGACTAAGGGCCTGTCCACACTGGCATATAAATATGGTATATGGCTTGCTAAGAGCATGGTTTGGATTGGGAAAAAAGACCACATCTGCTTGTGTTTCTACTTAGATTGAGCCGTCCTTCCCCTTTAAGAGCTGTCGTGCAGCTTTCTGGTCCCACAGTAGGGCATGCCTTCTTTTTAGCACACAGGTGATCATGGAAGTGCCTCCATGCTGGCTCTGAGCGTCCCAGCCAGTGTCACTGTCAGCAAGAGGTTCCCCTTCCACAGAGACATCTGCCTGCTGGAGACAGGCACTGTGGATAATGTGCTCCATGTGGGTGAGAAGCTGAGCGAGTGCCAATGACCTCAGTGGTGGCAGCACCGAGGGACCACCCTTTCTGCCCTTCTCCTGCATGTCTCACAGCTTTGCTCCCCACTCTCTGCCTTCTTGCTCCCCTCCTCCTTTCTCTTCCTCTGTTTTGTCTTTCCTCCCTTCTTTCCCAATTCCTCCTATCTTTTTTATTTCCCCTCACGTACGTACAACCTCCTCTCCTGGCAGTTCTGCTTGTTTCTACACTCTTTGCCTTCCCCTGGCAGCTCTTCCATTCTCTTTGCTCCTGTCAAATTTAATTTCCATTTCTTTTCCTATCCAAACAGCATCCTCTTTACCCTCCCCATCATGCTTTGTTCTGTCCCAGACTCTCCCACACCTTTCCACCTTCTCTCTTCTCTTCCCCTCCTTATTTGCTGTTTCTGCTTTCTACACGGGGTTGTTTGCTGTTTGGAAGGGAGGAACATGTCCAATGGCATATTGCTCTCCCCCACCTCACCAGACCTTTTGTAGCCCAATCCACCTCGCACCCAAAACAGCCGGTCTGGACCGGCCCGTAGAGGGAAGTGCCTTAATTTTGGCTAAGGAGATTCTCATGATGAGCATATAGACCTCATTATTTACTTTTATACCACTGCCTTTATGTACATTACAATCTCAGTCCCTGATGCTTGTTTCCTAAATGTGAAATGAAATCTATGTCCTGTATAAAGCATAAGCCAATCTCAAACAGGGGCTCATACTAACAACTTCAAAGGAGGCCATGAACAGAGCAGTAATACAATCTACAAGTATATCACTGTTCAGGAGCTTGTTCAAGTAGATTATGTTTACTTCATCTTGCTTCTTTATCGATTTGGATAGTATTTTGTTTTTAAATGCACAAAGTATACAGACATTTTTGTGTTCATCCTAATATACAGACCTTTTAATATGCAGTGTTTCTAATATGGGCATTTTTGCCATTCTCCATAATGTACTTATCACTATTATTCACTTTTTTGTGGACCTTTTTCCTGATATACTCATTTTTTGGATCGGAGAGCCGCATTGCCAAATTCAGAAAACAGTAAATGTCCAAGTATATCTGGAATTTGATTCACAAAGTGCAGGTTAGGTAAGCTTGCATTGAAATACAAACTAAATGAATTTCTTTGTCAGAAACCATCTCTATAGTGGAAGTTTTGTTACAGAGAGATCACAGTCTGAGGGCCAGTGTTTCATCAAATTGTACCACAATGCCCACAAGTTAACAAGGTGTTGAGGAGTGTGTGTGCCATACATGACTCATATGAGACAAAAATGGGGGGGGGAGTGTGGAATAAGCAGGGGGTAGACTCTTCTATGGAAGGATTGCAAGCTCAGTTCTGTTCTGAAAACATTCCTCTGTTCATAACATATCCAGAGAAGCAGATTTTCCTTTAATTCTAAATCTATGTCTTTTGTCTTTCATTCTCATTAATGAATCTTAGGCTTATAGCAAAAAAACACAAAGCTATTCAAGACTGGAAGAAAGTACTCTGGCAGGTTGTGTTAACTTTCTTTGGTGCAGATATTTGAAAAAAGAAATTGGTTAGTTATCTATCAGAAATGCCTTAGTTATGAATTCCTGCATTGACAAGGAGTTGGAAGTGACCTGGACATTTCTAGTCTTGCAATTCTATGAGTCGACAACAAAAGAGACAACAAAAGAAGAGGGAAGAAATGGAGGCTGGGCAAGTAAATAGACAAAGAATATGCAGTTGTTTCAAATCTACTTATATGTGGTTGCAATAGGGTAGGAGCAAGATATTCAGTGTGGTGTACTGGATAGAGTAATGGGCTAGGACTCAGGAGTCCTGGTTTGAATCCTTGCTTAGCCATGGAAACTCACTGGGGGTGTGCAACTGGTAAAACCATTCCTTAAATATCTCATGTACCTTGAAAGCCCTGTTAGGGTTGCTATAAGTTGATTCCAACCTGAAGGCACATAAGAGCAACAGAGTAGGGGCAGTCAGGAGTGGAGCCTAAGGCTACATGAGGAACGTAGGCTCTGAAAACAGTAATGCAGATCTATCCAATGAGGTAGCTAGAAGAATTACTAGGATAATATGTGTGAAGTGAAATACAAACTCTTCCTATTCCTAACAGGTAGTGATTAATTTCAACCTGAACAATGTGGTTTTCAATCCACTCTAAATTCTTGCAATAGTACCGAGTGGGAAAAGATAATGGATAGTCAAGGTACTCCTCTGCTGAAGTATTACAGCCCGTTGAAAACAGCAGAGTCTTATTTATTTATTGAATTTGTACCCCGCACCATCTGGCAACCAGGCCACTCTGGGTGGCTAACAACAGTATGAGCAACAATATTAAAACACGATAAAAAAATAAATGAATACATAGTCAAATAGCGTAAATTAAAACAGATGGCAATGTTTTGCCATCACCCTTTTTACCACAGAAGGTGGTAAAAAGGGTGATGGAGAGGATGACAAAAAGGATGGTAGAAGGGAGGCCGAGATCTTAATGCTCCGGGAAAGCCTGGTGGAAGAGCCAAGTCTTCAATGCTCGTTTTGACCTCTTAAAGGTTTGCAGCTGTATTACGGTAAAACATTGGAGGATTAGAATCTGTCTTGTAAGGTACATAATTCATGGATAGATAAACAGCCTAAAATTCTAGACATTGTACAGAAATGTACGAAACAGCAATATATACTCTGCCTACTGACTTGGAGTCTAAAAGGCATGAAGAACAAGACTGGGAAGAAAGGAAAATTGTCAAATTTGAGCATGTTCCACATTTTGTAATTACCAGATGGAACTCCATGCCCAATATCCTTCATGTGAACATTAACCATTGGTAATTACAGCAGTAATTGGTCACTAGCTTTGACACAGAAGGTCCAAAGTTCAGTATTCACCTCTCACATTAAAAGGGTAGCAAGTGCTAGGAAAGATTCTTGCTTGAGAACTCGAAACACTTTTAAACAGAAGAAATAGCACTAGGAGAGGTGGATCAACAGTCTTAATTCAGTATTAGATCATGTCTTATGCATTCATAATATTTAACGGTGCTTAACCTTGGCAGAATTATTTCTGTAGCATGCTTCGTATGTGGGATAAGTGTGTGTAACTGCATGTGTAGATCAGGTGGGGGACAGCTGTACATATATTCTTCTGTCTTAGTAATAAATAAAAATATAAAATTAGGACATGTTTTTCTGAATTTTTCCTTGAAAGCAAAAAGTGTAGAGGACCACACATTACCTATCCCTCCCTTAGAGAAATATTGCTCTTCTTTCATCGGAATTTGAGATCAGTGCTACGAGCTGGTGACAAATTATGACTCCTATGTGTATCATTTCATATTAATAAATGGTGAGTTGAACTCTGACTGTGTTGGAGTATGTACGTTGTTTCAAATAGCCACAGAACATGCTGCAAAAAGAGATTAATTTCTCTAGACAAATCAAATTAGTAAAATCTGGGCTATGCAGATCATGGAAAAAGTTATTCACGAATGATGGCAAAATACAGAATATCTTTGTGTCTGGCTTCACTGTTCCAGACTTGCCAAATCTGATATCAAGAAGCTAAACAGCATTTGTTATTGTCATTTGTATTCTGTGCTTATTCGGGTTTGCACTGAAAGCCTGAACTCACATTTTCTGTAACTGATACTTCTGTTTGGTGGACCAGCATATGAAATTTCTTCATTTGCGCTTTTTGTCTCTTAGGAAACAGAATTATAGGAAATTTGAAGTAATGTGCAAAGGTTTCTTCTAAAGTGTTATAGATGTAGACATGTTTTCAAGGTACACTACTCATAATAAATTCAAGTCAAGGTACAGTAGATGAAGGGAGCTATTCAACATGCAAAATCTAATGATGTTTTGAAATTCTGTAACATAAAATGTGGCTGTGACCACTGTTTTAATTCTTTTTAAAAAGGATTGAGACTTTTTTTAGTAGAGAGCTACACTGAAACTTCTATGTTCCAGTACACAATGCACACATAACAGAAGATGAAACCCAGACTTGACAACATGACCATGAGCTGCTGATCAACATCAACATCATTTTAGATATTCAGGTGTTCAGTCCACTAATCATGAAAATAATATATGCATGTATGGAAACATTGACACATTGTCTTCTGATTAAGATAGGGTCCCATGTACAGCCATATGTTTTCTCTCATGAACTGTTCTCTACCTTAGATTTGGCAGATGAAAATGCATAGGGATGGCAGAGCATAGGGATGATAGAATCTTGTTTCTGATCAGGGTAATACAGTATGTGCTGATAAGGAAGTTTAAGCTGCAGGGTATAGTGGAGGTGGAGGAGGCACACACGATTGTGCAGTAAATGTCTGGGGTGTTTTGTTTATTGAAGAGTGCTAACTAAAGTTTTTATAGTACCAAGAGTAAATACACTGAATGGATCCAGTGATCCATTCAAACTATTGAATTTAGCTCTTTGTCTCCTTGCTTTACATCATCTGCATTGAATCCACCAGTGTCATTGCAGTGTCTGTGCTTTCATATTTATGCCTAAAAAGCCAGCCCATATTATTATTTATAATAATTGTTACTCACTGGGCAGGGCTGGGATAAACTTATCTCAGATAATATCAATGTCCCACACTCAGGTGGCAAAAACTGGAGGGGAGAGGGCAATTTTGGCAACTATGGGGAAGAGGATGTGAATAGCAATACACTAGCTGACCAGTAATCACCATTTTAATGTTCCAGAAGTCCCCTAAAATGACACAAGCCAATTCTCCTAGAGGGTTTATAAGAAAAATAAATGGCGACTTCTAGACATTGAGATGAGTCCCAGTGCTATTAAATTAGGGCAGTGAAAATGATAAGCTGGGGTAGCAGTTTGGGGACAACGTTCAACCTGTACCTCTTCAACTTTCCAGTGAAAAGTTCTCCAAAAGTAATTTTTGTCTCAGCTTTACACAGAATTAATTTCTGTGCAACACTGTTGTGCAGTCACACAGAGAATTGCCTTTGGTGCCACTTGCTCTTATTTTACTAATATTTTAATTTTTTGTGTATGTATAGTTTATCAGTATATGTTTAATCTATTATTTTAAACCACCCAGAATAGTGCATTGCACTAGTGGGGCAATACATACATACATACATACTGTTCCAGAGCAGGTTGAAATATAAGGGAGTCAAGCTGAAACATAAGTGCTCTTGAGAAATAATGAAATATGGATTGGGATGCTGGATGAGTTCTCCTCCACACCATTGATAAAGGCATCTGTGGTGCAGACTTTTAGAACCAACATTATAGAAGTTTTGCTGTTTTAACAGACTGTGTCTAGGCTTTAGGGTGGCTTCTTATATTAATGTTCTTAGAATGGAGCTGAATAGCAGGACCGGCACAACCACCAGTCAGCATGAGGCAACCACCTCAGGCTGACGTTCCTGAGGTGTTTGGGGGATTGGCAGTAAGATGCTGGAGGACAGAGCTGTGTGCGCACCACCATGCCTGTCCTCTGCCTCCTAAGCTACATTGCTGCCTTCAGGCGCCATAGAGGCAGCCAGCATGTAAAGAAAAGTGAACCACCAGTCTAGCTGGAATGGAGAAGAGGAAGATCATCTCAACTTTTGCCTCAAGCAAATAAAGCCTCATAACGTAAAAGCCATATAAAACAAAAATAGTCAATCAGCCCCTGCTCCATGAGAAATGCAGAGTTTATTTCCAATAGTGCCATCAACAACATTCTCATGAAGCAGTTAAAAAATCAAATGTTTCATCTGTAATTAATTAGTTGATTAATCATTTTAGTTCCAACATTAAGCAATTATATGATGAATCGATTACTGGCTTTGATTACAGGCTTAAATATAGAACACTGAAATAAGCTAACTTGCTCTTACCTCAGCTCTGGAAATGTTTTGTCACCACAGATATTTGGGCCTGCCTATACCAGAATGGAACACACAACTGGTTATGAACAGAACTAATTTGGGTCACTGTCCTTCCATCTCAGTACTCATCTCTGTGTATAGTCAGTCATAGGACAGATCCTGTATTACAGAACAAAGACTAGAGGCTTACAGTTTGCTCTTGGTTTCTGCTTTCCCCCCCTCACATCTATAATATTCTTCTCATACAACCAGAGGGGTCAATCCTCATTTTGGAAAACTCAGTTCTCAACAGGGACATGTTTTTCAGCCTTATCATGTAAAGAAATATAAAGAAATGCCAGAATTCTGATAGTCTTGCCATTGTTCCTCTTTCATTCTTTTATTTTATTCTCAGCTGTCAGCACTGTACCTTAATGCAGGCCTTTGGCAAGACCTATATCAGGTAGAAACCTTTGCCATGTCTTATTCTCTTTGGGCTTGCAACCTGTTCCAGAGCAGCATTGTTCAGATCTTCCATCTTGCATTTGGTCTCCTTTTTCTGTTGCCTTCAACTTTTCCCAGCATTGTCTTCACACAAGATTTAGGTATGGACAGAAGTGAGAAAACTTTCCTTTAGAGATTTGACCAATGGTGTGGAGATTAGATTACATTTCTGAGAATTGTGTGACTCATGTAGCCACTGAGGATTCTGGGAGTTGTCTTTTTTTAAACATTTCCAAAAATCTGCTTTCATCTTCCACCCACCCCAACAGCCCTTTCACCTCTCCTGAAATGCTGGAAATGCTATACAATCTGTGAGGGACCCCTACGGAATGGGATGGGTTGTACACTGCAAGGGTGAGGAGCAATTAAAAAAAAAACCTCAAGCAAAGACTTCCAGAGCTCTCCATCTTCAGCCTCTCAACATTTCTGCCCACCCCATTTAGTAGGGTTCTCTGGCCCTCTGTAACGTCTTGGAAGATCTGGAGTAATTGCCCTGGGAAAGGGAGGTGGAGGAACTTGTTTCTTCCATTGACAGGCACAGCCGCTTCTTTTCAGGCAAGCTATCATATCATATCATATCATATATCATGGGAAACTACTTCTTAGTATTCTCTACCTAAAAAAACCTAGAGGGGCCTCTAAGGTCATCAAGTCCAACCCCCTGCTCGATGCAGGAATACAAATCAAAGGATATCTGCCAGGTGGTTGTCTAAGTTTCTCTTGAATGCCTCCAGAGTTGGAGCACTCACCATCTCTCGAGGTCATTGGTTCCACTGTCGTACTGCTCTAACAGTTAGGAAGTTTTTCCTGATATTCAATCGAAATCTAGCTTCCTGTAATTTGAGCCCATTGTTGCATGTCCAGCACTTTGGGCAGATCAAGAACAGTTCCTGCTCCTCCTCTGTATGACAGCCTTTCAAGTATTTGAAAAACGTTATCATATTCCTCTGTCTTCTTTTCTCAAGGCTAAACATGCCCAGTTCTTTCAGTCTTTCCTTCTAGGGCTTGGTTTCCAGGTACCTGATCATCCTTGTTGCCCTCCTCTGAACTTGTTCCAATTTGTCAGCATCCTTCTTGAAGTGTAGTATCCAAAACTGGACACAGTACTCAAGGTGAGACCTAACCAGTGCTGAATAGAGGAGAACTAGCACCTTGCGGGATTTGGAAACTATACTTCTGTTAATGCAGCCTAAAATAGGATTTGCCTTTTTTGTAGCCACATCACACTGTTGACTCATATTCAGCTTGTGATCTACGAGAATTCCAAGATCCTTCTTGCTTGTAGTATTGCTGAGCCATGTATCACCCATTTTGTAACTGTGCATTTAGTTTGTTTTTCCGAGATGCAGTACTTTGGACTTCAGTTGAATTTCATGCTGTTGTTTTCAGCCCAGTGCTCCAGCCTATCAAGATCATTTTGAATTTTCTTTCTGTCTTCCAGGGTATTAGCTATTCTACCCTATTTTGTGTCATCTGCAAGTTTGACAAGCATTCCCTGCACTCCCTCATGCAAGTCATTAATAAAAATATTGAAGAGCACTGGACCCAGGACTGAGCCTTGGGGTACCCCATTTGTTACCTCCTCCCAGTTGGAGAAGAAGCCATTAATCATCACACTCTGAGTACGATTCTCTAGCTGATTGTGTATCCACCTGAAACTTGATCTATCCAGACCACACCTTGACAAATCCGTGTTGGCTTCTAGTTATTACTCCATTGTTTTCTAGGTGCTTTCATAGTGACCATTTTATAATTTGTTTGAGAATTTTCCCTGGGATTGATGTCAGCTGACTGGCCTGTAGTTCCCAGGTTCCTCTTTTTTGAGCTTTTGAAGATAGGGACAACATTAGTCCTCCTCCAATCATTGGGCACCTCACCTGTTTCAAAAAAATAATGGAGAGCAGTTCTGAGAGTTATTCGGCCAATTCCTTCAGTACTTTCGAATGCAATTCATCTGGCCCTGGAGATTTGAACTCGTTCAAGGTTGTAAGGTATTCCTTGACTATTTGTTTATCAATCTCCAGCTGCAATCCTGTTCCCTCCACTTGCACTTCACATTTCTCTGGAGGTTCATAGTGTGTCCTATTGGAAAACACTGAGCGAAAATAGGAATTGAGCACCTCTGCCTTTTCTTTGTCATTGGTTATCATTTTTCCATTTCCATTCAGTATCTGTGCCACTGTCTCTTTTCTTTGTCTTTTGCTTTGCACATACCTGAAGAATGCTTTTTTTTTGCTTTTAGTGTTTCTAGCTAATCTCAGCTCATTCTCAGCTTTTACGCTCCTAATGCCATCCCTGCATTTCCTTGCTACTTGTCTGTACTCTTCCTTCGTGATCTGGCCTTCTTTCCACCTCCTATACATGTCTAAGTGAGTTTTCTTTTTTTAAGGAATGCTGCATTTATTGAATTAAGGTATTTTTAAAAAATTAAGTGCTTTTAATGGTGGTTTATAATACTAATATGTGTTTAATTGTTTTTTTTTAAATTATATATACTATGGTATTTTTAATTGTGATTATTGTGCTTTAACTGATAGTGGGCTGCCTTTGGCAGCTATGGGAGAAAACGTGGCATATAATAAATAAAATAAAATAAGTTTCTGCCAGTCTTGTATGTGCCTAAATCTGGATCTCACTACTATTATTGTCGTTTTGACAATATAAAATGTGATTGACGTAACATCCCAATTCTGAACACTGATCCAAATCAAACTGAATTTACTTTTGACTTAAGAGTACATTTCTGTATTAAGAGCCAGTGTTGTGTGGGGAATAGAGTGTGTTGAACTAGGACTCAGAAGAGATCTGGGTTGAAATCAGGGATGTGCACTAGCACCAAAATTTGGAATTCAGATTATTTTTATTATGTCCTGATACGTAAAACCTTAGAATTCAAAGGCTATATTTTCTTTTTCACATGATTGTAGTCATTATTTCCCACCTTTTAAAAAACATAAACAGGCTAAACATTTTTAAAGGATTTCCCTTTGACGCCTTCCCAGTGATTGTGCCAAACAAAAAGAGTGCACAGCCAGCAGAGCTTAGGCATTAGGAAATTACTGTAATGGGTATACTAATCAAACCCTGAACAGTGGGAGCACTAACAGGAAATGCCAGTGGCATTGGGGAAGTAGAGGACAGGTCACATTGGGGAGTGACAAATTCCCTGGGCAGCACTGGCAGGCAGACTGGAGCAGCAGATAGCCTGGGATGGGTAGGAACTGTGCCAACTAGAGATGGGAATGAACCACTGGTTTGTCCTTTGGATAAACAGGTGTTTGGCGCTTCCCAGACCTGTGTCCTGTCAGGGAGAGATAAACCTGTTTTGTACTCTGGCTGCTCCATATGCCACTTGTAAAAGGTACTAACTGTGCCCTGGCCAACTGTTGCTATACCACCCCAATATGAATCTGGTACCATCCTGTGGCTAAGGGTTATTCAGGATGGCAATTAGTAATGGGATGCCACTTCTGCCAAAAACCTATAGAAACCAGTAGTCTCCACCAGAGAGAATGGCTGGTCATCCAGATCTATCATCTCCCCTAAGTGACAAGTAATCCTGGCATTCTTGACAGCACATAACAACAACAGGCAACAAGTAATCCTGGCATTCTTACATTTGCAGAAGTCCAGTTCTTGCACCCCTCCAAGCTTCTCCAGGGTAGCCTGAAATTTATTCTTAAGATGTGAGTCTGGCATTTTCTGCCTCCTACCTCTTGCCCATCTACCTACCAGCTTCCCTGGGCTGGTGGCTCAACCTCTGCCCTCTGATGACGCTTACCCTTCACAATAAGGAAACCATTTGCGCCCACAGTACCCACTTCATTTGCCAGCTGCAATGGCCTTTGTTGAGTCTTCAGGTGGCTGAGCATGCTGCTATTAGAGAGGTGGTCCAAGTTCTGCTCACACTTGAGCATCTTCTTCCAGTGCATGCACTCAGCCATACGAGCATCAGTTGCACACAGCTGAAAATGCTTTCAGATTATTGACTTCTTGGGAGCTCCAGGACATGTCTGAGGTTCACTCCTTGGAAATCCAACTAGGGTCACCATAAGTTGGATGTGACTTGACAGCACTGTGATGTTGTCCTGCACTCGTTACCTCCTGGTACCTTTGGTACAGAAGCCTCAAGCAGGCCGAAGTCATCAAGTAAAACATGTTTATTTTCCACCAAGTTAACTGTCTCATTTGGGTTCTTTTCTTCTATTTCCGGTTTTAACAACAAGTCGTAGGTTTTAACAGTTTTATAACAAGAATAATCCTCTTTGAACGAGAGAGGAGATGAAACAGTAATTTCCTGATCCCATTTAAGGACGGAGCCCGATACATCGGGCATATTGTTCCTGAATATCATTGACGTGGGTGGTAAACCCATCCCACCAGTGGTTCCCACACTTTCTTGCCTTCGTTTTGCCTCAGCTGCGGTCGGAATGGGTTGCTCCCATGGGATCGCCTAGGAGTTTCTACACAGCTCCGGTTCTCCCGCCTCTGTGCTTCTCTTTCCAGCCATGCTCTGTACTCTCTACACTGTTTCCTTTCCTCCGTCTTCCCCCAGTATGGAGGCTTCTTATATGTTTTCCTTCTCCACTCTTTCTCAGCATATTCTCTGGGCACTTTGAACTCGACCCATTCTCCCGTCCAAGGGTCTTCCTTTACTATCTCTACTAAATCATTCTCACTCTCTATTTTCCTTTCCTTCTTAGCCCAGCATACTTCCTCCTCCCTCTCTTGCGCTCTCCTTTTTATCCTCCTTCTTTCCCGCCAAAACATCACCCCCTGGTGTTTCCACCTTATTTATTTATTTATTTTTTATTATTTTCCAAAACAAATACATCAATACAAAACAATACAAAATACTGACTAACAATCTAAAACCCAGTGCACCCCCATACCCACGGGACCCTTTGGAGTAATTCTTTTATTACGAACCTCTTTTCCAAAATTGTATTGATAGTTGCTTAGAGGTTTTCCCCTTTCCTTTCACTAATACAAATTCAATAAATCTACCCCAAATAGCATAAAAAATATTCAAACTTATTTCCCCTCTTCTCATCTTTAGTTCAGTAGTCAATTTGTCATTTAACACAATGTCCCATACTTTGTTATACCAATCTTCTAATTTGATATCATATTTGTCTTTCCAGTATCTAGCTATTAATAATCTAGCACTTATCATAAAATTAGAAATCAATTCCTTTGAGTAATAATCAAGTTCTATCTTATCAAAAATTGACAGCAAAGCAATTTTTGAGTTAAATTCAATATCTTTTCCAAATATATCACATATTTCCTTAAAAATCAATTTCCAAAATTTCTGAATCAATTTACACTCCCACCACATATGATAATATGTGCCAATTTCTTCATCACATTTCCAGCAGGCTTTAGAATAGTCTGAATTTATTATGTTCAATTTCACCGGAGTCATATACCACCTTAAACTAATTTTAAAAAAATTCTCCTTTATTCTTACCAACATTAATCTTAGAACTCTCGTCTTCCAAATTTTTATCCAATCCTCTGTTCTACTTTCTGTCTTAAAATCATGTTCCCAGATTGATTTTAATCCTTATATTTCAATCTCATTTTCCTCCTGATCCAAAATTAGGTTATAAATTTTACTTACTACTCCCTTCTTCAAAGCATCCTTCTGCATGTCTTCATATGATGATAGAAATTGTTCATACTTAGTACATTCTCTACATTTGCCATTAATCCTCAACCATTCATTAGTCCATCTGTCTAATTGGATATAATTGTACCATGATAATTTATTAGTTTGAAGTTTAGCTATAATCTGATCCTTTGAACTCATTTTAACCATCCGGTGTTTCCACCTTTACACTTAGCTGTCCTACTTTTTCTATAAGGGTGGTTACCTCCTCTTCCATCCCTTTGTTAGGAGAGACAGAAGGTGCACCCTGTGTAACATCCTTAATGTTACTCTCAGTCTCACAAGCACATAACACGCACATGCACTCCTATTACATATTCTGAGAGGTAAGCTCCATTCTATACCATGGGATTTAAGTAAACCTCCATAAAAGCATCATGCTGCACCAGAATCAAAGGAAAACATAGTCATCACTTTCAACTGAATCATTACTTAGGGTATCCCATTCATCATAAGTAATATGTTTGTGGCTGAAATTGAAGACTGTGTTCCTATACACCTTTGCTTAGGTATACGACCTTTTGAACCCAATAGGGATTACTTCTCAGCTGACATGTATAGGGCTGCACTATAAATCTTTCTCCCTCTACTCTAAACCTCATTAATTTGAAGGCTTTAGTATGGCAGCCTGTTCAGATTTATTGCCATATTTTGCAAACACTTACACATGTGGTTCAGATACACTTGCCTGTGATTAACTTCACTACCATAAAGTGGTTTATTTTATGTTCTCAGTTCTCTGAAATCTTAACATCTTTGGTAATAGTTCAGTAATACTAACAGACTGTTCAGCATGCCAAACACTGCACCTTTTGCCACTGTTCAGTGTGTTTTCTTTTCTCATTTCACAGAGGAAAACAGGAATACTTTTGTAGGGATCCCCACCAAGGTTAACTGTTAGAGCTCCCTTTCTTCAGAACAGAAGGATGTTCTATCTGAGGGCTCTAGATTACCTCTCTCTCAGATGACTGATGGGCTAAGGAGTGTGGCACCTCTTTGTGGGGATGAGCCCCCATTTTTTGTTCCACAACTTACTCTGTGAGTTGTAGAGCCACCCAGTTTGTGCCTGAATGCAGACAATCTTGTAAACTGTGGCTGAATATGTACCTACCTATGTAAATTGTCCTGTAACATGCTTATACATACAGGTGTGTGTGTGTGTGTGTGTGTGTGTGTGTGTGTGTGAGAGAGAGAGAGAGAGAGAGAGAGAAATTGTCTCTGTGTGTGTGTGTGTGTGTGCGCGCGCGCGCGCAAGTGCAATTCAGTTGCCATCAGCAATGTGTCCTTAAACACTTTAAAATTTGTAATTTGTGTGGATGCATCTGTATCCACCACTATAACCAGAGGCACAGATAGGCCTGGAAGGCCAGGATTGACTTTTATCAGTATAGCTTGACATCCCAACTGCAAACTTATCTGGACAGAGATAGTCTTGACACAATTATTCTCAGCCTGATAACATCCCACTTGTATGTGCAGGGCTACCTTTGAAAATGGTCTGGAAATCCGTAGCCCGAAGATTGCTAACTAAGATTGGTCAATGTGACCCTATTACACCACTGGCTGTCAGTTTCTTTCTGGTGTAATTCCAAGTACTGCTATTGATCTATTGATTTCTAGCCTTTCTCCTAATAAAAAATGATTTTTTGAAAAACAGATATGGATAAAAATGCAATAAGTGGGGCTGCAGCATAGAAGAAGAAGATAGCAGCATAGCCTTACTTTTCCACTCTCAACATTGCTATTGTTTTAAACGTCCTCTATATAATTATGTTCATTCAGTAACTAATGACCTTGTAATGAAACACATTGTGGAACCATCACTGGAGATTTAAAATTGTACAACAGCCTCAGGGAAATGGTCTGTTCTCACTGCCAGAATAAACCAGCAGTGGGATTTATTTAAAAATATTCATGCTGAAGTCACATGGAGCGGGTGAGCGAGTGGGTGGAGGAGTGAGCGAGTGGGTGCCAGCTTTTTTAAAAATTCCTGCTATCTGGTATAGCACTGTATCAGATAGCAGGAATTTTTTGAAAAAGTGAATGGGGTGTTCACCTATGTGGAATCAATTCCAATGAATCAATTCTACATCTGCCCCAAAATAAACAGACCTCTGGCTGAGGAGCAGAAAAACTTGCTCCCCTGCGACAGTGCTCTGCAAGTTCATGTACCTTGTGTGTACACTAAAATTTAAGCCTTTTTAAAGGAGAAGCTGGTACAACAGTGGGTTTTATTGTCAGTAGGTTCAAGCCCTAATAACGGTGCAATATGGCACCAACTATCTCAAAAGGTGTGTATGGCAGTAAAAGTTGTTTTGACAACAAAAATCATAAACAGGAACCAGAAACAAGTAACCTAACACAAGATTTACTCCCCAAGCCACAAAAAAGATCTGAAAAAAGACTAGCAAGCAGGGTTGGGATCACTGAACTTGAAACTAAATCATCAGAGTCATTGAAAAGTGTCAAACTGAAAGTGAATGAAGCAATGAAACTGGACTAGAACATGAAAAACCAGAATACAGGAACTGTAGTCTACAGCTCTGTTACTACAAAATAAACAGGAAGACATGAGAAATAGATGCTGAGAGAAGAATTTAAGATTTTGTGGGATGCAGGAGAAGGAGGAGCAAAACAACATCAGTACATTCTTAATGTAATGCTTGTGTCTTGCAAGTAATGGAACATAATATAGAGAGGGCACTCAGAACACTTTGATCAAGCTTGAAAAATTCAGAGCACAGCA
This sequence comes from Intellagama lesueurii, assembly GCA_037013535.1. NCBI lineage: Eukaryota > Metazoa > Chordata > Lepidosauria > Squamata > Agamidae > Intellagama > Intellagama lesueurii. The sequence goes on along the minus strand of JBAJHW010000003.1, from coordinate 245,975,071 downwards.
AAGACATTGCGGTTTGCAGGACACAAATGCAAATGGGAAGAAATATGAATGCACTGGCCAAGATCCTGTACAAAAGAAACAAAGTTCCCTTAACTGAAGAGAGTGCAAGTGAAATAGTGAGAAAATGAAAGAAATGCAGTCTCTACACAGTGGTGCTAGGAAAAGAAGGAATAAAATATTGCTGGAGTTTTCCGTTTAAACTAATTATACACAGAGAAGGAAAAACATACACAGCAGCCACAAAAGAAAAGGTGATAGCAATTTGTGAAGTGTGAAATATGCAAACTCCAAAGGAACACATCCAAATGATGGCAAACAACAACATCAGCCTACAACATCACAGAAGCATGAGGAATGGCAGACAGTACCAAGAAAATATAAAATTGACACAGAGAGAAATACTTCTCAAACATTATGGAAAGAGGTTTAAAATATATAAGAACTAAAAGATTTAATTCATGAACGCTAACTGCCATTTTCAGCATGAACGCCACAGGTGCAACAAAATGGCACAAAATATGTAAGATCTAATTCATACAACTGACTCAAGTGCAGAGTCATCTGTCTGTATGTCTGTCTGTCTACAGGTCTACAGATAGAGATGGGGACGAACCGCCAAAATGGCGGGTTGTCTTGGTTTTTCAAGGTTGATAAACCATGAACCATTAATTTACTAATGTTTTACCAACAAACCACAAATCAGTTTGCTGGTTCCTGCTTTTTTAAAGACAGCCCATGGCTATATATAAAATAGTGGAGTCCTCCTGCCCCCACAGCCTGCCCCCGTTGCCTCCTTACTTTGTCCTGCTGCTGCCTCCTCCTCCACTGTTTCTGTTCCAGCAGCCTAGCCTTCCCTCTCTGTCTGTGCCCCTGAGCTGTTCTGTGGGGGCATAGGCAGAGAGGGAAGCCGCTGTTCCAGAGCAACGAATGGACAAATTAAAAACAGGTAAATATTCATCGCTTTGTATTCATCGGGGTCTCCGAAACTGATTAATATGAAGTGATGAATATTCGATGAATCAGGGATTTCCTATGAATATCACGATTCATTTTTTAATTTGTCCCCATGTCTAGCCATAGACTTCAAGCAGTCATAACGAGGAGGAGTATACAAGAAGAATACAAAATTTTAAAAGTACTGGATAGCACAGTGGTTAAGGGATCTGGTTGTGGAGCCAGACGTTGGAAGTTTGATTCCCCACTGTGCCTCCCTGACAGACTGGACTCAATGATCCATAGGGTCCCTCCCAGCTCCACAGTTTTAAGATTATATAAAACTGGATTAATAGAAATAGTTGTCAGAATTTAACTGAACATTTACATTGTCATCAGTGCACTGGTGTAGCTCAGAGCAGCAAATAGATACTAATTAAGTGTCACCAATTGAATTCATAGTAGTTGAGTCATACAGCTGGCACATGACAGGAAATTTAATAGAGAACACAGTGATTAGCAGCTATTGGCTGCTTCAGTTTACAGCATTGCACTTAACAAAGACATACATGTCCAATTGGATTCTGGCCATTGATACACTCACACAAATCAGCAAGAAATCAAGATATAAGGGAGCAACTAAAAAAAATGGAGCTCAAAGTTTAGAGACAGAATCTAGACTGCTATGGACTGGCATAAACAGACAATAGCTGACATCCTGTTGTGCAGGTGTAACTTTACGCTAGAGGATTTCAGCCAATATAATCAGGGGAGTATTATTTTGTATTTTTTTAATTGCAACCTCAAGACCTCCTCAGGTAGCACCTCTCAGAATTGGATATCATCTGACCAACCAGTAGGGGTCAGGCTGTCTTGGGTGTGGAGAATCCTGGGACTTGCAGTCTTGCTGCCCATTAGGTTCTATAGAGGGTGTTTCCCCCCAAAAGATATGACTCCCAGGAAGCATTGTGGCAGCTTTCATTAAAAATAATAATAACATGGATGGAAAAGATCAGACAAGGCATTCAATGATGCAAGTGGCAGCACTGTAGCTGATTTACTCGAAAGTCTTTTGTTGGATTTTTTTTTATAAATAGAAGTGTTCAGATTTGTGTTTCTGGACTGCAACTCCCAGGATTCTGCCTAGTAAGTTCTAGGAGAATTCTAGGACTTGCAGTCCAATTTTGAGAGTTGGTGCCTAGGGAAATCTGGGGGTTGCATTCCAAAAGCATGAAAGAACACATCCCACAATGCAATGCAATATAATGGCTGGGTTTCTGTTCTGATCTTATGCAAAAAACATAACTTGTCAAGACAAATTGCCTCAAAATCCAGATGTTCTCTAGCCATGATCTGGGTCAGTGGTTCCCAACTTTGGGTCCCCAGAAGTTCTTGGACTACAAGTCCCAGAAATCCTGGCCAGCACAGCTAGTGGAAGGCTTCTGGAAGTTTTAGTCCAAGAACATCTGTGGTCCCAAGGTTGGGAACCACTGACCTAGGTCATTAGATACCACAAAAGCTGATAGCAGAGGATCCATTAATTGCAGACATTTTCCTGAAGTGCTTGTTGTTGTTGTTGTTTGTTTTGGGGGTGGTTTTTTTGCATCATTTACTTCAGCAGTTGGCTCTGGGATGAATCCAGTAACTTTCTCACTCACTTTGATCACAGTAGCACTCACAAAAGTTACCTTTTTTCCAATGGCAACTCCCCAGATCAAGCAGCCAGCATGGCCACTGTCTTTTCCAAGCTCTGGAATTACTTTTCTAAGTGCTAGACCAGAACCATGTGAGTTGGCTGCCGCCTGAGCAACTCATGAACTCCAAAACTGACCACAGCCAATCAATCTCATGTGGGAGCCTAGTAAAACCTGTACAAATGCTGTGTTGTTGCTGACTGGCTGGAAGTGCAAAAACAATCCTCTTCAAGCATCTTTCAGTAGCATGACAGACACACACGCTCAAGTTGCTTTTGGTTTGAGGGGCAAGATACATGTGCCTATGCCTTAGCTAGCACAGAAGAGGAAGCCGTATATTAACTGCTGTCTTGATGCTATGACCACTATTTATACAGAGATTGCTGACTGTTCATAATAGCTGGATATGTTCAAATGTCTCTTTATAATGAGAAAATTTGATACTTTCAGAGTCCTCTGGGAACTATGTTCCAAGGCACTTCCTCAGGAAATAGAATACACAATATTGTGATTTTTACTGAGTCAGTGTTGAAAGTGTCATGTGACATTGTATTTATTAAAGGTATCTGTAGCTCCTAGAGAGAGAGTGGAGGCTGAAGAAAACCATGGACACAAAAACACATTGATACTGAGTAAAAGTTGTCATTGACATGTTTAGGATGTGACAAGAAAGTTTCTGTTCATAAATATTCCTGATGTGAAGATGTATTATTGAAAAAGAAGTTGAACATTCAGAAAATGTCATACATAATGTTATCTGTGCCTAAATAACAAAGGAGGGCAAGAAAAAAAATTTTTTTGCTCATATTCCTAAAGTTTGTCCCTCCCTTCAGACATTGGGTGACTTATCTAAATTACAAAGTTTTGTTAATTTTATACCAGTTATAATTCCTACTTGTTATATTCATACTGGCAATTCTCAGTAAAGATTCTATTTCCTTGCAGAACTGCAGTCCTCTAGGCTTCCCTGAAGGAAGGGAACTATTATGATATTGATTTATGTTGGAGTTTTGTATGCAATCTCCCATGCTGTCTGTGGTTTATGTGACTGGGAGGAACTTTTTTGGGTTGTGGTGATTATCTGTCTATCCAGCGCTATTCAATTGTTCATTCTAGCCTTTGATTTCGAGAGAGCCCCACCTCTTGCTGAGCGTTTTTCCCCTCTGTTTCCTCAGCTGGTGGCAGTTGTTTGCTTGCTGTTGATCTGTTCAGTTGGTTAAGCATGTGTGCAATAAAGAAACTGCACACAAGTCTGTAATTTCAAACTACTGTAAGTAATGTTTTTTTTAAATCTTTCTCCCATAAATGTCTCAAAGTGAGCTACTGAAATTTTAAGTGCCAGTTAATGAGGAAGACATAGACTTTGGGTTTTTTTTGTAGCACTTCTCCTCTGTGGGTCTCAATACTTCTATTACATTGCAAAATGAAGTTTAGCAGAAATTCAAAATTCTGCAACAATTTAAGTGCATAGTACAGATATGTTCAGACTGTTAAAATTCATCAATTGAAATGCACTCACGTCACTCCAGCTTCCAGGATTTAACCTCTGTGCACTTCTGTGTATTATAACATTTCTACCTTCAAGGAATGGGTATTTTGGTTTCTGAAAGTGAGAAAATGAATTCATGTACCAAACACATTGGCTATGGCTTAGGAAAAGTATAACTTATAATGCACATTTTAGGTTTCATGGTATAGCTGTAGGTTGCATTTTGATAGATTGTATTGAATTAGGTGCAATATTTTTGGTACAGAGTTTTGAACTGTGCACTCCTCTGTTCTGTCCTGCACAAACATCCTCTTCCCTAATCTTCTGGAATTGGGTGATTTAGCTGTTTTGGACCACAACTCCTATAATCCCCAATCACTATAGTCAAACCGTCAGACTGGGATAATAGGATCTATAGTCTACCACAGCTAGTAGGCACCTGCTTCAAGAATGTTACTCTGCCCTAACACATTCAGTGTAAGCTTCATTTTGCTCTTTCTAGGCATCTCTATGGCCCTGCTCCTTCCCATCTGTCTTCTTTCTTTCACTTTCTCCTTGTCACCTCTGTTTCCTTGTCACCACTAATATTTTTGTTAAGACCGAGATTACTACCTCTCTTTTCTGCTTGTCTGTGTTTTCTTTCAGTCCTCCATATTACTGGAATCCCCTCCTTTCCTTCACCCTCTCTCCCCCTTGCTCTGTTCATCATCATCACCATCAAGAAATTAAAGACCAATGTTTCTTTTTCAAGTCTTTGCCACATGATTTACTTTCCTGGAACACCGTAATTGTTATGCCTCTGCATATGAACAGTCACTTTTAAAAAATCCTTTTAGGCACGTAATAAATTTTAGACATGACACTAAACCTCTTAAGATGGGAGAAGCATTTCTGTAAGTGCTTTTGCCATACCTCATGATATCAACTACGCTATATGGAAATTCATCCAGAATTGCTGAGTGCATGCACACGTATGGATGCTGAAATACAAGAAACATGTACCTGTGGAAGTCCTATTTCTTCAGCATAATGAATTGGGGGTGTATAAGTACCCACATTTCTTCTCTTCTCTCATAGGGCAAGCAATAGACAGAAGGACAGTTTTGAAGCAGGGAAGGCTAAAACCCCACCTCTGCTCCTCAAAGTGGTTGTCCTCTTCTGTACAGAGAGAAAAGGAAAGCAACATAATGGTTTGAATTTCAAGCCATATATCTCTTGTGAAACATATAGTTGGCCCTGATGAACACTCATTCATTGCAAATACATTAAAGCCTAAATTGAAGTCTACAATTTTTACCTTTATAAATAGGTGTCAAAAATACTTAAAGCTTGGTCAAAGGCTAATATCAGTAGCAGAAATTGATGCTACAAAAAGACAGTAATATCAATAGCATACACAATGAAAGCTCTAGTTATTTTTCCCCCAGACCCTGCCACTCAATTTCTTTTCTTACTTCCTTTTTTTGTAACACTCATTCTAAGAGGTGGGGCATTTTAATACCACAGGGGTAATGTTTAGTTGCACAAGTCCTACACGTTAGAAACTTTATGACTCTCACCTGAAGAATTGTAAATAGTGTTCCTGAGTTTCAGTCACATACAGATTTTTTTTTCCAGACAAAAATTAGCTGGGGCAAAAATTATCCCAATAGATCTAACCCATTCGGGTCCCTTTTGTCCAACGTAACGTAATTTATTGGGACAAAGGGGGGGGGGGGAAATCCCATGCCCTTTTGTGGCTGAAATATGATTCAGAAACATTGCTGTGAGTGTCAGATGAGATATAAGCCTTCCCACTGCCAAACAGAGAGAAAATAGAAAACTGTAATTTGAATGCTAGCAGCTGCACAAACAACCTATTGTTTACTAAAGTTCTATTCATGCCTAATCTTAATCCATGAGGAAAGAGAGCAGGCTAGTTCTGTGTCTTCCGTTTTAGCTCTAACATCTGGAGAGCTCATTCTGAAGAGTTGAGTAGTGTCTCTCTGTGGGAGCTCTCCACATGATCAGAAACCTGTAAAATCAGCATTACCAACTGTGTGGAGATACTCCACTTGGCGGAGACTGCTTTCCTCTTCAGATTTGTTGTTGTTGTTTAGTCATTAAATCGTGTCCGACTCTTCATGACCCCATGGACCAGAGCACTCCAGGCCCACTGCTTCCCGGAGTTTGGTCAAATTCATGTTGGTAGTTTCGATGACACTGTCCAACCATCTCGTCCTCTGTCGTCCCCTTCTCCTCTTGCCTTCACACTTTCCCAACATCAGGGTCTTTTCCAGAGAGTCTTCTCTTCTCATGAGATGGCCAAAGTATTGGAGCCTCAGCTTCAGGATCTGTCCTTCCAGTGAGCACTCAGGGTTGATTTCCTTTAGAATGGATAGGTTTGTTCTCCTTGCAGTCCAGGGGACTCTCAAGAGTCGCCTCCAGCACCACAATTCAAAAGCATCAATTCTTCAGCGGTCAACCTTCTTTATGGTCCAGCTCTCACTTCCATACATCGCTACTGGAAAAACCATAGCTATAACTATGTGGACCTTTGTCGGCAAGGTGATGTCTCTGCTTTTTAAGATGCTGTCTAGGTTTGTCATCGCTTTCCTCCCAAGAAGCAGGCGTCTCTTAATTTCGTGGCTGCTGTCCCCATCTGCAGTGATCATGGAGCCCAAGAAAGTAAAATCTGTCACTGCCTCCATAACTTCCCCTTCTACTTGCCAGGAGGTGATGGGACCAGTGGCCATGATCTTCGTTTTTTTGATGTTGAGCTTCAGACCATTTTTGGCGCTCTCCTCTTTCACCCTTATTAAGAGGTTCTTTAATTCCTCCTCACTTTCTGCGATCAGAGTGGTATCATCTGCATATCTGAGGTTGTTGATATTTCTTCCGGCAATCTTAATTCCGTCTTGGGATTCATCCAGTCCTGCCTTTCGCATGATGTATTCTGCATATAAGTTAAATAAGCAGGGAGACAATATACAGCCTTGTCATACTCCTTTCCCAATTTTGAACCAATCAGTTGTTCCATATCCAGTTCTAACTGTTGCTTCCTGCCCCACATATAGATTTCTCAGGAGATAGATAAGGTGGTCAGGCACTCCCATTTCTTTAAGAACTTGCCATAGTTTGTTGTGGTCCACACAGTCAAAGGCTTTTGTGTAGTCAATGAAGCAGAAGTAGATGTTTTTCTGGAACTCTCTTGCTTTCTCCATAATCCAGCGCATGTTAGCAATTTGGTCTCTAGTTCCTCTGCCCCTTCGAAATCCAGCTTGTACTTCTGGGAGTTCTTGGTCTACATACTGCTGAAGCCTACCTTGTAGGATTTTGAGCATAACCTTGCTAGCGTGTGAAATGAGTGCAATTGTACGGTAGTTGGAGCATTCTTTGGCACTGCCCTTCTTTGGGATTGGGATGTAGACTGATCTTTTCTAATCTTCTGGCCACTGCTAAGTTTTCCAAACTTGCTGGCATATTGAGTGTAGCACCTTAACAGCGTCACCTTTTAAGATTTTAAACAATTCGACTGGAATGCCATCACCTCCACTGGCCTTGTTGTTAGCCATGCTTTCTAAGGCCCACTTGACTTCACTCTCCAGGATGTCTGGCTCAAGGTCAGCAACCACACTATCTGGGTTGTCCGGGACATCCAGATCTTTCTTCAGATTTAGCTGCTCATATATGAGAAGGAAGATGGAAAACCAAGACTAGCTCCATTCACAGATTCAGATCAACTCTTTTACTGAACACCTAAATGGCACTTATAAAGCTTACCCATGGCCAGTGGGAGGCTGCTCCACGAACAGTGTGTCTTTTTAGTATTGTGCATTAGGCTGGGATCTATGCAGTGTTGTCTGGCCAGACCCAGTGTCTCAGGCTTGGGAAGCCACTGCAAATCACCTGCATAGGAAAAAGAGGAATGAAGTTGGAGGCACAGTTGCTGATTATGAACAAGTGGTTATTGCAGTGGAGGACACCAGATGTGTTCATCATACAGCTTTGGGAGAACGATCTTCTAGCCCATTCTGGTCTTGAGCTTATCTAGGCAGCAGAAGTGGACTTACTGGAGCTTCAGACTCTTTCGCCAGTCACAATCTTAATTTGATTCAAATTGCCAGAAAGGTGTGTTTGGAAGAATGACAGTGATCCAAGGAAGGAGGACATCACAAGAAGAAAAGTCACTAAGACTCTGGGACAGGCAACATCCAAGGCAGGGTGGCAATGGATACATATCTTGGACATTTCATTTAAGTAATTGTCTCTGTATAGACAAGATGGAGCACATTTATCAGACTATAGACAGAATGTATGGTTGCACAAGGTCTGGAATGGCCTTATCTCTTCATTGCAACTGCATTAGCTTGGCAGGAATCAATTGGGCCCCAACAGGCCTTGTCTCTGGTGGCAGTTTGGACCATCAGGTTGGAACCAGAGTATAGTGTGGGGTCCAGCAGGTCCATATACTAAAAGGTGGGAGTAGTACCCTTATGGGATCTTGGGGTGAAGCCACTCAGAACTTCCCTGGCTACCTGGGTTACTGCTCAGCCTAAAGGAAAGGGATCCTCGCCAGCTGACTGGGCAACCAGGTGGTATCCCAGACACTGTCATTAAAATGGTCTTCCCAGCATCCAGGCTGAAATCCGTTAACAGTCACATTTGCCAGTGCATGGATCTGGTCCCAATACTGTGCTGAATCAATATACTTGTAACCAATAAAATTGTGGCCAATTTGGCACCATTAAACATTAGTGTGGTAGGAATTGTTCTGAGGACCAGGGTGACTGGGAGTGCCATCTGCACATGCAAACTTTTTTTCCTCAACAGCTTAGAACTGGAAGAAGAATTATTAAAGTAAGATTTAACATACTTTGGCACTATTTGAGAGAAAAAAGTCATACTACCCCATTCTTCTCACTGTTACTTCTGTATGAGGGTGGTAGGCAAGAAAATGAACAAAATGTGGGAAATTTTCTAGTAAAGACCATCAAAGTGACATGCTATGGTTGCCTATGGGGTTCCTGGTACAAAGAATGATGCTTCATTGGAAGATATTTGCCTCAGCAGACACTATTTTTATAGGGGTAGGAAATTGTCCCATGAGACCATTAACACTAGGTCTTCTTGCAAATAAATAAAAACAGCTGTTTCCCTTCAGGGGTTATATTCGCTCCCTATTTTTTTCTGTTCAAAACAGGGTTTTTATTGTTTTGAGTTCGAAATAACAGCAGCAGTAGTCTTGCAACCTAGAATTTGTGTTGGTAGTACGTTTTGCAAAGAAGAAGGGCTGGCAGCTACTTGAAACAAATGTTCTACTTCATGTGAATCTATGTCTTCTGGCTCTGGGTACTTGGGTATTATCGAAGACCCTTGCTTCAGCCCCCTGTAAACATTCCTGTGGACAAGGGCGTTTTCTTGCCCAGCAATTCATTGACATTCCCATGGAGTCAGAAAATACAGCAGAAGTCACTCAGGGCAAAGTTGTTTTTTTAAAAAAATCTGCTTGGATGAATGTTACATAGCATGTTTTAAGCAGTGGAGTGAATCTATTTAGATAACCTTTTTAGGTGTTTCTGATGGACGCACTGTTTGCTGTGACCACAAATTAAACAGTGATTTGTAGCAACATTTATTTTGTTTGGTTACAAAAATGTGAATCACCAAACTGAACAATCTCTTAGCCACTCCAGGAGTTTAACATCCATCTGCAGACACCATTTCCTGCCTTCTACCCACATGTGTGTCACATGCTGTGGAAGCAGGTCACCTCACACTGCTGTATGATAGGGTGCTGGTCTGGACATCACTTTGCTCCTCTCCTCCACTCTTCTCTGCTGTCACTTGACTCATTCAAGTCTTCTGCAGGGAAGTACATACAGCAGTCTCTTTCCTGATTTTCAGGAGGATGTGGAAAACTTATTCCAGCCTATATTAGTTTAAAACTTTTAACGAAGGCTATGGTGGGGAGTCTGATTCAGCCTGAGATTCAGTAGGCTACTTTCAATCTGATCTATGCTTGCTTCACTGTTTACAGGTGAGGTAAAATTTGCATTCTAGTGTCCTCCCATTTTGATAGACTTCAGCGGACAGGTCTGGGGGGGAGAAATCATACATTAGCAAAGCCTGTTAAAATACCTTTCAGTTAAGGGGAAAGTGTGTTCAACCAATGTGATAATTTTTAAAAATAGGAAACCAAATATGCAAAAAAGAGAATTAAGGGTGGGAAGGAAAAAGGTGGATGAAACTGGAGGTGGACTACATGTAGATGTGGTAAAGGAAGGATGGTCCTGGACTCTATATATGTTTACACCCTTAGATTTAACTAAGGTTTGGACCACCCATTCTATTTTCTTTGTTATTTCTTTTTGTTGTTGTTAAATATTTATGTATTGGCTTTTCTTTTTAAAGTCTGCTCATGTATTTTGTGTTTTTAAATTACGTGTAATCTGCCTTATGGGGACTCATGCCATGGAAAGCAGAATGTGAATCTGTTATATAATCGTTATTTGGTCTTACACCACTGGCCTAAGGTCCCAGCTGGAAGATCATGGACATGAGTCAGGCTGTAGCATAACTGGGGGTAGATATAGAAGGGAGGAAGCAACCTGCCTGATTTCCTCCTTTTGCAAATCATGTTTGGTTTTAAGCATCTAATTCCAGAAATAGATATTCAGCTGCATTTGTGGCCTGGCAGGTTTATGGCAATCATCCTGCTTTATTTTGTTCCCTATTCCAGATAGGCAGGACAAAGAGGTTTATGAAGGCTGTGTGAGCCAACATAAAATGCATTGGCCCAAACCAATCTACTACTTTCTCCAACCATGAAAACAACAGCAGGAGCAACAACAAGACATACAGAAAATGCATAAAATTGCTTTCACAATTATGAAATGAAGGCAGACCATCTGTTCAATTTCAGCATGGAAATGTCCTCTTGTTCCTTCTATGACTAAATAAGCCAGAACCAGAGTTATTTAATGCGACTTTATCCAGCAAAATATGTATTTATGGTAAAATATAATTACACATTTTGTATTCTAGAAGGCTTTCACGGCCAGGATCCGATGGTTGTTGTGGGTTTTCCGGGTTGTTTGGCCATGTTCTTAAGGTTTTTCTTCCTAACGTTTCGCCAGTCTCTGTGGCCGGCATCTTCAGAGGACAGGAGTCAGAACTCTGTCTGTACTCTGGTGCAGTTTGCTTGGATAGTTGAGTATTTATAGCTGTGGGATCAGCTTTTGTCCTGTTCAGGAGATTGGGTGATTATGGTGATCAGCGTGTTTTTTGTTGTGGGTGTATTGTTGTGATAAGGGGGAGAGATTATCTGTCACTGTGATTGATGGGTATCATTAGCTGGTCTTTTGTGTGCAGTGATCACCGGTCCTTGTGGCTGGGTAGAGTTCGTTGACCTTTTGCAGGCTGTATTTTTCAGTGCTGGGAGCCAGGCTTTGTTGAGTTTTAAATTTTCTTCTTTTTTGTTGAAGCTCTGCTGGTGTTTGTGGATTTCAATGGCTTCCCTGTGCAGTCTAACATAATGATTGCTGGTATTGTCCAGTACTTCAGTATTTTGAAATAGAATTTTGTGTCCAGCTTGTTCAGCTACTGCCGATTTTTCCGGTTGTTTTAGTCTGCAGTGTCTCTCATGTTCTTTGATTCTGGTGTGGATGATGCATTTTGTGGTTCCAATATATACCTGGCCACAACTGCAAGGCATCCGATATACTTCTGCAGTGGTGAGGGGGTCCCTTTTGTCCTTTGCTGACCGTAACATTTGTTGTATTTTTGTGGTGGGCTTGAATACTGTTTGTAGGTTGTGTTTTTTTCAAAAGTTTCCCCATGCGGTCCGTGACCCCTTTGATGTATGGCAGAAATACTTTATTTGTGGGTGGCTGTTTTTCCTCTTCAGTTTGGTGTTGTTTTCTTGGTTTGATGGCTCTTGTGATTTCATTCTTGGAGTAGCCATTTGCCTGTAGGGCCCAATTCAGATGGTTGAGTTCGGTGCTGAGAAATTGAGCTTCACAGTTCCGATTTGCATGGTCTACCAGTGTTTTGATTATGCCTCTTTTTTGCTGTGGATGGACAAAAAAAAACAGGACAAAAACTGATCCCACAGCTATAAATACTCAACTATCCAAGCAAACTGCACCAGAGTACAGACAGAGTTCTGACTCCTGTCCTCTGAAGATGCCGGCCACAGAGACTGGCGAAACATTAGGAAGAAAAACCTTAAGAACACGGCCAAACAACCCGGAAAACCCACAACAACCATTACACATTTTGTATAAAACATGGCATATGAATTTTGGCTTTTAACCAAACACTGCTGACAAATCTTTAAAATGTTTTTAGGCTACTTGTCCAGGATTTCAAAGAATAAAAAAAAAAAAAAAAAAAAGACAACCAGCACAAACAGGTTGATAGATTATTATTTTTCAGAAAACAGTATGTAACTTCCTTTCGGCTGTTGCAAACAACTTTGCCATGAACTATGAAAGGGATGAGCATCATGCTGAAGTTCCATTATAATACCATTGGGTATTAATACACAAGAAGAATTTTCTCTTTGGTTCTGCAGAAAAAGGGCAAGGAAGCATATAATCTTTGTAGATATTATTGGTTGCACACTGAGTCACAAGACTGTGTGCAACATGTAATGCCTATAGAGATTTATTAACTTACAGCAATTTGCATATAAATATTACACTGTTTGTGTAACTATGCAAAAGGATTTCAGCCTATCTCTGAGATTTTATTAGATTTTCTTTCTTTGTTAGCTTGTTTGGGTAAGTGTGCTTTATGGTAGAGCTGATGTTGACTTGCTTGAGTAGAATAACACAAAGGCAGAACATAAATTGGGGTGCATGCCTAGGGATCCTTCTTGAGGATTTATCTATGAAGGAGGTCAAGATAACCTGCTACACTTTGAAACTGATTATCAGCAGTATAACAGTGAATTTGAAAGTGTGGGTGCTCACCATGATAGAACTCATAGCCATCCCCCTCAACCAGCAAGGACGGTCCAAAATGCATGCAGCTGGATTGATCTCTAGAGCAACAAATAAGTTCTAACAGTTCTTGTTTCCACTAGGAACAGGTCTTTTGTAAAGCAAATTGCTGTTAATTGCCTATCTAAGACCAAGCTACCCTCAAATACTTTGTATTATAGCAGGGACAGCTTTCAATAATATATTGTTCCTGGAAAAATCTACACTTCTGTGAGGATTGCGGCTAAGCTCAGGGTCTGAGGGTTTTGGCAAATGATGTCACAATCTCTTCTAATCAGGAAGTCCTTCATCACCACAAGATGAATATGAGCCAACAGAGCAATGTGGCTGCAAAAAAGGCAAATGTTATTTTAGCATTATGCATTAACAGAAATATAGACTCTAAATCATATGAAGTAACCTCTATTCAGCACTGGTTATGCCTTATTTTGAGAGTTCTGAACATCACACTTTAAGAATGATACAGACAAACTGGAACAGATTTGGAAGAGGTAAACAAGGATGGTCAGGGGACTGGAAACCAAGCCCTCTGACGAAGGGCTGAAAGAACTGCACATGTTTAACCTTGAGAATAGAAGGCTGAGAGGATATATGATAGCACTCTTCAGATAGTTGAAGGGTTGTCATTCAGAGGAGGGGCAGGATCTGTTCCCAGTCATTCCAGAGTGCAGAACATATAATAAGGGCTCAAGTTACAGGAAGCCAGATTTCAGTTGAATATCAGGAGAAAATTCCTGTTAGGGCAGTACAACAATGGAACCAATTACCTCAGAAGGTGATGAGCTCTCCAACACTGGAGGCATTCAAAATAAAGTTAGGCAGTCATCTGTCAGTTATATTTTAATTTGAATTCCTACATTGAGCAGGAAACTGGACTGCTGATCACTACATCACTGAACAAAATACAGCAGCAGCAACAGTATCTTTCACAGAGGCTGCTGTCATAAACTGAGGTGACAAAGATTCTCAGACATTATATCAATCATGAATAAATGAATATTGGTCAACACACCTTGACATTTTCACCATAACATCTCTTATTTTTAGATTTATCTATTTTTAAAGTAAGTTTTTGTGGCCATTTGAAAGTTTCATTTGCAAACTCTGAGGCCTTGATGAGTGCTTTACGGGAATGTACTTTTAGCCGTTCCGAGTCAGACTTCTATAGGCAATGCATGATAATCAATAATGAAAGCAAACACTAAAGAAATGCATCAATTCTTTTGAAGCAAGAAAATCATTAGATACTTGACTTTCTGACTTCTTACCATGATTTCATTTGGCAGAACTTTCTGTATACTTAACTTTCTGCATACATAGCCTTGCTCTGAATTTTTATTACCTGTCATTAAATTGCCGCAGCACTCATAAGGGCAATGCTAATAATCTGGCTAAAACTTCCAGTCCTTTGAGAATGGTCCAGTCACATCTAAGCACGTTTAAATCTAAATTTCACATTTATTAAGAGGAATCTTAAACACCTGTCACAGAACTTGCAAGCTTGTTTATTATTTTGGGAAGTCTGGTTGGACTTCATCAAGAATTGTGCAACTGCGAATTTTGGATTTTTCTTTTTCTTTTTATGGGCCAACATGACCAGCTTTATTAATCAGCCTGGATGTCAAGCAAAGTAGAGGAGGCAGGAAGAGAGGAATGAAAATGCAGGGTTGGTGAGGAAGTATAATGTTTGCATTGGTGAAAGCTTTAACGTGGAATATAGGCAGAGGTTAAAAGTTAACACGTCAAACAACACACATTACCTATTAATAGAGCTTTATAAGAAAATTCATTCCAACTCAAAGTATTCCTCACTGTTACTAATCGCTCCCTGAGTTCTTTTAGCAGAAAGGCAGGATAAAAATATTTAAATAAATAAAACAGAAATGACCATCTTACTAGTTCCTCTCTATTCAGCACTGGTTAGGCCTCATCTAGAGTATTGTGTCCAGTTCTGGACACCTCACTTTAAGAAGGATGCCAACAAATTGGAGCAAGTTCAGAGGAGGGCAATAAGGATGATAAGGGCACTGCAAACCAAGCCCTGTGAGGAAAGACTGAAAGAACTGGGCATGTTTAGCCTTGAGAAAAGAAGACTGAGGGGAGATATGTTAGCACTTTTCAAAGACTTGAAAGGTAGCCATACAAAAAAGGGGCAGGATCTGTTCTCAATTATCTCAGAGCGCAGGTCATGCAATAATAGGCTCAAGCTACAGGAAGCCAGATTTAAGCTGAATATCAGGAAAAACCTCTTAGCAGTACGACAAGGGAACCAATTACCTCAGGAGTTGGCGAGTACTCCAATGCTGGTGGCATTCAAGAGAAAATTGGACAACCATTTGTCAAATCTGCGTTGATTTGGATTCCTGCATTGAGCAAGGGGTTGGACTTGATCTGATAGGATGCTTCCAACTTATTCTATGATTATATCATTCTATGTATATTCCCTCCTTAAAAAGGGCCATTCGTGTTTCACTGATGCTTGGTTAGAGATCCAGATAACCTATGGATTTTTTAATTTTAAGAAATAGGAAACATTTATTGTGTCCCAACATTTCTAGGTACAAGCCAAAACATAACATATAAGAATATAAGACAGTCACATCTACCATCTCTTCCTACACTTAATCGTAATACTGTGAGCAGAACAGGCATTACAAGTAAAATCATGTTACTGTACTGTTGGAGGGACCGTGACTCAGGAAGTCTTTGAGTTTGAGAAATCAGAGTTCAAGGGACTCATGTACTTGAAGAACAATCACCAAAACAAAAGCAAGCAAATTTTCAAGTTCTGGGAGGTGACAATAGTTCCTGTTGTGACATTCACATATAATCAGCCCTTAAGGATTTTCCTCTTCTAATGGGGTGCTACTGATGATGTCTGTTTTTGCCTTGACTAAGCAAATTCTCTCTTTCTGTCTCTCTCTGTTGCCATTGTGTTTAGCCCTAATAAAGGTATTACCAGCCAGTGGAATTTGGTACTGAAAATAATTGTTATTGTTATGTGGCATCAGGTTGCTTCAGACTTATGGTGACCCTATTAATGAACATAGAAGAAATGGAGTAGCCCTCATAGTCAACAAAAGAGTGGGAAAAGCTGTACTGGGATACAATCTCAAAAATAATAGAATGATTTCAATACGAATCCAAGGCAGACCTTTCAACATCACAGTAATCCAAGTTTATGCACCAACCACCGATGCTGAAGAGGCTGAAATTGACCAATTCTATGAAGACTTACAACACCTTCTAGAACTGACACCAAAGAAAGATGTTCTTCTCATTATAGGGGACTGGAATGCTAAAGTAGGAAGTCAAGAGATAAAAGGAACAACAGGTAAGTTTGGCCTTGGAGTTCAAAACAAAGCAGGGCAAAGGCTAATAGAGTTTTGTTAAGAGAACAAGCTGGTCATCACAAACACTCTTTTCCAACAACACAAGAGGCGACTCTACACATGGACATCACCAGATGGGCAATACCGAAATCAGATTGATTATATTCTCTGCATGGAATATAAAGATGGAGAAGCTCTATACAGTCAGCAAAAACAAGACCTGGAGCTGATTGTGGCTCTGATCATCAGCTTCTTATAGGAAAATTCAAGCTTAAACTGAAGAAAGTAGGAAAAACCACTGGGCTAGTCAGGTATAATCTAAACCAAATCCCTTATGAATACACAGTGGAAGTGAAGAACAGATTTAAGGAACTAGATTTGGTGGACAGAGTGCCTGAAGAACTATGGATGGAGGCCCGTAACATTGTACAGGAGGCAGCAACAAAAACCATGCCAAAGAAAAGGAAATGCAAGAAAGCAAAGTGGCTGTCCAACGAGGCCTTACAAATAGCAGAGAAGAGAAGGGAAACCAAATGCAAGGGAGATAGGGAAAGTTACAGAAAATTGAATGCAGACTTCCAAATAGCAAGGAGAGAAAAGAGGGCCTTCTTAAATTAACAGTGCAAAGAAATAGAGGAAAATAATAGAAAGGGAAAAACCAGAGATCTGTTCAAGAAAATTGGAGATATTAAAGGGACATTTTGTGCAAAGGTTCCAGCCGCTGGACGGTCTACTGACCTGGAACAGCGTAGCTAGCTTTTGCCTGCCATCCTGGATGATGCGAGACTGTCCTCTTTCACGTGACTAGTGACTGCGTGAGGGAGTGTGATTATTTAAAGGAGCACTCCCCCTTTGTTTCACCCTCTTTCCTGTTTCGGGCATTGCAGGGAAGGAGGACTTTGCTAGATCTGAGATCGTTGCTTGTTCATGAAGGAGGGGAGGGCAGCTTCTGCTCCCTTCGAGGGTGCTAATATCCATTTATTGATTTGTAGAATGTTCAATCAATTGGAATTGGGATGGTTGATTGTTAGAACGGGAGGCAAAAGGCGGCGGCGGCGGCGGCGGCTCGCGCCCGCTGCGCTCAAGTGCGAGCAGCGTTGTTTTGTTTGTTTGTTTGTTTTTTGGTTTGGAAGGAAGGGAGGGTAGCATAGCCCCCCCCCCAGGGTTTCTCTTAATTATTTTGTATATGGTAGATTGTCTTGTAAAGTGGCTGACTGAGCAAAAGGGGGGAAAGCGGCAGCTTTTTCGCGCCAGCCACGCTTTGGCGTGTGAGGTCGTTGTTCAAAAGGAAATACCCGCAGGACAACAGATGATAGGAAATAAGGAAGCTTAAAGGAAAGGGAAAAAGGGAACTGGGAAGATTATTTAGATGGAAATTTTGGTGTTTAATATGATGCAAGCGTTTATGGGGCTGAGTGGGTGTCGTTTTTTACCCACAGCATGTCAGGCCTCCGTTTCTTACCCTCCCTTTTTCCCCCTTTTTAAGAAGCAATTCGAGCGGGAATGGCTTTCACCTCACAGCCACCATAGCACACTCACCCATTGGCTTTCCCCCTCATCAAAGTCTAACATTTCAAAGCATTAGATTAACGGAGCAGAGGGGCGACTACCCACCGCACTACGTGTATAATTTAAATATATATAAATGTAGTAATAATAATTAATGATAATAATAATGATAAATAAAAATTATATATATATGGGTGTATATGTGTGAGCGTGTGTGTGTGTATGTGGGTGTATATGTATTTATATTTATAGTAATAATAACAGATATAGGAAATAAGAATAAAATAGGATATATAAAAGCATTAAATAAATTCATAAAACATTTACATTAAGGTACAGTATGTACAACAGACTTTAAATAAAGCACTTAATTATTGCACCAAGCATATTAGTGAAGATTAATCAATTAGTGTTGAGGCCTTGATTTAATTAACTTATTCAACAACTAATTTATTTGTATTGATCATACTGATCTATTTAATGCATTTATTTTAAACAGCATAAATTAATTGAAGATTGATTAATGGGTGGTAAAGTAGTTGATTTAACAAGTAACTCAGAAATAATTTGCATTGGCACAGTCCTTTATATTAGTCCAATATTTGTAGTCAACAAAGCAACAAGTAAAATTATGCAGATGCCTGATAGCAACTTTTGAAGGCTATAGGCTAAGGCATGGGGACTGGAGGTCAAAAAGACCTCCCTAGCAGCAACAGTAGCCGCATATTATGTGGTTTAAAAAGGAGAAAATATTGGCATTAAAGGCCGAAAGAATGACTAAACAGGTTTCCTCGTGGCGCAGTGGTTAAATTGCTGCCATAACTGTGCTCATGACCCGGGATGCAACCCCAGGTAGCTGGCTCAAGGTGACTCAGCCTTCTATCCTTCAAGGTCGGTAATGAGTACCCAGCTTGCTGGGGGGGCAAGGTATAGCCTGCATAATTAACTTGTAGACCGCCCAGAGAGTGCTTTAGGCACTATGGGGCGGTATATAAGCAGCACACTTTGCTTTTCCCCGGACAAGTGGAGCCCAGCCACTTAGATTGGCTAGGGACACCAATAGTCATCGTAACGCTAGATCAGGCAGGGAGACCAATAGACATTGTAAGGCTGAGTTCAAGGCAATAGCGAATGATCTAAAGCCGAGAATTGTTGTTTTTGAGGCAGAGCAGCCACCTGAAGCGACTGCCAGACATTGATGCAGATTGGTCATCGTTGAATCCAAGGTTACGGCGCGGTAAAGGGTAGTAAGTGCAAGAAGAAGGCGGCCCTGACAGACTAGGTCTGCAGTATTACACTGGGGACGTACCAGGTAAGGCAACGGCTTTATCAGGTGAGGTAGTCGCTGCACCGGGCACGCACATGCCGATCCCCGCATGGCCTTGGCCGGCGGCAGTCAATCCATCTCACACTTCGCGCAAAACACAACTAGTACATCACAGGGCTGGACAGCAAGGCACGGCCACGTGCCAGTCTGCAATTCAGTGGTTGACTGCTCACTACGCTCTCTTTTCTCATTCCTTTACCCAACCTAGCATCATTGCTAGCGGAGGGTTTGGCCTTACCTGTTGTGGTTGTAACACTTGAACCCCGCTAGGCCAAAATTAAAACCGTATACTTTTTCTTCAAGCAATTTTAACGGGTATTTTGATTCTGCCATGACTGTGCGAGGCTACGAGGTAGCTACTTACAACTGCACAAAGGAAGAGGGTTACACCGGGAATGAGAAGGATATTAGTTTGGAGTCAGCATTAGCAAAATTAAGTGGATCTCCTTCTGAGAGGCAGACTGGGCTGACTGCAGATTTCCAGGTTCACGCGGATGCGGCATGATCCCTGTAATATGGAACTTATTATAGAGGAAGGAGGTATGCTGGTGCTCAGCCCGACGAGCGGCAATAGAACGGCATTACCAGATTTGTATTCTTAGAATTTTTCCCAATGCTGGGTGCATTTAGGTATGGGACAAAGAGCCGTCAAACTCGGTAGTATGGTTTGGCGTGACGATCAAGCGGTTGTTTTCATTATAAACAACCCTATGTCATATTCAGAAAGGGTTATGATATTGGTTATGGTAATTACAGTCGTGCCCTGCAGTTTAACATACTAGTGCATGCATGACATGTACCAAGTTTAGAAAGTAGAATTTAGGAAAATGGTAGACCCTGAGTAGGTTCGGCCGGCAACGGTGGGACATTTGCAATGAGATGGGTTCATTGAAGCAAAAAGGGAATGGCACTTGGGGCTATTCAGGGAAGGCTTTAGCACTGGCTTTAAAATAATAATAATAATAATAAAAAAAATAAATAAAAATAAATTAATGGCCTTAGAGATCAATCAAGGGATTATCGCACAAGTGGAACAACAAAGGGACGGTCCCAAAAGAGAAGTAGAGTACAAGACACTAGGGCTCCATATTACCTCTTTCTGGGAGCACATTTGCAAACACTGGGCGCCCTTCTGCAGGAACAGATACGAAGGGGTGTTATTCGAGATGGCGTCATTAATGACATTTGCTGGGGCTTTTTGAATTAGCAAAGGGTACACCGGGGAAAGGGATAAGTACAGGCTAGCCCTGCAATGGCAGGCATATTAAGGTTGAAGTCAGGAAGATGCAAATTCTCATTCGGCGATCCAAGGCTGATCAGCTTGGCATGGTGTTCACAAATCGCCTTAGGGCTGTGTAACACAAGCAGCATTTTCCCCATGAAGCCTCGCAGCTATAGTTAAAGTTTAGAGAACAGGTCCCCGGTTAATTCTGTTAACATACTGATAAGTCGCTTTTGACGAAATATCAGTGCTCAAATTAATTGACTTAGCCTGGACAGAGTGGATCCAAGGCAACAATTTTGACACGCATTCATTCAGAACCGGTGCAGCCTCCATCGTTGCAGCCCGGGTCCTAGCCCAAGAAGGGTTCAAGCGTCTCGGCGTGTGGTCATCATCCAGTTACCACAGATATATAAGAACACTTCCTAATGTGTAGGCAAGGGTCTAGTTTGGTTATGTCTTTGCAGGGCCCATAGGGCCGGTGAGGCATAGGTATATCATGATTATCAGCCCCAGCCAAGTACATTGGGCAGGGCTTTATGCAGCTGCATCCCCATGGGAGAGTGACCTGGATTTTGGAGCCAGAGTACATGCTGCATGAGAAGGGCTACTCGGCATATTGTGGAGCCAGCTTTGGAGGATGGAGGATCTTGGTCAGTTTCCACCAGAAGTGTTGGATGTGCACCGTGGAGGCACTGATTCAGCCAGGCATCATTGGAAAAGCTGTTCACGAACGTCATTGCGGCCTCAAATGGTTGAAGGCCACGGACACGCATACCTTGTGCTCCACAAGCATACTTTATTTGGCATGGAGAGACGGTAAGTTTTTTCCTCAACGTTAACATGGTACAAAGGGGTGTTAACCGCGAGGTCTGCAGTGCCGTCTGCAGAGGCCTTGGTTCGATGAGGCGTCACCAGAAGATCCAACTGAATAGGCCTGAGTGTTCCTCAAAGTTAACACGGCACAAAGGGGTGTTAACCGCGAGGCCTGCAGTGCGGTCTGCAGCGGCCTGGATCGGTGAAGCGTCACCAGAAGATCCAACTGAATAGGCCTGAGTGTTCCTCAAAGTTAACACGGCACAAAGGGGTGTTAACCGCGAGGCCTGCAGTGCAGTCTGCAGTGGCCTGGATCGGTGAAGCGTCACCAGAGGATCCAACTGAACAGGCCTGAGTTTTCCTCAGAGTTAACACGGCACACAGGGGTGTTAACCGTGAGGGCTGCAGTGCGGTCTGCAGTGGCCTTGGATCGGTGAAGCATCACCAGAAGATCCAACTGAATAGGCCTGAGTTTTCCTCAGAGTTAACACGGCACACAGGGGTGTTAACCGCGAGGGCTGCAGTGCGGTCTGCAGTGGCCTTGGATCGGTGAAGCATCACCAGAAGATCCAACTGAATAGGCCTGAGTTTTCCTCAGAGTTAACACGGCACACAAGGGTGTTAACCGTGAGGGCTGCAGTGCAGTCTGCAGTGGCCTTGGATCGGTGAAGCATCACCAGAAGATCCAACTGAATAGGCCTGAGTTTTCCTCAGAGTTAACATGGCACACAGGGGTGTTAACCGCGAGGGCTGCAGTGCGGTCTGCAGTGGCCTTGGATCGGTGAAGCGTCACCAGAGGATCCAACTGAATAGGCCTGAGTTTTCCTCAGAGTTAACACGGCACACAGGGGTGTTAACCGCGAGGCCTGCAGTGCGGTCTGCAGTGGCCTGGATCGGTGAAGCATCACCAGAGGATCCAACTTGATAGGCCTGAGTTTTCCTCAAAGTTAACAAGGCCCGTGGGGCGTTAACAGATGGTTGGTAGAGGTGTCTGCAGCGGCGGCCTCGACATCCTGCGATGCGGATCGTGTGGTCCACGATCATTCCGCGGTTAGCCTGACGAGGCGCCCGGAATATTGGCGATGTTAACAAGGCCCGTGGGGTGTTAACAGATGGTGATAGAGGTGTCTGCAGCGGCGGCCTCGATATCCTGTGATGCAGTTCGTGTGGTCCACGATCGTTCCGTGTTAGCCTGACGAGGCGCCCGGAATTGTGGCAATGTCATCAAGGCCCGGTGGGCCGTCAACAGAAAAGTTACAGAGGTGTCTGCAGCAGCGGCCTCCGATTGGTGATTAGTCACCATAGGATACAACTGAACAAACCAGAATTTTTTCGCAGTAACGGTGTCCACCTTTTAAACGAAAGTTTGGATGTCCTTTTAGAAGACATCAAAGGGGGCCTGCTTGTCGAGCTCGAGCTGCTCTGTGGCGGGCATGGGACATAGCTTGGCTAGTCCCTATGCTGTGGCGGGTAGTGCGGAAAAACAGGTATTTTCGGTGTGTCCCAATGGTAATTTCAGGTAAGCCAACAGCGCATCCGACCTCCCGGCTCTGCGGATCGTGCGATTACAGGGCCGGTGGTGGGAAGATGCGCTGGGCCACTTCCGGACCAACAGTCATCAAATAAAGATGTCTTGAGGACTGGGGGTGTTTAATTAGCGGCAGGCCGGGTTCCTGCTGTCTTTAAGACCGCTGGAACCTGGGGGCCGGGGACTCGCCCATTTACTGATCAAGGGGTATTTGGATACCCCTACCTTTCACCTGTTTGCGCACTACAGCAGGCCCCCTCCTTTTCCAATGTTGGCAAATACAATTTTGATGTTGATTCAATAAAGTGTGGCCCGCATTTAATCCATATTACTGTCTCGCATCTTTATTCCGGGATTGGGTGGGCAAGATGGACACGATAAAGGACAAAAATGGTAGGGACCTAACAGAAGCAGAAGATACCAAGAAGAGGTGGCAAGAATACACAGAGGAATTATACCAGAAAGATCTGGATGTCCCGGACAACCCAGATAGTGTGGTTGCTGATCTTGAGCCAGACATCCTGGAGAGTGAAGTCAAGTGGGCCTTAGAAAGCATGGCTAACAACAAGGCCAGTGGAGGTGATGGCATTCCAGTTGAACTATTTAAAATCTTAAAAGATGAGGCTGTTAAGGTGCTACACTCAATATGCCAGCAAGTTTGGAAAACTCAGCAGTGGCCAGAGGATTGGAAAAGATCAGTCTACATCCCAATCCCAAAGAAGGGCAGTGCCAAAGAATGCTCCAACTACCGTACAATTGCACTCATTTCACACGCTAGCAAGGTTATGCTCAAAATCCTACAAGGTAGGCTTCAGCAGTATGTGGACCAAGAACTCCCAGAAGTACCAGCTGGATTTCGAACGGGCAGAGGAACTAGACACCAAATTGCTAACATGCGCTGGATTATGGAGAAAGCCAGAGAGTTCCAGAAAAACATCTACTTCTGCTTCATTGACTACGCAAAAGCCTTTGACTGTGTGGACCACAACAAACTATGGCAAGTTCTTAAAGAAATGGGAGTGCCTGACCACCTTATCTATCTCCTGAGAAATCTATATGTGGGACAAGAAGCAACAGTTAGAACTGGATATGGAACAACTGATTGGTTCAAAATTGGGAAAGGAGTACGACAAAGCTGTATATTGTCTCCCTGCTTAATTAACTTATATGCAGAATACATCATGTGAAAGGCAGGACTGGATGAATCCCAAGCCGGAATTCAGATTGCCGGAAGAAATATCAACAACCGCAGATATGCAGATGATACCACTCTGATGGCAGAAAGCGAGGAGGAATTAAAGAACCTCTTAATGAGGGTGAAAGAGGAGAGCGCAAAAAATGGTCTGAAGCTCAATATCCAAAAAACTAAGATCATGGCCACAGGGTTTAAAGTAGTGTTTAAGGAGCTATTCAAGACTATGTTGTAAAATAGTTCATTTTAAAACTGATTTTTAAAATACATACTTCATAATAAGTGTAGCAATACTATCATATTTGTTGGACAGCAAGCAAAAACATAAAAAAAACGAAGATCATGGCCACTGGTCCCATCACCTCCTGGCAAATAGAAGGGGAAGATATCGAGGCAATGACAGATTTTACGTTCTTGGGCTCCATGATCACTGCAGATGGTGACAGCAGCCACGAAATTCAAAGACGCCTGCTTCTTGGGAGGAAAGCGATGACAAACCTAGACAGCATCTTAAAAAGCAGAGACATCACCTTGCCGACAAAGGTCCGCATAGTCAAAGCTATGGTTTTTCCAGTAGCGATGTATGGAAGTGAGAGCTGGACCATAAAGAAGGTTGACCGCCGAAGAATTGATGCTTTTGAATTGTGGTGCCAGAGGAGACTCTTGAGAGTCCCCTGGACTGCAAGGAGAACAAACCTATCCATTTTGAAAGAAATCAACCCTGAGTGCTCACTGGAAGGACAGATCCTGAAGCTGAGGCTCCAATACTTTGGCCATTTCATGAGAAGAGAAGACTCCCTGGAAAAGACCCTGATGTTGGGAAAATGTGAAGGCAAGAGGAGAAGGGGACGACAGAGGACGAGATGGTTGGACAGTGTCACCGAAGCTACCAACATGAATTTGACCCAACTCCGGGAGGCAGTGGAAGACAGGAGGGCCTGGCGTGCTCTGGTCCATGGGGTCACGAAGAGTCGGATATGACTTAACGACTAAACAACAACAA
The DNA here is from genome assembly GCA_037013535.1 of Intellagama lesueurii. Lineage (NCBI taxonomy): Eukaryota > Metazoa > Chordata > Lepidosauria > Squamata > Agamidae > Intellagama > Intellagama lesueurii. The sequence continues at coordinate 245,950,039 of JBAJHW010000003.1, read as the reverse complement.
CAATTAATGAACAATTTTCAAAATCTTCTGTCCTCAACTGCCCTGCTCACCTCCTGTGGACTCAAGTCTGTGGTTCCTTTAGGGAATCAACCCATCTCATATTTGGCCTCTCTGTTTTCCTGCTGCCTTCCATATTTCCCAGCATTATTATCTTTTCCAAATAATCCTCCTTTCTCATGATATGCCCAAAATGGGACAGCCTGAGCTTCAATATTTTTACCTCGAGACATAGTGCAGGATCCATTTGTTCATCTTTCTGGCAGTTCAGGGTATCTGCAATATTCAAAAGCACACACATTAAGTCAAGCCATATATTTAACAACTTAGGATCTTCTTTATACCAAAGATACCTTGATTCACCCAGTTCATGATTTTCTGCATCTATACTGAATATTACCTGTTTGCTAGAACTCAGCAGATTTTCAGACTTTTCCTGCTTGGATATGCCAGGCAATGAACCTGAGAACTTTTGCATGCAAAGCATGTCCTTTACCACTGAGCTGTGATCACTCTCTCCATATCAGCCCTAGACAAATCATGACATGCAAAGCTCAAGAGTAGCTGAACAGCCATCCAACAGGGCCTCAGAAAGCATCTTGCTTATGGTATCCAGCTAGGAAGAAAGCGGAGCAGTCATACACCTGCAAGGCTGTTCTTGGATATACTGTTGTTGGCTTATTGCTATACCAATTATGCAGGTCTTTTTTCATTATGTTGTTTTAAGGGTGTAATGTTTCAGGGGGCGAGTGCTGGATGGTTCAATTTGCAAGGATTATACTAAAAGTCATCCCATATATTGGATTTCATACTGAAGTCTAGGTAAACAGATCTATTGGAATTATATTAGCAATTTTAATGGCAGATCTTCTGTAATGCTGTTTTATCAGTATGCCTCAACACATCCCTATTTTTTTTCATGGCAATAGGAAAATTAGTTTATCAACTAAAATCTGTTTCAGAAGCAGTACCTAGACACTAAACTTTATAATACAGCACCTTGAGTTATTACAAGCACTATAACTGTACCATCAGTTTCAAATTATCCAACATCATGAAATATACTCTTCTGGCAAGGGCTGTGTACAATACAACCTCCAGTTCTATTTATAAAACTTAATGTCTTTTCCATGTGTTGAGTTTGTATTACAGCTTTAGTGCTATTTACATCAAATTTACAATACTTGACTCTGAGTGTTACCAAAGAAGAAGAGGAAAAAGTATCCTGGAAACAGTAGCTCAGGAGGCCAAACCTCCTTCGGCTCACCTGTAGACTGCTGAGGATAAGGGAAGATGTGACATGAAGAGAATCAACCCAGGAAAGAGCAACTGAATGAGAGGCAATTCAGCCGAATGGGGCTACTAGGTTTGCTGTGGCAAATGTTGCAAGTGAAATTCCAGTGTCAACTGCCTGTGGAATTACAGAAGTCTACCTTGCTCCAACTATTCAGTTATCTACCTCAGTACTGTCTCCTGGTTATCTGCACTTCCCCCAAGATTTGGTCTTGATTCTAGGGTACTTTAGAAAATGGACTGCTTTGGCCTGAATTTATTTGGAGCCAGTCAGGTTCAGCTTGGATGACCTTGAAGTCAAGATTTGGATATCTGAATGTTTGTGCTTCCCATTGACTACAACTGGTAATTAACAATTAGTTACGTTTGAGCCCAGACTATGTACAGTGTCTCATGAACTTTCACTATTCTGTCTTAACCAGAAATTATTAGCTCCTTTGGAGAATCCCAGCACATAAGGAAATAGAAGACACATTCTGAGCTAGAAAGACACGTGTTGAGTTTCTGAACCACAGAGATGCACTGGAAGTATTGGTTTGAACCTGGGACCACCTACATTTCAAATATGTGTTCTATCACTGAATTATGGGACCTTTCCAATGGGTCCTCTCCTCTGCAACTGGTGGACATGCCTAGCTAGATTTTTTTAAAAACAGGGGCAAGCAGCAGACTGGCACTCTCTCTCAGCAAAACTACCGTAACTAATCGGTACTAAGGCTACTTCTTTCCACATTGATTAAGTGCAGAGAAAATACTGCGGTGTTGCATCAGCATGAAAATGGATTCGAAAGAGAATAAAACAAAGACTAAAATGTTATTGTAGCATGTGTTAACATGGAATCATGATTATCCACAAACTCCATCAATGTTCCTTAATTTATTATTTTAAAATCATTATGTATTTTCAATTTGAAATTTTACACTCAGTGCTTGAAACAGTTGAGGAACTAGCTATTTTCCAGTTAAGAGCTTGAACACTTGCCACTGAGTAAATGTGCTTTCAGGCTCTGTAGCGCTGCCATTCAAAAGACGGTGCACGGCTTTCCCAGTTTTCCCTTTTTAGCTAATTTACAAAATATGGTAGATGCAGTGGGAAAGGACAGGAGGGCTCCAAACAAATGACAATGACTATAAAACCTGTTTCTGGAAGTGCCTTGGGTTGCTATTGTGTTTTTTTCCTTCAGACATAAAACATTGATTTCTTGACACTTTCTCCAGAATCATCTCTAACTTGAAAATGAATAAGGAAGCAAGACGATGACTCTGCACATGTAAAAAACAAAAGCCAGGAAAACTATCATTACCTCATCATGCAAGAATTTCTAGTTCTAGAAAAAAAATATTCACCAAGGCTATTAAAATAAGGGAGACTTGAAATATTCATGCATGAATGTGATTTCTTCCCAGCATAGGTCATATGCTTAACATATTTGTGTGCTATCCAGACACTGAGAGGGTTTTTAAAAAAATTCAAATAAAGTAAAAACAATTGGAAACAATTCTCCAAATATTTCTCAGGGCCACCAAGTACATTGTCAGAGTTCCCAGCTGCCACAGTCTACTGAAGAAAATTCATTCTTTCCTGCTGATTAATATAATGTGAATCATAGTACATTTTGCTCTGGTTATAATTACATTTCAGGTGAACCATAGAGCCTAAGACATTTCTTTATGTGTTGTATTGTTTGATACCTTTACAGACCGCCTTTCCTTCAATACGCTCAAAGCACTGTGCATGATTCTCTTTCTCCCCTCCTTCTCCTCACAACAACCCTCTGAGGTATTTGACACTAAGTGAGTGGAACTCTCCTAAGGTCATCCCATGAGTTTCATGGTGAGTGGGGATTTGACCCTTGTCCAGCTCTTACCACTATATCACAGTGGTTCTAAGAAACCACACTATGTTTAACACACCCAACTTGCATCTAATTACAATTAGGTTAAAGCATGGGACTTCCTCCTCCATTTCTATCATCCTGAAAAAGTCCCTTGCTTTGATTTTCCTCTTTCTTTGAGCTCAGAGAGAGATCAGGATAGGGCCTCATCTTCATGTCTCCTGACTAATGGATGCAGTAGCATCACAATGAGCAAACTGTTGACTTCCATTACAGAAATCTTTCCAGCCACATTGAATGTAACACCCATAAGTTAAGAAAATGTGGTAGGTTTGAAAGTGTGAGCAAATACTAACACACAGTACAGCAAAGTTTCAGTGCCGTTGCAGAATGGTACATGACAGGAAAGAATATAGGTTAATGTGGAGCAAGGCTAGTGCCATGATCTAGAGCAGTGGTTCTCAACCCTGGGTAACCCAGGTGTTCTTGGGCTGCAACTCCCAGAAAGCCTGGCCAGCACAGCTAATGGTGAAGGCTTCTGGAAATTACAGTCCAAGACCACCTGGGTTATCCAACATTGCGAACCATTGATCTAGAGCAATCGCTCTGAACCTTGGATTCCCATATGTTCTTCGACTGAAACTCCCAGAAGCCTTCACTATTAGCTGTGTGGGCCAGGACTTCTGGGAGTTGTAGTTCAAGAACATCTGGGGACCCAAGGTTGGGAAGCACTGATCTAGAGTAATTTAGAAGATGCTGTGCTTGCTCACGCTCTCTTTTAATTTTAAACAGGGGTCAGATTCTCCCTCCCACCCATGAAACCTCAATCTTCATTACTCATACACTTTCTCAGCAGGCCATAATGATAGAGACATGAATGTCTGAAGGGTGATTTCATTTCACTGTTATTTACAACTTAACTCAATAGCCGAACCTCTTCCTATTATTCGTGGTTAAATATAGCAACAGATTCTTTCCCATTCCCTTTTCTCTCCCCCCCCTTTTTTTTTTACCACCCACACAAAGTACATGACTCAGAGAAGCTGTTTAGAGTGAGTGGTTCCCATCTGGCAGAGCTGCTCATTGGCAGCTTTGTTGACTTTGCTGATTGTATTCACACTCCTCAAGGTCACCTCAAACATAAGGAGGTGAAATAATGTCTGTCTGCAAAAAATTGTTTTTATGCCAGGATCTCAGTGTGTATTATAGATAGACTGGCAGGTCCTTCTCCAGTCACCTAAAACAATAAAGAGGATATTGGGCACATGCAGGCAAATGGTTTCACTCAACAAAAATACTGCATTACTTTTCTTCAAAATCTTGCGTTCATTCATTTAGATTACAAATGATTCAGACACAACATTTTTACCACAAGTCTCTCTTTCCTAATTTATAGGCTGGTCATGTAGAGTATGAGTCACTGAAAGACAGTCTCATCACGGTCAAATCTTATATCAAAGACTGGCTCTGATTGCAGGTGAGGTCAGTGCTTCTTTGGTGGTTTAATAAATATAGATATAATTAAACAAGCATTTTGCATTGGGGCCAGGTCTTAGGTTCGATAGCCCCCATTTGATCAACTGGGGGAATGTACAGGGCTGCTACTTGGCTTGTTATCCCATAGTAACGGGAATTGGTATTATAAATAATTTTTTTCCCTCTACAGAAGGCTTATGGTCTAGTTAGTGAAACTGCCACAGGTCTTTTGATCAGCCATTATTATGCAAGTGGCAGCAGCCCTGTATAAAGACTATACCTACATTTGTAAATCATTATAAGTTCCAATCTTAAAAAAACTATTTAGGCAACAGATAATTTGAACTATAAAGGTAAAGGTAAAGTTTCCCCTTGACAATTGTCCAGTCGTGTCCAACTCTAGGGGGCGGTGCTCATCCCTGTTTCCAAGCCATGGAGCCAGCGTTTGTCCGTAGACAGTTTCCGTGGTCACGTGGCCAGCGCAACTAGACACGGAATGCTGTTACCTTCCCACCGAGGTGGTACTTATTTATCTACTCGCATTTTTACATGCTTTTGAACTGCTAGGTTTGCAGGAGCTGGGACAAGCGACGGGAGCTCACTCCGTTGTGTGGATTCGAACTACTGATCTTTCGACCTTGCAGCCCAGAGGCTTTGCAGTTTAACCCGCAGCACCAAATCTCCTGTTTTGGGGCAAGTTAATTATGAGGGTAGTGACTGATCAGTTGCAGGCGTTCTTGGAAGAAGTGGACAGTCTGGATCTATTTCAATCAGGGTTTAGATATGATACTGAAACAGCATTGTTCGCCCTGCAAGACAATCTACTAAGGGAGACAGGCAGGGGATTGTAATCCTGTTGGTCCTCCTGGATCTTTTGGTGGCTTTTGATACCATTGACCACAGCTCTTTCTGAGAAGGCTATTGAGTTTAGGGATCAGGGGCTACATTCTCTACTGCTTCCAGTCCTTTTTGGATGGGCTGATCCCAAATAGTACAGCTTGGAAATACATCTCCATCCCTTAGGACCTCTGTTATGGGGTCCCAGAGGGGTTGACCATTCCCCCCAAAGCTATTGTAAGATCTACATGAAGCTGCTGGAAGAAGTCATTCAAAGATTTGGGGTGTGCTGTCAACAGTACATTGATGACACACAGCTCTAGCTCTCCTTTGTTTCATCTGCAGGTAATGCTGTACATGTCCTTCAGCACTATCTAGCATTGAAAATGGGATGGATAATGGCCAATAAACTGAAACAAAATCCAGATAAGAGGAGATCCTACTGTTAGGATCATATATCCCCAGTCTTGGCACTCCTTCATCGGCTCCTTGCCAGTCTCCCTGCTCATCAGTATGCTGGCTATGATCTATAAAGCCTTAATGATTTAGGACCTTGATACTTGTCAGAACATCTCTCCCATAAATCAGCTACCTGTTTCACCCTATCATTTCAATCTGTGTAGCTTAAAGTAGCTACACTGAGAGAGACTAGAAATATGAAGACCAGTCATTGGTCTTTCTCGGTGTTGGCCCCCAGACTTCGAATAGGCTTCCAACGGAGATGCAACAGGCTCCTTTCCTCCTTGCATTCAGGAAATTGTTGAAAATAGAACTATTCAAAGCTGCCTTCAATAACTCAGTCTCCTGGATGCTGTTAATATTTTAAAAAATAATCTGTTCTCTCTTTTCTTTTTTGTATGATTTTTTTATTACCATACTGTTGTATGTATTGTTATGTGGGGTCTGTGGGATATTTAAGTTTTAACTTGTAAACCAGCAAGAGTAGTGTCTGCACTAATGGGGTGGTATATACAACAAACAAACAAACAAACAGAGACAGACAGACAAGAATTCTGAAGAAGTATGTACTCCCATGTAACAGGAATTGCACAGAAGTCTGGTTTGCTGGAGATAAATATCTTGCTGGCAAATACTACCCAAATACAGTACTCCCCCTTCAAGGGTAACTGTTTATGAGTTGATGAGTGCTGAATCCTAAAGAAATGGTTTCAGTTGAGAAAGAGAATTGAAGAGGCATGGAGTTGCTGTTGTTTGTGCAGTATAAATGTGGGCCCTAATCACTTTGATTTAGGTATTGGACTTCAATTTATGTGTTCTAAGGGAATAGAAGGGCAAATTCTTTGTAGTTGGCATTATGTATTCTTATATTCCTGAGTTACAGAGTTTTATCTGGTCCCCTTATTTACCTCCCTATATGCTGGATTGGGAAGGGGCATCTAGATTCTCAATTTTGGGAGCACAGAGACTTAGTGAGACATTTTTCCCATCAGCTCTTGCAAGAGTGCTTTTCTGATACGCGGAACTGAATGGACACAAGTACATGCAGAATCCAGCTCAAAATATATTTACATTATTGCTAATTCATTATCTGCTTTCTTTTTAATGCAAATTCTTGGGACATTTCTAATTGTGTTTGCAATATGCATTTGAACATTAGATCTACAGAATCCTGAAGACTGCTACACAAGCAGGTGTGGCTGAACAACCCACAGATGTTCTAAACATACTGTGATTTATGAACCAAACAATCTGGCCTTTCTCTCCTCCAGTGAGCCAGAGAAATAGCCCACTCCACCCACCCCCGTTGGTTGGGACAGTGGAGAGGCAAGAAGATATAGTGGTAAACAAAGTACAGATGGGTGGTCCACAGTTTGTCTTCTACTTCCACTGGCAATGGGATACATCTCACAAGCCAGAATGGACTACAAGAATTCTTGCATCTGCTATTTGCATAAATTTTGTTTAATGTCAGACTCAGAATGAATCTGGAAATAAATCTTTGCACCACTTCCAAATAAATGTGCTTACTGTCAGTCTATTGCTACCCTACTCATTTCAGAAATATTTAGGGGGCACAGCTAAAGGCACAGCCCAGTGGAAAAGTGCTCTGTTGAATTCCATTAATTTCAGCAACAAAGCTGAGACTCTGCTAAAATCTCCCATTAAAATCAGCAGAACTGATAGTACTTAGAGTGTGATTACACAGTGAGAGACGTGAATTCACTCACTGTGAAGTTTCACTGGGGAATTCAGATTTCCCTAGATCTGTTTGCATTAACTGACTATGCAGGGAGGACGAGATTGGCTAAACAACCTTGTTTGCAGCTTGTTAACATAGCTTTCCTATCACCCTGAGGGTTTACAGGAGAATTACTTTAATAGGCTGTAAACAAGGGCCGAGAATTTCCATCTCTCATTTCTTCCTCTTTTTTGTGTGTGTCTAGGTACTCTAGTCTAGTGCAACTACACCGGCATCAAGCTGTTTAAAGAAAAATAAAAGAAATGGCGTTATCTGCCACTCAACTGAAGCAGTGCCCCAACCACAGCACACTCTTATCTGCATCAGTTCACATGATCACACAGTCTGAATCAATGCAAATGGATCTGCTATGAAAAACGTAGAAACCCCAGCAGCAGAAGGGAAAACTACAGATTTTGGGAGTGGGGGGAGTTGGGACTGATTTATATTTGCTTTTATGTCATGTGGTCAACAAAAAATGTTAATCAGACCATTCAATTCCCATAGCATTTCCCCCATATTTGGCAATTTAGTCACATCCTTGCACTGCAATTTTACTTATATTACTTCGTGTACCATCAACTCATTCTAATTTTTTAATTTTCCTTTTCATGATCATTTGTTATAGCCAAGGGGGTACAAGTATCACCTAAGAGAAATCTGTATGATTTCATTGGCATTTAGTATATGGTTAAAAGGAATTGATAAATCAATGGAGGAGAAACCAGGTATTTACTCATAAGCCATAGTGGACATGTTCTCTGGATAAATATTCAAAAGGCCATCTACCAAGCAAAAACTGGCTTGTGAAACCATTGGCTTCATTATACTAATGTGTAAAGTTTAGCCCCAAAACTGATTTTTTTTTGACAAGTTTAAGAAAAATATTGTAGGTACTTCTTGGCTCAGAATTTGAGCTATAGTTTTCTATATGATTTTTTGAAAATCTGTACTAACCTTCTGGAAGCATTCAAGTCATTTCACAAAACTGAGAAGTTAATATAAAACAGGAAAAAGTAAAATTGAGTGGATATGACACAAAGCACAGCATGGAAGAATGAAGGTAATTTGGGAATGAGTCTGACAGAATTCAGTGAGGCTTAATACTAAGTAGATGTTGGCTGAAATCCAGGAGTGGAACTTACAATGCTGAAGGCTGATGCCATCATCAGCCATGGCATTTTTTTCAGAAATTAAAATTTTCCAAACCCTCTGCAGGCCCTGAGGCTCCTTTGGGATCGACTTCATTCTGGAGAAATTGTTGGGGGCCACAGGATGGGGAGGGGAAACTTTAAATTCCAAAGTCACTGTCCAATGGAATGATTTTACCTAAAGCAGCAATTTTCAGAAAATAAAGGCTTCCCTCCTTCCCTGCGATCCCCAACAAGTTCCCCAGGATGGAAGGGATCTCAAAGGAGCATCAGGATCTTTAGTGGAGGGATTGGTAGCATCAGTTCCACCGCTGGATTTCAGCCAATGTTTTGTAAATGTTTCATAAAGCCTAAAATAAAAATTATTATATATGATATATGATATATTGTATATTATATATTATGGTGCGATTTTCAAGTGTGTATAGTTTCATGCATACTTCATTTCTCCAAAGTGAGGTGAATTACTTCTTCCAGTGAAGTGCCCTTTTGAGGATACCTGTAAAAGCTGCCCCAGCACCACGAAGGATACAACATGGACTTATTATGGACCTTATACGTCAAACAAGCTGAAATCAAGAACAACATCTGCTTGCAAACCTCACCAGTTAACATAATAATCTGGAATTAATTTAGCTTTTTGATTGGCTTTTTGCTACCTGGTGAGTTAACTAAAATTTATGCCAACTTTAGGATTGGGGCAGCTAAGCTTTTATGTGGCCTTCCCCACCCAAAAAGAAAACATTATTTCTAAAACAGTTAATATAAGTGGAGTGGAGGGTATTTTCAGGGACTACCTACTATCTAGCAGGCCGAGTGGAAAATTCAAGCCACATGGTACCAGTGTTGAAGTATTTAAACCCACACACATCCAAATTGGATGAAGCCAGCTATGAAGTTCACCTTTAAAAGTATACCTGAAAGACTTCCTGTAGTGAACACCCTGCTTTGGCTCAGGTAGAAGATTATTGGCATGTACCAATGAGAGCTGTTGGGAGGCGGAGCCAGAGAAACTAGAAGGGAGGGGTGAGTCAGAGTCTAGACAGTTCAGTCAGAGACACAGAAGAGAGAAAGAGTTTGGGGGTTTGAGGCAGAGAGAGGGTTTAAGGAGTGATTAGTCAGAGTGTGACCTGTATTAATTAAGATAGAAGAGGTTAAAGTAAAACACTGAAGCTTTGTGTACCTTTAAGAAAGTGCTTAAGAACTAGTCCTAAGACAACTTGTAATCAATAAACCTGTTTCTGTTTAAAAGTTAAGTACTGAATGGACCTCAGTCTTTCATAGGAAATATAGGTTGATAAAGAGATCAACTGGTGGCAGCGTGTTAAAGGGCATGTTGGGATACCTTTATGAGCTCTGTGTTTGGTGAAACAAGCAGGGGCCACTTCCGTCATGAAAATATTGGGACATTCATTTATAATTTTTCTGCACTCTCTATAAGATATTTTCACAATGGAGAGGGGTGACAAGTGGTGTGCCCCAGGGATTTGTCCTGGGACTGGTGCTTTTCAACCTGTTCATTAATGACCTGGAGACAGGGATAAGCAGTGAGGTGGCCAAGTTTGCAGATGACACGAAACTTTTCCAGGTGGTGAAGACCAGAAAGGATTGTGAAGAGCTCCAGAAGGACCTCTCCAAACTGGGAGAATGGGCAGCAAGATGGCAAATGTGTTTCAATATAAGAAAATGTAAAGTAATGCACATTGTGGCAAAAAATCAAAACTTTATTTATCAGCCAATGGGTTCTGAGCTGTCCATGATGGATCAGGAAAGCGATCTTGGTGTGGTGGTAGACAACTCGATGAAAGTATCAACCCAGTGTGCGGTGGCAGTGAAGAAGGCCAATTCCATTGGCTAGAGATCATTAAAAAGGGAATTGAAAATAAAACAGCCAACATTATAATGCCATTATACAAAACGCTGGTAAGGCCGCACCTGGAGTATTGTGTACAGTTCTGGTCTCTGCACCTCAAAAAAGACATAGTGGAACTGGAAAAGGTGCAGAAGAGAGCGACATAAGGGCTGGGGCACCTCCCTTATGAGGAAAGGCTACAGCGTTTGGGGCTCTTTAGTCTAGAGCAGGGGTCTCCAAAGTATGGCCTGCAGGCCACATCTAGCCCACCTGGGCTTTTTATCCGGTCTGTGCCTGTGTGTTTCCCTCTCACGCAATACTAGAACCAGGGGACATCCACTCAAATTGAGTGTTGGGAGAGTGAGAACAGACAAAAGAAAATATTTCTTTACCCAGCGTGTTGTTAGGATGTGGTGATGGCATCTGGCCTAGATGCCTTTAAAAGGGGATTGGACAGATTCCTGGAGGGAAAGTCCATTACAGGTTACAAGCCATGATGGGGATGTATAATCTCCAGGCTTAAAAGGAAGGTACCTCAAAATGCCAGATGCAGGGAAGGGGTATCAGGAGACAGGTATCTAGTTGTCTCGTGTGCTCCCAGAGGCATCTGGTGGGACCACTGTGAGATACAGGAAGCTGGACTAGATGGGCCCTTGGCCTGATCCAGCAGGGCTCTTCTTATGTTCTTAAATAATTGAAATAACTGAATTTCCAAAGAATCTGAAGAGTACAATTAGTTTTGAAAATTCAGAATAATTATATATAACCACTGTTCTGCATATTAAAATGGAATTTAGGAAGCTGCCTTCTGTTAAGAAAGACGGTTGTTCCATCTTTATTACAATTATCTACTCCAGGGGCAAGCAACCTTTTTTTTTTTTTTTTTTTTTTTTGCACTTCCTAGGTCACATCTATCCCTGCCACCAAATTTGTCATGGTGGCAAAAATTAACTCAAAGAAGTGGAGTGAGAAGATGAAGAAATGTTATTAGCCTTTAAAAGAGAATGCGTATGCACTGTATATTTTGTTTTTACTTTTCATTTTAAAAATTTATGATATTGCTACCGACATGGCAACAAATTAAAGAACAGCAGCACAGTTGCAGTGCTTTAATAAGTTTTAGCAGGAAGAGGAGACACATCCTATGGATCCTGTGGAAGTTACCCACTCCTAGTCTATACTGATTAGCTGCAGTTCTCCAAGGTTTCAGACGGAGGTATTTTGCAGACACACCTTGAGAAGGTAAGAACTGATCCCAGGACTTTTCGCACTGAAGGCATGTACTCTGTCACTGTAGCTATAGGCTTCACTTTAAAGGAGTCACTGCTCATTTGAAGCCCTTACCATATGCCTGATTGCATTGTACAACGGTCAACAAAATTTGGAATGCAATGCAGTTGTGGTCTGCAAAACCTAGACTGGATGTCTGGATTTATAGCAGTCTGCTTATTACCATTCGTCCTTTAAAGGAGAGCATCCAAAGCTTTGCTGAGAAAACAAACGAATCATTCAATAAAAATTCATAATTATGAGCTGAAGATTTTCATCCTTTAATACTTTCCATGATAGGAAGCAGCAGGAGAAGGAGAGAAACAGCCTTAGCTGTATTTACTTGCCCTTTGTCCTTTCTCAGTTATGCTTTTTACTTTCCACTCTTTCCATTTCCTTGAGATTAGAATGTTCTCATTCTGAGTTTGGCGCAAAGACCTAATAGTGTTTCTCCACATGTGCAGTAACTGCATGGAAGAAGGAAGACTGGACACCACTGGTTCAGCAGACCCCACTGTTGTTGTCTTCCATGTCAGGCCACTAAGGGTGCAACTACATAGTGGGAAAAATGCACATTGATCCACAACCTAAGTTGCAGGCAAACACTTAAGTCAGATTTCAATCCAAAATACAGGTGCATGAAATGTACAATAAAAATATCAAAAATAATGTTTTTACATTCTAAACATGCAGAAGCCTAAAAAGAGCACATTGAAAAAGCAGAGAGTATGTCATTAAAAAGTAAAAAAGTATTATAGTTTTAAGCAATATTTAGCCTTTAAGCATATTACTGAACATACATGAAAAGTATTCTAAGTGTTCACCCAGCCAAACCAGTTTGAATCTATGGAGGAAAATCCATGTTGTCCTTGTCTGTTCAAAGGTACTATTATGAGCTGTTGCTGCTTTTTGATGTCTAGTGCCCAGTAATAGCATTGTTGGTATCTGGTATGTGTGGCATGTTGCATCGTATCTGTGTTGCCTCCCTATATTTACATTTCTCTCAGTTGTTTACATTTCCCTTCAACTACATGCAACTGAATTTTGGAGAGCTGGCCAACCGCAGTGACTTAGTAAACTGCTCTTCAAACCTCATTTTTAAAGCACAATGTACATTTTTAGGATTTCATTTTCTACATTCCCCCTCATAATTATTAACTTTAGCACTCTACACACACATTTCATATCTTGACATGGGAAAACAGTCTGTAGATGTACAGTTATGAGTGTGGTTTGTCCAGGTCTTTTAACTAATCACGTGGCTTTTGATGGTTATATATTTTGTTTGCTTCATCTGCACAATTTTAGTGTTATCATGGTTAATAGTTTAGTTTTTTTCTCCTCTCAAACAATGTAGGGGGTTCCAATTATATGCAGCACTAGTTTATTTTAATTTCTTAATTTTTTTAATTTTTAATTTTTGATTTTTAATTTTGTTTTGTTTTGTTTATTCTGTTTAAAAAATCTAGGGGGCTCTTTATCCAAAATATACAAGTGTAAGAATTCAATATTCTCACCAGTATAATGCTTTGTTTGAAAAAAACACCCCAACCCTACACAATTAATCATCATAACAATAAAATTGTGGAAAGGCAGCAAACAATAAAACTATATAATCATCACAGGCCATATGATCAGTTGAAATAGCTGGGCAAATAATAAAATCTTGACCTGGTACTGATAAAATTGTACATGTGTACTTAATGCCCATGTAAGACTGTGTATGTTGGAGTGTTTGATAGGCAGTTATGTAGCTAATCAGTGGACCTGTGCATCTTGGACTGTCTTTTGCTTTCTGTAAGTGGCTAGTTGTCCTTAGATCAATTTCCCTTTTGCTCACTTCCCCCTTCATGGAAATCCAAGGAAATCATTTCTTCTCCTTTCCACTTCAGTGAAAGGCAGGCTGTCAAGGTGCCTCCAGACTGGCTAAGGAAGTGGATTATAAGGAAGGGCCCACAGCTGCACTTAAACTGGCCATATGATGTCTGTTTTTGCTCCTCTTTGTTTTGTTTCTGTATTCATTATGTGACGATTGTCTGAAATGGCTTTCCATTTTCAGAACATACTTATAGAATAGCACGTGACCATCAGGTATAGTTCAAGTTCACTCTTGAATGTTGCAAGGGAGAACTTGTGTTAGTGTGTAGCAAAAACAACAGTCTTGTGGCACCTTAAAGGCTAACAAGTTTTATTTGGCATAAACCTTTAGGCTACAGTCCAGAAAACCTTGTGCCAAATCAAACTTGTTAGCCTTTAACACTCCACAAGACTCTTTGTAGTTTAGATTGAAATCTTTCTGCCAACCTAACAAAAAGAAGGTACTGATACACTTTGCCAAGATTAGTAACAGAGATAGGAAAAGTTCCCTTTTTGGACTACAATTCTCAATAATTATGGGAGTTGCATTACAAAAAAACATTTCCTATATTTGACTAATAACAGCTCCAAGATTTTGACCAGGACCGAGTATGCTTGGCAACCTCAAATGACAGAAACCCCAGTAACAGGAATCTAAAATTCAATCCCATCTCACTATTTTAACAACGCCTTGCTTAAGGTTTCTGAACATATATGGTCTGTATCTATTGATGAACTCTGTTAGCATTTCTAAATCTACTAATTAAAATGAGCATTTTTAAATGGAAAAACAAGGTTAAGTACCTAGAAATAAATAGTATCTGTTTCTTACTTGTACACAGTGTTTGACATTAAGGTGTTACATTTCTCTCTTGCACAAGTAACCAAGCCCATAGTTCCATGTGAACTTTCTTGAGAACAAATCTCACTAAAGTCACTGGGGATTGTGTCTGAGTCAACATGCATAGAGCACACAAGTTATGTTTAGAATAAAATAAAATATGAGCCTGGGAGGAAATATGCCTTGTCAGGCCAGTGCAATCTCACAAGTAATTCCCAATGCCCACATGTTGCTGTGGGAGGTCTGTTAGAAGTGCAGTGGAAAGAAATTAAGAGAAAGAGAATTTTAGGGCAAGAAGAAATTGAGAAGACAGGAAGAGAAAGAAGGCTTCAAAAGTTCTATTTTAGTCTCAGTCTATTTGCTCAAATTAGCCTCAGCCCCCAGTCTTGGAGTTTATTCAGCCCCTGACATAGTTGTAACCTTGTAAACAGGAAGTGCTCTCCAGTTATTCTTGCAATAACAAGTTCTTGCTTTGTCTTATTCTTTATTCACCTCAGCCGGTCAAAACAAATTGCCTTGACACTGTCTGGGTTCTATTAAAGCCTTCTTAGGATTAGTCACACCTGTGCAAATACAGGCACCTAAGCCAAACAAGTGTGACATACTTGACAGCCGTCTTCCTTTCCTCAGCGACAAAATATTGTTGTGGTTTGGCTCTTGTTGACAAGTTTCCAAGGGATCCTCATGGAAAGGTGCATGAGTAGGCTCAGTTATGGAAGATACAAGGCATCGCTTAACTTTAAGCAGTGCCAGTAGTAGCAGTAGAACCACACCTGAAATCTCTCTAGAAGCATGGTGGGTGGATATGAGAAACCGGGGCTTCAAAGTGCAACAATATTTATTGAAGGTGGATGTGCTGGGACATTTGGGAGCAGGGCTTCCATGTGTCCCTACATCTTCCCCGCTCTCAATTTAAACCCGTAACATGCTTGCTCAAATTCCTGCATACAGGCTGTGATGTTTCTGTGCAAAGCTCCTAGGTAATCACAATGACCAGCAGCAATAAATGGAGTTAACACAAGTGTCAATCTCCGTACAGATACCATTATTCAGGAATGGAACTTCAAAGGGAAACACTCCAATATGAAATGGCTGGACTAGAGCAGTTTAATTCTGTTTGTTACTTTAGGTCTTAGTTGAGTCTAAGATTTTTTTCCCTTCTGCTATAGATATTGCACTAGGGTTCCCTTTCCTCTGAAAGGGTATGTGGGGATTATGTTTCCTGACTGACAGTGATGTAGGGACTACCTGGGCCTCTGCTTTCCCATGGCCCACCCTGGCATTTTTACTAAATCACGGTGTGTTGTTTCAGTGTGTGAGGCATCACAGATGTTGTCAAGAAGCTGCTTTTGGCAGACTCCATAAAAGCAATTGCTAAGGGTCCAATTCATACTGTACAACAGCTGTGTGCATATATCAATTCTTCTGACTGGCCTGCTTGAATCAGTGTGATAATACATAAGGAAACACAGAAATCAATCTCTCAGTTACTGTACTTGAAGTGCATAATGAAAGATGTGTAGAGTGAGGGAAAATCCTCATGCATATTTTACCATTTTCTCTTGCCTTCATCATCAGTCAATTGTTACATATTTGTTTTAAACATTCTCTTGTTTTTTTGTTAATTGTATTCTAATTAAGCACTCAGAGTATTTACAGGATCTCAAAGTGTCCCTTATAAATCCTAATAAATATTGGTGTACACTTATGCCCAATGATTAGAGAAAGGAAGCTATGAATTTGTACCATCCACTATATCATAGCTGTTACTGGACTTGACACTCATCAATACAGGTAACCTTTTAAAAATATACATAATAGTATTTTGATGGATTATGCATAGTCCTCATCCTACTATTTCATTCATTGCATAATTAACTCATTGCATTTTAAATCCATGCTTTAATTGCTTTACAAGTAATTCACAACCATATTGCTTTAATGTTCTTGTCTGCTTTCAACTGTTTACAGTATGCTGTGCCTCACTGCAAGGCACCAGTCTAAAGTCTGTGCTGCTAATCTGAGTCACTGCAACTGAGTATCTGCCAAGCAGCTTCTTGTCCCCACCTTGCCTAATGTTAGATATATGCTGATACAGTTTGAACTGGCAGTGATCAGTTATGAGAGGGATCTTGGAGTTGCAGTAGAGAACTTAATGAAAATATGGACCTGCTATGGTTGCAAAAAAGGTGCAAGATGGCAGGTGTGTACCTATTGCTCATGGTCATGCTCCCAGTTATGTGCCTGGCATATGCCAGGTACAATAGCAATTAATCATGGCAACCTACAGGATTTCTTTTCTGTATGTGTAAAATCCCAACAGGATTTTGGTCCCTGAGAAATATTTGGGCAGAGAAAGTGTTAAGCACCCTTCTCATCTACAGTTGGAGCTCTCAGTTGTACCCTCCAAAAGTTGTGTTTGTAAAATTGGACATCTGAGTAATATGCAGTTCTTCTTTTGAAACATTCCAAGGCTTTTATCTATGAATATTGGAGTTACTTATTACAAATAGGCATTCCTAAAGCAAACTGAGTTAGCCCTAATGATGTTTAATAGCAGGCATATCATCCAGCTGCTTTTGTCAAATCCTGATGAAATTCTCTCCTGCTGTTACAAAGGTGGGTGTAGGAAAAGAAGAAGAAAAGCTGGATGAATTTTTCTTTAAAATGTCTGAGTTGCCTGATACAAATCAAGCCCTGGAATTTACAATTGTCTCATGTGGATAGCAGGAATGTGTGCTTAAAATGTATTAGATATATTTTCTGGTGTGAAAGAAGATAGCAAACTACTATATGTGTCCATGTTTTTAAAACTTCAGATTATTCTTTAAACCAGGATTCAGTAATTGTGATCCTTTATTTCTTATAATCCCTCACCATAGGATACGTGGTGTAGGGATAATGAGAACTGTAAGTGAAAATCACTTGTAGGGCTGCCATTTGGTTAAAAAAAAGATGCTTGTGTTGATCAGGTGAGCCAGCAAATGTCAGCAGATTTTATTTGTGTTAAAATTGTCCAAGCCATAAAGCTGTTACCCTGATAGCAGTCAAAGCTATTACTCTAGGTAGCATTGTATCTCATGAAAGTAGAAAATCCTGCACAATTGTAAATTCTATACAGTAGTCTTAAGAAACATAACAGCGGCTAGAATGAGAAGCACATTGCACTGAATGTTACATGTTGATGTGAAATAGCTAGTCAGTTTATTGTCTTAAGGTTTTGAATGACTGGAATTCTCTCAGCATTTATGTAAGGTCGGTGTAATTTTTTATGGCTAATTACAGTTAATTGACAATGCACCATGGTGGATCCCAGTCATATTGTAATTTACCCAACTGTGCAAGTGAGATGCACCCTGACACCTATCCAATTAGCTACAATTAGCCATGACTAGTTATGCAAACTTTACAAGAATACCATCAGAACTATGGCCAATTAAGAATCATATACGGTAACTGCAGTTCATAACTGCTGATCTAACCTTTCAACTCAGTACCTGAAAAAAAATTGGAATATAGCTGCAGCTATAGGTGCTCAAGATCTGACATGTTCCTGTGGAAACAGCATTATTTCAGCTACTGAAGACATGAGGCTTTGAGAGACAGAAATCCTACATGGAGATAAAGAGAGGAACAGTTTTTGATTATTTGAATCCACAGCTGCTTAAATACATTGTATGTGTAGTCTACATCTGTCGGTCTGTCTGCAGCACACGGACATGTATAAATGAACTGATTTTGTAGGAGGATGAGTAATGATGAACATATCTAGACATCTTGGAAATACTTGGCTCACATTTATGTATGTGGGAGTTTTCTGGAAGCAATTATGACAAAAGTAATGAACTCACCACCTTCTAATAAATATTTCATCTGTGAGAAAAAAAATCCTAGACATTTTAAAATGTTTGCTGTAGTAAAACTTAAAAATATATTATTTTTTCTCTTCTATATATTGTTAGATTGACTGTACTGTCTTGGTTAAATCACCTTAGGACCAGCAAAATAGAAAGATCTCTCCTCCTCACCCCATCTGATTCTGAACAGGAAAATGTAGGAAAAGCCATGCTGTGCCAGTCAGAAGGCCAATATAACCCAATATTCTGTTCCATAGTGGCCACCCAGGTGTTGTTGTTTAGTCGTTAAGTCGTGTCCGACTCTTCGTGACCCCATGGACCAGAGCACGCCAGGCTCTCCTGTCTTCCACTGCCTCCCGGAGTTGGGTCAAATTCATGTTGGTAGCTTCGGTGACACTGTCCGGTCCTATACTATATGTCAGGAACAGGGGGCTCAAAAAAGCTGAACAAGCCAGAAGATGGGTCAAGAAGATGGCTCAGATACAGGCCTGGCTCCCATATAGGGCAGAAAATGCTAGTTGCCTGGGAAATGGGATGTCAGGGACAACTTCATGGTGCTGACACAGCTTCTTTGAGGCCGAAACCATGTGCCAGTATGGAGATGGATACATGATGTGTAGACATCTGGAAAAGTTGTTACCTCATGATCCTGGGATGTTCCTTATACAGAGATACGGTGCCTAGGGTTCTGTCAACCCCTGAAAACAACAGAGAACTGTTTGCACAGATTTTGGCCCCACCGTGTTATTCACCAAGGAGGAGCCATCTTGTGGTTAGCAACTGGAGAAGAAGATAAAGAAACCAATCAGAACGCAGGAAACTTTAGGGGTGTCTATGGAACGAAAAGTCACTGAACCCTGAGAGAAGGAGTTCTTTTCCCTTCCCTCAATCTTTGCTCTCTATCTTGGTTCCTGATCTCCTTCCCTGAGAAAGAGAGGAGGACTTTCCCTTCCGCTAACTAACTAACCTCCTCTCTGAGCCTCTCCAGGGTCCCTCATTTGGGATCTATGAGGAGGCTCTGCTGACCTCATCTGCCTGGACCTATGGGATCCAGCTCTTCATGCCTCTACGTTGGATTAGGTAGATATAATATTTCAGTTTCTTTTCTAATTATATTTTGATTTGACAGCTTTGCTGTAAGGTAATTGGAACTTTTAGGCCTGCTTCTAAGACCTAGGGCTGGAGGGAGTTTTAGGTGGTACTAGATAATACTTTATGCGGTTGCCCATTTCATAGGCCTTGATTTTGTCATTTAAAGAGTTACTTTTGTCTAATTAGGGTTGTATTATTCAAACGGCTTTAGTGAAAATAGAATCATAGTCTGCTTTGCATCGGAAACTTCTTGTATGAAACAACGGGTTTGCTTCTGTGCCTGTTATAATGTTCTTCATGAAATGTTACTCCTTGAAAACGTTTCATCCTTTCTGAAGCAACAAAAGATGTTATTTTTTTCTGTTCTCTGTGTTAAACTCAAATAAATATTTCCATTAAATATGCCTGCTGCAAGTGCCCTAGTTTCATTTCTGGTTATGCCCTCCTACCCACTGGGTAACAGGAACGTCTTTTTCACCAGGCGCATGAGTGCAATTGTACCTTGCCTAAGTTTCAAAATTTTCCAGAGACGATTTTTTCTCATGCCCTGCCAATGTCTAAAATGACTTTAATGGAGACCCATGAGACCATCTGCTCACCCCCCCCCCCCCGATTTTGAAATCCTTTCTGGGGCAGGCACTCTTGCCGTTTCATGGACAGCTCTCTGTTGTTGTGCCAAAACCTTCTTCTTCTAACAAGGGTTTGGCCTCTTAAGAGGTAAAAGGTCCCCTCTGGTCTTTTAGAAGTTGCTGCTGTGTTTCAGATGAAATCTGAATTAATTTTTAATTTGATATTGACTGTTGTCACTGCTGTTTTTCTTTTACTGCTTGACTACATGTTTATTTGTTTTAGCTGCCTTTAGCACCTTGGGTGGAAAAGGAGGATAAACGTATTTTTGACAAACTTACAAAAGCGGTGTGCAAATATTTTGTTGAAGAATACGTACATCTAAGGTTAATAGCCTTGCCTTGGAAGTTTTTGGAATGCGAGATTTTCCAAAGTGAAGTGGGCAGATATTAATACCACCTCACAGATCTGAAAGATAATTTTTTTAATTTTCTCTTTCTTCTAGCCAATTTTATACATTTTCAAGCCTCCCTCACATATTTCTGAAACTCTTCATCAATGAACAGCAGCAACAGAAAGGACTAGTTTTATAATTGACAGCATTACCTTCCAATCAATGAATGACACACCTTGTCTCTCCTTTTTTTTTTAATGTCCAGTCACACTGCTTCTATGATGAATATAGCAGGAATGTAGTTGACATAGCTCCTATTCCATGACTTTTCTTGTGGCCATCATTCAATGGGTAGCAGTGGCTTTTCTTCTCTTTTCTTTTTTGTTAGATAAAGTAAGTGGCATATTGAAAGAGCATTGCATCAACCTAGCATGGTATTAGAATTCCGCTAGGATGGATTGATCTAAGTAGAAGCACATGTGGATGACACAATGTAGTTCAAACCGAACTGTACCAACAGCAATCCAAATAACGGTCAATATACTCATCTGGACAAACCCTACGTCTATTTTAATAGCAGGAGTACTCGGGCTTCTAAAGTTACTAACTTCAAGATGGCTCTATCTCCTTCTTACCTCTTGGAATTAATTCCCCTATTAGGTAAAAGGAGTTCTAGGAAACCCAATGATGCCCCTACTGGATAAATCCTTATCAGTCCTGGAACTTCCCTAAGGGAGAACTACAGAAGAACAGTTCATACCATGAGATCTTGTGGTGGATCACAGGGATCAGGGCCCTCAAGGGAGATAGTAGTGAAAGCTTCCCCCCAGGATGCAGCTAGTCCTCTCTTTGTGTCAAATGGGGACACTGAATGGCCACATAGCTCCTTATTTTGTTACATACCAAGTAGAGGAATCACTGTTTGATGAAGAAAGTCACCATATAAGTGATGGCTTATTCATGAGGAAGACAACCATAACAAATAAAGCATTTTCACAAGTAATACTGATTGCCTATTGCTGTGCACTAAGGACAGAGAAGAGACTCTGAAAGCTCAGATTTAAATGCTATTCAATCTATGGGCACAGTGCAATACATCCCCCTCCCCACTTTTACAGGACAGCAATTTATGTTGAGTTACCAGATGAAAAAGAGTACAAGGTTCCTGTACCTTTAATCATTGTGTGGAGGAAAACTTTTCAGCAGGTGAGCTTGCATTAAAAACTGCAGTTGCTTACTCTAGGAATTATTAAAGGTATAGGAACCCTGTTCTCTTTTTCATCTGGTCACCTTATGATTATTAGAAATCTAGGGATGTGCTATTCAATTTTGTTGTTGTATGCACACACACATGCACACACACAAAAGTCTTCCAGCTAGCACTGAGTCAGCTTCCTTTTTTAACAGAAAGGTGGGCTGGAGCTAGGCCATGAACCTTTAAGTTAGGTTTTTCTTCATGTGAGTGAAATTTAGGTGTCTGTTATGCCGCTGTGTTCTAATAAATTATTTAACTGTACCATACGGTCTGGTTCTGCATATCTTGTTTTAAACGTCAATAATTCACACCTGCTTTACTGTTTTATAGTCAGATGCAGGGCACACAACTTGTTGGAACTCTTCCAAAGCTGGTACAAGAAGGGAAGTGTAGCAGCTTACTAGTGTGGCAACTTATAAGGGGATCCACCATCCCCAGGCAGCATGGCAGTAGCTGGTGAGGATGGGGGGGGGGGGACAAGATTAATGTCATATGTTTTATTCTAGGGCAGTGGTTCCCAAACTTGGGTAACCAATGTGTTCTTTGATTGCAACTCTCAGAAACCTCAGCCAGCACATATGGTGGTAAAGGCTTCTGGGAATTGCAGTCCAAGAACACCTGGGTTACCCAAGGTTGGGAACCACTTTTCTAGGGGATGAAAGGACAACATCCATGCCATCTTCAGGTAAATTGTCAATATTCTAATACAATTCTTCAGCAAACAAGAGTGAACTTTCCTTGTAGCCATCATGCAGCAATTGCTCCCAAGTACTGCCAATTTAGAGAAGAATGTAATTATCCCATTATTGAAGCTTTGAACCAATGCCAGCTCTGTCATTAAAAATGGGAATGCTTTATAGAAAATGTATATCCCGATTAGTGTTTGTAGACATAAGTTATATACACTCATTTGTGCTGCTGGTCAGTGAGGAGATGCTTATTCTTATCTATTCAAACACACAAGATATAATGACTGTAGGTCTATGAACTCAGAGTAGGAAGAAGGTTTCATTTATTTCAGATGTAGGTAATGGTGATGCACTATTCTATAATAAGATACTTTTATGGTATTTTTACAGGTCCCTTGTCTTTAATTAAAGAGATAGAGAGAGAAGGAGAGAATCATTCAGCTGATTCTCTTTCATCCCAATTTCAAAACCAAAGCTGGGGGAAAGAAGTGGCTTACACGCAAACGCAGAGAGATAACTTGCAAAAAGATGCATGTGAGCTTGCTCGTTCTCTGTTGAGCTGCTAAGGAGGGTGAAACTGATGCCTTGACCACATGCTAAAAGAGCTTGTGGCTGTCTGGTGCCAGAGGGGGAGGGGGAGGTTGGAGGCACTACTGCCACTGCCTCCTGCTGCCACCGCCTTTTCTTTGCATTTCTCACTTTAGAAGTGAAGGCTTTGCCTTGATCAAGGTGCAGCAACAGCAACAGCTGCCCCCTCCTTCTTCTCCCACCTTCCTCTGCCTGAAGCCAGGTGCCCCAGTCACTGCAGTTCCCTGGAAGAAGAAAGAAAGAGCAGGCTGGCCAAAGGGGGTTAAAGTGATTTTTCTGGGTCCCTCGTCATGTTTTAATACTTGTTTTATTTGTTTTCAAAGTGGAATAGTGCTAGATCAGTGTTACAGATAGAAAAAACAGATCAGACCGCAAGGATCCTTTGCAGCACAAAACCTGTGATCCTGGCACCCAATATTTGACAAACAGACACAATTTACTCTAACACAGATGAGCACACATGCCAAAATGATATTTTAAAAACTTGCATTCACAATTGAATCATATTTTTCTATCTGTAACACTGATCTAGTGCTATTCCACTTTGAATTTTTTTTAAAATAAATAAAAATGTGCACTTAACTATATGTCGCTAAGAAGGAATTTTTTTAATTGATTTCAAACATGCTAAACCCAACATACAACCAGGAGTTTTACGTGTAACTGAGCCTTCTGTTAGCTCATTGAGACTAAAGTTTTTCTTTTACTTTTAAATGTCACAGCCACAATCCAGTACATATCCTTTAAATGCTTATTATTTTTAATGATTTATTAGGGTTATGTGTAATTGTGCATGGGATTATGAACAATATTTCTATTATACCAATGAGGAATGAAATGATACAGCCTAGCTTGGAATCAAGTATGACCATAAGTATAGCCATAATATATTATTGGTGGCATCTTTTTTGAACAAAATGTATATGTACTGTATGTGTGCATACTCCTGATTATATAAGTGTGAGATTCGCTGTTAAGTCTATAAAATTACTGTCAGTCATAAAAAACAAATGCAAAAATAGGTGATCCCTTTGTAGACCACCAAAAAATGATCATACAATACATGAGCTTTCGTGGATCAAAAACCACTTCATCAGGTTTGTACCAGAGTGAAGAACTTAAAGTCCAAAAGTTCATGGCAAGATGGATATTGCCAGGAAAGTTACTCTTCGATGTAAAGTCCAAAAGGTGGAATTCACCAGGCACATCTCTCTTAGATGTAAGTCATAAAACAGTATGGTTGCTGTTTTATGGTTACAACTGAGGCAGCTGTGGATTGAGTGTAATCCCCAGTTCTTCAAACAAAGAAGCACAGGCCATGTGCACACACGCACGCACACCTCCCCATTTAGCCTTTCTTTGAAATGGACATGTTTCTGCTTGGCCAGGCTGGAGGGGGTGACACAGAAAACCCGTGTCTTCTATCTGGGAACTGGGGTGATAATTTCATAAACTCACTAGGTTTAGCCAACTAGGGTCAGATTAAAGTCAAAATAATATTATAACCTATTGGTTGCAGTCCTGCTCTGCTGAGAGTCCATGTGTGGAAACCTAAAAAGGGAACAAGAATATCAAAATATTGCTCCGATGATCTGGAGCAAGAGCCATCTGAACCCATCTGAACCCTATGGGAACATAATTTGTTAAAATACCAAAGCAAATGATTAAATTTGCTCAGTATCGTCTTCAAAATTAGAAGACTGAGATATTTCAAGAGAACTAGAAGATCAGCGCTTGTAAATATTCATTGCATAAATTGCAATGAATTGCATAAAACAAAAACAAAAACAAAAAAAAACACCAATAGCTATCATGTATTTTTAAGGACATTCATTATGGTTAAGCAAAGATATTCCTTGCCTGTACATAAAAACAAGGAAAGCTTCAAATGTTCAGTCTCCATTCTGATATGGTTTTTGTTTTTTAACTCAAAGCTTGGAACGTTTTTTAGACTACAGATCCTAAAATTTCCCAACAACCATGGCCAGCATGTCTGTGGGTTCTGGGAAGTGTAAGCTAAATAGTAACTTCCCCAAAATCTGTTTTCTTGCATTTACGGCTCTGCTACTGGGGGGGAGGGGGAGAAGGATAAGGAAGACCACTCTCTATTTGAGCTGACATTTCTTCAAATGGTAAATGTGGCAGATCTACACTCTTGATTCAAGGATTGTTACTAGTTTTAAAAGAACATTGATTTATAACACAACACAGAGCATTGATTTTTATATTAAAATCTGCTGAAGCATCACTCCACCGTGTTTCTTGTTAAAAGGAAATTTAAAAAGCCACCCTCCTTAAATGAAAGTCTCTATTTCCTCTCAAATGAACAGAACATATTCATAATTAATGATGTGCCAACAAAAGCAGGGTTTTTTTCTTTTTTCTTTTTTTTGTTGTTGTTAATCTTGTTTGGTGCTGGCCAAATGGTGCAAATATTAAAGGTTCAGCATTTCTGAAAGTCATTTAAGAAGAGCTCTAGTTGGCTGAATAGCTCAGTGAGTTAGGTTGGGAGTTTGATTCCTCTCTGTCTCCTGGGAGAAGACCCAGCCTGTATAACCTTGGGCAAGCAGCTCAGTTTCAGAAGTGCTACCAGAAGAACAGACCGGTAAATTACTTTTGAGTACCCTCTACCTAGAAAAGGGCTGCCATAATGAAATCAACTTGATGGCATGCAATTATTATTATAACGGTTCAGATCTCCTGAAGAAGAGACATTGTTTGCACAATGGAGGCAAGGGCTCACTTGCCAGTTTCATGGAAACTATACTAAGTGTAAGCTCACAGTTGCTGTGCATTGCTCACAAGATGCCCTATCTTAGGCAATGAGATGCAACTTATAATTTAACGAGCAAAAGCTATTGTGTGTTAAAATTATCCCACACTTCCTTTGGTTTTCTAAAATATACTCTGGTTGAGATTTTTGACAATATACGAAATTATTTAAATTACACTGATTGATAACTAGATAGTGAAGGAGAATCTTATCTGGATTGTTTCTCAAGATGGCATCTCCTCCATGAACAAACAGAATAACACTAGGAAATTTAAAATCCTGGAGGGAAGTTATTTAAGATTCTAGCTGAAATCCAGTAGTAAGTTGCAACTAAAGTATACCCATTGAATCAATGGAAATTATGAAGGAGTTGACTCATGAAATCCCCACTGATGCAGTAGGCCTACTCAAGTTGTGACTTACTGCTGGATTGCAGCCACTGCTATCCTACTTTGATTGCTTGTAGTCTTTACACTGATAAAACTAAAACTGCTTAGGTCTGGTATGGGTGGGTGGGAGCCTGTAGGTTTAAAGATCAGTGATGGAGCATCTGTTACATATGCAAAAAGTCACAGGATCCACCCACCTGGTTTCTTTGGTGGCTGACATACTTCCCAAGGGATCAGAAGACATGAAGTGTGCATAAAAAAAGAAAAATTCCAGAGGAAACATGTGGGTGGGCAACCTGCAGCTCAGGAAGTGAAAGGGGGTGGCAGAAAGACTGACAATTTATTAGCAGAAGTGGCTGGAGAGTGAGAGTGAAAATGAAAGTAAGGAGGCAGCAGAAAAAGAGAAAACAAAAAGTGATTCCATCTACTGTTCTGCCCAGCACTTAACATGTGGCCCCAACAGATTAACCATAAGAAAATGTGGCCTTCAACAGAAAATAGATTTCCTAGCCAGCCTAAAAAAGTTATTTTTTAAGATTGCAGGTCCCAGAGTCCAACAGCCCCAGTGACTTTGCTATTCAGGAAGTTGTACTCAGAAAAGTTCTGATAGACAGTCAAAATAATGTTCCATAAAGATCAAAGCAATCAGGATGGTTGGATTTTGCATAAACAGTTTAGGGCCTTATTTTGCAATAAGCTTATAATACGCACCTAACTCTGAGTCTTTATATCTTAACAATGGCTTTCAAACTTTCTGTGTTCAGGGCAGCTTTTATTTGTCAAAGATGCCTTGTAGCAGTTTCCAAAGAAGCAGCCATGTTAACCTGTTTCAGGATGGTGGCAAGATTAAAAGGAAACAAACAAACAAAAAAAGAAGTACAAAATATCAAGAATGTAAAAACGAACAGATTTGTTTCAAAGTGAGCTTCCATGAATCAAAATCCCCTTCTACATACACACAGAGTGCTCTGCCATCTGCCACAAGAACTACTACACTGAAAACTGTTATGTGGCATTAAAAAAAACACACAATTTTTTTTTGAATGATTGTGACATTTCCAGCGCATTTTGGGGTATGCAGGCAATTCACTTGTGGGACTTGTATCTTGTTCTTGAGTGTGAGTCACAATCAAGAGATTACCGTAATGCTCTTTACGTGGGGATGCTGAGGAGACTGCTACAGAAACTCCAGCAGGTCCAGAATATGGTGACCAGATCTTTGAGCCGAGTGAAGAAACAGCATCATATCTCCCCTACCCTGGCCACCTTGCACTGGCTACCTGTGTGTTTCTGTGCCAGCTTCAAGGTGATGATGCTGACATACAAGGCCCTAAACGGTTTGAGACCTTGATACTTGGCAGAACACCTCCTTTCAGTGAGATCTGCATGACCTACTCCATCTTCCCAGGCCAGGTGGTCGTGATCATTGACCCTGAGAGAGGCCTAGAAAGAGAAGACCAGAAACCAGGCCTTCTCAGTGGTCAGCCCCCACTTCTGGAATAATCTCCCCC
Source organism: Intellagama lesueurii (assembly GCA_037013535.1). Lineage (NCBI taxonomy): Eukaryota > Metazoa > Chordata > Lepidosauria > Squamata > Agamidae > Intellagama > Intellagama lesueurii. Next base: position 245,922,316 of record JBAJHW010000003.1, on the reverse strand, counting down.
CCCCAAAATCCACCTGACCACTTCACTGGGATTTTTCAAATAATCTTTTAAAACATGGCTGTGCAGGAGTTTTTTCAGCACTTATATTATCTGTTCCTCCACCTTGCCTTTTAAAATTAGCTTTAGTTATTTTGATGTTGCTGTTGGTGTTTGTGGACTGATATGTTTAATTTTGGTTTTTCCTATAGCTGCTATGTTTACCACCTTAATTTTAAAGTGCTGTCTGTTTTATTGTATTGTGAACCGCTCAGAGTGGCCTTGGTAGCCAGATGGGTGATATAGAAGTTTAATAAATAAATAAATAAACAAATAGATTGTCTTATAGGACTGGAAGTCCCTGATCACGCCACGCCGAGAAAACTGGACAGAAGATCTCTTGGATTTCACATAAAAGAAAAAGAACCTTTTAATAGGCAAGAGGCAAGCAGAAAATATCCAAGAATTTGGTGCACTTATTTGAAACTGTTTAATGGTTAACTTGCTGAAGGAATATGAAAGCTATTGTGTAGAAGTGATCTTCCCTATTCCTTCTCTTCCCCTTCTGTTCTTGCCTTCCTCATCTTTTCTCTTGTGTATTTGATTTGTCTGGTTGTTGTATATCTTTCTGTGTGGTTGTATTATACATGTTAGTGTCAGATAGAATATTCAAAGGAAAAGTTGGACTCTCTTCTGTCATCCAGAAGACCATCAATCAACAAAACGTATGAAAGGATTTTCCTGTCCTGGTGCCAAGGCCAAGGGGAAAACCAGAATCGAAGGTCATTGAAGATATTCTAGGTTTCTTAAAGCTAAGTTTAGACAAGGGCTTTAGTTCTAGCACCATCAAGTGGCAGGTGGCATTAAGGAGCATTCTGCACTGTAAGTAGACATTCTGGAGGTGTTCTAAAAGTGGAGAGATCTTCATTCATGTATTGTGAAAACATCCACCCAGCCCCATTTTAAACACTCCTTTAAAAAAAAAACATTACTGCAGCTACTAGAACTTCCCAGTCATCATGAACACCAACCACTGCCCATACTGGCTGGTGAATTCTAAGAGTTTAATAATAATTTTAAAAAGCACTAATCTCTGACTAAGAAGAGTAGCTACTGCAGCAATATTTAAGGGAAAGACATTTTCAGAACAGCTACATGGGATCCTCATAGCTCTTCAGTCAATGAAGGTTTGTAAGTTGTGGATACACAACCATCAACCATCCAAAATTTCCTTAAAATCAACATTCACACAAAATGTGTGTGTGTCCACTTTGGCATTTGCATATCTATCCCTCTGTCTATAAAGGTTTTAGACAGTCCACAATGCCTATGAGTAAAGGTGTTGAGTAAAGAAATGAGTAAGTGGGCTATTTCGAACAAGTGCAAAAATAATGGCTTAGCATAAATTTCAATTTCTTTTCTTCTGTTTAACCATTTTCCTTTTACCGCTAACTACTGCACCAGTTATTAATCTCCACTTTAAGTAGCTAGGTAACACCACCTGCTGGACATGACTGGAAATTAAACTGAATATAGAAATACATTGTGTAATTTGGTTTAGTGATGACAAAACCAAAGGATTTTGAAAGTTGTTATAGAATTAACATTGAAAGGGTTAAATCCTCAGGATAGGACACATGTATTATTTTAACATATTCTTTTTCTTCCAAATTTCATTGCTCATTTCACCCCCTCCCCCCCAAAAAACAACCTGATTTGGGGTAAGTAGAACAAGAAGCTAGGTCTGGATCTACACTGATAGATCTCTAGATGATTGGCAGTAGGTGACAAAGAATATTTGTTTCCTGGTTGTCTGGCCATAGCAGCAACAAAATGGCTACCTCCCTGCCCTGTAACACTTTCGAAATGAAGACAGCTTGGAGTGGAGACAATTCACCTGGCATAGTTTGGATTAAACCCCAAAGCAGATTCACAGCCACAAGCATCTACTGGAAAGAAGTGGGCTGACTTTCAGTGGTTGTCTGTAAGTGGAAAACTCTCTGTAGAGAGTGCAGAAATATTTGAGAGGGCATTTTCAGATATTGTTGGCTTTCTGGAGAGTTGATGGTTATTTTCTGTACAAGTCATTAAAGCACCAAGCATATGGAAGAAGACTTTTGATCATTTAATAGCAAGAACTGCTAAAGTTCATCAAAATGGGATGTTATAAGATGTTCATATTTGCTTTTCCTGTTAATGTGTTATTTCTTCAAAAACATAGATTGATTATTTGATGGTATAATTTCCATTTTGTATGGATTTCCTATGGAGTTAAATGCCTAATGGCATTCAGGTATTGTATATTTCCATTTTATTTATAATAAGATTTTGTTATAAATTATATACATGATTTCTATACAGAATAGACCCTAGTAAACAAATATTTATTCTATGCATGCTTTTAGCATTTTGAGGGCTTATCTTTACTTTGTAACTGTTGCTTCCATTTTGTTTTAAAAGCCTGGAGTAAACAACACTGATTTTGTATGTGTGTCTGCAGAAAGACTGAGTATTGTTCAGCTCTGGGCCTCAGATTCCTGTACTCAGAATTCTGTAATTCCAGGTGCATATATTTTGTGGCAGGCTATAATTGACTTATCAAAGAGTTTTACATTAAAAAACCCTGCACGCCTACTAATCTAAATAACATGGTAGGTTACAGGACTTGTCTAATGGGCTAAGAGGTAAGGCACAATGGAAATGGCTTGCAGTATGGCTATAATGTATTGAGAATAAAGTCTTGTTCACCCCAATACTGATCCATGGAATGTTTGGACAGATCAGTAAAGAATGAACAAGAGAAAACTCTGAGTTTGACTTGCCTTCAGTTCCAGCCACAATCTCACTATAATTCATCCTTCTCCTCTGCATGTTCCTTGCCTGCATGGGTAGGTGGTCAGCCAGTCCACCAACACAAATTATTATGCTTGGCCTAGGAGAGTTCATCTGGGTAGCATCTCACTCAAACAGTTCCAAATGTTTTTAATATTCCAAATATTAAAATATATATTTTTTCTTTGCCTTGCTGGTCAAGAAATCTGGTGAGGCAAAGAAAAGATTTTTAATTTTTAAAATATCTGACATAGTGCATCAGCGATAGTCTTAAACAGAAAAAAAAAAATGGTTCCACTTTCCCTGCCCTCTGCAAGCAGGGGATGTGATTAATTTGTCAATATCCATAAATGTCTCACTTATTAAGCCACTTCATTATGTTGGCAAATAGACACTGGAGCAACGTAGGCAATCACACATCAAGAAAACGGTGTTTGTTTGGACTGATCCTAACAGTTCCAAGTAAACAGTAGGGTACATCCCAAGCATTAGGGACAGGATGGAACACTGGAAAAAAAAGTCACATGGTTGACTTTTTTTTAAAGAGTGATCCCAACCTTCTAGCAGGGAGCTACAGAATACACTAAACTCTTGTGTAGCTGACCTCTAAGCCAGCTCACCAGGCGGGCAATGGGTATATTTACAGCACGTGAATCAGGGAGAGGACTTCCTTTCCTTTCTCTGCATGGGTGAGAATAATTGTTCACTTTTCCTCTGTTAAGAATTTACCAAATTTACAATATTCTTCATATTCCAGATGTAAAGAAAGTACAAAATATTCAGATGTGGAAGAAACACAAACTGTCAGGTTTGTCCATTCAGGCCTAGGGCTTTGTATGTTTAGCTCTTAAACATCTGGCTTTTAATCTCACAGGCCAAAATCCTACTGACATTTTCTGCATGCATAGGGGCATTTGTGGAAGAGCTTCATACATCTTTGGCTGTGCATGGTGCACGGAATCACATAACTTATTGTGCAATCAGGAGAAGACAAGATGTGTGATGCCTGGGAAATAATTGCCATTGCTTTATGATTACCCTTAAACCATTACGCAGGACAATAGGCTACTGGCCGATGTTAGTGCTAAATTTGGATTGTCATTTGTGCCTTTCCGATAGCTTTCCATCTTTAAAGGGTAAGCATCAGACAGGTTAAAACACAGTTCTCTTCATGCTAGAAATACTTGCTGACTATAGCCAGTATAGTAAGGAAGAATTGATTACCAGTTCAGTTTCAGTAAGAATAAAATTTTCCAGTGTCTTCACATCTGAAATAGAAAAATGTTCAAATTGGCTTAAAACTGACCACAGGAGAAACCAAAACTGAGAGGTACTTTCATCCCTGCTTCCTCTTTTTAACTTTCTTGGCCATGTTGCACTCTCCTCCAGCACATGGCTATTGATGATGAAGGAACAGCTGCCTTTATATTTCTTGAAACACATTCAGTATATCCTGACCCAAATGTTCCAAGCATCAGTAACTAAAATAATGAATGTTTCTAAAAATAGGAGGAACAAAAAGTAAATCACCTTTGAACTCACAGCCTTGGTTAATATGCAATTGTCACATAATAGAGGTTTTTTATTACTGTTATTTATTGGACTCAAATTGTTAGTCCTGACTAGACTAGCCCCATTCTCTCACCCTCTTTCAACAACTGCTGCTTGCAAAAGACCTGCACCCTCAAGATTCTCTCTTGCGATTGCATGTGTGCTTTCTCTCGAGCATCTACTTCTGTCTGAGATGTGTGTCTGCCGAAGGAAAACTTCTGCTCCTGCTTCAGCACTTCTTAGCACACTAAAATGGAAGAGTGGGAGAAAACTGGTGCAAAAAGGAAATGTGGCAAACCTCTCTGCATCAACTATGCTTGCTCCTTTTCACAGAACACACTAGCCCTGTGTTGAATCCTGCTTATGGGATAAACAGGCACCACATGGCATAAATGCTCACATGCAAATGTCATTTATAGAGATACAGCCTTCCACTGTAGCAGTGTCTCAGTCATGCCCACTTATACAAATAAACAAATGCTGCCTTAGCAGTCTTGTTAGCTCAGCTCTCTTTTGATCTTCCCATTACTATTGAACACAGTCAGCAGTTTCTACTGTATTCTGATATTCTCAAAGGAGATTAGAGTTTTACTGAGAATTTGCATTATATGTCCATAAAGAAGAAGAAGAAGAAGAAGAAAGCTTGAAAGCCAAGAAAGAATAAAAGAGAACTTAAAGTGCCTGAGAGAAGCTGTAGAAGAAAAGTGGGGAGTTACCAAGGTCATTTTTACCTTGAAGCTTTAGGAAATGGCATTTCCAGTGTGTAAAAGATAAGACCGTGAATTGGAAACAATAAACTGAAGTAAGAGTTAATTGTATTATTATTTAAGGAAGGGTGAAATTATACATCCAGTTTTGCAAAGCCAGCTGCAGTACAACCTGAATAAAATAATGCAGATTCAGGAAGATCCTTGTGGCAGAGATTGTGGTCGTCATGTCATTTGCCAGAGCTGTGAAAGAAGGGGGTAAAATGAATTTTGCCAGCATAGCTGCCTGGATCTTAAGTCTCAGAAGCTAAACAAGGGGATATTCTTTAGTGGTGACTAGAAATGGAAGACATATGCAGAACACATTTAAGCTGCTGCAAGGTCTTCCTGACAAGGTTGAAAATATATTTGGTCAGGCAAACAGTGGATTCTCTCTACCAAGCCATCCACTATCCGCAGACCATTTCATAGAAATTCCTCTCACAATTGTGGGCAGTGGATGTGATCATATACCTTATCCCAATCAGCTTTTCTGATTGGGTAGCAGCTAAATAGAATATAGGAATTAGGTCAATTTCAATCGCTTCAGATTTAGGTGTATTCTACCAACAATTCCACGTAATTTCTCAAGTGCACACCTTGTTCCCATTTCACCTCCCAAGCTACTCTTGCTGGGCCTTGTTGTAATAAATAGGACTCCTCTTCCAAGGTACTGCTGGCTTCCTCAATCAACCACAGGTGGCATTCAGGGCAGGGTTCAACACAAGGAATATGATCATCTCAATCTTTTAGCATCTGTTCTCCTCAATGTCATTTCCCTTTGGCCACTAAGGAGGAGATACAATACATTGATCACTGTTGTTCCATAAGCCAGTGGTAAACCTTTGGTGGACATGAGGTCAGGAATTGATCACTACAACAACCTGTAGTGATCTGATTTCTTTGTATTGCATGGATATGGTTTTTGTAGCAAACATGTGGTGTGTTCTCTATACCTCAATAATGAACACCATTCATACAAGATGTGGCACTTTAACCATAGTGGTCTGCCTGCCTAATATGGTAAGATGCTCAGCGTGCACTCAGATGCTAATTTTTTATTCCGTGACCACAGGTAGTGTAAGCTATGCCCAGGTGCACAGTAAGTACCCACACTTTGTGTATCAGCTTGGCCCTTGACATGGCCCTTGGCAAGAGGCAGTGACCAGCCAGGACATGTTGTACCAGCAGCATGAGAACAAGAGTTGTTGAGGGACACAACTGAATCTACTTGTTGTGGAATCTGATTGAGCTTACTGATCCCCTTCTGCTTTTAGACACTGTCAGATATGATTGTCATTAATGCTACCTTGAATAATATGAAAGCTCTTGGAATGGATGGCACAGCAGGTGAGACCATTGGTAATGGTGCGGCTAAAAAATCTTGTAAATAAATAAATATTCAGATGGTGGGCCCCTTGTTCAGTGGCATTATTCACAACTATAAGTCAGACCAACCTCTTTCTCAAAGACCATAGTGATAATTGTCCATATATGGAAAAATAGTCCCAAACAGCCCAACATACTATCATCTTGTTAGATTTATATGTTACTTCTGTTCTAATTTTCTTCTGAATAGAATAGAAGAATGAGTAATTCCTAATGAAACTATTGTTGAGAAACAGGTGTCAGAGTTCTGCAACACAAGTGTGATTCTGCCTTTATCAATTGGTACTCAAGTGTGTTTGCATTAAAAAGGGATGCTTGTACATTTTCTGCATTGGTTTTTCAAGAACTTTTGTCAGCCATGATAAACTCTAGGAGGAAGTTAGCTGCGATTTGTATTGGCAAAAGATAATTATTCCTGATCAAAGCTCCTTATGCAAATAATTCAGATCATATTTAATCTAATAGGATCAAAGCAAACTCCTGCTACAAAGGGAATAAAGCAGGGTATGGCTTATGCTGTGCATGTTCTGTCTATTATTGCTTCCAGACTGTATATCACAGCCTATTAAACTGATAAATGACCTTGATTGTGCTCAACAGAAATAGACGCTCCTTCATAGAACAATATATTGGTTCAAATCATTCATCATTACGGGTTTGCATTGTGCTGAATCTATTGAGATATTTGCCAAGAAGGTAGAACAAGAATTGCTGATGTCCATTTTATTTTTATTTTTGATTTTTTACTAATGATCAGGCAACCCATTTATCTTAGTCCATAGTTTATTATATTTTCAGCACCGCCTGACTGAATTAATTTTTTTAAAAAAATGATTTTGTAAAATCACAATAACAATTTAAAAAAAGAGGAGAAAAACAATTTGAAAGAAAGAAAAGAAGAAAGGAAGGAAGGAAGAAAATAGGAAAGAAAGAAAATAGGAAGGAAAGAAAGAAAGGAAGGAAGAAAGGAAGAAAGAGAAAGAAAGGAAAAAAATAGGAAGGGAAGAAAGAAAGAAAAAGAAAGAAAATAGGAAGGAAAGAAAGAATATAGGAAGGAAAGAAAGGAAAGAAAGAAAGAAAGAAAATAGGAAGGAAGGAAAGAAAGAAAGAATGAAAAGAAGAAAGGAAGGAAGGAAGGAAGGAAGAAAATAGGAAAGAAAGAAAATAGGAAGGAAGGAAAGAAAGAAAGAAAGAAAAAAGAAAGAAAGAAAGAAAGAAAGAAAGAAAGAAAGAAAGAAAGAAAGAAAGAAAGAAAGAAAGAAAGAAAAACCAAGTTCACATTTAGACTGTGCATAACATTTTAGGGAGTTTTATTTTTAAATGATTAAGGAAGAATTCTGCTAAAAAGGATTATGATGCCATGTGGCTGCAGGGCTAATACATAGTGCACCTTCCTTGTTTTATGTTCATGGAAAATCTTTCTAGAACTTCAGTTGGTATACATATGTGGGGGGATGTCTTACCCCTGTACCTCTGAATTTACAAACTGAATAAAAGGAAACCAAACTGGAGTGAATAATGTTTTTTTTTCTTGTTCATTCACATATTTAGTTTCAGAGGTTGACTTTTCTGACAATGCAGTATTCAAGATTCTATTCATCTACCCTTTGGTTGTGAAATATTTCAATTTTTTCCAGTGTTGCACAGCTTCTAATCATGCAGCTCCAATCATTAACAAGAGCGATTTTTATGCAATAATATAGAAATACCATCTAAAAAGAGTCAATTTAACTACTTGACTATGTATTTTAGTGAATAAGTATCTTAGCCGCATTTTCACAAACGGTAGATAAAAACCAATTTAAAAACCAATTAAAAACTTGGATGTTTACACAGGCCTTCCCTCCAGTGAACACTTGATTTTCTTTTCTTTTCATTTCTCTTTTCCTTTTCCCTTCTCCATCTTGAATTATTTGTCTATTGATGTTATATTTTATTTTATTTTTTATATTTTGTTATGTATGTTATGCGTGTTGGAAGCCGCCTAGAGTGGTTGTCTGACCAGATAGGCGGGGTAAAAATACAATAAATAAATAAATAAATAAATAAATAAATAGATACTTTTGTGCAGTGAAACCATATATGAATTTAAGATTCTGTATTCCTACACACAGTCAATTAAGAAAGAAATATTGTATTTTTGTTTCTAGATAGTCTGAGTTGGTATAAGTGCCAGTCGTGTGTTTTTTAAAACTATTTTTGTATAGCTGGGAAGACATTATTAAGTGCAGATGAGGGCTGAAGATGCTCCTACTTCTCTGGAATAAGTATGTTTAGCTCTGCTTCTTGTATTTTTTTTGGACCCTTCATTGCATCATACATGTTTTCTATGATTAGGTTATATAATACAGAAACCTGTCCTTTGGCACATTGGCTGGGGCTACACAATCTTCCCGAAATTTATTTAGGGATCTGTTGTTCGATGATTATTGTATGAACATCATAGCTTGTGATAATTGGAAACATGAGATTCATACTCCTTCTAGTTTAATATTCAGTTGATCTATGGTTATGAATTGTCATCTACCGTTTCCCCGAAAATAAGACCTACCCCCAAAATAAGCCCTAGTTAAGTGAGACCCCGGCCTCCACCATTGTGCAGCAACCAGAAGATGACACGACTGTATTTGAATAAATGTAGATGGTTGTATATGAAAAAAATAGAACACCCCCTGAAAATAAGCCCTAATGCGTTTTTTGGAGCAGAAATTAATATAAGACCTGTCTTATTTTAGGGGAAACACGGTATGAAAAAAGTCAATAACTCTCTATAGACCATGAGCTATCCATTTTTCATATTGATTCTACTTCATAACAAATGACATTCTTTTGGTCCTAATCTGTGTTAAAGTCAGCTGATAACCAGCTGATCTAGAGTCTTAGTACTTTATATTCCAAGATGTTCAAAGAATTAAACTGCTAGCATAAAGTCTCATAGTTTCTGCCAAAATTGTGGTCTCAGATTAGATAATAGGGACACTCCTCTGACACCTTCCCATAAATGGATGTACACTGATACAATTAACAGTTTTATTGGATAAAGATAAGTATTAAGTAGTGGGTATAAAGGGTTGGCTGCAGCAGCAAAGTATTAGAGCAGCATAAAAACCCCAGATAAGATGATACACATGTCATCCAATCTCAACCATCCCAGTGCATTATTGGGTAACCACTGAGTTGTTTGGACTGCACTCTGGTGTGGAGTGCAATATGAATACATATTATTATAAATGTTGTTGTTGTTGTTGTTGACTTATATACCGCTCCACAGTGCTACAGCAACTTCTGGGCAGTTTACAACATAATTAAACAAGCAACACTTTGCCCCCCAGTGAGCTGGGTCCTCATTTTACTGACCTTGTAAAGATGGAAGGCTGAGTCAACCTTGAGCTGGCTACCTGAATCCATTGGGATTGAGCTCAGGTCATGAGCAGAGGCTTGATTGCAGTGCTTTAGTTTAACTACTATGCCAAGGGAACAATAAGAGGTTTCTGGGCTGTATTCCCATGACTGTTGACCAACAATATGCACACCCTGGGCATGAATCCAATAGGGTGGGGTAAATCATTTGCCTCTGTCAGTTCCCCATCCACCATTGTCCCCCATTGTAACAGAGGATGGAGGAATCACTTGCTTGGAATAGGGTTGAATGCCTGTCTCCCTCACCACGGATCTGCTCCTATCTGGGCATCAAATTGCTCAGTTCAGCTGCCAACCTAACTGGAAATATGTAGAGGTATGAAACTTTAAAACCATCACATACTATCTCCTTGGTAAGCTAACATATAATGGAAAAACAAAGAGGGTTGTGTGTGTTGGAGACTTCCACACAGGCAATTGCTGGAGAGGATTGCAGGAGGTTTTTTTAAAATACCCCACCCAAGCATTTCTGAGGGGGCCTCCTCCAGGCACTGCTGGCCACCTAATAGTAGACAGCTGGCAGTGCTTCCCCTGGAAGCTACTCAGGGTGCCCTGGACGAAGACATGACGGCTGACCAGGGAGGTGTCCCTCCTCCCCGAGATGCAAACTGGGCCTCCGGTAAATTTGTGGGGTAACCTTGGCTTCTGGTAGCTTCTGTTGTCCACTAAGGAATGTGTTTATACTGTTGATTTTTGGGAGGTTTATCTTAAAGCCTGTGTTATGTTGAAATATATCTATGATCTTCATTATTTCTTGGCTAGAACAGCTGAGGTTAGAGAGAGATAGGGAAATACCATCTGTGTGTAAATTAATTAATTTCACTTGTATTAATTTTATTGTTTGATTTAGTCAAATGTTCCAGTGTTATAGCAAATAAAAGGGGTAATAGTGGGCACCCCCCCGGTACCTCTCACTGTAGAAAATAGCCTTGGTTCTATTTTATTTGCATGAATTATAGCTTGTGAGGTGCTATATAATTTGGTTATTACACAATTGAATTACTAGCTTCTTTAAAAATGAAATTGGAGAGGTACTGCCACTCAAAAGCCTTGAGGGCACACAATGATAGTAATGCAATAGTTTCCTTGGCTGTATTCCCATGATAGATTAGGTTGAGGTGTCTCTTCATCGACTCACTCAGCTGTCTCTTTGGCACAAGGCCCACTTGGTCTGACAAAATATAGATGGTGATAAAGTTAATTGTACAGGGAGCTAAGAATGCAGTAAAATATTTTCAGACCTTGACTGGGGAAGTTTTGTTGGCCTATATACAGCAAATTGACAATCACAGTAATCGCTACCTGGTTTGTTCATTGCTAGCACTATTGCCACTCTTAAAGGCGCCTGGCAGTACTCTTTGTGGGATCTTGTCATACAGGAAGGTGAGATATGCATAAATTCTTCTTTAAGTGCTTTGTAAAACTTTCCATCTACACCTGGAGCATTGCTATCTCATTTTTTTTTTAAGTGCTGTTTTCATTTCCACTTCAAATATGGGACAGTTCAACTATTCTCTATGATCTTCTTGAACAGCGAGTAATGAGTTTATAATTCCCATCATGGGCATTTAAGATTTCTAGTTTAAGAAGAGTTGAAGAATATTCAGGGAGCAGATCATTTATTTTAGAGAGAGAGGAGGTTGGGGTGCTATTCAGTAATTTTCTACTGATAATCATATTTTTTAAAAATGTAACCTGACAAAATGAATGTACCGATGAAAGCTCACATTGGTGGAACTTCTGTTACTTAGTGTGGCAAGTTGCACTAGAAAAGGCCCATTGAATCAGTAGGATTTGGTGAATCAACTCCTCTGTAAGTTCTATTGATTCAAATAGGCCTACTCTAGCTGCAAATTACTGCACTAAAGATGACATTTTGGAGATTGCTTATTCATAGGATCACCATAAGTCAGAGGCGACTTGATGGAACATAACAACAATAAAAAATTTAGGAACGGAAATGAGCTTTTTGTTGCTGCTGTACATTTCCTTGTTGCTATATGATTGGGAGTTGAAACCAGCGTGGATCTACTGCAAATATCCTGGAGAATTACCAACAGACCCTAATTTACTCTTTGCTTACCCCTTATACAGACAACCTACAAAATCAGGCCATTTGAAGCAATTCCCCCCTTACCTTGTAACTCACCATATTGTTTAGGAGAGTTTCTGCCTGCTTGGAAAAGCTGCACAAGGAAAAAGGGGACAGGAAACTCTATTTCAGTGTACTTCCTTCTGTTTGCTTATCCTAGGATTTAAGCCATTGTCTTTCAAAACTGAATGCTTGCCAACAACGATATGACACAAGTGAAATAACGGTTGTGGTTAGAAAATTACTGTTGTAAAATTAATTAGTATATAGTTTCAGATAGGGTTTGAGACTAAATCTCACAAGAATTACTATGTAACCACCCCACATTCATGACTAATTTGAAAGATGAGCATTTTGAAAAACTTTTCTGTAATCAAGTGGAAGGAATGAAGCGAGTGCCAGTTGCAGCACTTCCACCACAATTAAGATACACATCTAAAGAAATTTGAAGCCTGTGTTAGAAGCAGGAGGCAAAGAAACCGCTTTTATATTTGTTGTTAAGTGTGCTTCTCATTCTGCAGTTTACCTTAATAATTTGATTGCTAAATATGCTTAGCTGGTCACATATGTTCTTTTTGCCCCTGCGTTTTACAAATATTTTCTGTACACTAGGTTTGCCAGCTGTTTTGTGCTGCTTTGCACAAGTCAATACAGACAATGATTTTGCAAAATGTTAGTTTACTTTTTTTTAAAAAAAAAGGCAAAGTAAGAAATTAACTTGGTTGTACATCATAACACGTTATATGAATGAAAACTATTATACTATTGTTTCAACTAAAAAAAGTTCCAAAAAAAATATTTCTGAAACCAGTGTTTAAGTACCTCACACTCATTTTGATAGAACTTAATCTCAAAAGCAGAAGGTGTAGGACCGCATCCATAGTTAAAATGCTTAGTCATTGCGAAATGGCTGTCTGAAGACATTTTGCTGCTTGAGGTGAGGGACAAAATGGCCATTTCCCCCCAACATTCCATATTCAGTAGCTAAATGAATTAGCAGATTAATCTTCCTTCAACACAAGCAAAAGGGCTGCATCCCCCCCATCACATCTGAGAGAAGAAGACTAGTGCAGGAGATGGAGGACAGGCTGTCACATAACATAATCCTGTCCTTAGGCTCTAAAGACCTGAGACCTGCATTAGGTTCATACTATATGAAATGCTGGCTTCACAGTTAGAAGTAATGCTTTCTTAAGGTAGAGGACGACTGATTATTTTTGCTGATGTTTTTTCACTTCAGCAAGTTGCAAACTAGCTTGTTTCTGTTTGTTGATTTGTCTCTGGGAGGTAACTATACTTTCTGTTTGCAAGTTGATTGCACAGATGTGACAGCTTTGAAATAATGGAGAGGAATGATACTGTTATCAAAATTATAATTGCAATGTTGGCCTCTCACATTACTTGGCTTCTAGTTCCAGATGATTTAGAGACTGATGTATAGGCCATTTATTACTTCAGCAAGAGATATATTTTTATTTGTTTATTTATTTAATTTGTATACCGCTCATCTGGCTACCAAGGTCACTCTGGGTGGTTCACAACAGAAAATAAAACAATAGTCAACAACAATAAATTAAAAGAAAGTAACACCAAAGTGATATAAACAAATAAACATACACCAAACATAAGTTAGAAACATTATAACCTCAAAATATGTCACAAAAATAATATTTAATAAAAGCAATCAGGATGGTGAAATCTCTGACTTAGGGATTAGTAAGTACTCTGTGTTCTGTTGGTAAAACATTCTCAAAGGCCTGTCTGAATAATCAGGTTTTCAGCAATCTCTGAAAGGTAGCCAGTGATGGGGCTAGGCAGATATCGGGCGGGAGTTGATTCCGCAGGCATGTCACAACCACTGAGAAGGCCTGATTTCTCGTCTTTTACAGACATAGATAGAAAGGAAGTGTGACTGAACTAGATTTACTTTACTTTCAAGTAAAAATGTCTAGCTGTCAGAAAGTCAAAGAAAGTTCAAAGAGATAGCAAAAGCTGAATTAAATCCTGTTACATGGATTTAATTCAATATGCCTGTTATGTTGCTATAGCAGATGGACTGTACAGTACAGTTTAGTTTAAACAAAAGTCTGAAATAATAACACAGAATCCTCTGAGTTTAGAGATAATGGTAGCCGCCTCTTTTGTTACAACATCTGGCAAATGAGAATACATTTCCCATAAGACAGCTGAACCTACGTCCAAACCCCCATATTTTCCTGAACGTTCCAACCATTGAGGTGCAAGAGAAGGTTCGGACTGAGGTTTCCACATCTGAACCCTCTCCAACAGCAATGGTCAGAGTGTCCAGGGAGATTTCCCCTTGTAACCAACCCATCAACTATTTCATGTCGCTGTAGAGCAAAGAGGAAGACTTGTGCTGCTATTTACATTTTTTGCATTCTGGAATACTCTTTCTCTCCCTCAGCATAGTGTAGTAGGCTTTACATTATTATCACACTGTTAGCATTGTGTTGTCAAGGTTTGACAACACAGTGCTAACAGTGTGATAATAATGTAAAGCTTGACCTCTAAGCGTTCAGCCTGGAGGCAGGTGGTGCATCATGGCCTCTCGCATTTTGAAGAGACACTTGTCCAGCAGGCCGAGGCAAAGAGGCAGTCCCGAAACCAGCAAAATCAGGGAGCTGGACAGGGGACAGATTGTATTTGTCTTCAGTGTGGAAGGGATTGTCACTCTCGAATTGGCCTTCTCAGCCACACTAGATGCTGTTCCAAGTCCTCTATTCAGAGCACGTTACCATAGTCTCTTGAGACTGAAGGATGCCTAATATAATAAGCATTGTGATTGCTTGATTGAAGGACAATTGTTTGGCTTTTGAGTGGACAGCAATTAGGCCACAATATAGTGCCTCCCTCCAGTCATATTCAATCATATATTGCTTGTTTTTTAAACAAAGATTCAGAAACACACATATAGTGTCACAGAGCTGGGGATGGATTAGGTCCTAAAGGCTACAGGATAGGTTAGCCCTCACCAATAGTCCCTTTATTTGGTTACAGAGGGAATTCAGAAGGTTTTGCACACTCTTAGTTTTTGCGCAAGAAATAATTATATTGTACACTTTAATTTTGGATTTCTCTTTTTTGGTCTTCGTATGCTAGACTTGTACAGTATGTGCACGTGTATATTTATGAAATATAAAATAACAGTGGAGGGTAAAAGAACATAACAGTTTTCAGGAAACACTTCCTGAATTGATTGCCATGGAACACCTCCTGTGACCTGCCACAGATTCACAGCATACTAAAGAGAAATCTAGAACATGTTCTTGAGCAATGGTTCTTAGTATTTTGGTGGTGATGAATGGTATCTATTGAAATCTACTGATCCTCCTCCCCAGAAAAATGCATATGGACTAAAGATGGGGAAATGAGTTTTAGGGAAATGAGTTTGTGATGCAGTAAAATAAAAAGTATGCAAAATTTTATGTGGTTGTGTCCATATTAGAGATGGGGTATACAGAAAGAGGGAATACCCCCACACAGGTGGACATAACGAGAGTCTGGGCCCCTGGGGCTGGCCTGTCCACTCACCTGTCTGCTGCCGCCGTGGCTCTGCACTCCCTTCCAATCGCTCTGAAGCTTGCGATTGACTAGCCACTCCTGGCAGAAGGAGGGAAGACAAGCCTCCCTGCCAGGCTGACTAGTGGCTAGTCGACTGCGAGCTCCGGAGCGATTGGAAGGGAGTGTCGAGCCACAGCAGCAGCGGATGGATGAGTGGACAGTCAGGTCCCAGGGAGGCAGACCCTCATTATGTCCACCTGCGCGGGGGTATTCGTATACGAATACCCCCATTTCTAATATGGACATATCCACATAAAATTTTGCATACTTTTTATTTTACTGCATCACAGGTGAAGAATAGACCACAGGTGAAGAATCTATTATAGAACAGTGATGGGAAATATGATTTGAAGATATTTTTTATCTTGCCTTTCTCTTTAAAAAGGTTCTCCAGATGTTCCCATTAGCTCTAGCTAGCATAACCAATGGGGAGGGATTAGGGGAGTTGCAATCCAACTATACCTGGTGAGTCATATATTTCCTATCTTTTTCCTAGAATGCACACCGTTCGTATGGTTGGACCTTAGATATATCCTCTGTGAGCAAGAACATAGGAAACACTCCTCTGTAGCTGTGTATCTATGAAATATAAGCTGTACATAAAACTATAGAGTTGGAAGGAGTCTTATAAGGCATATAATTTAGCCCAGAAAACTCAAATATACTTCTGCATTGGGTTTCAACTATATGGGACCTGCCTTTGTTGCTTTTGCTTCCCAAAATCTATATACAATATAGCAGCTAAACGAAAACTAGGCAACCTCTTTCTCCTGATCCTTCCCCTATGCTTTAAGGAAACTGTCTGCTTAAAAACACACACGCACTAAAGCACTGAGGAACAGAAGAAGCTGTGTTATACTGGTTGCATCAGATCACTGGTTCGTCTAGCTCAGTGTAGTCAACTCTGATCAGCAGCAGTGGCTCTCCAGAGTTACAGGCAAGAGTCTTTGCTAACCCTATGCAAATATATCGAGTTATTCCCTAATGATCTCCCATCTAAATACTAACTAGGCCTGATTCTACCGTGAGTGTAACCACACAGGGAAATAGATGGCAATTTGGACAGCGATTTCCTAGTGATCACATGATATACAGAGAAATGCACTCCAGCTTGACCCTGATCCATGCTCAAACTGGACCTTTTTGGTCCAGCTAGATGGTTTCTACTTTTGGGGGCTGGGCTGGAACAATTCCTCAGAAGATGGAAGGGTCGCTTCAAGGGAGATCTCTCCTCTTGGAGCAACCCTTTCTGGTATAATCAGGTATGTACCTTTGCCCAAGCTGATTGCACCTTTAGTTTCTAGAATCAGATGGTATTGGGGGCTTGTGCAGGTGTAGTGGTTTTATATTTCTAGTATGTTTATTTGCAAACATTTGCTCAGGATAAAAACAACTCTCTCTGTGTTTCTGTCTTCTGCTGAAGATTTGTCAGGCTAATCAATACTAAATACAGTCCTTTGAACTGCAAACAGAATAGGTCTTCCCCACGCTTAGTCTGTGGAAATATTACATGATTCCTCTGGATATCTTTCTAGAGCCATAAAATAACCAATAATCATAAACATAAAACAATAAAGCACTGTGGAAATCAATCAAATCTTGTTAGGCTTATTTGTTCCATCTAGCAGCTGCTTCATATGTGAGGTTTTATACTATTATAAAAGGCGGGCAGAACAGGATCCTGTTATCTTTCAATCCTCTTATTTCTATTCATTACGCAAATATTAACTTGCTGTAGTTCAAATACTGTACAAAGAAAAATGAAGAAAAATTTCCTTCCAATACGAGTATGAGAATAAACAGTCCTAGTTATTCTGGTTATTAAATAGTCTACAGTTCTAAGATTTGTAGAATCAGGTCAGATAGTAGTTATATTTTCCTATAATATCCAAGCTATAGGTCTTATTCGATAGGGAAGCTCATAAAAAATAAAAACTAGTTAATCTTATATAATGGCATAGTGATAAGAATAAAACAAACACACACACACACAGTGGGGCTAGAATTTGGGTAATCCTGAATCAAATCCCCCTTCAATCACGAAACTATGTAACCTTGGTCTAGTTACTTTCAGCCTGACTGACATCACAGGGTTGCTGTGAAGATAAAGCAAGGGTGGGGGGAATTGTGTATGCTGCATGGAAGTCATTAAAGGAAAGGAAGACTATAAAGGAAACTGATGCACAAATAAATGATATGAAATAGTCGGAATATACGTCAGTGCACAGCACAGCTGTGTCCTGTCTGTAGTATGGCGGCTGTCCCTATTCCCATCCTTATTCCCCCTTTGGATTTCATCAAAGCCACCTACTCTGAAGGTGCAAAGCAACAGAGTGAGGCAATTTCCCTTGCCCTATTCATCCCACTCAACATATATATGAGACAGCCAGCCACGTATGTGCAAAGGAGATAGGTGGCCGGCCAGCCATTCCACAACTTAGCCAAAGAGCAGGAAAAATGCACCTGGCTTCCAAAATAGAAATGCCCTGAACACTGCCGGCTGGGAGTAGGTTCGCCCTGTTAGCCCTGGCGAACCACTGCCTCCTGCAGAAGCTCTAAAAGCTTTCAGGAGCTATTGGGAACCTCACCCGGCCCCCATTAAGTGTTGTTTTTTTCACCCCGTGAAGCTGAATTAAAGAAACACCTTCGCTCCCTCAGGCCAGACATTTGTGGAGTAATGTGTCCCGCGAGCCCTCAAGCAGGGCTCGAGGGCAAGAGCGAGCTCCCCCGCTGGGCTAGCGCTCATCCTTGTGTGAGGCTGAAGCGCCGCCGCTTTTTTTTTTTTTCCAGCACCCTCCTCGGCCCGCTTTGGCGCCGTTTTCGAGACGAATTGCCCTCCGCAGGGACGGTTGCCAAGTCGACGGCTGCTGCAGCTCTGCCTCGACACGCGCTGGGCTGGGCTGCGAGCTGCGGCCGCGGCTTTGCCCGCCGCCGCCGCCGCCACTCCCCCCCCCCACCCACCTCCCCCCTCCCCACCGCGCCATGCTCCTCGCTCGCCTCCCGCGCACGGCCCCCCTCCTTCCCCGAGCCGCGCATCTGCCAATAAGCGCGCTGCCTCGCAGTCGCCGCTCCTTGCGCTCTGGGGTGCTCCTCCGTCCAAGATGACCAGCGGGCAGGAGGAGTGCGGGCAGGTGGAAAGCAGGTGAGTCGGAGGGCCGAGGCGGGGGTCGGAGGATCCACGGAGGCCGCGCCGAGGAGCACAGAGGCGTCCAGAAACTTCAACGTTATCCCGCGAGACAGGGGACCAATATGTTGTTGTTGTTGTTGTTGTTGCTGCTGCTGCTGCTGCTGCTACCGCTGGTCTGGCTTTAAACTTTCAAAGGTCGTCCCTTCGCCCCTGGCCCTGGGCGCGAGGGGGAAAGAAGAACCTGTGCTGCGCGCGTGTGTGTGCGCGCGAGGCGGGCGCCCGCCCGCGGGGATCTGTCGCCGCGCGAGGGGCTGGAGATGGCCGGAGCACGCGCCCCGCGCGGCGCCACAACAAAGGGCGCCATTGCACAAGGCACGGGAGCGGAGGGAGGGGAAGGAGGAAGAAGGCTTGACACTCGGGGGAAGCAGCCTGGCGGGAAGCTTTGCGCTTGCTTGCTTGCTTGCTTTCTCTCACCCACGAGAGGATGGCTCTCCCTGGGGAAATTCAGGTGGTTGGGAGGGAAGGCTGGCGACAGAACGGGACCATGTCCCATCCTTGCTCTCTGTGGGCGTTGCGCGGGCGTCCTCGGCTCTTTTCTTCGTTTTGGAGGCACGGGGGCGGCCGGTCGGTCGGCGGAAATCCCCATCCTCGGGGACCTCCTGAGACGCTCCTCTCACTTTCGCGGCTAAGTCAAGTAACCTCTCCTCCCGAGTAGCGATGGGTTCTGGTGCTTTTGTTTTGAAAGTTCCGCTGCCATGTTTTTAGCGTCATGATTGAGAAAAAGGGGACATTTGCCAAGTGCCTAATCGAATTTATTTTCATTCATCTCTGGATTCGGGATGAAGTCATAGTGAGAGCAAGATCTACATCTCCCGCCCTGGCAAATTAGGATCGATCGTGTGGTTTCCTTTTTTAATGAAAGGATGACGTGTTTTTGGCCTCAGCTGAAAGTCTGCTTAGAGTTAATGTAGAATTAACAGCATTATAAAGGAGAAGTCCTTCTCTGTTGCTGCACCTAGACTCTGGAACTCCCTCCCACAGGAGGCTAGACTGGCCTCATCTTTGCCGTCTTTACACAAGCAGGCAAAGACGTTTCTCTGCAGGCAAGCTTTCCCTCAGCGGCTGGCTGCCTGAGTGAGGCTTTTTATTTGAATTCTTGTACCTAACTGCTTTGAATATGCTTTGGTGTGGTTTATGTTTTCTTAGTATAGTATTGGTATACTCACTGTTTTTAGCTTTAATATTGTCTTTTAATGGTGTGCTTAGAGCCTAAGGAAGTGAGTATTTGTGATCCAATAAAAGATATCACTACTCTTGCATTGTGTAACCTACACTTGTCCCTTCCTTGTTCTTTTAATAATGTAAGCCACCTTGAGCCCTTTTAAGGAGAAAGGTGGGGTAATTAAATAAATAAATAAATAAAGTTTTTATAATTTTGATTGATTGTGCCTGGTATTGTTGAATAATGATAATACTAGATTTTATTGTTGAACTTTGATATGACATTCCCTACTAATAGTATGATATATTTGGGTTGGGGAGGCCCCCTTCTACCAGTTCACAAGCCACTGTTGTACTATTGGGATGTCAGGGTGCCTTCCAAAATGAGGTCTTTTGTAGGAAGTTGTAACCATTTCCAAAGCTGCAAGGAAATGGATTGTTAGTGGCAGTTGGGTTGCTTTTCAGTTCTTTGTTTAGCTTTCCGAAGATAACATCTTTTTCACCTCTTTTAACCTTGTTTCCTCAGTCATTTATAGAAAATGCTATAAATCTCAAAAAGACAATAGTGATGTCCAGATAAAATCTTGACAACCATTCTACAACTCTACACACTGCCAGGAGAACTCTGGTTAGTAGGATATTTGAAAGAGCCATAAATAATTGACTAATTAGAAGCAGTGACTTTAATCAGGTGAAACATCTGGGTGTTTTCAGATGGATGGCTCTTATTCTGTCTTAATAGATTTTCTTAAAAGGTGGGGGAGAAGTGATTAGAAAACAAGGGAAGGTTATACAAAGAAGATAAAGTTGTTTGGGTCCCTCTGTGAAATGAAGGAAAGTGACTGCAACTCTTTGGTTCTAAGAAGAAGGAGCACTCTCTGGTTATTTGTGAGAAGTGTCATGCTTTCAGTATCACAGGTCTAGAGCAATGAAATTTGTATTGTTAGTATCATAAACTAACTGTGAGACAGGAAATAGTCTTCACACTCATGCTGTATAGAAATATTTTAAGTTCACGGTTTCCTTCACGTGAATGAACCTCATAAAACCATTAGATACAGTACTGAAACACACACACACACATTGTATGAGTCGGACTTAGGTCAATGTAAAGAATGTCACCGCCAGTGCTTCACATAATATAGAAAAAAAGACAGCTTATGTTTGAAGTGATACACTCCAGTACTGCCTCATTTACTCTGAATTACAGGTATCCACTTCAGTCAGCAGAACTAGAAAAGAATCTGGTCTCTTAAGGAGAAAAGCATTTATTTGGATATTTGGTTTCATTGGCTAGAGTTTACTTCATCAGACACTAAAGAAGCCAGTGAATAGGTAGATGTTATGTAACATGCAGACAATGAAATTTCACACAACAAATATGAAAATGATTACAGTTCACGAACCAATACACATTAGGAATGGCTTAATGTCCAGAAGGAGATAAATGAATGCAGAGCACTAATAAGCTTATTACCATTATGAATTTTCTATCTATTTATGGTCAAGTGATCCTAAAGTGAGAGCCAGTAAGTTATACTGGATAGAATGATAGACTAGGACTCAGGAGACCTGGGTTGGAATTGTTGCTTGGCCACAGAAACTCAATGAGGAGTGGCAATGGTAAATTATTTCATTTACCTTAAAAACTATTTGGATAGGTATATATCAGATGAGACCTGATGGCACATAACAAATAAAAAATAGTCCATCCATCTGGAGTCCAGGTTAAATCCTTTGGAGCTATAAAAGAGCAGGTGTACATATGCTTTTTCACCTGCCCACATGAGTGAACAGGTTACATGGCTGTTGCACATGTGTGTTGATGCATTCAGTGTTCATGCCCATTTTGTTTGCTCCTCTCTCAAAGAGAAGGGGTAAAAGTCACATGTACTGGAATTATGTATGCATGATAGCATGTGCTTGTCATTTGCATCACCCCATTGCCATTTACAACCAGTGTGGAGAGAGTTCTGCTCTCTGGTTACTTAAATGTAAAGAATCCTTGGCTGGGTGAATATGTGGATGTTAAAACAGAGCTTGGAAAAATTACTTGGAAAAACTCAGGGAATTGTAGTCAAAAAGTAACTTTTCCAAGCTCTGCTTTGAACTCCCTAACTTCTTAACCCTACTAATTCACCAAACATAATTTTGAAAATAAGCAGTTTCGTAGTTTAAACCATGGTTGTTCAGAAGCTGATCTGCATGTTTAGGTAAAGGTAAAGGTTCCCCTTGACGATTTGTCCAGTCGTGTCCGACTCTAGGCGGCGGTGCTCATCTCCGTTTCCAACCCATAGAGCTTAGCGTTTGTCCGCAGACAATCCTCCGTGGTCACGTGGCCAGCGTGACTAGACACAGAACACCGTTTACCTTCCCACCGAGGTGGTACCTATTTATCTACTCGCATTTTTACATGCTTTCGAACGGCTAGGTTGGCGGGAGCTGGGTCACTCCGTCGCGTGGATTCGATCTTACGACTGCAGGTCTTCTGACCTTGCAGCACAGAGGCTTCAGCGGTTTAACCCGCAGCACCACCACGTTAGTTCAGCATAAATAGCATTTCAAAGCTTACAAGTTTAGCTGAAATTCTGATGTACATGTTTAAAAATCTGCAGTTGACAACTTGTTTCATTAAAAATTTCTTTAGCGTGATATATAAAAACATACATAATTATTTGGTGGCAGTTTTAGTACTCACTATTATTTGGGATAAATAGACTCATAAATTTCTTGCAAGTATATACATACACATTGGTGGTATTGAATAAAGAAATAATGGTATTGTGGCTGTGGTGTTAATAAATATTGAAATATTATACATTTCAAAATCAATAATTCTATTATAATCCCATCATCATAAGCTGACTGTTGTAATAGTAATGTGCAGGCTAGAAACAATTTATTCACTGTTGAATTGGCAATCTATGGTAGCAGAAGCAATACTGTCTAATGAAGTATCTTTCATTAATATGGTTTCCTTTGCTATTAAAGTTCCCCCAGATCTTAATATCTTTTGCTCATTCTGTTGAATGATGCTTTTTTAAAAAATGAGTGTTACTTTCAAGAACTGCAGACATTTTCCAAGTCAGAGTTTAGTGCTTCTTCTACAGTTCTTTATATTTTTACGTCTATATAGTGGTTCCTGTCATTTCTATGATGAGCAACAGTAATGAAATTGCCCTAATTGCAATTGAAAAATGCTATTTAACCACAGAACAAGCATTTTTCTCTCTCTATATAAAAAAACACCAGTCAGGAAAAAAACATCCACATCCAAATACAGTGATGACTAGAGAATGGGTAAAGTAGAAAACAAACCCAGTGTGGTATTGTGGATACAGTGATGGGTTAGAACTCAGGAGAGTTGGGTTTGATTCCCTGTTTGTCATGGAAGCTCACTGGGGAAGTGGAACTGGTAAAGCCACTCCTTATATATCTCACCTGCTTGAAAGCCCTATTAGGGCCGCTACAAGTCAGTTCCAATTTGACGACACATACATAACATAACAAAAAGTAGAAAGGCTCACATTGAGAGTATCACTGCTTACGTTAAACAGAAGTAGGGCCTTTAAAATTATTATTTTTAAATAGTTTTTTGGTTATATATGAGAAACAGAACATTCATTAAGAAAAATTAGTAACCGATCCCATACTTGCAGTTTTTGGTTAAGGAAAGTGTGTGGATTGAGGAAACACATTCTAGGATAAGAAAGTACAGAAATGAAATGGAATAAGGATATTACTTAGATGTCTTACACATTGTAAATAAGATCTAAGAATGGGCAGAAAATATTTTATTCATTTATTTTATGAGATTTCTATACTGCCCAACTTCGTAAAAAGGCCACTTCTCTGGGCAGTTTACATAAAAATATAAACATTTAAGAATATTAATCCCACCAGCCCTCCAGCTCCTACCTCACAACAAATAAAGTCAAAACACAACCAGATCAAAAACTGAGAAACCATACGGCGAGGTGTAACATAATTACAGGTCATTAATAAACATAGGGGGAGTATGTTGTTGAAAGCCTCTATATAGCAATGCCTGCACCAGTTTCTTGAAAGTTAGGAAGGAGGAGAGTTGGCACACTTCCAATGGAAGTACATTCGACAGGACTTCCTGTTAAAGGTAACAGTATTACAGTTAGGATAAACAAGACTACATAACCAGTAAGCATCCATTTTTAATTCCCCCCTTTTTTAGATGACAGCTATGTTCTCGCTGGCTAGACTTCTCAAATATTCTAACTATTAAACACTTAACAGTACTTATCTATTCACTAGTAAGGCCTACTGAGTTCAGCGAGGTTTGCTCCTGGGTAAGTATGTGTAGCATTGCAGCCTGAATTGCTTATGCAAGCTGTGCAACGTTTGGGTTATGGAAGAGATCACAGCCCGTCATTAAACATAAAAGTGACACTGATCAAGAGTGGATGATTTCAAGTCATATGGCACACTTTTATTTATTTCTTGAGAGTATACAAATTTGTGCTTTGGAAAGTTTTGTTGTACAAGTTGATGCACATTTTGCAGTGCTGTAATATTTAACTTATTTTGTTCAAATGTCAAAAAGAAATGACAGAAAAATGAAATCTGACAAGAATGCTGGTGCTTAATACACTATGGCTTGTCACTTGTTATCTCACAAGAACATCCACACCAGTGGTTAATTGGAAGAAAATAAAAACAGCATGTTTCACTGGAATACATTAAGGAGTAACCAGTGTGTTCTATCATGACCTTTTGTGAACTATTGCCCATTAAATGCATGAAGCATTATTTAGAACCCCCCCTCTCTGTGTGTGTGTGTGGGGGCACACGGCTGGCTGTGTATGAGATAACAGACTAAACCCATAGAGGAATAAAATGCAGAAAATGGAGTAATCAGTGTCCCTCCGATCTCACCGTCAGCCCATCCTGTGCAATGTAAATGCATCCCGATTTGTGGATAGGACATCATATGTTTGATAAAATGGTCTGTAGTCAAGGTTCCCGCTAAGGTGTGTGGCTGCATGATGGAACCCTGCGTGGGGTGGTGGTGGTTGAGTTGTTCAAGGGGGGCGGACCCTGCCCACTGGGGCTGAAAATTAGAGAGAATGTTGTCTGTAGTGTATAAATGCTCATGTTGTAACACATTTTTTAGCCTTTAAAGTGACACAGGAGTCATTATTTGTTCTGTTATAATAGGCTAACATACCTACAAGTTTCAGAGTCCTTAAAAAGAAAAATCAAGTGTGTAAGACTTTGCACCACTGCTCCTAATGTTGCATTGTGATTTGCAGATTGCAAACTATTGCAGTCACCCAGTACATTAACAATATAGATCCAGTGAGCTGAATGTCAAACCTTGCATTCAATATGGCCAATCACTATTCCATAAGAATGTTGATTTCCTAATGTTGCTAAATCAGTGTTCCTTCAGAATGAGAAAGCTTGCTGGAAAAGACAGTAATGCCAGGAAAAGTTTTGAAAAGCAGAAAAGGAGGGAGACCAAAAATGAGATGGATTGACTCTAAAAAGTAACCACAGCCTTGAGTTTGCAAAAGTTGAGCAAACTTGTTGATGACATGACATTTTGAAGATCATTGAATCTTTCAGTTCTCATAAGCCAGAGGCAACGTAATGACACATAACAACCATGTTGTTCCTCCAAAGTGTTTTAAAACTGGGAACATATGTGACCCCACTATTTATAAACACCTTTTAAATGGGGAATGTTGTAATGAAAACAACCTTTCATACAAACTGGATCAGGACACTTGAGTTTAGCCACAGCACAATGTCCTTGCATTGTTAGTACCAGTGTTCTTACAGTACAGTGTTTTGGCATCACTATGCAGCTGGTGTGTACAGTCATGGCCAAAAATATTGGCACCCTTGCAATTCTGTCAGAAAATGCAACCCTTCTCTCAGAAAATTGTTGCAGTTGCAAATGTTTTGGTACTCACATGTTCATTTCTTTGGTTTGCGTTGGAACAACACAAAAAAAACAGAAGAAAAGTCAAATCTGATACAATCCCACATAAAAAACCAAAAACGCACTAGCCAAAATTATTGGCACCCTTAACTTAATATTTGGTAGCACCCCCTTTGGAAAAAATAACTGAAATCAATCGCTTCCTGTAACCATGAATGAGTTTATTACACCTCTCTACTGGAATTTTGGACCACTCTTCTTTTGCAAACTGCTCCAGGGCCTTCAGATTTGAAGGCTGCCTTCTCCCAACTGCTGTTTTGAGATATCTCCACAAGTGTTCTATGGGATTCAGGTCTGGACTCATTGCTGGCCATTTCAGAACTCTCCAGCACTTTGTTTGTAACCATTTCTGAGTGCTTTTTGAAGTGTGTTTCGGGTCATTGTCCTGCTGGAAGATCTATGACCTCTGGTGGAGACGCAGCTTTCTGACACTGGCCACTACGTTGCGCCCCAAAATTATTTGGTAATCATCAGATTTCATGATACCATTCACACAATCAAGGCATCGAGTGCCAGAAGCAGCAAAGCAACCCCAAAACATCTTTGAACCTCCACCATGTTTGACTGTAGGGACTGTGTTCTTTTCTTTGAATGCCTCATTTCTTTTTCTGTAAACAGTGCCATGATGTCCTTTACCAAAAAGCTCTACTTTTGTCTCATCTGTCCACAGTACGTTCTCCCAGAAGGATTGTGGTTTTGTCACATAAGTTTTGGCATACTCCAGTCTTGCTTTTTTATGCCTTTGTGTCAGCAGTGGTGTCCTCCTGGGTCTCCTTCCATAGCGTCCCTTTTCATTCAGATAGCGACGGATAGTGCGAGCTGACACTGTTGTACCCTGTATCTGCAGATCAGCTTGAATTTGTTTGGAAGTTAATCTGGGTTCTGTATCCACCATTCAAACAACCCTTCGTTGTAATTTTTCAGTAATTTTGCTCTTCCATCCACGTCCAGGGAGGTTAGCTACAGTGCCATGGGCCGTAAACCTCTTGATGATATTGCGCACAGTGGACACAGGAACATTAAGATCTCTGGAGATGGACTTGTAGCCTTGAGATTGTCTATGTTTTTCCACAATTTTTTCTCTCAAATCCACAGACAACTCTTTACACTTCATTCTTTTCTCCATGCTCAGTGTCACACACAACACAAAGGTTGACTCAACTTTTCTCCATCTTAACTGGTTGCAAGTGTGATTACTATATTGCCCACACCTCTTACTTGTGACAGGTGTGTCTAAATACAAATTAAAGGAGCATCACATGCTTGAAAAGCAATTATTTCTTACAATTTAGACAGGGTGCCAGTAATTTTGGCCAGTGCGCGTTTTTGGGTTTCTGAGTGGGATTGTATCAGATTTGACTTTTCCTCTCTGTTTTTGTGTGTTGTTCCTACACAAACCAAAGAAATGAACATGTGAGTACCAAAACATTTGCAACTGCAACAATTTTCTGAGAGAAGGGTTGCATTTTCTGACAGAATTGCAAGGGTGCCAATATTTTTGGCCATGACTGTATGTACTGCTGGAAATGATTTGGAGATTCAAGTACAATCCCAGTATAATCCCAGAGACTGTCACAAACTTGGATTCATCTACTGTGCTTTTGTAAATATTCTGAGTTATCTTATGCTATGCAATTATGCTGTAACTCTCTCGTGCTATGTGCCATTCGTTTTTTTGCTGGCCAAGTTGGAATGAGCAGATGCTGCACAAAGTCTCATACTGATTTTTTTAAAAGAACTGTTAATACTAGCATAAAAAGATTTGGAGAAATAATGGGGAGGAACAGTAGATAAAAGAACTTACACATTTAGTTCACTAAACAAATAAGCTATTCATAGATTTCTGCAGTTTAGCCTTATGTGACTGGGGGGGTGGGAATACACCCGCCCAAAAAGAGTCTGTCTTATGATCACATTTATTTTCATTTTTGAGATTCATTTTACATGCACGTACACCTGTGTGTTTATACATACAGGCAGAAATGTATATGATATTCAAATATTCATTTTATTTTTGTTTTTTCAGTGAATCTGATCTTTCAGCTTTGGAAGATAAAGGTAATATTTTCAAAGTCTACTATTTTAAAGTAGATCTATTTTTAAAGGATCACCAGTTCTGTTGAAACAGGGATGGATGTAGTATCATCATCAACATGTGCCATCAAGTCAATTCTGACTTATGGTGACCTTTTTCAGGGTTTTCCATGTAGAGAATACTCTGAAGTGGTTTACTATTCCCTTCTTCTGGGGGCATCTTCGGACTGTGCAGCTTGCCCAAAGCATCTCAGGCTACCTCTGCTTGCAGGAATTAAACAGTGGGGAATTAAACTTCCAATCTCTGGCTCCACAGCCAGATACCTAAACCACTGAGCTATCCAGTATAAGAGCTAAATTAGTGCTAGAGGCAAATAGAATTGTATTTTTGGGCTAGAATTCCCAGAATTCTCCAGGCAGTGCTTCTAATTATTGCTATCCTAAGTTCAAGATGATGAAAAGTTCCTTTTCTTGGGGGGGGGAGGGGATTTGTAAATCATGACTTTTTGTGTGGATTTTGTAGCACCAGGTGCCACAAATGCTCACAGGTAGCATATGTGGCCATGGCCTGTATGTTGCTCAGCTGTGCCCCAGAATAAAGCTGCTAACACTTGAAATGACTTTTTAAGAAATATAATGGTTCCAGGACTGCAAAGGGCAACATCTCAGATCTGGGACTGGACTTTTAAAAATTATTTATTTACATTATTTGCCTACAGTATGCCTCTGCTGCCTTGAAAAACCTTGGTTTGCTACAGTCAACCAGAGCACTCTCTGAGCAGAATTTCTCTTAAGGTGGTCCAGCCATTGGAAATGGGAAATAACACAGTGGGTGAAGTCCTTTTGTTTGCATAACTAAATTTGTAATTTTCAGCCCATTCCTAACCATTAAATAAAATGTCCCCACTGTGATTCTCAGGGGGAAGGGGAGTATGCGCACAAACACACACACCAAGCCAGTGTGCCCACATGCCCTTAAGAATCACAGCAGGGACTCTTTATTTGCTGGGTAGGAACAGTGAAAGTTATGAGTTTTCTTAAACTAAGCAGCAGGATTTCAGCCAGTATTCACTGATTCTTATCCCATCACTACCACCCCCAAAGTTATTTCCCATGTTGTTCCAAAGGATGCCTCAACTGCCCAGAGTAGATTTATATAAGATGTAATCCAACAGTGAGTTGGATTCCTTGCTGCAAAGCAAAAAGGTTGAGAGTTTGATTCCCCATTGTGTTTCCTTGGAGTAGAGCCAGCCTTCATAGCCTTGGGCAAGCTGCACAGTCTCAGAGCACCACTAGAAGGAGGGAGTGGTAAATGACTTCTGAGTACTTTATACTTAGGACACCTTGACAAGGGTTGCACAAATCAGAATCAACTTGACAGCACACCATTATAAATTGAGGCTGGGGAGGGGGGGGGTCAAGTGAAGGGAAGATTTGGTTTAAGTGGTCACCACTCTCATTCCACAAGTCTTTTCCCCTCTCCCATTGTTAAAACTAATCATTTCCACAACCATACTTTTCTCAAAATTGTTCTTTCCTCTTTTAATTCTGCCACAATCCATTTTGCTTTTAATTTGGATTAGAATGCTTCTTTTTTTTTGTTACCTTACTTGACTTCTTTATCCTTCACTCTCTGCTTCAGCATCTCTAGATCCACATAGCTTCATTCTCTTGGTCCCCCCTCCCATTTGTCTACAGTACTTTTCTTTCTCTATGGCCTTCTTCACTTTTCTGGAGTGTGGAGAGCTTCCTTATAACTGGTCAGACTGTTCATTCATCTAGTGACATTATCTACTTGAATATACAGCACCTCTCTCAGGACTTTGATTACCTGCTATCTGATCACACTAAGAATTGCACAGTTTTAAAATAGTTGATTAGGCATCCTTCAGTCTCGAGAGACTATGGTAACGTGCTCTGTATGGAGGACTTGGAACAGCGTCTAGTGTGGCTGAGAAGGCCAATTCGAGAGTGACAATCCCTTCCACACTGAAGACAAATACAATCTGTCCCCTGTCCAGCTCCCTGCTTTTGCTGCTTTTGTGACTGCCTCTTTGCCTCGGCCTGCTGGACAAGGGTCTCTTCAAATTGGGAGAGGCCGTGATGCACCGCCTGCCTCCAGGCTGAACGCTCAGATGTCAGGGTTTCCCATCTGTTGAGGTCCATTCCTAAGGCCTTCAGATCCCTAGTACACTTTAGGAATATATTACATCATTCTTCTCCTTCTCCATAATTTTCTTCATTTCCCCTTCACTTCTTTTATTTTCTTTTTAGTGCAATAGTTCCATCAAAAAGCTATATTTTTCTAGTTATATTATCAAATAGACCAGCTGGCAGGTTATCATTTTGCTCTAACATACTTTATTTGTTATTTATGCAGTGCTTTCTTGCCTGAGTTATCCTAATTTATTTCCTATTATTGTTTGCAAACTGATTCAAGTTGATTGTGTTACCTTGGTCCATAGATCCTTTGTGACTGTTGTGGAATGAGGATTGATTGCACTTTACCATATAAGGGACATCCAAGCTTTGGAAAACTTGTGCCATTTGTTATTATTCAATGGCTCACCAATTAAGCTTTCTGCTTAGCTGCAAAGTAAAAGCCATTAGGTACATTGGTTGCTAGGACCATAGGCTTGGTATTCCCATCCTTGCACAGTTTGAACAGAAGTCTTCCTGAATTATGAACTTCACTTGTGGTTGATGGCATCTTTATTGGATTATATTATTCTTAAGGAAAAAATTAATATTTGATTCTCAATGGATATTTCCCCCCCTCTAAATAGATACTTACATCTCTAAAAGGAATGGAGATGCTGCACAAGAAAATGTTTTGGGTAAATATTATCTTTTTCATAAATCTAAACTTTTTTAAAAAATACTTCCAAATACAAATACCTTTTAGCAATAAAATATCACATCTTGTTTTTTCCTCTAAATATTGGCCTGCCACGTTTTTGGCTGATGTTTGGTGTCTATATTGCTTGCATTATCATTCCCCAGACGTGCTGTTTAGGTAAGGTGGAAATAGTAATCTGACACTTCTACTTAAGGCTTATCAGGAATTTTGACAGAGGCATTACGGAATTTTTCATGTGGGGTCCAAAGCAGTGTGAACAGAAGAAAAAGTTTTAGGGTTTTTCTACAAACTTTTGAAGAAGAGTTACTGGAAGACATTTCACAATGTAGCACTGGGTGTTGTTACAATTTAACCAGACCTGATGCTAAATGTGTTGTTTGAAACCACAACAGGTTAAATAAAATGAAATAAAATAGTAGTTCCTCTCACATTTTCATTGGGACTGCATTATATGGCAAGTGGGGCTTAACCTTTATCTAGCACTTGTCTCTCTAGTCACAATCCTGATGAAAATT
The DNA here is from genome assembly GCA_037013535.1 of Intellagama lesueurii. Classification (NCBI taxonomy): domain Eukaryota; kingdom Metazoa; phylum Chordata; class Lepidosauria; order Squamata; family Agamidae; genus Intellagama; species Intellagama lesueurii. The sequence goes on along the minus strand of JBAJHW010000003.1, from coordinate 245,890,991 downwards.
GCCATCTGGATGGCTGTTAGCTCTAAAAGAAGCATTCGAATTGGCCAGTGGCCATACTGGCTGCAGGATTCTGGGAGCTGTCTAAACAATTAACCTTTTTATGAAAAGTTGTTGTCCCCCATGCATCTGCCCATTGATGCATGGGGGACAAGAGCAGTGATCTTTTTTGGACTCTAGCTTGCTGGAATTCTCAGTCAGCACAGATAGTGGTATATCTTTTGCTTAACTGATGGTCCTCTGGAATATTTCCCAATGTGAGATTGTGACTAGTTAGGATTATATTGTTGGAACCCTGTTTACATCACTGATCACAGAAGCACACAAACAATAGATATTGTTTGCACACCTGCGCCTTTTTGTATGATGCATGCTTCAAGTGGGACAAAACACAAACTTCTGCCATCATCACAGTATCTCCATATATGTGATTATACCCTCTTGCGGCCACAGCCTGCCAACAGATCCCATGAAATTGTACCACTATTACACTTAAAATTAACTGAATGTAGTTTCTAATGACACATGTGGCATCACATCAAGTATGCCTTGAAAACTGTGAAAAACATACTTGAATGTCCTTCCACCAGGAATGAAGTTGATGGGGGTTGTGATGGGTTTAAGAATGGACACAATTTTATTGAGTATATTAATGTGCAGTGAAGAAATTAGTCAAGCTAACAACAAATAGTGCAAGAAACAAGAATTTTATGTAGGGGATGGGAAATCCAAGACATAAATCACCATAGAGTGAATGCCTTGTCTGTAATAATTCAGTGAAAAGGCACTTTGTAAAACTGGTTAGTATCTAGGTTCTGTTTGGCTAGCAGGCTGAAAGAATTTGCCAGCCAAAGCTCCCACGTCTCCCACGCTGTTGAGGGAGGATTTTCTGAGCAGCTCCTAACCTCATGAAGTCTAAAGCTGCTTGAAAAGCTCTAAACCATAAGCATCCTTTTCTGTATGGTGCTGTCAAAAATGTAGCTTAACCAGACTAAGCTAACCAAGAGTGAACAGCCAAGTCAAAAAGCAAAGAAGCCAAATAAATTAATTAGAAGCCAATCAAATGAAATGGAACCAATTATCCAAAATGCAGGAACAATAGATAATCAAGTCAGGCAAATCAAAATCCTTCTGTTATAATCAGCCAGGCATCAATTATGATGGTAGTAGTTGGGAGATCCACCAATACCCACATGGATCATGAAGCAAAGTGACAGGACTAGTCCATTCTGTCACAAAAAAAGGAGTGGAAGGGTGGATTGCTTGCTAAGAGCACTCTGATGGGGCATTGAATCCAGGGCAGGGGTTGCAAAGATGCAAGGCACTTCATGGCTCATCAGTTCACAGGAAAAAGGCACCTGTCCACTTCATTCTGGTCCCCCTTGCGTGTAGGAAAGACAAAAAAATGCCTCCCACCAAGGCACAGGGAGGATGAGAAGCAGAAACATGAAAAGTCTAACAGGCCACAGAAGGAGCTTGAGAATGATGATTAAAAAGCCTTACATAATAGAATAGTTTGGGCAGACGGAAAAAGCTACTTTCCATTTCATATGCATGACTCTTCCGCTAAGCTGGGAGCACCTCCTACATGAGTAGAAAATGCTTCTAGCTTTTGAAAAAAACACTTTAGATCCCAACCTATGGTTTCACCTGAATTAGATGTAATTTAAATTATTGTTTGAAAATTACTAGCACTAATCGGTTTCCATTTTTTGAAGGAAACGACAGTTCTGAAAGTGACTCCAAAAGCGGCTCTGAAAGCAACTCTGGTTAGTAGTTCTATTGCTGCATTTCCTATTTATATATATATATAAATAGCCGACTCATTCTCTGAACGCAGATCTTTATGTATCTGGAATTGCATCGACCCCATACAAGCAGGAGATACCAGTGGGCTCACTGTTTGCAGAAATACAAAAATATTTGTGGTTTTAAGAAAACCCTCAAAGAGGGAATCCTTATGCCCAAACAGCCCCCTAAGGATGGAACATGAAATACCAGTTAATGGGTGGTGATGGATCACTGGGATGTTTGTAGGAAGAACAGAAAGAAATGTTCTGCAAGACAGCATTGCTGGCTTACTGGAACTCTGAACTGAAGCATCTCACACTGCATTATATTATTGTAGGTCCCACTCATTTATAGTCTCTTTCTGTCTTTTCTGAAAGTTTCATATTCAGCTTTAATGAAAGAGCAACCATCACCTGTTTATATAAGCCAGGTGTTGGCATTTGTGAGAACGTTCCTTGGTGTCTTTAAGTGTGTATGTTGTTCCTCTAGCTGCTCATACATTAAGAGAAAACAGGGAAAGCTGGCAAACAGTATTGTGTCTCAGACATAATAGTTCTGTGTTGGTTGGCGGGTCCTAACAACAACAGACCATAAATACGCTTAGAAATTGGCAGCAAAAGTGGCAAAACAGGATAGCCAGGAAAAGGATGAGAGGAAATGGTTGCTGGCAGTAAGACATATGCATATTTTGGCATACGTGCCTTAATAGTCTAACACCTATTTATTCTATAAACAAATAGGCATTGAAATGAGTGTCTCAACAATTTTTTAAAATTTATACAGTAGATACAGATGAAGCAGATCCAGATGAATCAGGTGAGTGTTCTTTATTGTGTCTTTAACTGTCTTTCTTTGAGGAAAAAGATCTAGAAGAAGATGTTTATGATATAGTTAAAAAAGAGGTACTTAGGGTCTGTGGCAGCAAATGTCTGCTAGCTGAAACATGACATCATTTAAGAATGATTGTTCATATTGAAAATTAGCAAAGATCAGTGTGTGGGTTTTATTGACTGTGCATAAAATTTCAAAGAATGCTCTTTTATAAAATTTTGTCAAAATGAATAAATGGTATCACTCATTCATCTCTTCCCTATCCTGGTTAATATAGAAAATAGAAGTGTGTAGGAACATTGGCTGACTGGATTGCTCCGTGGTTTAGGTATCTGGCTGCAGAGCCAGAGATTGGGAGTTTGATCCCCCACTGTGCATCCCGAAAGAGCCAGCCTGTGTGGCCTTGGGCAAGCTGCAAATTCCCAGGATGCCTCCAGAAGAAGGGAATGGGAAACCACTTCTGTTTTCTACCTGGAAAACCCTGAAAAGGGTCACCATAAGTCTGAATTGACTTGCCGGCACATGATGATGATGATTAGGAACATTGAAAGGACTTTGCTTGAGCACACCAAAGGTCCTAATAGGGCCGTTCCTAGGACTGGGCAACTGGGGCCTAAGGGCAGAGAAACCTAGAGGGCATTGTAATGATGAATTTTCCGGTGAGTGTAAGAAAAATAAATGGCAACACCTCCAAGTCCTATTTACTTCTTCTTCTTCTTTTTTTAAAGCACAGACGTTTTCTTTTGAACGGATGCCACATCATTCTTCTCTTCCATTTTCTTGGGGTGGTGGCATGCCCATACCTTAGGGCAGAATGGGAGGGAACGACAATGCCACTTGCCCCAGATGTCAAAATTTCTAGTTACAGCTCTAGGTCTCAGTCCAGTATCCTGTTTCCAGCAGTAATTAGTTAACTGGGAAATCCACAACTTTCCACTGCTATTTCTAACACAAAAAAATTATACTTGGTTCTTATTGCCTCTAAAGGGTGGAAGGCTTTCCATTTCAGTGGCATGGCTGATACCTGTTGATGCATTTACTTTCTATTATTTACTTAATCCCATTTTACACCCATCTAATGGCTATAATATGGTAATTAACAATGACTCTGGGGGATTAATAGCTTCATTCTTACTGCACAAACTAGCAATAGGGTTGCAGAAATCAACCCTGAGCAGAATTTTGACTAGAAATGTAGATGTAACGCATGTCATGTCATGTGTTAATAAAAAGAATGTAACATGATGGAATGAATTTGAAAACAAAATTTCAAAAAGCGCTTATCTGCTAGGACATCAAATGACTATGACTTCAAATACCATGTTTAGATATCTGTGATGAGTATTGAGGAGGCTAGGATACTATTGTATATAGACCCATTAAAGCATTTAATTTTTACAGATGAGGAAGCAGAAAAGAAAAAACTGAAGTTGGTTCGTATTGAACCAGGTATGATGCCTTTCTTGGAATCGTACAACACCTTTCAGTGCATGTTTGACAAGTTCAGTATTTTTAAACTTAAGACATCTTATTTTCTTTGTTTTTAATTAATTTAGAAGTTAAAGTTCAGCGACCCTGTGAACACTGCAAGATCCAACAGGTAGGTTTAAAAATAAATAAATCCTCAGGCCTTTTTATTAATTGGTTTCACATGGGTGATTCTGATGCCTCTCTAATCTGTCTTCTAACTTTTTTTTTCTTTAAAAGGGAACACGGGAACGAGTAACCCCCAGAACACTTTCCAGAGGACAACTTTGGTAGGCTTTGTCTAATATAAATTACAAGTGATGACCTGCAACTATTTGTGGATTGTGAACACGTATAATTGCTCATGCAGAAATATATACATGCTTTGTAAAAAGAGAGGCAGGAGAGCAGAAATGGACTTTCCGCCTCTATCCTCCATCTTTATTTTCGTTGCTGTCATGTAGCTGTGTAATGGGCAGAGCATGGAAATGTTAAAGTTAAAGCTAATTCATTAATATTAAATGAGGAATGAATTCATTACTGTTGATTGTTGTACTGAAATTTATAACAACAATTAATAGGTGATATATTGTGGTATTAGTAACACGTTACTTTGAAAATCTTTAAAAAATCAATTAAAATGGCCAAAATAGTTACCCTCATTTACCCCAAATACAATGACGTGGTGGCGCTGCGGGTTAAACCGCAGAAGCCTCTGTGCTGCAGGGTCAGAAGACCAGCAGTCGTAAGATCGAATCCACGTGACGGAGTGAGCTCCCGTTGCTTTGTCCCAGCTCCTCGCCAACCTAGCAGTTCGAAAGCATGCAAATGCAAGTAGATAAATAGGTACCACCTTGGTGGGAAGGTAAACGGTGTTCCGTGTCTAGTCGTACTGGCCACGTGACAACGGAAACTGTCTTCAGACAAACGCTGGCTCTACGGCTTGGAAATGGGGATGAGCACCGCCCCCTAGAGTCGGACACGACTGGACTAAATGTCAAGGGGAACCTTTACCTTTACTTTACCTTACAATGAAATAAGATATTATGAAATGTAAATTTAAGCCATTGTTACTCTTCTCATTTAACAATTTAAGTAACAGCTTATAAAATTGTTGTGAGGTTTTAAAAGCAAATTAGGACTAATAAACTAATTTGTAATGATTATACCTTGATGATTGTCCAAAAGAGTTTTTAGGATTAAGCTGCTGACTCATTTTAAAGTAGAATCTTTACAAGACAGACTGCATATTTTGAAGTTGTGAAAATAAAACAGTGCTCTGAAGAAAATGGAAGCATCTGGGGGCACAAAGTGTCTTAAGTCTTGCTGCTTAGTACTGCTAAAGGTAGAGCTAAATGAATTCAGTGAAGATCTTAAAGGTAAGAAAAGAGATTGCTATTCAGAATAGTATTAAGTAGACCAAGCCAAATTGCTTGAAACTTAGCACTCAGTTTTGCTAATCAGTGGCCAAAAGTCCTTCTGCAAACATATGCAAGTGTAATACACATGGCATAACTTTTGGAGGTAATTGCTTCAAGTTCTGAAATCATAGTAGACTATCTGTTGTGTACTGAGTCAATGTGACTTGTCATACAACAGTTTATGGGGATTTTCTAATGAGGTGTGGCAATTGCTTTATGCTGGCATAACTACACAAGAGGATTTTAGCAGTGAACAACACCAATTTTAAATGACATTTCTATTTTTCATAGTAAAAATGTTTGAGGAGCTGCCTTTAACATTTTTTTAAAATACTTTTTTTTAAAAATTGGCATTTTCATTGGACCATAAAGGTCTTAAAAGGCATTGGTTTCTGAAGGAAAAGTTGTGCTGGCATTAGTATTCTGTACATGTGGCTTAGGTATCTTGATGCAGAGCAAGGAGTTGGGAATTTGATTCCCTATTGTGCCTTCTTGACAGAGGGCTAGACCTGATGATGCATAGGGTCCCTTCCAACTCTGCAGTTCTAAGATGATGATGATGACAATACTATAAAATGTAGAGGAAGATTTTTTTAAAAGTAGGATGCATTGAAAACTATGCTTTATGTGTTGCTTATACAGGTTGAAGCTGGATGCTGAAGGAATATATGAGTGTACCATTACAGGGTTAATCTTTGAAGTAACCACATCTGCTGTCATTGAATATTCTCTTTTGTCCTGGACCAAGTATGCTGCATATATTAAAGACCCTTGGATTATTGTGGGCCCTATATTTGATGTTAAATGTACACCACCATCTGTTCTTACTTCCATTCAGTTTCCACACACCCTCTGCCTTAATGGTAAGGTCTGTTCAGTACATTTAAACATATTTATATATCCAAATACAACGGCATATTTTTAGAAAGTGGTAATATTTTGATATTTCTCTGCAGATCATTCATCTGGTATGACCTTCAATGTATTCCATTTCAAAAATAATAGTCCAGAATTTGAACGTTCTGTTGATCACTCGTCCACACATATCAAATGGAATGTGAGCTCATTGTCTCCTGTTGGACCAGTAATTGAGAAATATGATCCAGTGTATTACCACGGGGTTGTTATCTTATACAAAGTTGTCAGTGACCTCCCTTCCTTGGAGTTCCGTGTGTATATAGCTAGTAACAACAGCTCAGATATAAAGGTAAGATCAACTCTTGTTCTGACATCTTTCTTGAAAATAAAAACATAGATCACCTTCTTCGCTTCCAGCATGCAATTATTCCCTATACATGTTTCCATTTGAGTTGCTAAATTTTGAAATAAAAATTCTAGCATATGGGCAAATCCCAATGGCTGGTTAGGATGTGGAACCTTCACAGATCTGAGGGCACAGCCCATGGAAAATGCTGCTCATCTGAAATTTATAATTCTGCTATGTATTCACAAGCTTCCTGTATTCACAAATGTTCCATACGTGCTGTTAGCTTCCTGTTGGTAAACATCTGAACTACAACAGGGCCATCAACAAAAAGCATGAATTGGCCTTCAAGAAGAGGAAATGACTCATGATTATGAGCTCAGATACAGATAGAGAAGCGCTTGTGGAGTAAGTGGGTGGGTTGGAGATACCTCATCCCAAAATGTGGGGAAGGAGAAATAAAACTACAAGCTGTCCATATGCAGTGAGTCAGTAGTCTCAACTAGTGGTACATGTACCAGTGGTGGGATACAAAAATAGTCAAGGTGGTACAAATGGTATTCATAAAGTATTCATAAAGTAATACCCTGCTTAGTACTCAGAATATGTTCCAAGAAAATGGAACACTACCTGAATCAGTACTAAATAGGGCTATTTTAACATTCATTCACACAGAGCGGGTAGACTATGGGCAGGTTTCCCAAAGACCCAGTCTGTCTCCTTAAGTACACTGGGCTAACATTGAGCATCACAAAATGGCCACCTGAGTACATGTGCTGTTGTGAATCAGTGCTAATTGGGCAGTGATACATGAGTTATAACTGTAACTCAGAATTTACTATCCCTTAATGCCTATGTTCTTTTGGAAGTGTCAAATCTGACCCGTTCCTCAGATTCACTGGGTGTGTGATCAGAAGAGCTACCAGGTCGGCAATAGATTGGTGGCAGTGATGGCAAAATGGGCTTGATTGGTATGGCTCTTTGCTGCCCATGCCTCTTATGTAAGAACCTAAAACAGTATGCTTGTGAATAGCCATTTGGCAAACCATCTAGATTATTTTCCCCACTAGATGTTGACTTGAGAACCTTTTGCATATTTTTGAAAGTGCAATTCTGTAATACAAGCATAATTTTCAGCAGTGAATGGCTACAAGTTAAGAATTAAGTGTAGGCATTCGTTAATGCACATCAAGTCATGTGACTGGTATGCGGTAGGGCATGACTATGCTAACCTCTTGTGGCAACTCACTGCTGAAAGTTGTGCTGATGTAGTTTCAGTGATGGCATAACTAATAGAATTCTGGCCAGTCATTAGAATCCATTAGGTCACTTACTGCACAAGTGACTTACTGCATTTACTTTCCAAGTAAGTATTTGGTATTAACATTAAGAAAATTTAGTGACTGGTTTCTTTGCCCTTTCAAATACTTATTATTTTCCCATTCCTTTGAAGAATAGAAAACAGTCAATGTTCAGAAAGCAACAACCTCAAAATGCCTCCCAAAATTCTTTTTCTTCTCAAAAACTAATGTAGCACCCCTACAAGAAAATATTTTTGTTACACAAAAAGGTAACATTATTGATTACTAACAGCTCTGCAAATAGTATGATTTTTTGCCCTTGTTGCCATAAAAATGATATGCAACTTATGTCATGTTACTTCAAAACTCTTGCTGTAGTGAAAGGATGGTGGGAAATCCTGTTTTTTCAGGATATTCTTTAAAGTTTTACTTCAAAGAGAACTCATTTCTAGGTATAGTTCTTCAGTTGCCTCAGCTGGCTCATCATAATTTGAAAATGATCTTTTTTTAATTTTAGGATGTGTCAAAATCTGTAAGAAATTCTCTTAATAAATTCATTAAAATCGAGAAACCTCCTTGCCATAGATTACTTCAAGGTGGAAAGAGATACAGATTAATTAGTGACCCAGAAGCTGACATAACTCCTGAGGTACATTCTTAATTCTTCTTTGTAATTTTCTTGCAGCATATATATCATTTTGTGAAAGATTATTTTAACATTTTCGTTCTTGATTTAAGGGCAGATTACTTGAAACTTACTCCTGGCAGTTAAAAAAAATAATCAAAATAATGAATTGTGCTTGCAACAAGATACTTCATGTAATCTGTGCAATCTAGTTTGCTTGGATACCTGAAGTGAACTTTTAATACTTTGATATCCACTTCCTAGGAAATTCAGTTTGGTGATCATTCCACCCTAGCAGTGAAACCCTTTTTTGAGGTACGTTTGGAACAGCCAATGGAACTTACCTTAACGTTGATGGACTTGGAGTCTAATGAAATTGTGTGGAAAGCAAAGCTAAGAGAAAGTAAGAATTTATTAATGTTCTTAATTTATTAATGTTGTTAACCCTCATCTTCCAGGATAAAAAACTTTCACTGAGTGACCCTGTCTTATTTTCGGGAAAACATGGTAGATCTATGGTTGTTATTAGGGCTAGGATTAAATTTACATGTCTTGCATTTCTTCAATTTACTAAGAGTTCCAACACTCCCTTTCCCCAGTTCCTGAATGAGTCAAACCTATTGTCATCCACCAAAAATTGCTCTCTTTTTTTTTTTTTGTTCCAATAAAAGCTGGAACAATTTTAAAAAAATACCCCAGTGGCAATGGATTTATTGGAACATTTTTAAAATTAAAGCTAATTTTTACTTGTTCATTCAAAAACAAACAACCCATTAAAAACTCTTGAGGCAAAAATGTTGTGGAATGCCTAACTTGTCTGTTTAGTTTTCTGTGAATTCTGCAACAAAAATTTCCCGTGAAAGATGAAAATGTCCTGTCTTGGTGTAGAAAAATTAAACCCCAGTGATTTATTTAGGATTTAAATAACACGATTCAGTAACAAATTGTGATTGGTTGCAATCCAAATGGGCCTGTACATATTTTGTACATAACATTGTCCCCCGCCACCCAGCTTCTAATTTAAAATATGACATCTTCTGGCATCCCAATAACTGAATATTAATCTACTTTTTTAAATTAAAGGATGTGAAATTAAATTGCATTTCACTCTATGATTACACTCAGAGTAGAAGTCAGGAAAAGAATTTGGTACAAGAGGTGGGTAGCATTGCGGGGGCAGACACATGCTCTGCAAAAAATGTAAATGTATGGAAAGAACATAAATATACAATCTTTGTTTCATGGTATTGACAATGGATACTTATTCATATTCTCAACAAAGACCCCTGGGCTGTTGATAAAGGGGGTAGAGTTAAGTTGAAACAGAGTACTTGGAACCCTTTCCATTCCCAGTTGGAAGGGGAAGAGGTGTTAAGTGTAATCAAAAGGGACATTGCTCTTGTTGAGCCTTCTTTAATAAATGCTGATCATGACAAAACAGAAAATGACTCAGGAGTGATTGCATCAAGGGGAGAACAAAGGGGTAACAAATACCCTACCTCACAGCAATGCACATGCTATAAATACAATTATTTTTAGTTTTTTTTAAATCATTGGTTGAAATTATTTTAAAAAGAATTTCAGTAGCTGAAATTCTATTGCTTTGTGTAGTAAGTCACACTAGAGTAGGTCCATTGAATCCATGGAGATTTGGGAGTCAGCTCCTCCAAAGGTTTCATTTATTCAAGTGGGCCTACTCTAGTTGCAACTTACTCTGAAATAAATTGCAACTAGAGTAGGCCCATTGAATCCATGGAATGTATTCAGGGGTTGACTCACCAAATCTCCACTGATTCAGTGTGCAACTTATTATGCTAAGTAACAGGATTTCAGCCAATGTGTGATTAGATTTTGTCCCCTCATCTTAAGTCTGCCCTTTCTAAGTTATATAATGAAATATATAAATGAAACTCAGTGATTATTGGACAAATGCTACTTTGATGCTCACTTGTTCTGTCATTACTATTGCTTTTTATTACCTCTTACTCCATCGGTAGGTGAAAGATATGGCAAGTTGGGGTCAAAGATCACAAGCACTCTGTATTTCCTCATTCAGAAGAAATCTAATATTGTGGCTGCACTGCAGTGAAATGGCAATTACTGCTTAAGTTATTTCAAGCCTAACGCAAAATTTGTGTTCTGTCAAAATCAAGTTTCAAAGTGTCTATTTTTTGAACTTTTAATGATTTCTATTATCCAAACTACCTAACCCACCAAAACAGTTTATGTTCAAACATAAATTGTGCCTAAAATTAATTTTATATTTATGATTGTGAGGCTGGCTGTGTTTTCACTCCATAAACTGCCCAGGGCAGTGGCTTCTCACTGGATAGGCGGTATAGAAATTAAATAAATAAATAACCTGTGATTATGTATTTAAATAAATAAATATTCCTGGTCCTCTCAAATTGATGCTCTCCAGATCCATTGTACAACAATACCAACGCTGGTTGGGGTGAATAGAAGTTTTAGTACAACACATCTGAAGTGCACAAGATTCGGGAAGGTTGAAGTAGGAGGATGAAAAATCAGTGCTTAACATTCAAGTGTCAAAGAAAATGGTGAGGCTCATAGGCAAGAAGAGAGTTCAGTTGTAATGCTTAAGTTCATCAATAAACCATGATTTATCACATTGAGAACAAACATATGTGTTTACTCCCTCCCCTCCTCTCCGACACTGTAATTATGGTGCCAAATAATTGTTTCTCAATCTTTGATCTGGCAGATATTTTGGACATCAGCTGCCAGATCCCCTGGCCATTGTCTGGGGTTACTGGAAGAAGAAATCTAAAACATATTGAAGACAAAATGTTGAGAACCACCATCTTAAATTACTTTCTAAGTCCTGCTTACTCAGGAGATCTGATCTCTGTTTTCTGTCTCCTGTTGGATGAAATTGGGAGTCTGGGATTTGGTGGTGGGTTAACAGGCTGTGTGTGTTCTTGCTACTGTGTGTTTTGGATTTTTTTTAATATTTTGATCTGATTTTGAATGATTTAAATCTGTTGTTTTTTTAAAAAAATACTGTTAGTATATTGCAGACTGTTTTGGGAGCCCTGATGGCCAGAAAAATGATGTGCAAATGGTTTCGATGGATGGATGGATGGATGGATGGATGGATGGATGGATGGATGGATGGATGGATGGATGGATGGATGGATGGATGGATGGATGGATGGATGGATGGATGGATGGATGGACAGACTGACATATTTAATACCAACCTTTCCATGAGTCTGCTGTGATAAGGTTTATTGTAAGAATTCTATTGGGGGATGGTGAGAAGCAGCGAGAGAGACTCATACTATTTCTTTCCTTCTTCAAAGTCTTGCCCAATGACAGAAAAGATGCCTACCTTTCCTCTGAGAGCCTATGAGGACCCTTAAGCTAACCATGCAGAACAAGGGTAGTCTACCTTGCAAGTTATTATTGCATGTTTGTAGATTCAAATATCTGGTAATGACTCTCTGCCTTTATGTGTGGTTGGCTTGCTTTTGTTTCAGTATTTTGTGCGCTGCTTTAACTTTGGTGGATAGATTTTAAAAAATGGTTATGATTGAAAATTGGTTTTTAAATGTCAATGACCTGTCATTTGTTTGCAGTACAGTAAATGAGTTCTTCCTCAGTGATTCACCCACCTTTGTCTTATTTATTTAAAATATTTTTCCCACCTTTGTCCTTAGAAAGAAACCAAGGCAGCTGGTGTCACTGTTTCCAAAACCTGCTAGAAAGGACTGAATATCAAACAGTCTTAAAAGTCATTACCAGTTATAGAATGACAGTCTACTTAGAATGATTAACATCATGTTGTTTCTGCTATTGTTATTCAATGCTAGGGTTCATAGAATCATAGGAAAGTGAAGTTGGAAGGGGCCTACAAGGCCATCAAGTCCAACCCCCTGCTCAATGCAGGAATACAATCGTTTTACAGTACAAGCTTCAATGGAAGAGATCTGAATATCAAACAGAAATCATCACCCGCTGTGAGATACTACATTGATTAGCACAATTTGCAACTTGCTAACCAACTAACCACTGCCTTTCTATTTGGATGCCATGTATAAATGTATAAAAATTTGCCATCTCTCTCTTACTGTATGTCTGAGAACATTAGAGTGAGATATGTAAAGTGTTTGGTTTTTTATTATATTTTTATTTTATTTTTATTTCGCTTTTGCCTGAAAAGCACAGAAAATTACAGAAGCTCCTTTGACTTATTTTGTTCATGCTTTACTGAAAAGGGGAAATACACTAATACTTTTTCTGTGTGAGAATTGTAGCACGTTTATTAGCAGTGTAGATGACTGTATAGCAGGCTTTAATTTCGTTTCAAAACATTTCATTTAACAGGTGACTGGACCATACCTATCCAGAATGACAATAAACCAAGAAGAATAACTAACAGTAAGTTATGTAAAATGTATATGCCAGAATTTCACGGGAGGCTTCTCTTATACTTTGTAAATATTCTACCATATTACAGTGATATGTGTGTATATCATTTACACAGTGCAATCTGTATAATCTATGTACATCTATGTGATGATTATTGCATATAGAAGGCACAAAAATTTAAATATTTTGATACTCTATTCTTTGTCATGTTATCTGTAGGCACAAGACGACGAAAATCTAGCACAAGTCTTTCAGGAGATGAAATTTGCAATAAACGGCTAAAGAGCCATGATACTTCAGGTAAAGGATTTTGCGTAATTAAAGAAACCAGCATGTAGTGATATTTTAGCATTTTTACACTGTGGGATATTAATATTACATTTTTAGGAAACAAAGATATAATAACAATTAGAATGGGAAAAATTCATGCAAGCATAAATTTGTCCTCTATCTATGCCATATTACTCTTGTCTACTCTTATCCACTAGAGGGTGGTATTGCATTCATTCAGTGCTTTTAAATAACTGTGGAAAGGCAAATTTATCAGTATAGTGAGGTTTCTTGCCTAGATGAAGAGAGGATGACTCCTTCTCTATGTAAATTATTCTCAGTCCCTTTCATGATGAATTCGGTTGGTGACTATGTATAGCAGTATAACTAAAATAATGGCATGTGAAATACGAATGGGAGGCATCAATATATGGTGGCAAGATTTACAAAAGTACAGGGGGAAAAAATTGGTGGAAACACCATCCAGCCAATACAGTGAGGATACAATATGCTCACTGACTCCAGAATCCTGGATGCTCTTGAGATGTGTACTTGTTCTGTAGGAGGGAAGGAATGGAGTTTGAAGATGACATGACTGGAACTATTAGCATTAAATCTCTGTGCTTTTTGTTGCAGACCCCATTTGTATGCAAATAAAAACAAGCAAACATCATTTAGTATTTAATACTTCAGTGGTAGAGTACATGTTGCATCTTGGGGATTCCATATTAAATCCTCTTGGACCTTTTCTTTAGGATTTTAGGCAACAGAGATAGTATCAGGCAACAAAACTGGGGCTAACGATTGCCTGAGACCTTGAGGAACTGCTATCAGTTGGAGCAGATATGTTAGGCTAAATTGAGTAATAGTCAGTGTAAGAGAACTTGCTGATAAGTTCATAAAAGTTAAAGTAGAAGTGTGCAACATTAGCAGGCCCAGGGGCAAATTTTAGCCCTAAGACCTGCTCAGGTTACACACTCCTACCACCACTGAACTTCAGAAGCAAATTGTGCTGCTGAACTTTAAGTAGCTTTTTCCTCACATCCTGAGATGTTCTGCAGTGAATTCCAATGTTTATGAACTTCCCCCTGCAAATCTTTGTTAAATCTTTGTTAAATCTTTGCAGGGCAGATATATCTACTTGGAAAAAAAAAACAGGCAGTAGTTCTAAACAGTACTGTAGACAAGTAGATGAAGGGGGCTGTACCCCCTGTCCAGACTTTTGGAGGGGTGGCATCACTCAATTGAGGTGTACAGATTACTAGCTGGAGCATGAATTGGGAGCTTAGAGCCATTATGGGCCTGGTTTTTGAATTTGTACTTACTGGGACATTTAAAGAGCTCAGATGTAAGACCATTTTCCTGGTGGCCATTATATTCCTGAAGAAGTTTTCATATTTGAAGCTGCTGTTCTCCAACCCTGACTTGTGCGTGTTTAGTTGAAAAAAAAAAAAGGGGGGGGGAATTATGCATTTAAATCCTTCATTTTAGCAAAAGATTTGCTTTATGATCTATAGGTCACAAAAAGAGGTTCCTTCCCTTTTTTGGACAAAGCTAGTGCATTAGCAAAAGGCATGGGATAAAAATGCAGAGGATTCTTCCTTTTCACCTAGCCACAAAACCAGACATGATTACCTAGCCAAGAGGGTGATTTGTGGACCAAGGGAGGGCCTTAAATGTTGAAGGTGGTACCCTCCTGCACCATTTGTCTGCTGCCTATTTTCACCCAGGAAATAAGATGGCCTGTGTTATTCTTTGCAATGAAGCAGGGGTGAGGAACATAGGTCTCTCCAACAGCGGTCAGACTGCAGGATTTAGCCAACAAAGGGAATGATGAAGAATGTTGGGAGTTGGAACAGTTCAACAGCTTGGAATTAGAGCAGCTCAGCAACATCTGATGGGCTGCAGATTGTTCATCCTTGCTGCAAAGGATCTTAGGACAAGAAGTAAATACCTGCTCTGATAGATGAAGGGATTAATAGGTAGGTGACTACAAATAACACTTTCCTACAGGTGGCAGCTGCCCATCGATGCTGAGGGGATGCTGTCTTTTAGATGACATACACTGGGTGGTGATGTTGGCATCTGCCTGCTCACATACAGTAATATCCTGAGATTGTGGGCATTCTTTCCACCTGCAGAATGTTTTTAGTAGGGAAGGTCTAGTCATGTGTAAAGAGATACAACTCTATAGCTCCTTACTCTTTCACAAGTACTGCTGTGTTATATTTTGATGGCTATGTGAATGAAATGCTCTTTTACATTTCTTGGGAGCCTGGGAGAGGAATTTTCACAAGGAAATTTAGAGGATCTCCCTTCTCAGACATTTGGCTCATTCTTCTTCTGGACTGTAGAAACAAGGAGATATTTCAGCGTAACTTCCTGAGTTCTGCCTCCTACCTCATATGGACATGTTTTGTGTTGCTTTCTGGCATGCCTACATGTTGCTATATTGGTGTTCTCATTGTCTTTAGAATTCCTGCTTTTTATTTATTTATTTTGCAGCCTGGTCAGAGAAGCAGGGAGGAGGGTACGAGAGAATACATCCCTAGAAGGGGACAAAGGTGACTTGCCCTGCCTCCAGACTAGACAGGAAGGAATATTCCATGTGAATATTAAATGCCCTTTCAGCTTCCATAATAATTGAAATATATGTTAGTAAAAATTTCTTGCCGCTGCACAGTTCACGTTTAGCTTACTGAAAACAAACAAACAAGTATGTTTCAGCTTTGTATTTCTGTGCTTTCAGATGGCATTAAAACAAAATCGGTGTTAACAGATCAGCAGCTGATGATTCTTGCAAAGAAGATGGGCAAAGACTGGAAAGTAATCGGTATTCAGTGTCTCAGGTTGTCTGTTGAAGACATTGAGCAGATTGCAGCAAAGGAAGAAGATGTTAATATGTATAAATGCATGATGTTGCGGAAATGGAGGGATTCTGAACAGAATAATGGAACCGCCAGAAGTTTATATGAGTGTCTAAAATGTGACGCATCTCATGAAGTGCTAGAAATTCTTAGAGGTAGATATCAGTTCTGTTTATACTTTATTTTTTTATGATGTTTAAGACACTTAGAGTGAAGGAAATATTTTTAAGTGTGGGGAAAACTGTCTTCAGTTTAAAAGTAAGCTTACTGTCCTGAAAATTCATGTACATTTTAATGGCCTGGAGCAAACCTGGAAAAACTGGGACTTAGATTTTGTGCTTGCTAAAGAAATGATGTTTGGGGCATCCAGTGATTATCAATTAACAGTACTAGTTTAGCTTTCCCCAGAATCTGAGGAAGTTTTGCAATTGCTGGAAGCAAATGTGAGTATGTTTCTGTGATCCAAGTTTATCCTGTTTATCTTATATCTCGTGTGGGATATTATTGATTAAGTTCTTGGATTACTTCAGTGGTATGGGATTGCAACAGCACTACTGCTGCATTTCTCACATTATGCCTGGATATGTAACAGTTCTGGTGGTTCAAGCTGGGGAACTCCTCACTCTGGAGTTGTGTGGTGAGGCAACACCCATTTGGACCTTGACCCTGCTGCAAACACATAAGAAGTCTGGGACCGTGCAGGAGGAACCTACGTTGTAGCTGAGCCCTGTGTCTACATAAAAACATATATTTGATTGTTGGTTTTCAAATATACAGAGCAGAAAAATGCCTCTTGCAGTTCTTAGAAATAGTTATTTTCTTTTGTAAAACTTGCCTGTTCTCTCTTTCAGTCTCTTAGTTACTTGTTGGTGTCTGATTTCATTAAATGGATAGTTCAAATGCTCTCCTCATTTAATCCATCTTTGCTGTGAAGGCTAAAGCTTGTCTAGAGACCTGGGTTAAAATCTCTGCTCATCCATGGAAACTCAATGTAGGATAGCAGTGGTAAATTGCCTTTTGGGAAAAAGACTATCTTAGAGTTCCCAGAAGTTGGAAGTGACCTGACAGCACATTAATAAATACAAAGGTTGTTTTCTGTTTCTACAGTAGTAGCAGATATGCTAAAGTTAGTGCCATTGCTTCAGTACTGGAATTGCAGCTAAGAAAAATATCATAATATCAAAACTGACTTGTTACATTGCAGCCGTCACCAGATTTCCTTCCATCCTTAAACTCCTCATTCTGACTCTTTTCAACGTAGTCTTCTGGATTGGTTATTTCCCTATCCTTCTTGTGGCCTGTTACTTTCTCAGGCATGTTTCCTCCACTCCTTGTTCTTTAGGCCTCCTTGTTTATGCTATTCATCCAAGTCAACAACAGAGATCCTTTTGCCTGCGCTGTGACCCATTTTAGTATTTCAAGCAATCATTGTCATGGGTTCACTGCTACTTTATCATTTAAGACAGTGTTTCCTAACCTTTGGTAGCCCAGGTGTTCTTGAACTGCAACTCCTAGAAACCTGGCCAGCACAACTGGTGTTGAAGGCATCTGGGAACTATAGTCTAAGAACACCTGGGTTTCCCAAGGTTGGAAACCACTGACTATTTAACACATTTCTAAAACCATAAACCCTATCATGCAAAGAGGACTGTGCTGAGCAGCCCTTCCCCACAAAATGATGCATGTTACGTTGCCCTGCCTCAAAGCCCATGCATGCAGTTGCATGTACAATAGCTTCTGCTAGCTGGTTCTCTGCCCTTTCAAAGTTCCCAGCTTGCATGGAGGGCTTCATTCATATAGCTGCACAAGTAAAGACTCCCTTCTTACAGGGAAAACTGGTTCATGCTGAATATGTGCACGTTGGGGTAGGACTGGTTGACATCTTGTGCCAGGAGTAGGGCTGTTTTGCATGACCTTGGCCCCGCGTTAGTTTCAACAATGCATGAAGAGGGTTTAAGTCTGATGTGGACCTCATTTTAAGAAGAATGTTGTGGAATAGGTGAGGCTGGGACATAATTACTTGTCAACGTTTGGAATAGTGCGATTGGCCACACAAGGTAATCTGGTTTGTGAAGACTGGCACCACAGTGAGTCAGTAAGACGGTTTATTTACCACAAGCTAATCAAGGAATGTCATTATACATTTAGACAATTAGGAACTTTCTTTATATCTGTTCCCTGAGCCCATAAATACAGCTTTTCTCCTTAGCTAAATCATACAGCCCCCTGACAATCTCCTGTGACAAATTTTGTAATCTAGCAGGCTCTCCTGAGAGATTGATTCCAATCCCACCCCAAATCAAAGTGAGAACCAAAAGTGGGACCTTGGAGAAATCCTCCTGCCTTAAACATATCCTGGAGGCCTAAGTCCTTTATTTGAAGGCAGTCTTAGCCTGCAAAAACCCTGGAGCCATTAAATGGATTTATGAAAACTTACACTGATGTCATCGAAGCTACCAACATGAATTTGACCCAACTCCGGGAGGCAGTGGAAGACAGGAGGGCCTGGTGTGCTCTGGTCCATGGGGTCACGAAGAGTCGGACACGACTAAACGACTAAACAACAACAACACTGATGAATGTGCCTGTGGTAATCCATGAAAGCTCACACAGAAATAAATATGTTAGTCCTAAAGATTCTACAATACTCTCTCTCCCTCTCCCTCTGTGTGTTACGTATGCTGAAACAGACTATCATGGGTACCTTGTTGAAAACTGTTGCTTTCAAGTCATTGCTGTTATGTGCCCTCAGGTTGCCTCCAATTCATAATCACTCTCTGAATGTGTGACCACAAAAAATGTCCTATCTTGAACAGCTTAGCTCTTGCAAACTCAAGGCAAACTCCTTTATGGGGTCAATCCTGCTTTCAGGTAGCTCTTGTAAATACAGTGTGGGGAGCCAAAAATTTGCATATGAGACTACTCTCACTAGAGATTGCTCTTATATCAGTCTTCACCAGTGCCTCAGTCCTTAAAAGAAGCAGAGCTTAAAGAGAATATGAAATTTATTCTGAACTGTCTCCAAAACTTGAGCATGTGGTTGGCAAAGAGCAGCTTAGGTTATTGTCCAAACCCTCTGGCTTACCATAATTAATCAAGGACGACTACTGCTGGTCCTAGTAGGCAAACTTTCTTAAAGCCATTGGTAAGTAACCAACAAAAGACCAATATCTTCTTCATGAAGTAAAACTGAAAGTTGTCTCCTTGATCTTAACAAGAAAGAACTTGAAAGGTATCCTAGATTGTCATTAACATACAAATTAAAAAGCAGTGGAACCAACTGGTTTTCTTTGCCTGATCTCTGTGTTAACCTCAGTGGGCAATGGAGAGTTGCCTCTTCCCATATGGACCTAAATTTGGCCCTGTTTTATTGTTTGATTATCTGTGAAATCGTAAGACTGGAACCTTGGTTATCATATCTTGTTCTCAACACAGTATATATATTTACTATGCCACACATAGGTTCTAAGTACCTCCTAAATCCTAAATCCTTTGTTTTTCCCCCCTCAGGTTTTTTAGAGCAGACATGAGCTCTTGAAGAAAATGCTTTTCAGGTAAAGGAAGACATCAGGAGTGCAATTTTTTCAAATGATTGAAAGGTGATTTTGTTGTAAACATCAAACAGATAGAAACTGAAGAATTTCTGCAAAGAGAAAATGATCAACTGCTTGCAGAACACTCAGGGCGAAATATACTTTGGGGAAGAACGGAAGCAAATGGAACTGTGGATGCCTGTAGATGCTTTTAGCCACTTGCTGCTTTTCCCCCAATCATGTCTTGCCATGCTGTCCTGATGGAACTTCAGCTTTCATAAAACTTTCAACTTCACGTAGAGAGCCTATGCTTTTCCAATATGTTCTCAGGACTTTTTACATTACATTATTTTATGTTAGTTGGATGAGCTGAGATTTTCATTTTTCCAGTGAATACACACAATAGTAACTGTAAATCAAACACAACTGTGAATGCATTTTTCTGCTTTCCATGTATGTAGATTAGAGATGGGCATGGACCTTGGTTTGGAGGTTCATGTCCATTTGTACACATGGCAACACAGGTGCTGTGTGTTCCCTCCCCCTGCCTCCCCAGCTGGGTCCCCACTCACCAGCCGGCGCATGCTCCTCTCCTCCCCCTCTTTAGCTGTTCAACCAGTCTCTGGCAGGATCACAGGCTTGCCTGCTCTGCCAACTCCAAATTTTTGGATCACCCACTCCAAATTTTTTAAAAAATGAATCATGAACTGGTGGCACACTAATCCCACCACCACCTGCCTCTGCCCCCTTCCCACTTAGTAAAATACTGTCTAATGCACTGTAATGTCCTGTCCCTGCTTTTCCACCATGTCAAGCTACTCAAACTATGGATCAAGGAAAACCAGATTCCAATACTATTGTATAGTTACTTGAATCTGTGTGATTACTGCTTAACTGTTTTAATTTGTATAGTTTGGCTTTGCTAATTATGGGGATGGTGGTGGTAAAGAGCAATGCAGATCATTGAAGCTTAAAACACAGGACATGTTCTGGTATCTTAAATGATTAACAGATACAATTCACAGACTTTTGAACATATATTCATGGCCAAAATAGGTAGATTTGCTACAAATGTCCTTTCTTATTTAAAAAAAAGGTGAAATTTTGAAGTAGAGGATTCTGCACTCAGTACTACCTTCTGCACTTTTAAAAAGAAATGTTTATGTGGAACTACAGCCCTGATCTGTATCAATTTCCAAGAGCTATCTACTAATATTGGATTGATTTGACCCCAAATTCACCATCCTCTAATTTTTAAAGTATAGAGAGCTCTTTGGAGTGAAGTTTCAGATTTTCAGGGATAATTCAGTACCAGCCCTGCAATCAAAGGCAGAATGGCAGCAGTAAACTGCTAAAATGAATACTCACTTTTTAAAACGCCAGAGTAGTCCTTTTCATTGCTTTTTAGGATATAGCATTGGTACAACAGGCAGCTTTGGAATCCGTGTGCATGGAGTTTACACCTTGTCTCTATATGTTATACATTTTTTGTTACACTTCCTTGTACAGAACTGAATGCACAGTGATTATGTTCATTTAAATACACTGACTGTACTTCATGTTAACTCATTTGTTCTTGCTGTTTAATAGGCATTAAACATGTGTATGTACAAAAACAACATTTTTTCCTTGTAGCAGCAGATGCTGGAAGCAGGCAGCAGTTGGCAAAGTGCTGGAAAACAGAACAGTGTGTGCTACATTGCCTGATGTTATAGGGATAGCAGAGCACCTCACTTAATTGGCAAAAATGATAACAAGACCGGGGGTCTAAGTGTTCATACATTTTTGACATGTCCAGACTTGATATCTTTATTGCCCAATAGCTAGTTTTTGAGCTTCTGTCCATCTGGGGTGAACAAATTGTTCTTTCCCATGGGAAAGTTTCTAGCAGTTGGTACTTTCCCCAACCAACCTTTACTAACCTACTGTCTATAAAGAGTCTAAGCAAGAAGAATAGATGTACTGTATAACCACACTAATACTCCTCAGTAGAGATGGGGATGATGCGCCAAACTTGATGACCCATGAATTGCCCCCCAGTGCCCCGACAAACCACAAATCAATTTGTCCATTTGTTGGGTCATTATTATTATTATTTTTGCAAAGGCAGCGGGCCTGGGGGATTGCTTTGATCCCTTTCCTCCTCTTCCTATGCCCCCACGGGAGGCAGAGGAGGAAGAGGAGGAAAGTGGGACCCAAGCCATCCTGCAGCCCCACTGCCTTTGCCAAGGCAGCGGCGCTGGGGGATCGCTTTGATCCTGCTTTGATCCCTTCCCTCCTCTTTGCCGCGCAGGCATAGGAAGAGGAGGAAAGGGGAACCAAGCCATCTCCCAGCCCCGGGGGTGGGGGTGGGGGTGGGGGTGGGGTGGGATTCCCTTCAGGCAGGCTTTAGCAAGCTGTCTGAAGGGAAAATCACTCTCTGCTTATGCCCCCGAGGAACAGCTGACCAGCGGGGGCATAAGCAGATAGGGAACAACGGGATGAATATAAAAGATTTATATTCGTTGCTTCATATTTGTTGCTTCATATTCGGACCCCAAGAATACAAAGCAACGGATATCTGACAAATCAGGTATATTCGTTGAATATCCTGGTTCGTTTTTATATTCGTCCCCATGTCTACTCCTCAGCATAACAAAGGTCTTCAGCATAGGCACTATACCTCCCTAGCATCTTAGTACTGTAGTTAGAAGTATCCAAGGGAAACGTTGGCTTTAGAGAGAGAGAGAGAGAGAGAGAGTGCATGCATGTGTGTGTGAGTGTTAGTGACTTGCCTTCCCCTTTGGTGCCAGCAGCTCAGTCTATCAATACCAGGGATGGGGAGTCCAGCTCTGGACTCTGTAGGGGCTGAGACAGGGTGACTGAAGGGGCCATCACAGACTCCATGGGGAAGTAGCTGCATGCAGTGGAGGCTTTTGAGAGGGCCATGGCAGGGGATGGAAAACATGCCTGGCCTTGCTGCCCTGCAGGGGACTCTTGACGCTACTTGCGTGCCCTTGGAAGGGGTGGGATTGATTCAATGGGCCTACTCTAGTTGTGACTTACTTTAGTGTAGCAAATCACAACTAGAGTATGCCCATTTTACTCACTGGAACGTATGGAAGAGTTGACTCACCAAATCCCATTGGTTTAATGGGCCTACTCTAGTGCCACTTACTACACTAAACAACAGCATTTCAGTCATTAATATTTTGCATTAAACACAAGGGCAAGCAGACTTTGAAAATAGTTTTGAATGTTACATTAAAATGTTACTTTTCAAATGCTTCTTTTGAAATATCAGATGCATCAGTTTGTCCTCCTGCTTGTTTTAAAAGTAATGGTTTTTAATGTTAACGTTAATGAATGTTCAGGTTTGATGTGCGCTATGCAAATGTGCTTCATTCTTTTGCAACTGTCCTTATGCCCAAAACATTTGTCTAAAGCAATACATAAAGATCACTATTTCCTCTTTTAGCAAATGTCTTTATAAAAGTTCAGGTCCTGTTGGCAAAATGCCAGAAAATAGAAATACATTCTGGGCACATTTCCAACTATAATTACGTTCAATTAAGTGACAAAGAAAACAAAGTGTTGCTGAATAATAATTTATTGCGCCATAAATACAAACAAGTGAAGTTGATAATATATATTATATAAATTACTCATAAATTATTCCATTTAGTACTTACTTATCAATAAATAAATATATAACTAAAATCCATGTTCAGGATTAGCAAAATCCCAAAGCACGAGTATTCCTACACTCGAAAGCTTATTTCTAAAAACAGTAGTCAGCATGAGGAATGTCAAGTGTTTTAGCCAAAGGACAGAAGTCAATATTTCTTTCAGCTTCAGATTTACATTTCAACTGACATCCGGTAGCAAAAGATTCTGTGGATGGTCTGAGCAAGCTGTTGCAAAGCTAGCAAAATCTTGCATTGCTTCATGTCCATTTCAAAACTTTCATTTAATATGTGCTGTGGTGAGGACAGCCGTTGCTCTGCGATCTTGGGTTTTTCAGGTATCAAAGTCTGACGAAAATGAGAAGAAAAAGATGAATGCAAATTTATACTCACACTGAAACTTAATGCCTTACAGTTACCATGTTCAAATTGTTTCTATGATTGCAATAGCAAACATTTAAAAGCCCAAACACCTCACGCCTTTTCTATGTGCCTCTTTGATGGGGGGGGGGGGGAATCTGTTAGCATGCGCAGGCTGGCAGCAGAGTTGGTCAGAGGATAGTGAGACTAGATGCAAAATATGGACAGGAATATCTCTTTTCTTTCTCCCTCTTCATCCCTGTCTAGGAGGATGCTGGGAGGAGGGACAGGGCCACAGGTTTTCGATTCTACCCTACAGTACTGCCAACTATTATTCACCACAATTCTTCTGGGGATATAAGCTAGCGTAAACATAATTGTGCAAACTGTGGCAGCAAATTGCCCCTAATTAAACATTATGCAACCATAATGGGGTGTGTGTGTGTCCTGATGTTATTGACAAAAACCAAAAGGTCAGTTTATTTTAAACCAGAATCCAAACCACACTGAAAACATACAGCTTTTCTGAAAGGTTAACAGTGTTTTATGGAGCTTTCCAGAAATGCTAGTGTTAATTTCTTTATGTGCACTTTAGAGCTATCTTTTCGACACTCTCAAGCTATAACTCTGTATAGTGTTCTTGGAAATTACATTGCTTAGCATCTGTGAAGGTTCCTGAACTTTGACAGAAGCTGTCCTGTGCAATCTGGATTTTAGTTCAAATCAAGATTACAAAGCAGAAGTTGTTTTTCCAGGATGGGGTGGTGATGGCCCGCTGCCCCTTCTATTGGTTCCAGAGGTCTATCTCCAGGGACCCTTTCTAATATGAAAAGTAAATATTAATGTTACCCATTAGAGATGGTCACGAATCTTGGTTTATGCTGGTTCGTACGTATGTTCCCTTCCCTCCCTACCTGGAGTGTATAGATATGGACATGGGAGGGGGTATGTGTGCATGCATATATAATCTCTATAAACTAACTGGTTTGGTTTAGTGGGGCAGGAAATTTTCAAAGCAAGTGCTTGTGCTTTCTGATTTTGTTTTGGGAAGGCAAAGTTGAAAAGGAATGGAGTTGTAGTTCTCAAGGAAGCAGGAATTTAGGCCTTAATCGTCTTTATCTAGCAAGAGATTTCAATTTATTTGTAAAGGGAATAATGGGAGGGCAAAACTTCGTAATGTGGATTATGTAGTATATTTGCATTTCATTCCACAGTTTTAAAGGTTTACCCTTTTCAGCTCTTGGGCTTGTATTTTGGACTTTGCAAGACAAGATTTGGGGGAAACAGTAACAATTTAGATTCATGACTCTGAGAATATAAAAACTTTGGGACACTTGCTGACACTTGGAATATAAGGCACATACATATGAATGAAGTATCCAGCTTGTGATGCATTTGAATTGTTGTTGCTAATTTGTTATGTGTTTTTTAAAAATGCAAATACTTGTAAAAAATATAGAAAATATTCAAATCCAGTGTAATGGTTTCTTTTAAAGAAAGCTATGTACCTTCATCATACGGTAGATAGCATTCGAAAGATCTGGGTCATTGATTTCCACTGCATAGGCATTCAAAATGTTATAGATGGTATTTATACAGGCAGCCTGCAAGATATATAACACTGATTTAAACACATGGAGGGATGCTGGAAAGGAAGCACAAAATAAATGAGAAATACACTGGCAACTATCTAAGGATAGTGATTTACCTCATCAACAATGTTGTTTTCCCCTGAAGAACAGGATCCAGGCTGAAATCAAAGATTCCAGAAGGGAGACATTAATTCAGTTACACATTTATATGTTGGAAATACTAATAGCTTTCTTAAAAAAAAATATTGTCATACCATTGATTTTCCTGCCATACATGCTTTCGCGATCTTCTCTTCATTCTTAGGATTTTCAGTGGAAATATTGTGCAAAGTACATTGAAATGCTTTCTGTACAGATGAAAAGAACATACATTAAGAGAATACCAGTAGTGTTAATGCTAAATAGATGAGGGACTGTGATGCTCAATCATCACTTCTTGGCTGTGGCTACTGTCAGTTATTCAAGGAGCGCAGAATAGCTTAGATCAAACAGAGAGAAAGAACAAGTGAGTGACACTTTCTTCTCTGATGGTTGTTGTGGGTTTTTCGGGCTCTTTGGCCGTGCTCTGAAGGTTGTTCTTCCTAACGTTTTGCCAGTCTCTTTCTTCTCTCTTCTCTCTTGTTTGTTAATTTACAAGCTGACCTTGCACTGCCATCAGGTCATCCAGTTTTGGTCTCCACATCTGGAAACGTGCATATAGCACTGTGACAGGTTGCATATGTGCTAAGCTTGGAATACTATAGGCAAATGTGGGAAACAGAGGCACAGTGTGCTTCTGTTTCTGCCCCATCTGCATATGTTGAGCTCTCTGAAGCAGATCACACAAAACATTTCATGTGGCATCACAATGGGTTGATTCTCACTCTGCAATCCAATACAGTAATGTCAGGTGTACAACTCCAGATGTTGCTAGATTGCAATGCCCATCAGCCTTAGGCAGTATAGAAAATGTTGAGGGATGATAAGAGATGCAATCAGCAACATCGGTGTTGGGGAAGGAAGCATTACGTATTCCCCAGTCCTGCTACACTTTGAAGGTGGAAGCTTACTCATACTGAGTTCACACAAAATCAGGGCAAATTATAGTACAGCATTTTGCCTAAATTGGGATTCCATATACATTCATAGAGTAAATCACCTTGAATCTGCTACTCTTTTTTGAATAACAGGAACTTTGTATGAGCTACATAAAATGGTAACAGTGCCAATGTATTATGGAAGGCTGCTTTGAGAATGAAATGGCAAGTTCATTTCCATGTTGGCAACAACTGAATGGCCAGACAATGCACCTCAGCAGGAAAAAAAACCTACATTAACATAATGATGATCTCATTTACGGTACAGTCCTAACTAGCCAAGATGGTGGAGGCTGGTTGAGTTGACACTAAGCGAGCTGAGACTGCGCTGAATCCAAACCTCTCCCAATCCAGGGATGCTGGAAATGACGTAGGATCCTGACCCTACATACCCAGTGTGATGTAGTGCAGCTGATCTTGACAGGGGCCTATAGCTCCTGGCACATTTGAAGTGGGTCATAGATTCATCTGTTTGTGTTGTATCCTTGTTTGCCCATAGCCAAAGGCTTTCCTTGTTCAACAAGGGGCCACAGAATCCAAGAAGAGTTCCTAAAAGGGCCATGGCCAAAAAAAGATTGAGAATGGCTGATGTAGTGGATACAATAACAGACTAGGACTTGGGAGACCTGGCTTCTAATCCCCGCTTCACATGGAAACTCATTGGGGTGACAGTGATAGAATCACTCTTTAAATATCTCACTGATCTGCTAAACCCTATTAGGGTCACGATACGTCTGTTCCAACTTGACAGCACATAACACACAATCTGGCCTAACTTTGTGCTGACATTGTGGATACGAATCTGGGCTGAGAAAGTTTAGATCTGGGGTAACACAGCTCCTTCCCTTCTCTACCCTTTTTTTTTTTTATTCTTCTGCTGGTTGATCTCAGTCAGCGTAGCAGTTGTTCCACCAGATCTAAGATCAGCTGGCACAAGGGTGGTTGTACTGCACGAGGGGATTTTGCCCAATCCAAACACAATGTATCTTTGAGATTGGATTGTGCTGATAATCAGGAATTCATTGCTTGTAGAAATATGCAACACAGAAAGAGAAAAATAGTACCTTTTCAGATATTGTTAAGATTATTTACTTTCTCTCCAACTTAGATCTGACAAAAGGGACAAACCAAAACACCAGAACACAGAAACTAATTCAGACATGGAAAAATAATTAGACTGGTTCCTGTTGCACAGAAGCCCTTAACTGCTTCACTCAGTCCTTATTTAATTTATTAACACTCCCATTTTAACACATGTCCTAGGCCAAGAGTTATAAACCTCCCCTCCCAGAAAAAGTTTAGCCACACATGGGAAGATATGGCTATTACATGCACGTAACACCATAGCTTACAAAATGACCCTCTAGTGAAACTGTCTTCAACAGATGAAGGATCCACCATTAACTTCCTTAAGCTTGCTGCTTCCCCAGCCCAGCTTGACACAGGTGAGCCCTTCTCCTGATTGAATTTTCCATTTGTTACACCAGTAGGAACTTTCAGCAGTTCTCTCCTGTCAAATTGCTCATTGAACTACAACTATTCATCTGTTTTTGCTCTGTAGGTTTATCAGAGATCTGTTCTTGTCTCTTTGCTGTTCTGTCTATGCACACTTTCACATCAGATCCCCCTGATTTTTGCACTACCTGGATAGTGACGACAAGCAGAGGTTGGAAAAATAACAATGAATGATAACTGTTATTAAAGTCATTTTTCCAGGTTCTGACATACACCCTCATCAGACCCATCAACAGAGCTTGAAAATTTTTAGAATGTCTCACCAGTCAGTCAAAAATTTCACCAGTCAGCATGACCGAACTATAGCCTTGCAATTTATTGGGATTGGGAATCACTGACTTTAATAATCGCAGACTTTAATAAAACTGAAAGCAAAAGCGCCCGGCCTCTTAAGGAGCCACGGTTCCCTCCTCGTTCGGTTGAAATTGGGAGCAGGGAATCTCCATATTCTCCAGCATGGGACTACTCTAAATTCTCCTGCAGAGCTATATCTCTATGTGCCGCTTGAACTCTCTTCTCGCGAGAAGTGGGCTGTTTTCCTTTTCCAATGGGAGGGGGAGGGGAGGACTGCAGGATTAGAAAGAGAGACAGACGGGCAGAGGGTAAGGAGGCAGGGAGGGAGGGAGCTGTGGCTCGTCAAGCAGCATTTTTCACTCATCACAGGAGTGCATTTTTCAAGCCCTGCTCATCAATATCCATTCAATCCTGCCTTTTCAACAGCTTTTCTGATATTTCTGCATGAATACCTTACAATCCTCACTATGCTCTGGTCCGAATAGAAGATATTTCTCTCAAGCTATCCTCTTGGCTATGTTTATATCTCATGCTAAGGCAGGGTCGAGATGGAATGACCTGGTGGTAAAATCCACTATCCAAAGATCTCTAGAGGCAGGATTATGTCAGGGGATATGGTGGCCTCTTTTCCTTCCTTGGTGGCAAGCCTTCATGAAGTGTTGGGTTGGCAAGGAGCTTCCTGGGTGCTAAATTCCAACCCTACATAAGGCCAGATAAGATCTAGTAGCTAGAGATTCCACTCCTCTGTATTAAACCATGATTTATGATAAACATACTTTGATTGTCTTGCAGATTATCAAACAACACTTCATTTTTTCCTCTTCTAATCTGTTTCTTTCCTGCCCCTTTTGTAAACTGATGTTTCAGGATAAGGTAACAAATCAGAATTTGCAAATTCCTTGGACTACAGATCCCGTAATTCTCCATTCTGGCAGTTCTACCTGACAGACAGACATCTGACAAACACCTAAATGTGGCTCACCTGGAAGGCTTTGACGCTTTGCTAGGCCTAGATCTGCCTATTTTTCTGTTTAGAAAAAAAAAAAAAAGATCCCAGCTAGCACTGGGGCAGGAACAGAAAGCTTGGGTGAAAGGAGGCCTAGTTAGGTCTCAAAGCTTTCCACTTGAGGCATTCTTCCCTATTGAGCCATGCCCAAGTGGCTGTCTCTCAAGTAGAATTCCCAGAATAGAGAATTATGGAATTAGTAGTCCAAAATCTGAAAATCCCATTCTTAGTTCCAAATTCAGATGTAACAAGAAGCCAGGGTCTAATGATCCAGACAGAGTTTGAAAGAAAATATCAAACATGGTTTGTAACTGAGATTTTCAGCTGTTCAGGTAAACATACGGCTTGTGAGGATAGTTTCAAACACAACACTAAGCCAGAATGCAGCAAACTACAAGCTTGCTTACTGTCCTGTGCAGACATGGCTCCCATATCCTTTGAAGACCCTGTATCCACACTGCTGAATCAGGATAAAAACCTGCTTTGATTTCCATTTTTCCTTTTATTTATTGAAATATGGTATCCTTTTATATGGAATAATATAAAAGGATATGGTATTTCTACCCATGCAGGTTTTCAAGCAAACTGAAATGAATAACACAAAAGCAATTTTAAACCAAAATTGAAAAATAAAAGCAACAACACCAAAACTGATAACCAAATAGATGAAATGTTACTGAGCAGGTCAAAAGGTGATTGAAATAACCACATCTTCACCTGACATCTGAAGGCAGAAAGGAAAGGAGCTGAACACTGCACCAAAAACATACCAAAACCACACACATTATGTGGCATCTCTTTGTAAATCCCCACTGGTGCTTTCTACAGAGTTCTTTCCTCAGCCCACACTGCTTGCTTCTGTGCTCTCTGCGACCATGCCTCCTTCTCTCCCTTCCTAATCCTATAAAACTCTGTTTGTGACTTTCCCTCCCTCATCTCTCTCCCACTTTCTTCCAAATCTTTCTTCAAAACTCAAGTTTTTCTCTACAGACTGTGGGTTAACCTTTAGTTTTTGATCCCAGGCACTAAATCTAAGTACATGTAACTGCATTTATATGCATTTTCCAACCCTCCCCTGCAACCTTTCCCTTGTCACAGCGATGCACTTAAAGGGATGGTTTGACCTGTTTGAAATCACTGCACTTGATATGATTCCATTGAAAAACACTGAACTCAAGATCACATGAAAGCTCTGTTTGTGATATTTTATCTATGAAGAACCATTCACAGATCTAAGCCACCACCTGACCCTTGATGTCACCCAGTCAATAAATTATCCTTTATATTTTGAAAATACAGGCTTCCTGTGCTGTTATGAAGCCCAAATGGCAATATGTACCCCAAACGCCGTCCATACAAAAGGAGGTGGTATGAACGGGTTTGGAGGAAAACCCAACATCTGCAAGAATTGAAAAAAAAAAAAAAAAGGGGGGGGGGGAAACTTCCAGGAAACCCCCTAAGATAAGGTAAGGAACCTACTCAAAACAGCCCAGAATGGAACCTGCTTCTGTGTGCATGCAATGCTGACTTGCAGATCACGGAGGAAGACAAATAAAGAAACAGGAACAGAATGGAGTGGAGAAGCTGAAATTCTGAAGAGGAACACTCCACACTGCAACACTGTGTCACAGGTCTCACTCATAATGAAGATTGTATCCATTTACCATCACAGTATTACATACACACAATTCTGGTTCACCTTACTACAAAGGAGAGCTGTTGGTAACACAGAAAAGGAAACCCAGTGATAAGAGAAAATGTAGAGAACTTTCTGTTTCTAGAGGTAACTTTTGAGTCATCTATTTTTTTTCCTAGGTTTCAAATACGCTGGCAAGGAATAAGATAAAGGCTTATAAGATCATCATCAGAAGGGGATGAAAAAAGGGGCAAAGGGAGATTTCTTTTCAAATAATTTGAGCCCATAACTTACTTCTGACACATGCTAGCAGGGAAGATCTTCTTCACACATTTTGTAGCTTATCTATAGAGCTAAATATTTTATTTTTGATTGGTCCCATTTTTTAAAGTACAAATGTTGTTGAAAGTGATAAGGATTGCAATTCTGTGTACACTTCCTTGAAAGTAAGCCCATTAGAGCCTGGAAATGTTATTTGGGATCTTCACCTTCCAAAATCCCCAGCCAGCATGACAGCCGTGCTAGTGGGGGGTTCTGGAGGGCCACAGTCCAAAAAAAGCAATGTTTCCAAGATCTGCATTAAATACTGTGGTTCTTTAGAATAGACAGGTCACTTAACCACTCAAAGCCAATACTCAATGCAGTGTCCAAACGGATGCACCGTATCAAAATCTATCTGAGCAGTTTTGGCAGCAGGAGTCTGAAAAACCCCTCCAGCGCCTCTCTGTAGAACTGAAAAACGCAATAGCAACAAATTAAAGTTCTTTTCTCACGACACCCTAAAGCTGCTGAGAGAGGTGACCAGCGCCTCTCTTGCTTAATAATCACACATAGAGGAAGGCAACCTCCAGAAAAATAAATAAATAAATAAATGCTGGAGTCAGAGAATCTGAACTTCGTTCTCTGCCCGCTGGATGGTTTCCAAAGATGCCAGAAACAGGACAGTCCTGAGCAATCCACCCGTGCATTTTCATTCCCCGGGGGGTTCCTTCCTGCCTCCTCATCCACTCTGACGCCACGCTTTCCCCACACAATGTGAGAGGGGACGCGCCAAAACTGTCGGGCTATTGCCCACAATTCCAGCCCCGTTCGCCCAGACCGGGTAAGAAAATTTGACGGCTCCAAGCTTGAAAAAGAGCTATTTCCAGCATTTCCCTCAAGGAACAGGTGGATATCTGTTGGAATTAGAGGCGCTGCCACCCTCTCGGTCAGGACCGAGGGACGAAACAAGGGAGTACAAGGGACAAGGCTCGGAGACACCAACCCTCTAAGTCCGGTAGACTTAATTGTTTAATGTTTTTAATGTTTTATATATTTAATGACATTTGTAAGCCGCCCCGAGTAGACGTTGTCTAGGGGGGCGGGGTAGACATCTAAAAAAATAAAAATAAAAATAAAATACCCCGTTTAACGCGTGCGGCAGCGACACCTACCGGGGACCGCGGGTAGTCCTAGTGCCCCCCCCCCCCCTCATGTCTGGTCTCTGGGAGGACCGGAACGCGGGAAAAAGGGGGATTCTTTTGCTCCAGAGTGGGGGCGCTTATTATTCACGTCCCCTCTGTTTCCCTCTCGGTTCAAACTTCAGCAAGCGGAAAACGAAAGCCAGGCGCCCAGGACGAGCTCTGCAGGGAGCCTTTCTGGTCTGGTGTGTTTCGGGAGGTTGGTAGGCGGAAAAGGTTAGGTCACCGGCGTCCAGCCTCTCCCGCCCACAGCTCCACAGGGGCGGTTGCGAGAAGGAGGGGAAGGCGAGGGAGTTCCCTGAAGCTAGTGGGGGAGTTGCGCTCTCTCTTTCCTAGTCATCCCCTCTGAACTACTACCGGAGTTCAGTCCTCCGTACTTTGGGGCCGGGACTCGCATGACGGAAGACAAGATGGGGAACACGCTCTTAATAATTCCTTTCTCCTAATCCTTATTAAACGTGTAATATTGCCCTGCTGCTTCATACAGTAACATCTCTCCTCTTTCCGTATTGAAATACATGTATAAGGTAGCACAATACAAACGATGTAACAAGTTTAAAAATAATAAGTAATTGAATGTATATGCTATCAAGTCACGCCTGACGAAAAAGAGTTTTCGAGGTAGATTAGATTAGATTTTTTAGATTAGGCATCCTTCAGTCTGGAGAGACTATGGTATCGTGCTCTGTATGGAGGTCTTGGAACAGCGTCTAGTGTGGCTGAGAAGGCCAATTCGAGAGTGACAATCCCTTCCACACTGAAGACAAATACAATCTGTATCCCGTCTAGCTCCCTGATTTGGCTGGTTTCGAGGTAAGTGAGATAATTAAGGAGTGGTTTTACCAGTGCTCCCCATCATGTGTTTCCATGGCTAAACAAGGATTCACTGTCACTCTTTTCACTACAACAGGCTAGATACTCTTTATCAATGCATCAGTCAATAGGAGGACTTCCAATGGGGCTGCCAGAGTGGACGTCTTTTCAGGCACTAGCTGGGACACACAAACAATCAGAACCACAGCCTCGGGTCTATGCTACTCTCCAGGCAAATATGCCAGCCCAGTGTGGTATAGTTCAGCTCATGCAAAACAGTAGATTAGCACTCAATGAATTATTACTGGATGCCTGAAGCTAACCACTACTGATAAAAGCAGTTACCTAGCAGGCCCTGCACCCAGTGACCTAAGGTGAGAGGTAGTGTCTAACAGTGAAAGATTCAAAAGCATCTATATCAAATGCTCATCCACTTTTTGGCTATTATCTCATTCCTCCCAGATTAAAATCAAAGAAAGGTTTTTTTTCAGACCATCCATGAATCTTGAAGGAATAGCAGAGCTTGTCAGGAGAGAGAAAGAGAGGCTGTGACTACACAAGAGTTTATCCAGCTTTGTAGCTCCTTGCTGAGACAATTGGAATTGCTCTTAAAAAAAATCAAATACACAACATTCTTGTTAGATCATTCCAACTTGTCCCTCTAGGGTTGGAGCCTATTGTTTATTTGGAATGATTAGAATTGGTCCAAATAAACACTGTTTTCCTGCAGAGTGGGGCTGGGTATGTGTTCTTCCTACACACCAGTGGTGATGTGTAGAGATGGATATGGTCTGGCCATGTTTGTGGATGGCACCTGCTGTCCTATTTTGAAATGAAAAAAGTCTTTAAAATTTTTTTTTTAAAAAAATATTCTGCCACTCTTGCACTGCATCACTTAAGTGTTATGTCACTTATTGATATTTAATTTTTGAAAAGGAGAAATATGGAGCTGAAACAAGGCACTCCATAAGCCGCCTCTTTGTGTGCACAAAAACCCATCATTAATTCCCACCCAAAAGCAAACAGAAGCAGGCTGTTTCCCAACTGACTGATGGTTACTGCAAAGGGATAGGAAGCAGAGTGAGAAGGGGACGGGCACATTGTGAACAAACAGATCAAAATGGAGTGATCCAGCACCAACACGTGGTTGACTAGATTGCAACTAGAAGGACTGCAGAAGCAAGTTCCTTGTGAACTGAAGGAGCGAGCTAATTAAGCCTCATAGTTCCAAACTGTTCCAAAATGACCTAGACTAGATTATCCATTCAGTTAAAAAAATAAGTCCCTTTCATCATAGATGTGTGTGTGTGTGGAATCTACATTTCCTCTAGCAAAAAGACTGGGAGACTATTTGGAGACACTTTTTAGAAACTCAGTTGTTGGGAAAGTGGAAGATAGAACATAAAACTAGTTACATTTTCACTTAGCTACGCACTGGCATTGGCTTCCCACTTTACAGTGCTCTTGGTGTCATAATGGCA
This sequence comes from Intellagama lesueurii, assembly GCA_037013535.1. NCBI lineage: Eukaryota > Metazoa > Chordata > Lepidosauria > Squamata > Agamidae > Intellagama > Intellagama lesueurii. The sequence goes on along the minus strand of JBAJHW010000003.1, from coordinate 245,856,391 downwards.
GAGACTAGAAATGTTACCCTTTTGTACTACGACATCCAAAAGCCAGTTGGATCCTGTGCAGTGTGATGCCATGACCTGAAAAAACTGTAAAAAGCTGGGTCTTAGAGTAGGCAAAGGGGCCGTGCTGACTGGCAGAGTCTGAGAGTTCTAATCTGAGATGCAGGTAAGGGTGGGGAACGTCTCTAAGACCTGACCGATACTGACAGTGTCATAATTTGTCAAAGAAGAACGCCATACCTTGTTGAACTGGTGCAGTGCCACACCTGCTGCTTTCATCAAGTCTTCAGAACTATCCCGCCAATTGCTTACATTGGCTACTAGTCCTCTGGTATAGATACTATGAGCCAACAATGAACTGGGTAGGTTTAGGCAGAAGAAGGTTACCAGAAACCAGCAACCTGAAACAAAATCAGTGACCACATATAAGAAGGGAGAAGGAATAATTTTTTTAATGATAAAGCACAAATCATATACCACATGTGACCTCAATAGGTAGTGATGACCATTTTCAGATACTGGGGCACATGATATTATACCTTGAAATAATTAACGTGGAGTAACACCCTGAGGCATAATATGTCACAGAAGATAGTACAAGCTTGGTCCATACCTCTATTGTGAAATTCTGATTCCTTTATTTTTGTGTAATGAAAACATTTGTATATTATTCACTTGCCCAAGGGCACTGAAACAGAGATGGATCTTTTAGCAAAGTCTTGTTTTCACAGGTGGTGGAACGTGGTAATTGCTTTCCACAAATCCCTTAGTTTTAAATTAATTTATTAATTTTTTTAGATTCAAGCATGGTCTCTGTCCCCTGGCCTTTCTTTCTTATACACACTGTTACTAGTTGCCATCTGACATTCACCTTCATCCTGGACAAGATAATCTCTTGTTCAAAGTGTTGCAAGGAGCACGCACACCCATTTAGTCATGCCAGACGTCTTTGTTAGAAGTTGGCAAAAATTAAAAAAAGCCAGTGATCTGAAGAAATTCTTAAAATTAGGTAGGCAAAGGGGTGTCTTGTGGAACATTGAAACAAAAACGCTCTCCTGAAATTTGAGAGTGTGGGCTTACGGAGGGCAGGGATGGTGCTGGAGGTGCAGGCGCCACTGGGCCTCTCAACAACTCTCCAAAGGCAGGCTGGCCATAACAATACGTGTAGTATCTTGAAATCTAACAAGTTCATTGACTCTAGGCTTTCATATACTGTAGCTCAAAATTTCAGGATAGGGGATCAGTGAAAGCAAGATCAACACTTATGGTTTAATTTTACGCCAAAGGCTCTCAGCACTTATTTCCAAAGTTTACCCTAGTGGAAACATACTGTATGAGCTGAGACTATAGGAGAGGGCTGCTGCACATCCATCTCTGTATTTCTCTCACCACTGGGTCTTACACCTGCGGGATGAGGAGAAAGGGTTCCTTGAGAAGTGAAGTGAGTGTTACACTAAATCCCCGAGCTCTGTTACATTTAGAGACTACAGCTCCCAGAATTCCTAGCCATCTTAGCACCTGGACTGTGCCGGCTACAAAGTTCTGGGAGGTGCAGTAAAAAAACGCGCGCACAAAGAAAACTTTCCCATCCTCTGCTAACAAGCTGGCATCAAACTTTCTGTCGGGCGAAAAGCAGCACATTTCAGATCCCTGTCGCTTTTCCGGTCCGTTTTACGGGGGGGGGGGGGGGCTATATCAAAACAAATGCTTTCCTTGTAACCATTGGACAAACCGGGCTCCAGAACACCCGTCTCGCCTCGTCCGGAACCAGACCAGACACCTCACTGCAGATTCCTTTCCAGCTTCATTATTCGCATATCGGGCTTCTTTGGCCCGGCGTGTGCGTGTGTAAGGGGAGAGGAGTCAGGTACAATCACTCACCTATGGAGGGGACGGCGGAGGAGGTGCAGGCGCTACGCTTCGGCATCTCGACGACTCTTCAAAGACAGGCAGGCACAAACTTTGGTCAACCTTCTTCTATAACAATACGACTTATGGTTGCTCTCCGAGGGCCGCTCAAGCCTTTATAAGCGAGAGACTTAGGGTTTCCCGTTCTCTCTCTCTCTCTCTCTCTCTCTCTCACTCTTCCTTCCTTTCTTTCTCGCTCTTCCTTTGAAACTCCAAGCTTTGGTGTTCTCGGGTTCTGGCGCATCTCAAGAAGTGGGATATTCTTCTCTCGCCCCACCTCTTTCTGCAATTGCACCACCGCAGATGAGTCAGATCACCATCTTCCTAACTTTTGGTGTGGAAATTTTGCACGGCACGTTTCTTATGAATCGGTTTCTTCCCTTAAAAAAAAAAAGAAGAACGGAACGGAAAGGAAAAACTAATTCCAACGTCGGTATCCCTAGCGTAAAAAAGGGAAAACCTTTCTCCATTCATTTTCGTGGAATTTCTTTTTAAAAATAAGTGCTGAACAGATCAGGACACTCGACGACTAGTTGTTGCTTCATCCAGAAAGTGTGTGAATGAGAGCTGAAACCCATTTGATACAGGAAATGCTCCTCTCTACACTTGAGATTATGTTGTTTTATTTTATTTATTCACTTATTTAATCGGCCTTTCTCCTAAAAGAAAGGATCCAAGGTTGCTTATATCACTAAAACACACAATATTAAAAAGTAAAAGCAGCAAATTATTCAAGTATTAAAGAAGAATTAATATTATATATTAAATGTTAGGTTAAAGCATTAGAAAAAACAGATTGAAAAGGAACAAAATATAAACAGTCAAAGACAATCAGTCATTAAGGAAGGTCTGCCTGAAGAGAAGGGTCTTCTCCTGCTTGCTTGGCCTCCTGTGGAAAGGAGTTCCAGAGTCTGGGAGCAGCAACATAAAAGGCCCTCTTTGTCTTCTCTTTCTCTTCCTTGTCCTTTATCTTTTCCACATTTATTTTAACCAAATTATGGTAGTTCCAGAGTTTCCAGTTGGTCTCCTTATTGTTGCTGGAAGTAGTAGGTGTACCAGAACTATAGCTGAATCTATCATTCTTCAGCTTCTTTTGTTCATGTAAGTCAAAGTAGGAGACATTGCACTTCAGCGATTCTGCTTCTACCTCCAAGGTTGGTTCTGGACAGTAGCATTGGGGAATTGTGTACTGGCCCCTTAGTAACTCTGCTGTAAAGGTGTCACAGGTCATGATCCTTCCTCAGTTCCATGTAATGTCTGTCTAAAGTGGTCGACGTTGAGGTGTCTCACCAGTATGTGGATTACATCCAATTCTATTTCTCAGATACATCTAAGCTTGTATCATTATCTGGATACAACGATGGGCTCAATGAAGCTGAACCAACTGAAACTGAATCTTTTGGTGGGTAGCTCCTGTTTTCAGGAGTCAAATAATGTACTTCTCGTAGATAGAGTGGTGCTAGTTTGACAGGCAAATATAGTCTGTGGACATGTCACTGGAGGCTCAAGTGTTCTCACCAGCAATGAGTGCCTGTTACTAGTTTCAGCAGCTACAGTATACCTATTTTTCAACATGCATAGCCTGTCCACAGTTACCCAAGCAGTGATAATTTCAAAGCTAAACAACTGTAATTGACTTTATGTGAAGCTACTCTTGACATTGGTGCAGAAGCTGTAGTTAGTACAGAATGCAGCAAGTAGGAACTCCTGTGTGCATATGACATTTTTGCTGCAGCTTTTGGTAAGAGCAGCACAAAGCAAGGATTGTATCCTTACTCTGCCATAGTTACACAACTAAGTATGAACAGAAAAATAATGTTGAGATGAATGAGACTATCTTAAGTCCATGTTTTTTGAACTGGTCATAGTTAAGAGGAAAATAGTTTGTCTAGGTTCAGACTTAAAGCCAATTTAGTCTAAAATAGAAACAAAGATTTCTATATTTCTCACATCTGTGTTGGAGGATGTATGATTTAGAACAGATGTGTTTCCCCTGGCCAGGCTAATGTATTTTTAAAAAATTATTAACAACTTAGGATAAGGTAGGGGATACAGAAGGTAAAGGGGGGATATGAGGGGGGGGGAAAAGTAGGGGGAGGAGAACACAAAATGTACTGCCATCGAATCTATTCATATTGCCATATCAACTCCACTTTCCACTTTTCTACTATATGATTGCCCTCCAGGTTATAACTTACATTTACATCCTAGTTTTAATCTATATTATTTAAGTACTACCTGGTGATTCGAGCCATTTATATAATAAATCCCATCGTTCAGTTGCCTTTTGCCTAAAGGACAGTCCTTTAGCACTTCTGATAAGATATCCATTTCTGCCGCTTCTTGTATCTTCTCAATAAGTTCCTCTTGTTCCGGTACCACCGATTTCTTCCAATTCTTGGCATAAAGAATTCTGGCTGCAGTGACTATGTATATAACTAAGTAGTTCTTTGTCTTATCTATATTGTCTGGTATAATATTCAATAGAAACAGTTCTGGGGTTAGTGGAACCTTACAAAGCAATATTTTTTGTAACAGAGTATGTACTCCTATCCAAAATTGCTTTGCTACTCTACAAGTCCACCACATATGATAAAAACTTCCCTCATGTGCTTCACACTTCCAACAAACATTTGATACATCTGTATAAATCTTTGATAGTTTTTGCGGAGTCATATGCCACCTATAAAACATCTTATATATATTCTCCTTGAAATTAACCGATTTTGTGAGCTTTACATTATTTTGCCATATTTGCAACCATTGATCAATATCAATATTATGTCCTATATTTTGTGCCCACCTAATCATACAGTCTTTGACTATCTCATCTTGCATTTTAATTTCTAACAAATAATCATACATTTTCTTAATTACTTTATCTTTTGAGCCTAGCAGAAGTTTGTCAAATATCGTTTGTTCTGGGTAAAAACCTTCTATTTTATCTTTTCTATACCTAGATTCCACTTGTGCTCTCGACCACCAGTCTATATATATATATTGTGTCTCTAACTCTTCTTTAGACCTTAACTCACAATCCTTTTTAAATAAATCTTGGTATCTTAGAAGTTTTGCTTTCGTCATAAGATTAGGTTGTGTAAAGGCCTCTATAGGTGATACCCAGACTGGTGTTTTTTGGTAAATCTGTTGGATGATCTTTTTCCAAGTCCCTAGTAGAGCTCTTCTTATCATATGCAGGTTGAACTGTTTCTGCTCTTTATCTTTTTTGTACCATAGAAAAGCATGCCAACCGAACTGCAAATCATGTCCTTCCAAATTGAGCAATCTATCATTTTCTAAGGTTATCCATTCTTTTATCCAGTCTAATACACAGGATCTATAATACAAAACCCAATCTGGGAAACCTGCATTCACTTGTATGGGGGGCAGCTGGTGTGCTAGAAGAAGCTGAACAAAGGCACTCCTGAGCTTAGCAGCCAGTTAGCCTTCAAGGAGCAATCTTGGGTCCCAAGGTGCTCCCAAGTGGAGAACCTGGTCTTTAGAGGGATTGTAATCCCACCAAGAAAAGCTTGTGTGACCCATTAGATGCAACTACACAGGGCAGGAATACTGAACTAAATTAGGTTGATTCAAGTTTTTAAAACCTGTCCCTGTCGATTTCTGCTGTTGAAATTGCTGTAGTGGTTCATATTGATAAAACAAATTATCCTATTGCAAGAGTCCACAGTACACTTCCTGATTTCATTGCTGCTTTTCTATTTTAAATGATGCATTGCTGCAGAATATTGTGATGGATTTTTAAGAATGCTGATGTAAATTCATTGTCACACTTTAACACACTGACCATGACTTTTAAGCATGTTCATGTATTCATGTCTTGACACCCTTTGACCATCTTTCTGAAATTCCAATCAGGATAATTAAAGAGTAGAAAAAAGAGATTTCTCCTTGCACATTTAGTTAATGCTTCTAAGGGCAATCAAGACATCTAAGATGGAATATTATGTATTTCCTAAAAAAATTAAGAACACAGCAGTGAAGACTCTTGTTTCAGACTTGGATTGTGGTTCAGTTTTCAGAGACCCCCTCATTTAATCTTTGGGATAAAGTTACAAGCATTATACTGTACCTGTAATTGTAAATTTTCCTCCATGGGTATATAGCAAATATTGGGTTTGAGATGATTTTAATCAGGAAATGGTATGGATTTAAAAATGTAAGTACATTTTCCAAATTATTCAAAATTGCTGTTCATTTAGCATCTATTGGAACAGTAGACTTGATTTTGATAGCATATAACCTTGAAGAAACTTTGGACTTAGTACTTGGACAGAGACAACCAGGGAACATCAAGTGTTTCCAAGCAGGGCTAGGAAAGAATTGTGTCTGAAATTCCCAAAAGCAGCTGCCAGTCAGAAGGTCACGTTGGCCTTTTTATTAGCTTCAAAGGACTTTTTTGATATGTTACACATTTTGTCGCTCCTATTTTCAGTATTGTTGTTTCGTTTTAAGTCCATCCTATTAGCCTATTTTACCCCCATTCCATTTTTTCTCAGCATAGGTCTCATTGAACCCTTCTCCTGTTAACTCTCTCCCCCTTTCTCTTTCTGCTCCATAGCATACGTATCACTCTACCATGCTTCTACACAGGCAACAGGTTATTTCAACATATTGTGTGGCAGGACTTGTCTTGACACGAGAGATTTTTATGAGTCCCAAAGTTTTAATTCTTTGGCAGCAGCCAGTTTGTTTAGGGAAAAGATAAACTGGAACAGACAATGATATAGGGTTGGGGAGACCTAAGACAAAGAGTACAAGGGTTGTAAATTTCTGGGGAATAGAAAGAATACTGTGGATGTATTGAGTTGTGATTGATGGGTTTATTCTCAGAAGAAGGGAGAATCAAAGATGAAGTTAATGGTTAATCTGGTCTCCATATTAGTGTTCAGAAATAAATCTCCCCCACCCCTTACTTAGAAATAGTGGTGACTGAGGGGGCTTTCCATGTCAGTAAGTAGTATCTAGAAATAAAATACACAAAAGATTTTGTAACAGTGGTAGGTGTGGTGGTGAAATATCTTGACTGTTCTGTTTTTGGTTGATGAAATTGGGAAAAATAGAATCACTGTAGGCAGCCAACAGACAGAAGAGACCAATTTTGGCTGGAATAAAAAATCCATTGCTGGAAAGTAAAAGCAGTGTATATGAAGTAAGCAGGCTTAGAGTCAAACTACACAAGAAACGTATCACATACTGTACTTGGAATTAGATAGTAAACCAGTTTTCCAATTGCATGATTCCCTTGGAGCTGTCTGGTCAATTAGACTTGCAAGTGAAGGCCATGTTTACCTCCCAATGACCAATCACAAACCAAAACAAGCTATTCTGCAGAATAGAAAGATGGGGGGGGGGGGAAGCAAGTGTTAGTAAAAACAGCTATCTTCAGCCACTTAAGAGAGCTCTGCTTCTCAATGCAGAGCTGTGTGCATTCTGTACTTTGACCCTGAGTTAGAAGGTGCAGGAGCAGAGAAACTGAAGGGTGTGGGATTAGGAAAAAGGAACCCAAGGGAAGGAAAGTGATGAGATCAGGGAAAAGAAGGAATCGAGTGGCTAATAAGTATTTGTGTGTCTGTTGTAAATGTGGGAAAAGCTCATACAGTGCCTAAAGAAGGGAAATTAAATATTGTTGGCCTAACAAATCATGAAGAAAGTGGATAAAAATGCATTTTAAGTTTAGCTTAACTTGATGAATGTCAATACTGATAAAAGGTTGATTTCTGAAAATTAAACTGCTTTATATTTAGAGATGTTGGCAAATATTTAGGTCTGAGTCCCAAGTCTGAGTCCGAGTCTTTGGTACCAAGTCATCCGTCCTAAGCCCCGAGAGGGGGTGCATGGGTTCTGAGTTGTGAGTTGAGTCCAAGTCATTGGGGAAAAAAAACTGAGTTGAGTCCGAGTCAAGTCATCAGTGTGACTTAAGTCCAATTGGACAGCAAGTCTCATAACTTGAGTCCCCATCCCTGTTTATAGTCAGATGAACTTTTTTAAGGTATTAAGGTAGGTACATGCTGAAGTACTCCGATGGCAATTTTTAAGGATGCCAGGTAAGGATAGTGTTTCTACTCTTTACTATTGCTGGCCTGTTTTGTACCCAATTTTGTCATAATCTCTGGAAGCTTCAATAGTTATTAATACTTTCAAATGTTGAATAGTTCAGTGAATTGGACACTTGGATGTGAAACTACAGGTTGGGAGTTTGCTTCCCCAATGTGCCCCCTCAGAAAAGAGCCAATGTGTAGCCTTGGATAAGCAGCACAGTCTCAGAGTGGCACCAGAATAAGGGACTGATACATGACTTCCAAGTTCCCCATAGCTAGAAAACCATGAAAAGGGTCACCATAAATTGGAATTGACATTATTTGTTGTTGTTTAGTCGTTTAGTCGTGTCTGACTCTTCGTGACCCCATGGACCAGAGTACGCCAGGCCCTTCTGTCTTCCACTGCCTCCCGGAGTTGGGTCAAATTCATGTTGGTAGCTTCGATGACACTGTCCAACCATCTCATCCTCTGTAACAATTACATGGTTTTCAGTTTGTTAGGAGATATGGACATTGTAGCTTTTTTTTGTTTTGTTTTTGGCCAGAAAACACATTTACAATTTACAAGGAGAAGTCTGGGCTTACATTGCTATATGTGCAAGATAGCAGTTTAATTTCTCTGGCTCGGTGTATTTTCCTCCTTCCTTGCTCCTTAAGGACAATTGAACATGTCAGGCCAAAGGTTACTAGATTTCTGACATTAAATTATTGCCTTCAGTTATTGCCTTTAGCTGTCAGGTTTGGAGACAAAAATGTTGAAACTGAGGCTATTCTACTTGGGGCACATCATGAGAAGGCAGGATTCTTTGGAAAAAAACCCAATAATGCTTGGAAGGATGGAAGGCAGCAGCAAAAGAGGAAGACCAAATACAAAAAAGACTGACTCTCTAAAGGAATCCACAACTGAGAAGGGTAGTTGACAGGATATTTTGGAGATTACTCATTTATAGTGTTGCTATAAGTCAGAGGCGACTTGATGTTACATAACAACATTTTCTGACTGCTGTGTCTTCTCCCCTCAATCTCTCCCTCTCCGTTTCTCAGCCTCTCGTTGGCTTCTCCCTCCCTCTGTGTTTGGATTGTCTCTCTGTCTCTTGCTTTCCTTCTGTCTTTGTCTCTCTTCATGTCTCCCCACCTCTCCTTCCCCAGGTACTTTCTCTATCTATTTGCTTCCTTTCTTATTCCCTCTTTCACTTGCTCCATTCTCTCTCTTTCTGAGACCTCTCTTCCTACCTGTCTCTGGCTTCTCTCCCCCACCCACACACCACTGCTCTTTCTCTTTGGTTCAGTCTCTCTCTGTGACATCTTTCTGTCTCTCTGTGGTTTCTCTCTCTCTCTCTCTCTGTGTGTGTGTATGTGTCTGCCTCCTATTTCTTTTTCCACCAGTCCTCTCCCTCTCCCACTCTGTGGCCATTCTCTCTCTCTCTGTTTATTTGTTCAAAGGTAAGGCTGAATGCCCAATCTATCATCCTGCCCGGAAGTAAGTCCCATTCACCTAAGTGAGAGTCATTGGTTTCCTGAATTACTGGCAAGATGTTTTGACAATGGGTACAGAGAGAGCATGTAAACCACACCTTATGAAAAATTTCCTATGTAAAATAAGCATCTTTACGATTCTCTAAACAAGATGGATCAAGTTCAAATAAAAAAAGCTTTGTAGCAGATATAATTTCTTTTTCAGGAAGCAGTAGTATACATTTGAAAAGTATTTATTTATTTATTTATTTATTTATTTATTTATTTATTTATTTATTAAATTTGTATCCCGCCCATTTAGACAGCGTCTACTCTGGGCGGCTCACAATAAAATAGAATAAAATCAATCAAATAATATCAATTTAACAACAGTAAGAATATCATTCAAGATGGAAGAAAGGGATAAAGGAAAAAAGGAATAAATCAAATAGTGACCAGAGGGAAGGCCTGCCTAAATAGCCAGGTCTTAAGTTGGCTCTTGAAAATACCCAGCAAAGGGGCCAAGTGGATCTCGGAGGGGAGATTATTCCAAAGGCGGGGGGCCACTGCCAAGAAGGCCCGGTTTCTTGTTTTTTCTTTCCGGGCTTCCCTCGGCGTTAGGCTCCTCAGCTGCCCCTCCTGGCTGGAGCGAGTGTTACGAGTAGATCTAGGTGGGAGGAGGCATTCTGCCAAGTATCGAGGTCCTAAACTGTTTAGGGCTTTATATGTGATCATTAACACTTTGAAATCAATGCAGAAACGAACGGGCAGCCAATGCAAAGCGGCCAGAGTGGGAGAGATATGCTGATATCTTCTCGTCCCACTAAGAAGTCTGGCCGCCACATTCTGCACCATTTGAAGCTTCCGCATCAATCTCAAAGGTAGCCCCATGTAGAGCGCATTGCAGTGGTCTAATCTCGAGATTACGAGCGCATGGACCAAAGTGGTGAGTGCCCCAACATCAAGATAGGGACGCAGCTGGGCAATCCGCCGCAGATGGAAATAGGCGGAGTGGACCACTGATGCCACCTGAGTTTCCATGGTGAGCGCCGGGTCCAGATGAATCCCCAAGCTGCGAACTTCATTCTTCGCGGTGAGAGTCACCCCCCCAAAAGAGAGTTTCCCAAACCGCCAATGGTGGGGCCACCCACCCTCAGGGCCTCCGTCTTGTCCAAGTTCAGCCTCAGCCCATTTTCCTGCATCCATTGCAGTACAGCCTCCAGACAGCGCTGAAGGGACAGAACGGCATCCACTGTGGTTGGAAAAAAAGAGATGTAGAGCTGAGTGTCATCAGCATACTGATGGCACGATGCCCCACACCCCCTGATGACCTCACCCAGCGGTCTCATATAGATATTAAACAGCATTGGGGAGATAATCGAGCCCTGCGGAACCCCACAATTGAGGCTCCACGGGGCCGAAACTCTCTCCCCAAGCTGTACTCTCTGAGGATGGTCCCCCAAGAAGGATCGGAGCCAGGCAAGCGCCAGACCACCAATTCCCAACTTGGAGAGCCTCCTCAGGAGGATACCGTGGTCGACGGTATCAAAGGCGGCTGAGATATCGAGGAGGACCAACAAAGACGTTTTACCCCTGTCGTAGCTACTGAACTTGTTATCAGCTGACAAAGAATGGTAGGAAAATGTATTCATGGGCAGGAATACTTTTTATATAACCCCCAAATTAAATCTTTAAAAGCACTTGCCTACTCTTTTCCAAATTTGGCATAGTGCAAGTCCATACTCTCTACAGTCACTCTGCTCAATATAGTCCTGATGTAAGAATCCATTAAAAGATATAACTTTTTGTTTGACCTGCCCCCTCCTATCAGAAATGGCTTATGGAATATTGTTTTGACTGGTCACACAATACCAGAGGTACATATAGAATATGTACACCTCTAATATTGAGCTGAATAAAATTTGTTCATTTGTTTGTGCACTGGTCACTTCTCTTTCTTCCTCTGTCACTTCCAGGAAACCGCACTACGTGTCAAGCTGTGAAATCAGAACAGGACAAAATTTATGTGATCTTTAGATTCTGACAATGTTACTGTTTCTGAATGGCCCGTCGCTGTGACTAAGCCACAAAAACATAAGTTGTGTAATTGGTTTTAATTGAATCATGAGGTCACACTTTCAGTTCTTGGTGTTTTGGAGAAAATGAAAACACATTCACTGTGATAGAAACCATTGTTAGATATCTGGTTATCAAGACAAACTTTTTATGTTCCATTTGGTTGATACCTGACTGGACTGGTTAGGAAAGAGCTTGATTTTGCAGATGTAGTTTCTTCAGAGACATTAAGAAAGAAAAATTGTCCTTCTGTATGTCATCCAAGGCTCAGGATCTCCAGATGTTACTTGACTGCAGTTCCCATTAGTTCTAGCAGCATGGTCAATGATGATGGACTGATGTAGTGCAACAACATTTCGAAGACAGCACCTTGTTCCTTTGTGACAAAAAATTATTCTAGAGGAGAAAATACAAATGTCAGCCAGGGCAGGGATTTTCCAAGGAGCAAATGTAGCATAGTAATATGTGAATATAAATGCTGTTTTTATGTAATGCCTTTGACCATGTCTACAGGAAGAAAATGCTGTTGTGTACAAGAAAAATGCCTTAAAATGAATAAATAGTTTTGTTTGTGCTATTATTATTATTATTATTATTATTATTATTATTATTATTATTATTATTATTATTATTATTATTATTATTATTATTATTATTATTTTTATTTATTTATTTATTTATTTATTTATTTATTTATTTATTTATTTATTTATTTATTTATTTATTTATTTAACTTATATGCTGCCCACACTACCCAAAGGTCTCTGGGCGGCTTACAACAATTTGAATGCAATAAAAAGATAACAAGATAAAACAATTATCCATATTTAGTATAGGCTCAGCTTACAATGTGGAAATAGCCAACAGATATTACAAAATTAAAGCATGTATGGTTTTAAAATTTACTTTTACAAAAGATTACAAAGCTGTCACAAGTTTCTTTTATGACATTTTAAAAAAAGCAATAAAAGAGGAATGAAGGTGAAAATTATTGCATGTCCTTGGTAAACATGCTGATACCATTGGGCTGCCAGTTTTGGGTGTTCCCTGAACAAATATGTATTTCCTTTTGAACTCCGACACACCCGCACTGTGTGTGGCAGACTGACTTGGTTTGTCTTCAGGAAAATGTTCTTGGTGATTCAAATAAATAGCGTCTGTCCCATCTTGCCGATAACTTAAAATATATATATTTAAAGAAATCTGGCCAATGAACGAAGGGTCTATTTGGATGATGGGACACAGACAGAATCCAGAAAACCACTGATTTCATTGTTGCAAAGTTTGATAAAATTCTGAGCAAAGGATTTCCCCCAAATAGAGCCATTATAATACAACGGGGAAAAAAACTTCCTTTGTTATTCTGGAGCAGTAGGAGCAGCCTAACTTTTCAAGTTAAATTGCCCCAGGTTAAAAAACAACCACCACCACAGTAGGCAAGATCTGTTGCATATGGAGTTGTATGACTCAACATGCCACTGCCAATGTCTACAGTGATTTCTTAACTTGGGGCAATTTACCATGCTACAGAAGAAGATTTTGTCCAATACATCTAGCAGGTTTCTATGTTAGTCTGCTCCAGCAAAAACAACACAGTCTTGTGGCACCTTACACGACTCACAACTTGCAAATGCAACTAACAAGTTTTATTTAGCATTAGGTTTTGGGGATTATAGCCTGCTTCCTTAGATGCAAGAACTGGGCTACGTGCATTTGAAAAACTGAGTACAGTCTTGAAAAAGGTTATGCAACTTAGAACTTGTTATTCTCTAAGGTGCCAGAAGTGTTTTGAGTTCTAAGAGATTTAATTCATTGTTTCCCCCTATTTATCAGCTCAAATGTAAATCCTAAGCAACAGTCAGTAACATGGGAGGCTCCCTTGATATGGAATCATAACCTCTGGTCCAGCTAGCTCAAAGATTCCCAAAGATGGAGAAGCTTCTTCTGAAGACTAGACTCAGCCTGAAGGTTGGAAATCGCCCCCTTCAGCCTGCCAGCTTCTTTCACTGTTTTCTCCAATAGGCTCTGGAGATAACAGATAGAAGGAAGGCTATTTAAATCCCAGAACCATGTTGCATGGAGCTGAGCTCTAACTTGCAGCTGCTCCTGGGTTTTCAGGCAATAACCTTTCTCATTCTTACTTGGACACATTAGGTTTTGCGACATTCTGCATGCAAAGAATCTGGCCTACTACTTAGCTACAACCTTCTCCCTAAAGAATCCTAGCCCAGAATCTTGTGGGCATTCCCAGCTAGACAGACCCATTGAATCAATGGGGTTTACATACCTTTTTGATTTCACTAGTTGGGATTATCTATTAGACTTTGACCTCAGGTTCCACCAAACGCTTGAGAATTCTTTCATCAAAATCTCATTTCTCTTCCAAAAACTGCTGTGACAATAATTTCATTAGTAGCTTATGATAAGTTAATAATTCACAAGCTGAATAGTTTCTTCTCATTTATGCACTTAATAGGGACAACTATTTCAATAGGTGTTCTATTAGTGGATTATGTTGGAAAGGTTAAATGCACGCCTGGCTTGAAAATAAGATTTATTTAGCACTAGCTTCTGGCTGTGCAGCCAGAGTTTGGGAGTCTGATTCCCCACTGTGCCTTGTGCACATAGAGCCAGCCACTGTGACTTTGGACAAGCTGTGCAGTCCCAGGGCATACCCAGAAGAAGAAAATGTTGAACCATTTCTGTGTATTTTCTACCTAGAAAGTTCTGGAGAGGGTCTCCATAGGCACATTATTATTATTATTATTTAAAAAGTACCAGGCACAGTCAATAAAAATTATAAAAACATTGACTGGTATCATATAACAAACATACGTTTCAACCAAAAACCTAAGTATTTGTTAAATATCGGCACAGTATATATGCTGTTCCAATATTGCCATTTTTTGTAGTTCCAATAGTGCTATTTCTGAGATCTGCAGCTGCTCATAATACAGTGGACCCTCGACTTACGGAATTAATCCGTATTGGAACGGTGGCTGCAGGTTGAAAAGTCTGTAGGTCGAGGCTCCATTGACCTACAATGCATTGAAAACCGATTAATCTGTAACCAGCCGTTTTTGGTCCATTTTGTTTGATTTTCCGGTCTGTAGGTCGATTCTCCGACCGCAATTTGAACCTAAATTTTGCGGCCAGAGAAGTCTGTAAATCGAAAAGTCTGCAGGTCGAGCCGTCTGTAAGGCGAGGGTCCACTGTACTGTGTGAAATTTCTTGATATTGTTTCCAAAGCCCTGATGACTATGAGAACCACTGAAGTGTTTTTCAAGTGAGATGTTTCGATTGCTAGATCTCTGTATTTTGTTAGTTTTTCTAATTCTTTGTTTTCAACTCCAGCATCCCTGGAATTGCAATGTCAGTCACAGAATCATAGAATAATGAAGTTGGAAGGGGCCTATAAGGCCATCAAGTCCAACCCCCTGCTCAATGCAGGGATACAAATCAAAGGATATCTGCCAGGTGGTTGTCTACATTTCTCTTGAATGCCTTCACTGTTGGAGCACTCACCACCTAGCGAGGTAATTGATTCAATTCCCTTACTTCTCTAACAGTTAGGAAGTTTTTCCTGATATTCAACCGAAATCTGGCTTCCTGTAACTTGAGCCCATTGTTGCGTGTCCTGCACTCTGGGATGATCAAGAAGAGATCCTGCCCCTCCTCTGTATGACAGCCTTTCAAGTCTTTGAAAAGTGCTATCATATCTCCCCTCAGTCTCCTTTTCTCAAGGCTAAACATGCCCAGTTCTTTCAGCCTTTCCTCATAAGGCTTGGTTTCCAGCCCCCTGATCGTCCTTGTTGCCCTCCTCTGAACTTGTTCCAATTTGTCAGCATTCTTCTTGAAGTGTGATGTCCAGAACTAGACACAGAACTCAAGATGAGGCCTAACCAGTGCCAAATAGAGGGGAACCTGTACCTCATGGAATTTGGAGACTATACTTCTATTAGTCAGTCAAATTTTATTGAAGAAGTCTATGGATCATTTCATCAATCATTCACCATGTACAATAACATTATTGAATTTTAAGAAGTATACTTCTATTAATGCATCCTAAAATAGCATTTGCGTTTCTTGTAGCCACATCATACTGTTGGCTCATATTCAGCTTGTGATCTATGATGATTCCAAGGTCCTTCTCTCTTGTAGTATTGCTGAGCCAGGTATCTCCCATCTTGTAACTATGTGTTTGGTTTCTTTTTCCTAGGAGCAGTACTTTGCACCTATCCCTGTTAAAGGTCATTCTGTTGTTTTCAGCCTAGTGCTCAAGCCTTTCCAGATCATTTTGAATTTTGTTTCTGTCTTTCAGGGTATTAGCTATTCCACCCAATTTTGTGTCATCTGCAAATATGATTAGCATTCCCTGCACCCCAAATCCAGGTCATTAATAAAAATGTTGAAGAACACAGGACCCAGGACTGAACCTTGGGGTACCCCACTTGCTACCTCCATCCAGTCTGAGAAGGAGCCGTTAGTAGTAGGGATGCCGTTAATCATCACCCTCTAAGTATGATTCTGTAGCCAACTGTATATCCACCTGACAGTTGTTCTATCCAGCCCACTTCTAATTAGCTTGCAAATCAAAATATCATGGGCCACTTTAGCAAAAGCTTTGCTGAAATCAAGATATACAATATCTACCACATTCCCTCTGTCTATCAGGGAGTTTACATTACAGTGGACCCTCGACTTACAGATGGCTCGACCTGCAGACTTTTCGATTTACAGACTTCTCTGGCCGCAAAATTTAGGTTCGACTTGCGGCCGGAGAATCGACCTACAGACCGGAAAATCAAACAAAATTGACCAAAAACGGCCGGTTATGGATTAATCGGTTTTCAGTGCATTGTAGGTCAATGGAGACCTACAGACTTTTCGACCTGCAGCCACCGTTCCAATATGGATTAATTCCGTAAGTCGAGGGTCCACTGTATCAAAAAATTAGATCAGGTTAGTCTGGCAGGATTTGATCTTGAAAAATCTGTGTTGGCTTTTTGTTATTACTGCATTGTTTTCTAGGTGATTTCATAGTGACCGCTTTATAATCTGTTCCAGAATTTTCCCTGGGATTAATGTCAGGCTGACTGGTCTGTAGTTCCCAGGTTCCTCCCTTTTGCCCTTTTTGATGATAGGGACAACATTAGCTCTTCTCCAATCATCTGGCACCTCACCCATTCCCCATGATTTCAAGAAAATAATAGACAGTGATTCTGAGAATTCTTCAGCCAGTTCCTTCAATATTCTTGGATGCAGTTCATTTGGCCCTGGGGATTTGAAGTTGTTCAGGGTAGTAAGGTATTCCTTGACTGTTTATTTATCAGTCTCCAGCTGCAGCCCTGTCTCGTCCACTTGCACTTCACGTTTGTCTGGAGCGTCATAGTCTGTCCTTCGGGAAAAGACTGAACTAAAATAGAAATTGAGCACTTCTGTCTTTTCTTTGTCTTCTCTTATCATGTTTCCATCTCCATTGAGTAGCTGACCCACTGTTTGTTTTCTTTGTCTTTTGCTATGCACGTACCTGAAGATTGTTTTTTTGTGTGTGCTCCTTTTAGTATTTCTAGCTAAGTTCAGCTCATTCTCAGCTTTTGCCTTCCTAATGTTATCCCTGCCTTTCCTTACTACTTGTCTATACTCTTCCTTTGTGGCCTGGCCTTCTTTCCACTTCCTATACTTGTCCTTTTTTGTTTTCAGGTCCTCTCTGAGCTTTTTGTGAAGCCGCACTGGCCTTTTTTGCTGTCTCTCACCTTTTTTTCTTGTTGGAATTGTTTTCAGTTGTGCATTTTTAAAGAAACTCTCACCCTTCTTGGAAGGACCATATTTGGCAGAATTTGCCTCCCAGATATCAGGATAACTGAAATCTCCCATCATTACTACATTGTGTCTCTTTGAAATTCTTGCAGTTTGTTTTTCAAAAATTTCATCTGCATCCTCTCCTTGATCAGTCGGTTGGTAGTAGACTCCAGTTACCATTCTCCTTTTGTTTTTCGCTTCAACTACATTGATCCAGATGCTCTCAATGGGACAACCAGTCTCCTCTTCATGTATTTCTGTGCAGGAATGTGTATTTTTGACATACACTGCAACTCCACCTCCCCTTCTATTCTTTCTGTACTTTTTGAACAAATTATATCCTTCAACTGCTGTATTCCAGTCATGGGAGTCATCCCACCAAGTTTCAGTTATTCCTATCAAGTCACATTTACCCTCCTGAACTAAGATTTCCTTCTTGTTTGTTTCCTATACTCCTGGCATTCATATATAGACACCAGAGAGTGCATGATTTGTGACCTACTTTTCTTTGTGTATTTTTATGAATATGATTATTAATTTTAATGTTATTATTGACCCCCATTATCACTGTTTGGTCCATTCCTCTTATTGTACATAAGGCTTCATCTATCTTTACCTCTGTGCTTGTGTCTCCCTCCCCCTTCCAGTTCAGTTTAAAGCCCTCCTGATGAAGTTCTTCATGCTGTGACCAAACACATTCTTCCCAGTCCTTGTGAGATGCAAGCCACCTCTTCCTAGCAGTACATCTTCTAGGAAGCTTAGCCCATGATCCCAAAAAACAAATCCCTCATGTCAACACCACCTTCGTAGCCAGTTGTTCACCTGGAGTATTTTCCTTTGTGTCATTTGTTTCCACATGTGTCATTTATTCCTCAGCTGTGCTCTGTTAGGAGTCAGCAATCAAAACAAGGATCCAGACAATTCTTTGTTCTATTACTACTATGTCTGGTGTGTTATGTTCAAGGTGTTTCGATGGCCAGGTCTCTGTATTTTGTTAGTTTTTCCAATTCTTTATTTTCAACTCTGACATCCCCTGGAATGCAATGTCAATGATCCAGACATTTCTTCATTCTATTACTACTATGTCTGGTGTGTTATGTTCAAGATTTCTATCAGTTTGGATCCAGAAATCCCACAAGATCTTGACTTCCTCATTTTCTTCCACCTTCTCTATCTGATGTTCCCATGGGTTTTTGGAGACTGGCAAGTTATATTTTTTGCATAATGACCAGTGCACTAGGCTTTCATCACATTGGTTTGGAGTGCTTGTTCTTGTGCAGCAAAAATCAAGCTTTCCGTTTCTTTCTTAATGGTCCCCAGTTTTAGTCATCAATATTTCTCAGGTGTTGTCCATGTAGTGGTTTATTTTTTCCAACTGTTTAATTTATTTTCAAATTGTTGTTTCTTATATTGAGGCTTTGTTTCTGTTGTTTTCAAAATATTCTCCATTTTCACTGCCTTAAGTAATTTTTCTCTGCTTGTACTGATATGATCATTTAGGCTTCTTTTTTTCTTCCTCTACTACCTGCTGTATTTGCAGTAATCCACAGCCTCCGATTTTTCGTGGTAAATATAATCTGTCCACATTGCTTTTTGGATGTTGTGTGTGATGCATGTTCTTTAGTTTCTGTGTTTTTTGATCCAATTCTTCTAATTCGTTTTGAGTCCAATCTATTATTCCAGCTGGGTATCTAATTACTGGAACTGCCTATGTGTTTATGGCTTTGATTGTATTTCCACCATTTAATTTTGATTTTAAGATTTTCCACAGTCTTTTGATATATTCCCTTTCTGTCAGTTCTTTAACTTTTGTGTGCACTATGTTATCAGCTTCTAGTATTCCAAGGTATTTATAATTTTCATCCCTTGAGAGTGATTTTATAATATTGCTATTTTTTAACTCTATTCCATCTAGTTTTTGGATCTTGCCATGGTGTATAGACAGAGCTGCACATTTCTCAATTCCAAATTTCATTTGGATATCTTCACTAAATATTTGTACTGTGTTCAGCAGTAATTCTATCTCCGTGGAACTTTTTGCATATAGTTTTAGATCATCAATGTATAAGAGATGATTGATTTTTCCTTCTTGTTCTAAAATATGGTAGCCCTATCCAGTTTTATTTAAAATTATTGACATGGGGATTAGTGAGATATTAAACAGCAGTGGTGACAAAGAATCCCCCTGAAATATTCCTCTTTTGATACTAAGTTCCCAAATTTCTTCACCAAGGGTTATTAAGACAGTTTTCCATTTTTCCATGTTTTTCTTGAGTAACATCTGAATGTTTTTACTAATTCCAAATTTTTTTAGGCAGGTGTTAATCCAGCTGTGTTGCAATGAGTCAAATCCCTTTTTATAGTCTGTCCAGGCCTTGCTAAGGTTTGTTTTTCGTCTATTTGCATTCTTCAGTATCATTTTATCAATAAGCAGCTGATCTTTTGTGCCTCTTGATTTTTTAAAGTTCCCTTTCTGTTCAGTTGGGTATAGGGAGTTTTCAGTTAAGTAATTATATATCGATCTTGCAAGCGCTCCTGTGAGGAGCTTGCACAGTGTTGGAACGCATGTAATTGGCTAATAATAATTGGGTTCATTGCCCTTTTGATTATCTTTTATTATCAGAAATGTGTGGCCTGTTGTCTTCCAGTCTTCAGTTGTAGAATTTTGAAGTAAATGGTTAAATTTCACTGCTATATGTTGATGGAGATTTGTTAGATGGTTTAACCAGAATCCGTGCAGCTCATCTGCACCAGGTGCACTCCAATTTTTCACAGCCTTTACTTGCCTCTTAATCATTTTAGTTGTTATTACAATATTGTCTATTTGTTTTCCTTGAGTTTCTTTACAAATGTCTTTAATCCATGAGGCGTTTTTGCTATGTCTGGTTGGGCTTTCCCACATTTCTTTCCAAAATTTTAGAGCATCATCTTTACATGGGCCTAATTTCTTTTGCTCTACATTTTCTCCTAGTGATAAATAGAATAATTGTTGATGATTTCAAAATTGCATGTTTTCTCTATATTGTTTAAAGTGTCCATCATATCTTTCAATTTTCTTTGATGTAGATGTTGCCTGCTGTTTTAATTCTTCCATAGTTTCAACAATTGTTTTCCTTTCTAGGTCATATATTTTGCATTTGTTGTTGTTTAGTCGTTTAGTCGTGTCCGACTCTTCGTGACCCCATGGACCAGAGCACGTCAGGCCCTCCTGTCTTCCACTGCCTCCCGGAGTTGGGTCAAATTCATGTTGGTAGCTTCGATGACACTGTCCAACCATCTCATCCTCTGTCGTCCCCTTCTCCTCTTGCCTTCACACTTTCCCAACATCAGGGTCTTTTCCAGGGAGTCTTCTCTTCTCATGGGATGGCCAAAGTATTGGAGCCTCAGCTTCAGGATCTGTCCTTCCAGTGAGCACTCAGGGTTGATTTGCTTCAAAATGGATAGGTTTGTTCTCCTTGCAGTCCAGGGGACTCTCAAGAGTCTCCTCCATTACCACAATTCAAAATCATCAATTCTTCGGCGGTCGGCCTTCTTTATGGTCCAGCTCTCACTTCCATACATCACTACTGGAAAAACCATAGCTTTGACTATGCGGACCTTTGTCGGCAAGGTGATGTCTCTGCTTTTTAAGATGCTGTCTAGGTTTGTCATCGCTTTCCTCCCAAGAAGCAGGCGTCTTTGAATTTCGTGGCTGCTGTCACCATCTGCAGTGATCATGGAGCCCAGGAAAGTAAAATCTGTCACTGCCTCCATATCTTCCCCTTCTATTAGCCATGAGGTGATGGGGCCAGTGGCCATGATCTTCGTTTTTTTGATGTTGAGCTTCAGACCATTTTTTGCGCTCTCCTCTTTCACCCTCATTAAGAGGTTCTTTAATTCCTCCTCACTTTCTGCCATCAGAGTGGTATCATCTGCATATCTGAGGTTCTTGATATTTCTCCCAGCAATCTTAATTCCGTCTTGGGATTCCTCCAGTCCAGCCTTTCACATGATGTATTCTGCATATAAGTTAAATAAGCAGGGAGACAATATACAGCTTTGTCGTACTCTTTCCCAATTTTGAACCAATCACTTGTTCCATATCCAGTTCTAACTGTTGCTTCCTGTCCCACATAGAGATTTCTAAGAACTTGCCATAGTTTGCTGTGGTCCACACAGTCAAAGGCTTTTGCGTAGTCATTGAAGCAGAAGTAGATGTTTTTCTGGAACTCTCTGGCTTTCTCCATAATCCAGCGCATGTTAGCAATTTTGTCTCTAGTTCCTCTGCCCCTTCGAAATCCAGCTTGTACTTCTGGGAGTTCTCGGTCCACATACTGCTGAAGCCTGCCTTGTAGGATTTTGAGCATAACCTTGCTAGCGTGTGAAATGAGTGCAATTGTACGGTAGTTGGAGCATTGTTTGGCACTGCCCTTCTTTGGGATTGGGATGTAGACTGATCTTTTCCAATCCTCTGGCCACTGCTGAGTTTTCCAAACTTGCTGGCATATTGAGTGTAGCACCTTAACAGCATCATTTTTTAAGATTTTAAATAGTTCAACTGGAATGCCATCACCTCCACTGGCCTTGTTGTTAGCCATGCTTTCTAAGGCCCACTTGACTTCACTCTCCAGGATGTCTGGCTCAAGGTCAGCAACCACACTATCTGGGTTGTCCGGGACATCTAAATCTTTCTGGTATAATTCCTCTGTGTATTCTTGCCACCTCTTCTTGATGTCTTCTGCTTCTGTAAGGTCCCTCCCATTTTTGTCGTTTATCATGTCCATCTTTGCACAAAAGGTTCCTTTAATATCTCCAATTTTCTTGAACAGATCTCTGGTTTTTCCCTTTCTATTATTTTCCTCTATATCTTTGCACTGTTCATTTAAGAAGGCCCTCCCGTCTCTCCTTGCTATTCTTTGGAAGTCTGCATTCAATTTTCTGTAACTTTCCCTATCTCCCTTGCATTTTGTTTCCCTTCTCTTCTCTGCTATTTGTAAGGCCTCATTGGACAGCCACTTTGCTTTCTTGCATTTCCTTTTCTTTGGGATGGTTTTTGTTGCTGCCTCCTGTACAATGTTACGAGCCTCCATCCATAGTTCTTCAGGCACTCTGTCCACCAAATGTAGTTCCTTAAATCTGTTCTTCACTTCCACTGTGTATTCAAAAGGGATTTGGTTTAGATTATACCTGACTAGCCCAGTGGTTTTTCCTACTTTCTTCAGTTTAAGCTTGAATTTTGCTATAAGAAGCTGATGATCAGAGCCACAATCAGCTCCAGGTCTTGTTTTTGCTGACTGTATAGAGCTTCTCCATCTTTTGCTGCAGAGAATATAATCAATCTGATTCCGGTATTGCCCATTTGGTGATGTCCATGTGTAGAGTCGCCTCTTGTGTTGTTGGAAAAGAGTGTTTGTGATGACCAGCTTGTTCTCTTGACAAAACTCTATTAGCCTTTGCCCTGCTTGAATCTTTCAAGTGTTTTAAGTTGCTAATGTCTGCATGTAATTTGTTTATTTTTCTTTCCAGCCAAATTTTCCATTCTGGAGTGCCACAAATGTTCTGGTTTTTTTTGTAGCTTGTAACCAAGTTCCATGGTTATTATGGTAGCTATGCTGTACATGAGCTGGTTTGTTTCCTTTAGCGTGTTGGTTGGGATTGTTCTGATGATAACATTTGCATAATTCAGTAGATCTTTTACTGGTTTACTTTGTAATTGGCGTAAATTGGGAAGCTTTTGTCTTTCTGTGTTCTGGCTAATATGGCTTACTATTTTTTCCCTCAGTGATGTTTGCCATTCTATCAATTCATAATTTCTGGGTTGTTCCATAAGTTGTTCCTCTATTGATTTGTTTTCTTCCACTATTGTGTCTACCTCTACCCTCCATTTGTCTTCCATATTGTGGTCATTATTCTGTGTTGATTTTGCCACCTTTTCTAGTTCTTGCAATTCCGGATCGGAAAACACTTTACTCCAGATGATAAACCTTCTCGGGTCCATTAATAATTGTTCAGTTACATCACTACTTGGGTGTTTCCTTTTCCAAATTTCTGTCATTCTTTTTTGAAAACCACGGACTGTTGGGTTTGCCTCGTAATAACGTTTCATAATTTCTCAGTTTTCGGTGAGAGTCCAGGTTTTGCATTTGTGTTCCAGTAGCTTTGCACTAGCCTGTCCTGGTTCCTCAATAGGGTCTTCTGAGCCCTGTAGCCCATTTGTCACCAGATGCCCAGGGGCTATAGCATCTGACGTGGTCCTTGTTGACCCAGGTGATGACCGATCTGGTATGGATTTCTGTTTATTTCCTCTCATCATAATTGATGGTTGGTTGGCACAGTTGGTCTGGCTTTTTAGTTGTGACCTGTCTGGCTTGGGAGACCATTCAGCATAGCTCTCAACCTCACTGAAGCACGCAAGCCCCTCTGCCTCAACAAGGCCTATGCCCATGGAGGGGATGATGATGATGAATGTAGTTTCTAAATATTTGTTATATTCTGTGAAGCAGAAATCCTTGGGAATGTTTACATGCAACTATATCTCAGTTTGGTGCTTCAGTACTGGGTGCATAACTAAAGGAAAGCTGATTGAAAACATGAGTGGAAATTTACACCAATGCCATCCCATGCTGGTTCCACCTTCATCCCTGTCTGCCATTCCAAAATACAAGCCTTTAATAAGGATTATATGTTGTAATTGTTGTTTTAGGAAGGTTTTTCTACACTAATGAACTTTCTCTAGAAATGTGAGACAGGAGGTGAGAGGGGTATCCAACTTGCTGGAGAGCCGTCCCTCCTCCGTACCGAAGAGAAGGAGGTGCAAACCCAACCTGTCCCAACTCTCCAAAAGACAGAGCAGCGTGAGACAAAGACGGACGAGCTAGAGGGGGAGATGAAAAGTCTGTTTATTGGAAAGGCTCAGGGTGAAACGGCGGGAAAGGAGCGGAAGAAGAGGGTGGAGATTGAGGTGGGAACAGCGGAGATAAAAAGGAAGGAGGAGCAGTTATCGCCAGGCTGGGAGTGGGTTTGGATGGAAGACCCATGGACTGGAGCTTGGGAGAGATTAAGAGTACTCAAGGAAGAGGCAGATTACAGGAAGAGAAGGGAGATTCCCCCCAGACCGTCCTATTGGGGAGAGGCCGAGGCTAAAGAGTGGAGAAGGAGGCTTAGAGAAGAAAAGGAGAAAGTAGAGAGAGAAAAGAGAGAGAGGTTGGAATGGAGGATAAACGAGATGAGGAGGAAGGGTTACAGGGAGGACCCTGGAAGGACCCAACACCAGAGGGATACCCCATGTGGAATGTTGACCAGGATGATGAGACCGTGCCCCTGCTGGAAGGTGCGACGGGACAGGCTATAGCTACCAACATCTTCACTGGCTGGGTCCCTGGAACTCCTGTGAGAGAAACCCGTTCTTAGATGACGACTGGAAGCCCCTTCAAGACCCGTTGTCGGAAGGAGAAAAACGTTGGAATCAAGTTATGGACACTGGTTATTTGTTAAATACTCCAATAAATATTTCACGTGTTCCGAAACAACAAAAATCTCTTGATTTCTTTGAGACAAGTAAGGAGCCTAGAATCGAACCCTCACAAGAAAGCTATATAAGAAGTTCTCTGTGTTATTCTTTTGCATTCTTCCCTTTTCAGTAATGTATATTTTGAAAGGAATATAAGGATGGCATTGGTAATTTAAGTGAATATATGTGATTCTCCTCTTTATTGCATTAGTTTTTCTCTCATTTTGCATAAGCAAAATAGTGGCCAGAATGTTTTTGCATACTGGTGCAATTATATTGATCCATAGTGGGTAGCATTTGCATTTAAAGTGCCATTTCAGTCATAGGTATTCCATGAAATAGTGCAAGATGGACTTACCCTGGCTATTTTAGAGTGTTTCAAATGTACACATTATTTCCAATCTATTTTACAATGATTGCTCACTACCCTTTGATTTTGAGGAATTATAAATTCAAGTTTATTGGTTGAGTTTTTGGCAATTTTAGTCTTAGCTCTAGTGGAAAGAGGCTCAGACTCTGTTTATTTTATTTTATTCATTTATTTATTCTATTTCTATCCCGCCCTTTTAGACAAAGTCTACTCCGGGAGGGTTCCACCAAACATTATAATTAAAACAGTTAAAAACAATTCAAAACAATAATGATTAGTAATGCTCAAGATGGGAAAACAGAAAATTATGATAAAAATAAGAATACAGTGGTGCCTCGCTAGACGATGTTAATCCGTTCCACGAAGATCGCTGTCTAGCGAAAACATCGTCTAGCGAAGCACGTTTTCCCATTGGAATGCATTGAAATCTCTTCAATGCGTTCCAAAGGGAAAACTCGTCGTCTTGCGAAATCTCCCATAGGGAAACCTCGTCTAGCGAGTGAGGGTCCCCGTCGGAATGCACTGACAGCTGCACTGACAGCTTTTCACCACTAGTCAGCGCATTCCTATGGGGAAACCTCATCGTCTAGCGAAAATTCCCCATAGAGAGACATCGTTTTGCGAAGCGCAGTAGCGATCGCAAAAAGGCATCGTCTAGCGATTTCCTCGTCCTGCGAGGCAATCGTCTAGCGAGGCACCACTGTAAGTCAAGTATTGACAGGAGGGAAGGCCTGTTCAGACTTTCTGTTTCATTTCCTAATTTGTGCTGCTGCCATTGACAAGTGTTTCCTAGAAAATCCTTGTGTATGGAGAGTGGGTTGGTGGTCTGCTAATATCCTGGTTTTACTATGCATTTTCCACTCTTTGAGTAAAACTGTTGCAGCTCTGGCTTTGGTGATTGTTTAGATTAGGAATTTATTTTCTCAACAGAAGTGAAAGTGGTTATAAAAGCATATGAAAGTGTGCAATCTTGAAAAGACTTTCCAGGGGCTTTTTGTTTGTTTTGTTTTTTGTAGGAAAAATAACTGCAATAGCTTTTGTTCATACTTGTATGAATGGAACTTTCCAGGGCGATTTCTGATATCATATGGGGGGCGGGGACAATGAGAAAATGATGGGATATGATTTATTACAGATAGGAACAAGTGTCCCATATTTGCAGGGTTCCCAAAGCTTTACCTAAGAGCATTGAATGGGCAACACATGGCTATGACACCCATGAAATTGTAGCAGTTTCTTGCCTTCCTATCCTATCCTAGAAGGAAGGTAGACACTCCACAGTGGAGTCTTGCAGAGTTCTGTGGTGCATAGTGATGTGCTATACCATGTCACACTGTAGAAAGCTCTTGCAGTTCCCATTCAGTTTTAGTGGCATGGCTTGCAACACCAAATGTTTCAGGGAGCCCTAGTGCAATCCCGACATGGCCAGATATCTGCCCACACTACCTAAGAGTTAATTGATCTTATCACAATGTCAGTGATGTGTTTACAGGGACATCCCTCAGCTCTTCATTTGCTCAGCATTTTAACAAGATGGGAGTAAAAACAGGGGGGGCCTTGAAGTAGCTTTTAAATTCTGAAAATCAGTGCTGCTTGTAAAATCATCCTGGCAGCAGCAATCTTCAGAAATTTAAAGACTCCCCTCATCTTGCAGCCCCCAACAGCTTCCCCACAATGAAAGGTATACCAACAGAGCCCCAGGACTTGGCAATGGGTGGATTAGAAATGCTTAACACCATCATTCTTATGCAGTGCAAATTATGCTACTAGATTTCAGCCAATATGCAATAACGTGACCTTTCTGGAAGGTCACATATTTGTTACAGAAGAGCTTCTGGTTACAAGGTGATTCCACCTTTCTTAAATGGACGTGAAATATTAAGCATATTTATTCAGAAGCACAGGACTGGAGCCCCAGGTTATATTCCTACACCCACTTACCTGGGAGTAAATCCCATTAATTAAATGAAACTTGCCTCTGAATACATGCATATAGAATTGCTGTATACATATGACAGGATTTTCACAGGTGAAGTTTAGAATTATGTTTGAGCCTCTGTCATGTTATGTATTTCAACACCTCATTGTGCATGTGGAAGAAACAAAGGGAAGTGAGTGATTTATAATGTGAATAATCATTCAGTCAGAACTGTAGCTCCTTATTACAGGCTTGACTGAAGCAAAACTTAGTCCAAGTTAATGTGTAGTTAAAATTGCAAAAGGGGTCTGAAAAATTATAAAGTTATAAATATAACTTGTCATATGGAAGCTGTACATTTCCCTCTCCTTCTGCAATGGCTGCTAAAAACATCATCACAAAATAGTCTAATGGGACAGTTTGCCCTGCTTTGTGTGCCTTGTTTAAGCAATTAAAAGAAAGATGAACAATGAATTTTTGCTGTAGAAGAATTTATTGATGTTACGGAATTCCTGTCAGATTCCTGGAACCTAGAGAAAGAGGAAGAATCATCTTAACATTCTGTGTCCCAATAAGAGTATAACCTGTAGGTAAGGTGATATTTGTTTTTGGTTTGTTCAGGTCAAATCCAATATGGTACATATAGTGAATAAATGTAAGATTGAGGGGGTGACTACATTAGCCAGTAACATGCACATTGCCCTGGAGTCGATATGGTTAGATTTGATGTTTTCCGTGACCACTACACAACATACAGCTAAATGTGAATCAACCCGGCCTTTTCTGTGTCTATTTGTTGCTTTTTGCTTTAGTTGCAGGGATATGCTCCCCCCCCCCCCCCAGCAAATCAGTTGACACTGTTTGTGTGGTTTGGATCGTGACAGCAATTTAAGGTCAATGGAGGTTCTGACTCAGCCCAATTCCAAAATGGATCTTTCTGATTCAGCTTTCCTGCGTAGTCACACCCTCAGTTTCATCTGAGTTGTGAAGTTAATTGGGCATCATTAAGGCTGTTTGTGTCCAGAGATCTGGCTGCCTCTTTGGACTGAGCCTGATTTGATCTAGGACTGCCTGAAACCTCACAATCCATTCTGGGCTGATATCCAGTTTTCTAAATAACTGGAACTCCCATTCACTTGAATAGGGACACACAAATGTCTATAACTTTGGCAGCATAGTGGTGATTCATTATACATCATTACAGAACTTGGCAAGACAGTAGACCACAAAGGATGCACCATGCTAAATTTCAGGCAGATAGCTTCTCAAAGGGCAAAATTTCCAAAACACAGGAACATGCTTCATCCTGAAGAAGAGTAGAGCTTACCAGCATTCATTCAGTGGTGCCTTTTAAGAAAAAAATAAAAGAAGCCCTATGCATCACTGCTGCAGCTTGACCTCCAGCTCATTTTAAGAATCGGTCTTTACATTATAGTTAAAGGTTTCTGACTGGGACTCTTTGATGCTGCAATGAACTCTCCATAGAAAATGAGTGCTAAGCTCGATTCTCTCAACAAAGCCCAATACAAAAAGACACCACCCTTCCACGCAGAACAAATAAATACAGAAGGGCAATAGAACAGACACTGATTAGATCAGATTGCATCATCAAGACAATAAGAAAAATATCAAATGACCCTGTTGAATCAGGTGCTTTTACTGATTCAACTGATTTGCTTCTCGGCCTTTTGGTTAAGATCAAGTGTAGTGTGTATGTGTGTAGTGCTTTTACTGGAGTTTAGCTCCATCTGGACAAGCCCATTGTTTCAGATTAAATCCTCACTTCTGAGGAGACTATTCTTTTGAGACAACTGCTTTTACTGGAGGAGCTTTGGTAAGATATGAATGATAGGTGAATTACATAACTGCAATTCATATGTTTATCTTGGAAGCTTTCACTTTTCTATTGTTTCCGAGCAGCATGTGAAGTACCTCTGTCTCGCAAAACCACAACAGTGAATCTGGGCTTCCTCTATGCATTCCACAAATGAAAGACTGAAGATATGCAAGGTCATGTTTACATATTAAAGATAATTGCCCAAGCAATTGATACAATGTGATACATTGCAAATATTCAGTTTAGTGCTGAATAAGAATTATGGGAATTGTAGTCCAACGTATTTGGAGAGCACCAGTTGAAGACTTTTCATATGTGTTAAAGGCAGAATCCTCAAAAGGCAAACCAAGTGGCTTATCAGTTAATACAAGTTGTTCATGATAATTGAGAATCATTAAAACACAGGTTTAATGGTGCAGGTTTAATCCGTAGTGACATTGGAAACACAGAAAACTGTCTTTCTTTATTTTATAAGTGAATATGGCATCAGTGACCTAATAAGAGAAGACGTATTTTAAAATTGATGTGAAGAAAGCTTTGTGGAAGTGAAGCATTAATTAATGCTCTTATTGGGTTCTATTTTACACATGAAGAATATGTGTAAAATGCCCAAGACATTTTACTGCTTAAGGGAAAAACAACAAACCCTGCCTCTAAGTAAAATCAAGGAACAACTACCTAAAGTCAGCCCAGTTATTTTATTACCTGAGGCAGAAAATCTCACAAGCACCTCTCCCTACCCATGGCAGTAAAAATATACTATTAACAAACACTTTGCTGGTCTCTCATGGCACCCAAAATCTACTGCCTGAAGTGGCTTGCTTGCTCTGCCTCATGGCACAGCCTGCTCTAGTAAAGTACATTTTATACCATTAGGTTGTCCTCTATTATACGTATACGTACCCTTTTTACAAGCTTCAGTAGCTATGATGTCTAAGTCTTTCTCCTCTATGCTGGAGTATTCACCCAGTCTTCACTGTCACTCTTCTCTTCTTCTCCACCAACTGCCTTGAATTCCTACTCTGTCTCCTTTACATCTCTCTTTGGGTGGGAACATTCTTTGGTGGACGTCTTCCTGCCTTCCTCACCTTCCTGTCCCTTCTGGTCCCTTCTGCAGCTTGGTTCCAGAAGAGTAGTCACACCTGGGTAATATACCAAATAAGGCCACCCAATGCCTGCTGCCCACTTACTGTCTGATAATTAGCTGAAATGAACTCTTAGACTTATTTACTGTTAAAAGTAACCACAAGGTGGGAACAACTCCATTAACGCCAGCTTGGAACTCACCAGTTCCTGAATCATGGTGACATCCATGGAAGACTCCACTGCTGCTCTGTTGGTTCAGAACTTTATAGAGAAAATGCTTTTCTGCTCATGTTGCTGGTAGTGTATGCTGGAGGCCATTCATGACGTATTATTTCTGGAGGCAGCCAGTTCTCAAAAACAGTTCCCTAACTTTTAAGAAACCATTATGCGAAATTGTGAAAAACAGACTTAGAAGCAACAAAATATAAACTATTCCATTTATTGTCTTCTAGAGAATCAGTTACTAAGGGAAAGCCTGCCTGAAGAGAAAGGTTTTAATGTGCTTGCAGAAGGACAGCAAAGATGGGGCTAACCTGGCCTCTTGTGGGAAGGAGTTCTGAAGTCTCGGAGCAGTGACAGAGAAGACCCTCTCCCATGTCCCCACCAAGCACACCTGTGTGGGAAGTGGGACTGAGAGAAAGACTAAATAAGGCTAAATAAGGGTTCCACTGTAATAAATGTGTTCTGTCTGCAGTCTTTGGATAATTCCATCAGAGTCCAGATGGTAAAGAGGTTGGAGAGTTGGATGAAGACTCAGGAAATTCAGCTTGAAATCCTCACTTGGACATAAAACATGCAGGGTGATAATGGGGCCTGTGCAAACTCTTCTGCCAACTGAGGCAAGTAGAGAAGCAGTAGCACCATGTACACAGCACTCACTGGTGATAAGGAGCAGGAGGAGCAGAAGAAAGAAATGGAGGATGGTGGCACAACCTCATAGCCAGTCAAAGAGAACAGAGGTGGAGAGAAAGACACGAGTGGTTAGGGCAGTGGGCTCAGGTAGCAGAATGGCTGGTGATGGCAGTGTCTCCAGGCGAGGAACACCCTGTCTTTAGCCAGTCACACTCTGCCAGCACAATCTACCTCAAAAGATTTTTGTGACAATAAAACGGGAGGTGATGATTTATGTCCTTGCCTTGACCTCATTGAAGGACAAATGAGATATACATAACGTATAAGTAAGCTATAATAAATCATCATTCTTACTTTACAGTTTCATTTATGTGTGTGTAATTCTACCAATGCACATTACAGCTATTTTCATATTTTAATTTGATTCATAATTGCTGTGGCCAGTTCATCATCCGGTGGCCAAACCCCTGGTGGTGGGTCATTTTATTGCTTTAAAGAAATATATATGTATTCACTTATGTGTATCATGTGTAAGTGCACAGACAAACTAACACTGAAAATGCAGGCACATACGGCTACATATACTGCTACCAGGAAGTAGTGCATTAAATAACCCAGCTATGTAAAAATATAGTCAGAGGCTCTTGCTGCATGACTAATGCATGATGTACTTATAATAAGTCATGCATCTAAAATGCACATTAAGAAGGTGGTCCTGGGGAGCAAATGAGGGAGAAAGTGATCACACAGCTTGTTTCCTGAGAAGGAACCGTATTGTGGTTGTAAAATAGAATTAGATTTACAATACTGAAATGAAGTCCATGAAAGTGAAAGATTGGGCCTTTCCCATAAGTCTTTCTTTGCCCTGATGTGACTTTTTGGAGTATAGTAATTCCAAATTAATGTCCATCAGATCAGATTAGAATCAGCCTTGCAAAGAGTAGGTCAGATGAGGTTTTTAAAACAGCTCATACACTGAAATAGTAACAGCTGAGAAAGAAAAATAGGTATAAACCATTTGAGGTTGCTACACGAGGGAAAGGATGCCACAACTTCCATCTCACCCCCATATGATGGTTGGAAACTTAAAAAATGGGACAGGTTCATGGAGAATATAGCTATCAACTATAGCTATAACAGTTACCTAGTTATGTTAGCTATATATTGCCTCTGGATTTGGGTGCAGTTTGGATTTCGATTCATTATCTAGTTATGATAGTTATAGATTTCCTCTGGATTTGGGTACATTATCTGTATGCCTGCTGCTAAGGTACACCAATGGAAGGGTGTTGTTTTGTTCATGTGGACTTCCAGTAGGCAGCAGGTCCCACGTGCTTTCTAATATTATTAATTTCCTCCATTTCCCCAGGAAGTCATTTTGGCAAAGTTAGGGTGGGTTGACCTGTTCCCTTTATCTTTTCCCAGCCAATATTATAGAACTAATTCATATAACTGACTGTTGCTCCATTTCTGGGCACAGTAGGCATCTTTCAGTCTCGAGAGACTATGTTCTGAGTACACTATGGTAACGTGCTCTGAATAGAGGTCTTGGAACAATGTCTGGTGTGGCTGAGAAGGCCAATTCGAGAGTGACAATCCCTTCCACACTGAAGACAAATACAGTCTGTCCCCTGTCCAGCTCCCTGATTTTGCTGGTTTTGGGACTGCCTCTTTGCCTCGGCCTGCTGGACAAGTGTCTCCTCAAAATGCGAGAGGCCATGATGCACTGCCTGCCTCCAGGCTGAATGCTCAGATGTCAAGGTTTCCCATCTGTTGAGGTCCATTTCTAAAGCCTTAAGATCTTGCTTGCAGATATCTTTGTATCACAGCTGTGGTCTTCCCGTGGGCGATTTTCCTGCACTAATTCTCCATACAGGAGATCTTTTGGAATCCGACTGTCAGCCATTCTCACGACATTCCCGAGCCAATGTAGACGTCACTGTTTCAGTAATGTATACATGCTAAAAATTCCAGCTTGTTCTAGGACTACTCTATTTGGAACTTTGTCCTGCCAGGTGATAGCAAAAATGCATCGGAGACAACACATATGGAAAGAGTTCAGCTTCCTCTCCTGCCGTGCACAAAGGGTCCAGGACTCACTGCACTATAGGAGTGTACTCAGGACACAGGCTCTATAGACCTGGATCTTGGTATATGCCGTCAGCTTCTTATTAAGCCATACTCCCTTTGTGAGTCTAGAGAACATGGTAGCTGCTTTGCCAATGCATTTATCCAGCTCGAAATCTAGGGAGAGAGTGTCAGAGATCGTTGAGCCAAGGTACACGAAATCATGAACAACCACCAATTCTTGTGTAGAGATGGTAATAGAGGGAGGTGAGTCCACGCCCTGGCCCATGACTTGTGTTTTCTTCAAAGCAAAGGAAAAAAAAACAAAAAAAAAACATGCTGCTTATATACCGCCCCATAGTGCTTCAAGTGCTCTCTGGGTGGTTTACAAGTTAATTATGCAGGCTCCTCATTGCCCCCCTAGCGAGCTGGGTACTCATTTTACCGACCTTAGAAGGATAGAAGGCTGAGTCAACCTTGATTGAACCCCAGGTGGTGAGCACAGTTTGGGCTGTAGTACAGCAGTTTAACCACTGCGCCACGAGGCTCTTCAGGCTGATTGTTGGAGGTCTTAGCAGAATGGGCGACAACAGCTGCATCATCGGCGAAGAGGAAGTCCCGCATACATTTCAGCTGGACTTTGGTCTTCGCTCTCAATGTAGAGAGATTAAAGAGCTTTCCATCTGATCTTTCCATCTCATCCAGCATGTTAAAGAAACCTATAAACTACCACAATCCTCTAGATTCAGTCCCCAAGGAGTTGATGCAAGGAATACACAAACAATGTTTTGCTCTGAGAGGATTAGTTTTCTTAGCTTTGTTGTCATCTGCTTCAAAAGGTCCATCACACGAACCACCAAGCAAACATTTAAAATTTTAGGAAAATGACTTTTAAAGGAGCCATTACAAGACACAAGCGTTGCATTTGAGAACTGCTGAATTCCACGCTTGACTGGAGTGAAGACTGAAATACAAGACCATGGCTAATGGCTTATGTTTTAAAGTTCATAAACTTATGTATTGGTTGTTTCAGTAGCTGTTTTGAAGATCCAAATATGAACAAATCACAGTAAAAGTTGTAAAACAATAAATTGCTTTTGTAGGGGAAATGTATGTGAAAAGGAAGCATAGAAAAATATGTGTCACTGCATACTTGAATTAAAACACTCTAATCATGTGAGCACTGTGAGAACTTCTGTGAGATTGCAAACTCTCATCTCTAAACCAAAGATTTGTGGTTATTTTTATTGCACAAAATGTAAGGATAAGTGTGTATAAGTTGACTGCAATTCTTTCACGTAATTAGTATTTTTACAAAAGTGGTGGCCATGAGAAAAAGCTGTGGAATCAGGCACTTGTTAAAAGTTATTCTTATTTTCTGTCTATTCAAAATTAGTCTACCTACCTCTTATTTAAATTTATTTATTTAAATAAAACCCTTCATTTAAATCCCTTATTTAAATTTACTTAATAAAATTTAATTATTTGATTACTATGGATTTAGGAATTATTTGATTGACCTTTTTTGAAGAGGTTTTGTTTTTCCTCTTCATCTTCTTGATATATTTAAGAAGACTTCTGCTAAAATTTATCAGGTTACATCACATTTATTGCATCATGAGAAGAAGTCTCTCATTTGACAGAGTGGATACTTTGCAGAAGCCTGTAGTTTCCTCTGTGGTTAGCTAATGGCTGGAAGAAGTGAAGTTCATGCAGAAACTGTGGGTCACAATGGAAACGAACGAGGAAGGTGCTGTGCATTTCAACCTATGATTTACTTCACGAGAATTTGTTTTGAGTTTATGGGGCTGAGAATGGAATTCTTTTGAAACCAATAGTATGTTTACAGAAATTGAACACACGCTTCAAAACATACCTTGAAATAAGACATTCCCTCCTCACATGAGTAGCCAACCTGATACAAAGAAGTTCTGACTTCAGGCATTCACTGGAGCAGATATTGAAGAATATTACAAAAGCTGTACCCTGATGGGTTAAGCTCTCAGTAGTGGACCTTACATTGGCCAACCTTTACTCTTTGGTAAATGTGGGGAACCCATGGCCTTCCAGATTCTGTTGGACCCATCAGTCCGAGGCAGTCCGAGGCACCATAGCCTTGGGTCAAGATCATGGATGGGGGAGTTATAGTCCACAAAATCTCAAAGACCATAGGTCCCCACCCAAGGCCTATGCAAAGCCTGCAAGGATTCTGGCCACTGTTTCTTAAAGCTCCCATTTAATAGACAATGGCCAGAATCCAGATGAATATTTATGTGAGCATATACTTAATGGCATAAATTTCAGTGATAAATTGTCACTAATTAAGAGGTTAGCACTTGCATTTCTTGCTGCACGCCCAGTCCCATGACTGTTGAGCAACAAGAAATACAGGCACCGACTTCTCAACTACCAGCAATTAATCTGATGGGATTTATACTGCGGAGCAGATTGTAGGTAAAAGGGGGAAGGTACCCCCAGAGAAACTGCTTTGGATTAATGTAATTATTATGTGCATCCATAGACCAATTGCCAGCCTTAGATGAAGGTTGGCTCAGGACCGTAATGTTTGAATTCCCCAAAAATTCTTTGTCTTGTCCTTTATTTGGCATTGCACGTCTCTCCTGATTTTAATCTCTGTAGGTGTAGAGACTAAGAATGCTGAGAAATGCTTCTGCTCTCACTTGCTGCCCCTTCTTAGGAGGAAATGAAATTTTTTAGCTGGACCACAAGAATTGCATGTAGTATTTTTGACTCATACTTTCTTTGTATTGCCTGCAAAAGTGAAAATAAAAAAAAACTTTTTGCCAAGGCAAACGAAGAGCTGAGATTGGTAGTTTCAGTTTTTAATTCCTCCTGCACCAGACACATGAGCTAAAATACCCAGTCTAAAATAGTGTACGGAAAACCTACACTGTATGTAATTAGGCCACTGTTTGTGTTTTCCCACACTTCCAATAACTGCAGCACTCTTTTTCCTGTATGCATCCCTGTTCTGGGCATTGCTCCAGAGTGAAAGGAAGCAATCTCAAAGCAGAAGGATAGAGGAAAGCTGCTACCAGCAGTTTCCCCTGGAGGCAGGACTTTCTTCTGTGCATCTGCATCAGAAGGGATTAAATTATCCAGCCATACTGGTTTCTGAGAACTATCCCTAGCCAAAGAAATTTGGCAAAATGCAAGACCAGGGTTTAGGAATAAGTGACTTTGGGGGCGACTACATTGGCCCTCTGCCTTGCAGTTTACATTGGATTAGGCACAGATGAATTCAAACCAAAACTCATTGTGACTACATGACATAAAGCTCAATGCAGGGACCCCTGTTCCAGAATCATCTTTTTTTGAGTGGAAAATCATCTTTTTTAATTTAGTCGGCAGGTGTGGTTTGAATTTGTTATGATTGGGTTGACATTGCTTTTGTCCACTTTCTGCTAGTAATTATCTGATCTAATACTTATAGGGATGTCAGTTCCCCTCAACTAAGCACCCCTAGTCTCCACACAGTTTTTCTTTTAAAAAACAAGGTTTCAACTCAGTGTTGGAACACACTATCACTGGTGTAGGAGAACCAACCAAAGAAACAAGTGAACCAACAAACAAAAAGATGGGTGAAAATTGCCAGTTAGCACCTTGTTAGTTTCTGCTGTTGGAGCTCTGTGCAAACCAAGCTCTCTGCCTTTGCCCTGCTGACTCCTGCAAATTGTCATCTGGATGGCTACAGAGATTCATCCAGGGAATTCCAATTGGATAAGCAGCAAATGTACAAATTGTGTTTTCTCCACTGCATAGTCACAGCCATAGACTCTTTCTGAATATATGCCAACAAGGGAAGATAGCACATAGTTGGATATTTACTAGTACATCTTCAGGTGATTTCTGACTCTCAGTCGCTAAAAGTAACTATTTTAAAAGTTTATTCCCTTCCAAATTAGATTACTCAAATTAAAAACAGCTGTGGGAATGAGAAAAGTGAGTTAATTTTGTACGGGGATAGTGGAAAACAAATCTCATGTTCCTAGGTTATGAGTTTGCCTTCCTATGTGCTATTTTGTGTGTGGCTCCAGTTGGTGGCCATTCTTCCTGGAGGGGAAAACAATTAGATCTCATATTTCTTGTCTGTCTTCCCTGTCCAGAGGCAATGATAGTCCCAGAGGCTATGACAGGTTTATGAAGACAAGGTTTTAACTTAAGGAAGCTTAGATTCATCCACATGAATCTTCCTGAGTCATAGAATTAACAATGGAACTCTTGTTTCTGGCCTATTTTTTTTTAAAAAAAGTTAATAAACAACTGGTGAGTGCCAAAGACAGGGTCTTCTCAGTGGCAATACAAGCATGGAATTTTCTCTTTAGGAAGGTCCAATAAATGTTACCTTTTTAAAGGAATGCTGAATTTAAAAAGAAAAAAGCAAGCAAGCTAGAATGTGTATTATGAATAGTTCTTTGCTGTTTTAATGAATATATTGCTTTATACTAATTTTAAGATTATATCATTTAGTGTTATTAATAATAGTTGAATGTGGTACAGCCTGTTACAACCAGTTAAACTGAATAACTTGAAGCATGTTTTACTTCCGTTTCACAGACTAGTAATATTTTAGATTGTAGCTGATTATTTCTGGTTAAATTGCATTATGGATTAGGATTGGAATGGCATGATGTGGATGATTGCCAAAATAATGGCATGCTATTTTATTATTTATTGATTATATCAGATCATCATGTTATCAACTGAGCAGAATTCTTTTGCTAATTTATGCTTTATTAGATTGCAGTAAGAGTCTTGTGCAATTTCTGTTTGGTTCAACAATGCATGTGGGGAGAATTTACTAATGGAGTTATCACATGTTAATTAGTGTGAAGGAAGAAATACCATTTTAATTTTATTCAGGCATTGCAGTGCCTTGGAGTGGCCATGTGGTTGCATCTTTCTATACTGAGCTGGGTATCCATGTGTTTCCATTAATAGGGCTGAGTCCTGCGATTGATAAAATAGAGTCCTCATCACTCCTATAATCTTTGAAGCCATTCATTCTGCTTTCTGACATAGTAATTCTAGGTTTGTGTCCAGATGTGCATGATTTAAGCAACTCATGTAGTGTAGTGTTATTATTTTTCTGAAAAATATCTGTTTCCTCCCATTTGCTAAAAGACTTCACTGTCAAGTGGGCAGTCAGAATGATGTTCTGTTGTACCTGGTAATGCTTCCTTGGGATTCTAGTTGGGATTTATTTGTTCTAAAACTGCTGCTCCCCCTTTTGTATTTCACATTGATTTTGAAGATACACTTATACCATTCATATTTTATTATTTGGCCTATAACATTGCTAGATGAAATAGACAGCTGTGAATTTTTAGTAGTTGGAAACATGGAGCAATAGCTATAGCTCTGATATAAAATGAAATATTTATAGCATAATAAACACTGGGCTGATAAAATGATGTTTTGACTAACCTATCTAACAGCGGATGTCTAAATGAAGTTAAGGGCCTGCTGCTTGCACCTATGCCCTATACCTGCATCTTATCTTCCGTACTATTATTTGTTCTTAGTGTATTGCCCTCTTTTTTTTTTATCATATTCAGAAAACTGAAGACAACTGCACATGATAAATTTAAAGCCCAGATTCACTATCAGAGTACAGCAACTAGAGATGGGGGAACTTACTTTACAGTATTTTGAGACCTGTAGGCCACTTCAGTGAAAGACAGAACAGTAATTCCTTGTTAGAACAGCTGCACTTGCTACTGGTCTCTTTCCAGGCACAAGTTGTTATAACAGAACAATTGGGTCCTTTCAAGGAGAAAGGTAGTGCAAAAATAGTTTAAATGAATAAATATGCGGCTTCGGTGCAGGCTATTGGAAGAATTGCTCTTTCCTCTATGAACTTCCACATATCTTAAGAACTTTGGTGAAGCTCATCCTACTATTTTCATATTTTCATCTAAACCAGTGAGAACCCCTGTTGCTGCTTCTGCTTCACTCCGCTTGCTCTGTTGCAGCTTTGATGCAAACAATGCTTCTAATCTGCAGTTGTTTACCCTCAGCTACCACATAGCTACCTCTGATTATCCTAGTTTCTGTAGGTTCACTTCTTTGACCATGGTGATGTGAATTACTGATCTAGATTGGTTGTGGGTATCCACATCACTGGGGGTCTTATATGTTTCCTGTCATTGTTTAAGGCAGCGGTCCCCAACCTTTTTGGGACCGTAGACCGGCTGAGCCTCTGAGGAAGGCGGGGCACCCCCTGTGCTTGCGCGGGTGCGCGCGGGCGCTCTCGGGCACATGCACGCGCTCCTGGGTGCATGTGCGAAGCGGTGGGGGAGCACGTGCACGCGCACCAGCGCTGGCATGAGCGCTCTCCCACCCCTTCGCGCATGCGCAGGAGCACCCACCTGCGTGCGCGCCTGCCCACCCCTTCGCGCGGGCACATGGGCGCATGCATGAAGGGGTGGGGGAGCGCTCACGCCGGTGCTGGCATGCGTGTGTGTGCGCAAAGCAGCTGTGGGGAGGGGAGTGCGTGCGGGGGCCCCCCCCCGGGAGGTCTGTCTCCACGGCCCGGTCCGGCTCAGGCCACGGACCGGCACTGGGCCACGGACCGGGGCTTGACGACCTCTGGTTGAAGGGACAACCATTAAGTGAACTCCCACAATTCCACTCAGAAATCCACCTGCTCAGTTTTCTGTCAATGCTACTATTATCCTTCTCACTTCCCTTCTTTGCAGGGTTGCTTCAATTCCCCTCCAGCTCATAATTTAAAAGAACTATCTCCAGCACACATTCAAATGATAATGTAGAACAGTAGAACCATGAGCACAATGCTTACAATAATCTCTTTATCAGGATCAGGAAGTGCTTCCACAAGAGCAGGTCCTGGTGAGAGTTGTATGCCCCAAGGTGTTTTGAAAACAAAGGTATTGCAAGCCCCAAGCTGTTGCCCAGGTAGAACAATACCTTGAAACTGAAAGTGACATACCTTGACATGTGACCAGCCAAACATCACCCCTTTAACCTGAAGAAAATGAATGGAAAGCAATTCTGTGGATTTTCAGCATGTATTAGCCCTACAGTGTGAATCACAGTGACTCAATGAGGGATCAATAAACTTGGTGTGTGTGTAAGAATGATCCCAGTGTAGATCTGACCTTGATGAAGACGTAAAAGAGCATTTTTCAGTTGTTGCTTCCAGGCTGTGGAGTTCCCTTCCAAAGGGACTAGTCTGACTACCTCCCTGTTGTCCTTCTGTCAGGAGGAGAAGACCTTTATGTTCTGGCAAATTTTGGCAACTATCTTGTTCCTGAGGAAGAAGCTTTTATTGGGATATGTTTCCCCCCCCCTTCTTTTACCAATGTCCTTTTAAATGCTTTAGATTATTTTAAGATGATAGTATGGACAGTAGTGGTTGCTTTAAAATGGTAGCATTTCTAACACTATAATTTATAACTAAATTAACTAAAATTGTTTTTAAATATCTTGAAAGGTGCCTTGAGTCCTTCTACTGGGAGGAAATTAAATACATAAATAAGTAGAAGCCTGGCAGAGTAAGCCATGGTTGCATTTAGTCCAGCATCCTATTGTCCATAGAAACTAACCTGATGCTTAAGGCACAGGTTGGGATCCTGTTTTGTACTGAGGGCTGAATTTCCTTTGGGATGATCTATTGTGACTGTATGTGAGCAGTGGGTTGTACCAAAGCCCAAAGTGGATACAGCAGCCTTTTTCTCACTCTCTTTCTGCCATCTCTCTTCCATGTCTCTTTCTCTCTCCATTTCAGTTACGTCTGTCTTTCTTATTTCGCTCAATCTGCTCGATCCTTGCTTTCCCTTTCAGCTTCCTTTCCCTTCTCTTGGTATTCTTCCCAACTAATCCAACATGTTATTGGGAAGTAATTGATCACTCTTGTGTTAGGAGGCCTGAACAGAATTCTTGTTGCGGGTTGTTGGGTGGATGAAATTAAGAAGGGACACAAGTATGACCTAAGATCAGCCTATAAACAGGACATGAATAAAGCACTTGATTATTATTGCTCCTTTTATTGCAGGAAATGGTTGCAGTCACTATAGGCTCCATATTGTTTCTTGTATCAAAGGTCCTAAGACAGGCAGTCCTAGGAACTTCCATTAGAACAGTATTCTTCCATCTTGTCAAATTGTTACAGAGATGATAAGCTCATGTTGTTGGCATAAAACAGAAATGGATGTTGTTGGTTGTTGTGGGTTTTTTGAGCTCTTTGGCCGTGTTCTGAAGGTTGTTCTTCCTAACGTTTCGCCTAACCTTCAGAACACGGCCAAAGAGCCCGAAAAACCCACAACAACCATCAGATCCCGGCCGTGAAAGCCTTCGAGAATACATAGAACTAGATGTCTTTCTGTTTCCCAGATGGGTCTGAAAGTACTTAACCTTGTAGGGTACAATATAAGTATGTAGTATTTTGAGTCGTGACATTTTTCTGCATGGGGTTTTTGTTTGCTTTGTAGTAACAAATTTCCAAGAGCATTTTCATAGAGAATCTAGGAGCCTAAACTCCCTAGCTTGTGTATTTCAATACTCCATTGAAATATTCTTGGGGAGATCCTTTTCCTAGATAGAAACTGAATCAAAATGTTCAGGAAAGAACAGACTGAAAGAAGGAAATTACTCTTAAGAGTGAATGGTTTCTCAGTGGAAGAAATAGTAGGCTGTGGGTAGAATATGTGGCATGCTATTCTCTGGAAGTTTATCAGGTGTAGTTCCTCTTAGACAATCCAGCTGTAGTTGTTGGTGGATGAGATCATACTCAAGGACCTTTCAGCTCTCATTTTATGACAGGAAGATGTTTGAGAGCCAGTGTGGTGTAGTGGATACAGTTTTAGATTAGAACTCGGGAGATTTGGGTTTAAATCCCCACTTGGCCATGAAAATTTACCGAATGCTGCAGTAGATCCCAATCTATAATTTGCTCCAAATGATATTTTAGTGCAGGGATAGAAAGCTATTTTTATATTGAGGTCCACATCTCCTTGGGGATAAACATCAGTGTTTAGACGACAGAGCAAAAAATGGGCAAGGTCAACACCTCTCCCTTTACCTTGATGTGCAGTGATGTCAGGGATTTACAAAAACCACAGAGGGAGAAGCATGAAGCCTGTGGCGTTTACCCCATGGCCCCTGTTTGTTTCACCAAACACAGAGCTCACACGAGTATCCTAACACGCCCTTTAACATGCTGCCACCAGTTGATCTCTTTATCAACCTATATTTCCTATGAAAGACTGAGGTCCATTCAGTACTGAACTTTTAAACAGAAACAGGTTTATTAATTACAAGTTGTTTTAGGACTAGTTCTTAAGCACATTCTTAAAGTTACACAAAGCTTCAGTGTTTTACTTTAACCTCTTCTATCTTAATTAATACAGGTCACACTCTGACTAATCACTCCTTAAACACTCTCTCTGCCTCAAACCCCCAAACTCCTTCTCCAAACTCTGTCTCTGACTGAACTCCCTAGACTCTGACTCATCCCTCCCTTCTAGTTTCTCTGGCTCTGCCATCCAACAGCTCTCATTGGTACATGTCAATAATCTTCTACCTGAGCCAAAGCAGGGTGATTGCTACAAAGCCCTGCACTATAAATTACATGGCAAGGCATGACAGATCCCACACCCATTTTACCCAGCAACAACAGAAAGAAAGTGATTGGCTGGAAGACGTCAGAAGGAGAGTCAATCCAAAGGAGCCAGTAGGAGATATATAAAGAAGAGCTGAAGAGAAGGGAGGAGAGAGGGAGTTAAATTGTATCTAAGGAAGGGAGGCTGGGTTTCAGAGTGGGCTGTATATGATAATTCCTTTGTATCAGGGAAAGCAAGAACTGGCGTGGGAAAGTTGACATGTATTATCAATGTAACCTCAAGCTAAGGACTGTGCAGTTTACCACTTGTTATATTTCAATAAAGAACTTCTTTTTATGTTTCAGTTTTAAAACTGCTTTGGCTCTTATGATTTGGGTTTAGGGCAAGCCCAGTGAAAGGTGATTAGCCCGGTTGGGCCTGGTCACACATGGGCTCTATGCCTGTCATGCTATGGCAGCAAATGTTTGATCAGCATTCAGTTTGATCAGCATACGATCAAAACCAGAACTTGTAAAACCAGAACTGAGAAGGTATTATCACAGGATATTGGAAGATTATTGACCAGTTCTTAATGGACCAACCATGGCCAGTTGGAATCGTGGATTCTTCCAATGAAAGATGAAATATGTGGAGTGTGATCAATCCAGTAAGGCATGAAGGGTCGATGCCAAGCGTGTATTCTAAGAATCTCTCAACACTGATGAGTTATACATGGATGACTGAACTCATGAAATAACCATTGATCAGTTTTGTTGGACATGCACGCTATAGTAAAA
This sequence comes from Intellagama lesueurii, assembly GCA_037013535.1. Lineage (NCBI taxonomy): Eukaryota > Metazoa > Chordata > Lepidosauria > Squamata > Agamidae > Intellagama > Intellagama lesueurii. Next base: position 245,813,094 of record JBAJHW010000003.1, on the reverse strand, counting down.
CACATGACTGCATAAGAATTTCCAAGCCTATGCACACCCACTCATATAACCAGTTGAATCATCTATGTGTCAGAGAAGGTTCTTTATTGTATGTCAGGCTGCATACTTTGTTTGTTATATATGCTTCTTTGTTCCAAGCACAACACTTCTCTATGAGGCATTTTAAAAAAATGGGTGATAAAGAACAATGAATGTTCTTAGAAAAGTCCCCCCTCCCCCAATTTGTTTGAAAAATATCTGAAAGAAGGTTATAGAGTTTTCGGGGCTTTGCTTTGTCTCCTACTGAAACAAATTTGTAATTATGCCAGCCATTTCTCAGTTCCTATTCCTTCATTCAGAGTGGCTTACAAAGCAGAAACAAACACAAGAAAAGCAGGAAAAATGTAAATTAATAACAATGTAAAACAATACTATTGAAACAATGCGATAGCAAATAAGAGCCAAAAATCAACTGAAACAAAATAAATCTTGTAACCTGTATTTATTTATTTGCATGTGGTTTATATTCCATCTAACTTCAAAACTGGGACTCAAGGCCATTGACAGTGTACTTTGTTGTTGTTGTTGTTTAGTCGTTAAGTCGTGTCTGACTCTTCGTGACCCCATGGACCAGAGCACGCCAGGCCCTCCTGTCTTCCACTGCCTCCCGGAGTTACCTCAAAAAAACCCTTTCTGGTGTCATCACCAAACAGGCCTCTGAAGATTTTTTTACAGCACTTTGGATGGGAGTGGGAATGGTGGTAATGATATTCTGATCTCTTAAAAATTACTTTTTCAGGAGGTCGTCCCTGAGGGGATGTTCGATAAGCCTTAGAGAGGGAGAGTAGCCATTGGAAGTCTGTCCATCCAATCTTTGAAATTCCTCTGCCCCTTCGAAATCCAGCTTGTACTTCTGGGCATTTTACAAACATTTAAAAACCATATTCTTGTGTTTTACACATCATTCAGGACAACTAGCAATAATTGAATGCAATGGTATACAAATAAAATATGCAAATTTGATCAAACAGATAGGGAGGGTATTGCTAGGAAGAAAGTTCCAAATTATTATTGATGAAGCAAAAGCAACACAGCTCTCAGCTTTTGTTCTCAGAATGAGCCTGTCCTTTAGTTAGTGTTAGCTGACATCCACTTGGTGACATGGTGAGGCCCCCATTATTATTGACTGGAAAGGTTCTTCAGTCAGGGATGCTGAATCAGTGCGCTGTCATGATTAGAGCATTGGACCAATACCTGAGTAAGCCAGATTTTAGTCCTCATTGAGCCATAAAGTTGACTGGGTGTGCTTGAACCAGTCACTCTCACTCAGGCTGACTTACCTCGCAAAGTTGTTAAGATAAAGTGGTGAGAATAGGAGTACTGTTATGCTGCAGTGGGCTCATTGCTATAATGGTAGAATTACTCCAAATGCGATCAACTAAAAAACTAATCAGCAAATATATAGGTTAACTGCAAACTTACTTTGTTTTGTATACCGATACTTATATAATGCTGTCCATAAACATTCTACTAATTTAAAAATGGCTCCAGTATTTGAAAAATTGATGAAAGTTCACTGTAATAATTACCCAAGTACTGTTTAATATTAAATGTGAAACTGGTAATCAAAATTTCTACAAAGCCAGAAAGGGTGTTTTGCTACAGAAAACAGAGAATAGCATCATAGTCCACAAGGTGGCAGAAGCATTCAATATGATGAAACAATGACACAACTGGAAAGGAGAGTAACATATAACTGACCTGGAATGTTTGTTTTTTAAAATGTCATTTGATCTATGCCTTTTATAATTAATTCATTTTAGAGTCTTTTGAATATTACACTGAAAACTGGTTTCCATGGTGGTTTGTTTCTGCATTTAGGCAATATGTATGCCTTGCCATGGGATTCCAACTATTTTCTCCTTGCCATTGCAAATCTTCATGTGGTGAAGCTCCACTGTGGGGAGCCATTTAAATGACCTACATGTTTTCCCAACTATTATTGAGTCTGGTCTAGATTCAGAAATGTCTTATAATATTTATTAATATTGCTATAAGGCAGTAGTTCCCAACCTTGAGTGGCCTAGATGTTCTTGGACTTACAGAATCATAGAATCACAGAGTTGGAAGAGACCACAGGGGCCATCGAGTCCAACCCCCCTGCCATGCAGGAACTTCAACTTCCAGAAACCTCAGCCAGCACAGCTGGTGGTGAAGGCTTCTGGGAATTGCAGTCCAAGAACAAAAGTAATCATGATGCGGTTAATTCTGGTTACAGGGAGAGTTCTAGAGGTCTAGGAGCTACACAGACACATCCCTGGACCTTGGAGGGTTGTGCCTACAGTTCCCATTCTATTTCCATTATTTTTTTCTTACAAATGATGTTTTTTATGCTGAAAAGGCTACCTTGCACTTTCAACTGACAATTTTTTTTTTAAAAAAATAAAATATGGAGAAGGGGAAGGATGCTGGGGAGCTTTCAAAATATGGCTACATTTTCTTTTTTAGGGCACAAGCAGGTTTTGAAACTCCCCCCACAAGTATTTATATTTGGATAGAGATGCTGAAGGGTGGAGGTGTTTGGGGGCTGCATGTTGCTCATTCCAGGTTAAGCCTGTTTTCAAAAACTCTTCGACTACAGCCTGTGTTAAGTAGGGATAGGTAAACTATTCAGATAGACAGATTGTGAATTATGATTGGAAGCAGTGGCACCTCACCATCTGAGTCTCATGCCGCTTAGATTAAGGCGATCAATTTCACTGAAGTTCCTTCAGATTTTTGTCAGGGAAAGTGAGAAGAGAGTAGAGACCTCACGTGTCTGGGCTGCAGCTGTTCTTAAGCAACTGCAGACACATCACACTGCCTTAGGCTGAGAACTCCTAGCTTGCCTGAAACAACTCATTACTTCTCATTTGTGGTGATGTGCCTGTCTTTCACCTCTCTTCCAATTATTTCAGTGGCAGTGAACCAAGGCAAATAAAGTGGAGCAAATGACTGGTGGGTTGGCTGTGCTATACTCTGAAATGTATGGCTGCTGCACACAGTCAAGGCCACAAGGTTAAATAATTTTCTGTGTCTTTAAAATGGCTGCTCTGGAACATGGTTGGAGGGCTTGTTGCTTTCCTTGGAGAAGCCTTTTCTTTGCTGTATCTCTTTACCTTGATTTCTGAAAGAAGCTTGTTCCTCAAGATTTACAAAGTAGTTCATGTACAATTATCTGCTTAGTTAAGTGGAGAGGTATGTGCTGTTCTTTTGCCACATGGAGAGTCAGATTCCCATGACAGGTGCACTTGTCTCCATTTGTGTGGAATTGCCCTAGCTGAGACTCAAATTGAGGATAAGGTTTATTCATTGTGATTAGCATGGTTTCCCTCCATTGAGAAGATTTCCTCACTGCTATGTACTTTCGCAATCAGGTTTGCAAAATAAGCCCATGTTGATCGGTCAAACGTCAGTTGCAAAACAGAACATGCTAGCTGCAAGCTATGTAAGTGAGCAAAATCATGAGCTATGGCAAGCAAATGTCTTCCACTACTTTAGAATGCATGCTAAATATCATTTAGTTTAACCTATAAACTTAGCTGGCACAGACCTGAGGGAACATCTAGGAAGGACAGCCTCTCCTACGAAATGATTAAGTTTTGTTATGACATCACAGGGCTTCTTTCAGCTTCCTCTAGCACTCCAGAAGTGTGATCCTTCTGGTAGCATCTGTGCTCAGCTTTAGGGTGGTACCCACATCTTGCCCTGTCTCCCTATGGAATAAAATGAAAGTTCCCTTGTCATCACCTTCTACAGTGATGTCTGTATACAACCTGAACTCTTCTTTCTGCTGTATCCCAAACTACATTGCATGGCCGTACATGAGCTCTGGAGATCCATAACACTTCAGAGTCAGGTTCATGGCTTCAGGCTTCTAATCAACAGGTTCTGGAGAAGTCTTAGTTCTTCCACTGCCACAATATTTAAACAGTCAACAAAAGTATGCAGGAACCATTAGACCTCCAAACAATACTTTATTGACAATGAAAAGAAAAGCTTGTGAACCACATAAGTTTGGAAACTGTTCCCCACAAAACTGCTTCCCATAGGTAACCTTTTGGCCAGTGACCTGTACAATACTGCTACTTTTAAAATAAAATAAAATATTGATTGCAAATTAGCCTTTTGGCCACACCCACACTTGTTAGCATCACTCCCTAGGGAGTGTGGCTCTCAAGCAACCCACAAATCTGAGATGGCCCTTGGTCTGACTGAGATCCCCCTTCATTTTCATAGATAAACTATCTTGCAGTGATGTGACTTTCTTCACTGTCTGGTGGAAGCATTTAATTACATTAGAGCATTAGAAAGTTTTTTCCTATCTTAGCAGAATTAGTTTTCTAAGGCAGGACCAGCCTTCTCAATCAGCAGAGCCTCTGGCAACTGATTTTGGCTGTTATTAACTGTCAGTAAATTGATAATTATGACATTTTAAAAATTATTATTGCATTTTTATAGCTAAGGAAGGAGAAGAGGCATTTGTGAGATTTTCTGCCTCAGCTGGCAAAACAAACTGATTAGTCTTGGCTGCTGTGCACACATGGAAGGGGACACCCTGTGCTTTTTTCTCCCTGCTTCTCAGGGGTTAAGAATGAACACAACTCAAGGCCAAACTAAAGTTGATTGTAGCAAGCCCATGTGTTTGAACTCCTAAGTGCCAGAGCCAGATAGCTAGAAAAGGTGGTGAGGTCCAATGTTAGCAGTTCATAATTATAAATGTTGTCATTTCCTCCAGTGTCAGCTGCTTATCTCCCCATTGTTTCTGCCCAAAAGCTCTCTGCCAAGCCACAGCTCCCTTCAGGGTCAGAGTTCAGCTAAAGAGAAAAGTCCATGGGCACAGAAGCTGTGCTGAAGCTCGCCACTAGTACAGGACAAGATGGATGTTTCTTCTTATCTCCATCCTTTCCTAATGTTAAAACTGGACCTCAGTCCACCCCTCTTTATGTGTCGGGGAGAGTTCTCTGTTTAAACAAACAAAACTTCCACCATCCCATCTAGTCAGGCCCTTAAAAAGCATGGCTACAATTTTATCTGGTAAATTCTAAGTCCAATTTTCCACTGCCTCAGCAACAAATGCAACATCTACAGGGCTTTTGCAACCAAGCAGAGAAATGGGTTAATATAACATTGCTTTCTTTTAATTATTAAACACCGTCTTGGAAAACAGGTCATTCATGCTTAAATGTTTTTTTAAGCTCTTTATTATGTTACAATGAGTTTCATTTTTATTAGTGATGATAAAAAGAAAACAATATGTATTTTCATGTATTCTGCAAAGAAGCTTCTCTATTGGGTTTTTTTTAAGCAGTTTTGTCAACCTACATTTCATTTTGCAGGTTTATTTTTCTCAGTCACATACAAATTATAAATGGATCGCAGCTCTTAATCTTCTTTTTGATAGAAGGTAGAGGTAGACGTTGCTGCATAATCTTATGGAAAATTTATGAAACCCCAAGTATCTATACTAGTTCAAAAGCATAGGCATTATATTGATCAGAACACTTTGATCAATGGCATTACCTTGAAAAAATATTTAAGATCTATTTTGAAGCATTTTATTCTAGCCATTGTACAGTTGCTTGCTGTGTGCACTCCTTAAAACAAATCCATTCAAATAGGGCTGTGATTCTGATTACAGTTCAGGAGAGTGTGGATGGGAGGGAACACAAATGCTATTAAATGGCTGATTTTGCAAGCAATTAATGTTGCACAATAAATCACTGTGGAATGAGTGCATAGCTTTTGAGAAAAGCACTGAGGTCCATGCAAGGAGGCTGCAGCTACCATTCAAGCGGGTGTGGTTCATTCACCATTAAGCCTCTGAGTCATACATCTGCTGCCCATTTATTGTTCATTATTCTAAATTGGGTTTTATTGTTATCAACTTTGTTTCAGCCTTGGTTTTGCTGGAGACTGCCTCAGGCCTTGTAGAGGTAAGATAAGGATGTTTTCAATAAACAATGAGTAAATTATACTGTACCACACAGACTGTTGCATCAACTGCATAGCTTTTGTTAAAGGAGAAAGCAGCATTTGCTTGGAGCTTCAGTGTGTCCATGTCTAAAATGGGAACGCCCTCCTGTTTTGCAGCTCTCTTAAAACCTGGAGAAATTTGAAACACTACTATCTAAGGATCAAAGCATTCTGTGCTTTGTGTTTGTCAGGGATGGGGACTCAAGTTGTGGGACTCGCTGTCATGTTGGACTTAAGTTGCACCTGTGACTCGGGACTTCCCCCCCTCCCCCAACAACTCGGATTGAACTTGCAACTCAGAACTCACCCACCCACCCCTCAATTTTTTTTCTGGAGAAAAGAGCTTGTTTTTAATAGGGACTTGGAGCTTAGGTCTTGGTACCAAAGACTCAGAGTCGGGACTTAGACCCAAAGACTAGCCAATAGAGATGGGGGTATTTGTACAAATACCCCCACACAAGTGGAGATAACGAGGGTCCGTCCCCATGGGGCCGGATGGTCCACTCACCAATGTGATAACGCCACGGGGTCTGCACTGCCGTCCTATCGCTCCGGAGATCGCAATCGCCGAGCCACTCCTGGCAGGAAGTGGGACGACAAGCCTCTCTGCCAGGTCAAAGAGTGGCTCGGCGACCTCGATCTCTGGAGCAATAGGATGGTAGTGCAGCCCCCGCAGTGTTAGCGCATCATTGATTGGACCGTCTGACCCCATGGGGCCGGACCCTTGTTATCTCCACCTGTGCGGGGGGGTTCATATATGAATACCCCCATCTCTACTAGCCAACATCCCTGGTGTTTGTCTCGATGTGAAAGAGTTAATGGTAACTCAACAGAAGGATGTGACAAGTGACTGGATTTCTCCCTGACCAGGTCTTAATGGCTACTCCTGCTGGCATAATTGCTGGTATGGCTCTGGACTGGAACATTAGGGGAAGGGAGTCTGAACTGCCACTACGCCTCTGGGGAGAAGGAGCAGCTGAGATCACCTACAGTGTTTATGACTGATGGGGTTAAGTGCCCTGCCACCTGTGTGGCTCTTGGCAAGCTGCACGTTCCCAGGAGAGACTAGCCACCTAGAAAACCTGGGAGAGTTGGCATAAGCTGGAATTGCCTTGATGCTACATACTTGTCAATTAGACTTGACACAGCATGCATTCTAGATCAGCAATGTGTCCTGCAAGAGCATATCAGAATTTTCAAGAGAGCTTGTGGAACTTGGAAAAAACACATTCAATGTTGCAATATATTTTATTTAGAAAATGGGGGAAAACTCCAGTTATACATATTATTTTCTTGTAATGCAGCTTATTGCATCACCCTACAGGGTAAAGTAGAGTTGTGGGTATTTGTATATGAATACGAATATCCCCGCACAGGTGGAGATAACGAGGGTCCGGCCCCACGGGGCCGGACTGTCCACTCAAAATTTCGCCGCTGCCGCTGACTCTGCAGAGCCTTCCTATCACGCCGTTGTCCGCAATGGATTAGCCACTCTGTGACCTAGCAGAGAGGCTTGTCAACCCGCCTCCTGCCAGGACTGGGTAATCCATTGCGGACAACGGAGCGATAGGAAGGCCCCATCGAGCTCGTGTCAGCGGCGAAATCGTGAGTGGACAGTTCGGCCCAGTGGGGCCGGACCCTCGTTATTTCCACCTGTATGGGGATATTCATATATGAATACCCCCATCTCTAGTGTAAAGCTCTGCATCTATGATATCTCTTTATCTTTCTGTATCTTTGAGCTACACCATAATGTACAGGTTGTTGTGTGTGGGTGATGCCACTGTGTAGCTCCTACTTTAAAGTTCACATTGTTGAATCTGGCACTTCTCCAGCACAAAAAAATTGCCTGTTCTCAGATGTTTTTTAAAATTTACAAATGTGTTGCTTTGTTTTTAGCCATGGTAGAGCCAGACTGCTGTATCTGTGAGGGATGGGTTACAAGCCCCCCCCTCACAGATGTCAAAAAGTGTAGAAGTATCAAACAGTTAGGTTACCTACCTGTAACCATGGTTCTTGTAGTGGTTCTCTGTGAATTCACACAAATGGTTTATCCTGCGCCTGCGCAGGACGTTCGGAACTTTCTAGAGCTTAGAAAAAAGCCAGACAATTAGTCTCCCCCCCCCGAGGGTATATAGGCTCCGCCTCCTCCACCTTCCTTAGTTCCCCTATGTCCGCCGTTACTAGAGAGTAGGTATAGTGACCTGTTATCGTGACGGACAGCGGGGAGGAAGGGAGGGATGTGTGAATTCACAGAGAACCACTACAAGAACCATGGTTACAGGTAGGTAACCTAACTTTCTTTGTAGTGGACTCTGTGAATGCACACAAATGGGTGATTAGCAAGCTGACTCACCGGATGGAGGGCCGTCACGGTATCAGGGATGACAGTATCGCCCTTCCAAAGGCAGCATCATTTTTCGCTCTGACATCGAGGCGGTAGTGCTTCGCGAACGTCAGAGGATTGGACCAAGTAGCCGCTTTACAGATGTTTTGAATATGAACACCGCGATGAAGAGCGGTGGACGTAGATATGGCTCTGGTGGAGTGAGCCTTAAGCTGGTCCGGCACCGGTTTGTTTGCAAGCTGGTAAGCCATTTGTATGGATTGCACGATCCATCTCGATATTGTCTGAGAGGATGCAGGAGCACCCTTGTTATGTCCATGGTAGCACACAAAGAGACGAAAAGAGCGTCTGAAGTGCTTGGTTCTATCCAAGTAGAAGGCAATAGCCCGCCTAACGTCCAGAGTATGGAGCTTGCGCTCGATTGGAGTGGACGGCGATGGAAAAAATGTAGGAAGTATCAGCGGTTGATTCAAGTGGAAGTCTGATACAACCTTGGGAAGAAATGAGACATCCAAGTACAGAGTAACCTTATCGGGATGCATTTGTAGGTATGGAGGGTCAGACCTAAGAGCTGACAGTTCACTAGCCCTTTTGGCAGAGGTTATGGCCACTAAAAAGGAAGTCTTGAGAGAAAGCAATTTCTCATTACAGGTTGCCATGGGTTCAAATGGAGGCTTGGTAAGCGCATCCAGGACAAGTGGAAGCGACCATTGAGGTACAATGGGTGAAGAGGGCGGCCTGATGTTCTGCAGGCCCTTAAGGAATCTTTTAACCGTGAGGTGGGAGAACAGTCTGGCGGAGCTAGAGTGAGATGGCTGATGAGCAACGATCGCGGAGATATATACTTTAATGGTGGAGTGCGCGAGTCCGAGATTGAACAGATGTAGTATGAAGGTAAGTAAGGTTGAGAGTGTAACTGGGACTGATTGGAGTCCCTTGGACTGAACGAATTTCGTAAAAGATTTCCATTTGTTACGGTATAGGCGAAAGGTCGACGGCTTTCGAGAGCGGTCTAGGATCGCACGGAATTCGGGGTTATCCTCCACGCCGTCAGGTGAAGAGATCGGACATCTGGATGGAGAAGGGCCCCGTCGTTCTGGGATAGCAAGGACGGTATTAGAGGTAAGTGGAATATTTCCTCCGTTATTCCTTGAAGGTGGGCAAACCAGGGTTGCCGCGGCCACCACGGAGCGATGAGAATTGCGTCCGCTCGGTATTGAATGATCCGGACTATTGTCCTGAGGAGCATTGGTATGGGAGGAAACAGATAAGTGAGTTCTCCGGACCACGGGATGAGGAAAGCGTCTCCGAGTGACGCGGTGTCCCTGCCCGCTCGTGAGCAGAACTTGCGGCATTTGGCGTTGCGGTGAGATGCAAAGAGGTCTATGGTGGGTTGACCCCATCGTCGGCATAGGTCTTGAAAAATCGTCTCGTCTAGGGACCATTCGTGCGTCCTGGTACGGAGCCGGCTGAGGTGGTCCGCTAGATAGTTGTCCTCTGAAGCAATATGAATCGCTTGTGGAAAAATGCGATGGGTACGGCACCAGTCCCAAAATCGCATGGTAAGATGGAGAAGCGGTAGGGATCGAGTCCCACCTTGTCGGTTGACATAGTGCATAGCTGTGGTATTGTCGGTGACAAGCTGCACAGATTGTCCCTTTATACGCGGAAGAAAGGCTCGAAAAGCCTTCATGATGGCGAGCAATTCGAGCTGGTTTATATGGAGAGACCTTTCTCTCGGTGTCCATAAGCCGTGAATCCTGAGCTCTTGGCAGTGGGCGCCCCAGCCAGAAGGGCTTGCGTCGGTCGTGACCTGTATGGACAGGAAAGGAGGTTGGAAGGGTTTCCCTTCGGACAAGTTGCGCGGAATCGTCCACCAGATGAGACGTTTCGCTACATGTGACGGGACCTGCAACTTTTTCCGTGGGGAGTCCGTTAAAGGATCGAACTCGCCCAGGAACCAGGACTGGAGCAGACGCATTTCGAGCTTGGCATGAAGGACGACTGCCGTCGTGGATGACATGAGGCCCAGTAGATGCTGAACGTCGAAAGCGGTGACAGTAGCCAGAGGTGGAAACCGTCGTATTGCGTCTCGAATCTTTTGGATTCTTTGATAGGGCAGGAATGCCCGTGCCCGGGTCGCGTCTAGCGTTGCTCCTATGTAATTGACCAGCTGGGATGGTACCAAAAGAGATTTTTCCTGATTGATCACTAGACCTAGCTTGTTCAAGGTCGCGAGAGTGGTAGTTGTAGCAGCGACGGCTTCGTGGTAGGATGATGCTACCAGGAGCCAATCGTCGATATAAGGGAAGAGTTTTATTCCCTTGGTGCGAAGGTGAGCCACTACAGGGGCCATGCACTTGGTAAATGTCCGAGGGGCCGTGGAGAGCCCAAATGGAAGGGCAGCAAACTGGTAGGTTGTGCGGTGGAACCGGAACCGTAGATACCGTTGATGAGAAGGGTGAATGGAGACGTGAAAATAAGCGTCTTTGAGGTCGATGGTGACGAACCAACTTCCCTGTGAGAGAAGAGGAAGAATGGAGTCGAGTGTTAACATTCGAAACTTCCTGTAAATGATAAACTGATTGAGTTCTCTGAGGTCCATGATGGGCCTGATACCTCCATCCTTTTTAGGGACAGCAAAGTACCGTGAGAAGAAACCCCCATGTAGATCAGCATGTGGGGTCTTGACAATCGCCCCCTTGTTTAGGAGGGATGAAATTTCCTCCTGTAGAGCCACCGAGAAGGGGGTGGTCTTAGGAATATTCGATGGAGGAAGTTGGAAGAATTCTATAGAATAACCCTTCTCAATAATGGATAGGACCCATTTGTCAGTCGTAATATGTTTCCATTCAGAGAGAAATGGAAAGAGTCTAGTCCGGTAAGAGGAGTAGTTAGTTGTATTGCTTACCCCTGCGCTGAGGTTTACGAAAGGACTGCTTGTGTCCTTGGTATTGTTGCTGCTTGAAAGTCGAAGGGTTGGACTGAGATGACTGGAAGGTCCTATCATGTTGCTGCTGTCTACCATACCGAAATGGTTGGTACTGGGAAGATGCTTGGTAAGCAGGTTTTTTGTAAGTAGGTCTCTGATACCGATACGGTTGGTATGGTATGTAGGACTTCGCGGTCTTCCGCATTTTATGGATGTTTTCCATAATATCATCAGTTTTGGAATTAAAGAGGCCATCCGCATCAAAGGGAAGATCCTCGATTTTGGTCTTTGTATCGTCCAGTATGTTAGCCGCTCCGAGCCAGGCATGGCGACGGACTGCTACTGCTGTAAGCATGGATTTGGATGCAATTTCAGCTGTATGCTTTGCTGCTACTCGCTGCTGTCTTGTAAGGGTGTTAGCCTCCTCGTAGACGTTGAGGAGTTCGGTCTTGGATGGCTCAGGAAGGTTTTGTAAAACGGGGACAATTTTATCCCATAGGTGCTTTTGATAAGCACCCATCGCGGCTTGGTAGTTCGAAATCTTAATCAGTAGAGCCGCAAGGGAATAAAGTTTTTTGCCCAGGGCGTCATTTTTTCTGCCGTCTTTGTTGACAGGTGTAACAGAGGATCTACTGCGGGATCTATACTGGGTAGCCTCGACCACAATAGAATTAGGCATAGGATGCTTGGTCAGGAAATCCGAGTCGGAACCGTGGGTCTTGTAATGGTGGTCGATTTTTCTAGGGATTTGGAGAGTCGCAGGCGACTTATCCCACGAAGCCTTTACCAAGTCAAGAAGTGCTGGAATGAGGCTAAGACTGGGAGGAGATGACTTGTCCTGTTCCATATCGTGGAAGACAAGGTCTGTTTGTTGCTCAGGAAGTTGCGCATCTAGGTGTAAAATCTTAGCCATGCGCAATATAAGTTGAGCATAAGACGAGTAGTCTTCCAATGGGTATTGAGAAGAAGTACTCGGAGCACCACCATCAGGTACATCAGATTCCGAAGAAGCTGAAGAATTGTCATGGGACGATTCAGACACCAATGAGGAGGGACGGTGCGATATTGGTACCGTGTCTCTCGGTATTGGTTCGGCATCAGAGTGTACCGAAGGAGAGAAAGGGTCTGTATCATGGCCCTCTGGGCCAGAGTACATCGTCGCAGTCTGTACCGTAGATCGCCCTGCGGGACGTTTAGACCGTTTTAGAGGCGCAGAAGGTGCCATCGGTGTCTTCCTCTTGCGGGAAGTAGCAATTTGGGGTGTAGGAACATGCCCCTGTTGCTGCTGTAGATTCTCAGGAGTTGGGACCGAAGAAGGGTACCAAGCTGAGGAGGGGTAAGCCTGTCCCCTGAAGTCAGGCGGATAACCGTATCCTTGATATGGGTAGGGCTGGTATGGACCGAAAAAAGGAGGACCATACTGTGCCGGCATTTGAGGACGGTATTGGTCCGCAGGATGTTGAGGTTGGTATGGAGAGGTATGCTTACGCTTCTCCTTCCGCTTTCTAGGAGTGCGAGACGGCAGCTCCTGTTCTGAATGCGAGTCAGTATCAGCCCGCCCGGAAGATCTCGGGCTAGTATGGGCAATGGCCGCGCTGGGAAAAACCTCAGCCGCAAAATGGCCTGACGACGGAGACATGCTCATGATATCGTGAGCAGCCTGGGCCGGAGGAATGATCCGCTCCTCCATATCCGATTGCCCAATGTCGTCTCTAGAAGACTCCTCGAGTAATATAGGAGGCGCAGGAAGAGACAAAGTTGACGATTTGGGTGGTTTTGCCACTTTCTGAGATTTCGCTTTGTCATTCTTTTTCTTTGAAGGTACAGCCGACCTGGAAGCCTTGGTGGACGCTGGCTTAGGCGGTCTAGAGGAGTCCTTCTGCTTAGAAGACGCAGAACTCAAGGTAGGCTACGGAGAATCAAAGGCAGTGGCGCCTGCTTTAGGTGTCTCCACACGAGGAGGGTTCGGGGAGGTGGTAAGAGGAACCTCCATAGCAGGCTTGAGGGTTCTTTCGTAGAGAAAGGCCCGAAGGCGTTGAGACCGCAGTTTAAGAGCTTGTTTGGAAAAGCTTTTACAAGCGGCACACGCCTGAATAAGGTGGGATTCCCCCAAACAAAATAAGCACTTATCGTGCTGATCCGTTAGCGGAATTTTCCGAAAACAAACGGAGCACTGTTTGAAGCCCCGAGAGGCCATAAAAAATAAATAATAAAAAAAAGGGGGGAATCCAGGGGGGAAGGGGAGAGGGAAGACGCAGAACGAGGAAAAAACTTAGATGAGAAGGCAGTTCTGGCGTCTTAAAAGAAGAAAACTGCAAGGTAAATAGAAGGAATACTTTCCTTAGCACGCTCTAGTGTTCCTACGTCCTACCCTAACGGCGGAAAAAGAGGAACTAAGGAAGGTGGAGGAGGCGGAGCCTATATACCCTCGGGGGGGGAGACTAATTGTCTGGCTTTTTTCTAAGCTCTAGAAAGTTCCGAACGTCCTGCGCAGGCGCAGGATAAACCATTTGTGTGCATTCACAGAGTCCACTACAAAGAAACTCTACATTGCATAGTTGCTGACTCCCTCTAGTGGCTAGTTCTGGTAAATACCGTGTTTCCCCAAAAATAAGACAGGGTCTTATATTAATTTTTGCTCCAAAAAACGTATTAGGGCTTATTTTCAGGGGATATTTTTTTTTCATGTACAACCATCTACATTTATTCAAATACAGTCATGTCACCTTCTTCTGGTTGCTGCACAAGGGTGGAGGGCGGGGTTTCACTTAACTGGGGCTTATTTTTGGGGTAGGGCTTATATTACGAGCATCCTGAAAAATCATACTAGGGCTTATTTTCAGGTTAGGTCTTATTTTCGGGAAAACAGGGTACATCCTGGAAATATGTATAAATACGAATCTAGTGTTTTCAGGCAGCAGATAAACGAATCAGCAGATACTGATTCCACAGATAGGGAGGCCCTATTGTATTTCAAACATCACACAACATTACTAGGGGTGGTGTGAGATTTCTATCAAAAAGGGGCATGAGTTTCAAAGGCTAATAAATACTGAACCTCCCCGTGGAGTAAGGACAGATGTTGCCAGCAGTAAGCTTGCTGGGAATAGCCTGAGCCTGGGATGTGGGATGTCCACTTATTCTAATGGACCATACTCCACTTCTCAACTCTGTAAGAGGATTGTAAGTGTGTTTAGCATCAGGAATACTCCCTTATGTTCAGCTGAACAGGCTTACAGCTAGTTTTGTGCCCAATGAATGAAGACCTGCAGAGGAGCCAGGCACACTGGGGTGCTTGGTGGCAAAGCTTGTGTTCCCACCAGTTCTAATACTCAAGTTGTTTATTCAGGCTTTTAAAAAAATTATCAATAAAAAACAACAATCCAGTTGTGATTTGAACTATACCTTTGCTCATATATACTTAGTTGGTGCAATTCTTAGGCATTTGAAAGCTGTGCATAATCTCTTAAACAAAATAGGTAGACTAATATTAAAGTATCAGGCAAAAACAAAACAAAAATGAAAAATAAAGACAACAAAAATGTTCTGGCACCTTAAATGTTCTGCTATAGTGGGACTAGCCTTATTTCTGAAGAAGTGGATTCGTCCACATAAGCTCACATCAAAATATAGCAGTTAGTCTCTAAGGTGCCACAATGTTATCTTCTTTATTTTTCTTTTGTTTTTGCCTGATATGATAGCAGAGACTAACACAGCTTTCTCTTCTAAAACTTCAACTTAATATTAAAGAAAAGATTTAAAAATATTCTCTCATTTCATTCTGATATTTGGTACCCATGTCAATTGCTACCTTACTCAAGATGGATTAAAGGATATCTAGAGGTATCAAGAATACACAACCATGGTTTCCCTTGACATCAATAAGAAAATCACATTCAATACATGAAAACATCAAAGCTGCCTTATGCAGTCACTCAACAGCCAATCTAGTTCAGCATTTCTGCCTCCAAGAGCACCAGCTGACTCTTGAAGCCAACAGAGAGCCACTACAGAACTGCTGTTATGTGCTGTCAAGTCAGAACTGACTTACAATAACCCTAATAGGGCTTTCAAGGTAAGTGAGATATTTAAGGAGTGGTTTTACCAATTCCACTCCCCCCAGTGAGTTTCCATGGCTGAGCGGGGATTTGAACCATGGTCTCCACACTATGCACTACACCACTATTCAGGCATTAATAAAACTAGCATCCTCAACACACTTAGAGGGGTATCTAACCTTTTCTCTCCCGTTCATGTAGTGAAGGAGCAATCTAAAGAGAAATTATTGCTCATATGTAAGTTTGAAATTCAAGGGAAAATACTGGAGAGAGTTCTTGCATGTAGAGGCTCAATGTGAATTAGAACCTCTCCTCTTCAGGCTTGTGCTCATGTGGACAAAGGAATTCATGGCCTTTCATTTGTAAGACCTGAGCAGGGCTGTTAACGACAGGACCTTTTGGAAGTCACATATTGATAATATCATTGGTCACCATACGTTGGAAGAAACTTAACAGCACATAAGAACAGGTGTAAAAGCAGCAACTGTTATTGCCAAAATAAGTTTTCAAAAGTTTTTTTTTCATGCAACCTGCTCAAAAAGAATTTTTCAAAGCAGAAAGAAAAGTCCAGATTATTAAAACAAATCTATCGGTTTAGCATGTCATGTTCACTTGAACTCCAAAATGCCAGAACTACGTTCTCAAGCAGAGCTTGGAACAATTACATTTTTGGACTTCCCCTGCCAGAATCCCTCAGTGGGCATGTTGGTTTATGGATTCTAGGATTTGTAATTTAACAACAGATGAGTTTTTTTTAAAACAATATGGATAGAGCATGGAATCCTGTGCTTTGATTTGTTCTAACTTTTACCCTACCTTGGAGGTGGATGGCCATCAGTGGCAGAATAGCAGATATGAACCCCAAATTTATCTGTTCACTGAATAGACACTACTGTGCCACCAAAATAACCCTCACAGAATTGTAGAGCTTTAAGGTCATGTAGCCTAACACTTTGTCACACATAGAATCATTTAAAACTGTTTTGTCTTTGAGCCAGTTGATTTCTTCTCAAATCTTCTATCTTCTGCTCAGACAAAGGCTGAGCTTCATTACCTGCCAAATTTCAGATTGATCCATTTATCTATTCAGTATTAGTTCCCCCATAATTTTTGTGATAATAGTAGAACGTGATTAATCCCAAGTTTTCAAAGATTTTTTTTCATACAAGCTGCTTAAGATGAATTTTTCAAACTACAAAGTCCAGATTATTGAAACAAATCTATTGGTTTAGCATGACATGTTCACTTAAACTCCATGACAGGACTGCATTCCCATTTATCCATTCAGTATAAGCCCTCCTCACTATTTTTTTTTTTAGAGATAATGGTAGAATGTGATTGATCTAACCAAGTCTTAACTAAGGGCCACTCCAGTAGCCACGTACAGAGCCTGGGAAAGGTAGATTTCTAGACTACAACTTCTAGAATCCCACAAAAACAAAACAAAACCGTGTCCAAATTCCAGCTTTATAAAGTTACCACCAAGAACAGAGAGCCTGGATCGTTGCTTCTGCTGTACCTCCTATATAGAATGCTTGAGAATTTTTTTGTTATCTGTACTTAAAATGTGAACTGGTTAGTACACAAAGAAATCACTTGGCCACAACATCTGTTCTGTGAATTGGAAAAGGCATCCATAGTTGCCTCTCTACATGAAAGTGAATGGGATACATGCTTATAAACTGAGATATGGATTTGGACGGAAGGATGATCCTCTCAAACCTATAACTATTTATTTATTTAAAATATTTTTTACTTTGCCTTTCTCTTTAAAACAACAACAACAACCACCCAAGGCAGCTTACATCATTAAAATAAAGCATGTAAAGCTACAACAGTAAGGATACAAATATTAAATATTAAAAGGATCAAACAAATACCACACGAAAAATGGAAAATAAAAGCAACAGCAAAAACACATTTAAAGCAGTAAGGTCTTAAATCCATTTAAAAACCCGAATCAGGCACTAATCACTAAGGGAAAGCTTGCCTGAAAAGAAAGGGTTTTGCCTGCTTGTGGAAGGACAGCAAGGATGGGGCCAGCCTGGCTTCCCATGGAGTTTCAAAGTTGGGGAGCAGCAGCAGAGAAGGTCCTCTCTATTTATCTCATGTTGCTCTGCATGGCAATAGCGAAATCTCAGCTAAACAAAAAAGAAATTGATTCCCATATAAAATGTTCAATTTCAGTTTCGTATACCATGAAGAAATGATGAATATATTGCAGATGAATTACCTTGTTGCCCCACTAGTCAACAAAAACACATATCATATGAAAGAAATTTTTAATTTTTATTTTACATATTTATACATAAAACTTTCAAGGTAGCTCTTTCCACCCAACCGCATGTTTGTTAATAGCACATCTAAAAATGAATGTCAGGTAGTCAACATTCACAAAATGTTGAAAACTGATTAAAATATACATATTACTGAAAGCTACAACTTCACTACGAGGCAGGCATTTATGTTCTTCTTTTTACTTGTATAGCACCGTCAAATTACAGTCTCATTTTTTTTAAACTACGGTGAAACAATAGTTAAGTAGTCAATGGTAAAATACTGTTTAACTTAAAAGTCTCTAAATAAACAAAAATAAAAGTTAAACTATCCTCTTTCTTCTTCTTTCATGTTTGCAATGTTTATAAGTACTGTACATTTTGTTCTACAATAAGATTATTCAACTGTCCAATATTTAGTGGCACAAGTAAAAAAAACCCCAAAAAACCCCTCAACAGCAAATAAATTAAAAAGCACAGGCCAATCACTGGACATAAAGCTTCAGACATCAGGAACAAGTTACCAAGCACTGTGGCAGTGCATCCACCATTTGTTTCAAGGGGGGGCTCGTGCAGGGTTCCTCGTGTTTGGCAGATTGCACCTGGAATCAATGACTGACACTGATTTTCTTGTGCGCCACGTGTGGAGCATCAGCGTTTGTACAACCACAGAAGCAAAATGTTCTAGCTGGTTCTTTTGTCCAATGGCTTTTCCTTTTATTTTGCTGGCATTTTCTCAGCCATGTGCTTCTGCTGACTTTCAGCGTGTCTGAAGGGAAATGGGAGGGGAAAAAAACTACATTATTATTATTACATAAGAATCTGACATGAAGTGTGTTGTTGTTGTTTAAATACAGAACCTAAAAGGCTGCATAGGAGAATAATATCTAGAAAAGAGAGAAACCTAATGCTATGGCTGGTGTTAATGCTATGTTAACTAGGATGTGACTATCAAGTCGGTTTAACTCATGCCCATTCACCAGATTACTCGAGATGGCAATTCCACCTTGGTGAAAAAACAAACACAGTCTTCAGTCTTTGTTTTTTTTTAAGTTATACAAATGCGGATGTTTTTGAGGTGTAAAAGGAAAAGGGAGGAGAGGTTCATCTCTTTCCTACAGAAGCTAAACATGTTTGTCTTCACACAATCCAAGGAAGCGACAATATGACCCTACATTACAACCAGTTTCCTTTGTATTGTAACAACATTTCAAGCTGTAATAGAACAAATAAAATCATCATTCCACAAAAAAAATTATGAATAAACTGGCCTAGTGAAACAACTCACGGAAGATGTTTTCCTGAATGATTACACACTAATTAACTAAGGTAGCAAAGTGCTTTCAAGCATGAAGATTATGATCACAGAAGATTGTGGAAAAGAGTCAGGTTTGGCTACAATGCATCAAATGAGAATCTGGACTACCCGAATCCAATCATGACGGTTTGGAACACTCACATTTTACTCAATCTGAGTTTCAAACTAAAATGCAATCCAAGAAAATGAACTGCATCAAACAATCATAAACTGAAGTCTTTTTTTTCAATTTTTTCCCATCTCTTCTGCCCAAATGCTTCATTCCGAATCAGACTTTCCATGTCTGACAACAACCCTGTGAGGTAGGTCAGTCTGTGAGGGAGTGACTAGCCAAAGATCACCCAGTGCGTTCCATGTCTGTCTGAGGATTAATATTTATTTATTTTTTCAATTTATACCCCACCCATCTAGACCGAAGTCTACTCTGAATTTGGATCTCCCAAACCCATCCCAACATTGACTCTTGGCACTATCTGGAGATTCCCTGGATTGAAACAAAGACCTTTGCTTCACCACTGAATTATGGACCCTCTGTATCAGATGCTTCCCCACTCCTCTCCTTTAAGAATAATTCACTAACGAAGGAACGAAAGGCAGAAGGTGTGGTGATGGCCGTTCCCTTTTTGTTCTAGTTGCGAGGAGCATGGACATTGCATGGGTGCTCTCAAGTCTCAGCTGTCTGTATAATTTAGTAACTGGCAATGTACCCACTTTGCTGTGCCTATGAAGCAGATCATTGTTTATTTTCATTACTATGTCACCTGCAGCAGAAGATTTGGATAAGAACATGCAGTTGCACACTATTGTCATTACACTGACCTTTTCCTTTACAAAAGAAGTTCTCTGGTAGACACCAATGGAACCTTAAGAGTTATTAGGGATAACAATGACAACAAACAGAGCAACAAAGATGTGAAAAACACACAAAGCTAGCTATCCCGGGCTCTGTGAAAAGCTGACTTTTCTGCAAAACGTCCTGTACTGGAATGCAGAGGAAAGGCAGTGCAACCTCCCTGTTGCTCGCTATATGTGTCTTGCAGCTAAACAATATTAAGATCTTAATCTGCAGGCACCATCTAATAGGATTACAGTCATCTGGCAAGCCTAGGATATACTATTGCTGCACTCAGAAACCTTTGCACCTCATTGCAGCTGATCCTTCTCATAAGATAGAGAAAGCAGCCTTATACCAAGCCAGAATGTGTTTACTTAGTGCAGTATTACCTGTTCCGACTGCCTGTGGCTCTCCAGAAAACCTTCCTATTGCATACTTCACAGGCAATGGGCTTTTTTGCATGCAAATCACTCTGCTTTTAAGGTTCCTTTCTGTGAACATGATGCTTTCATTAGCAAGGCTGCAAAATGGTAGTCACAGAAACTGTATCCCTGTTATCTTCTTGCATACACAAGCTATAGCATGCAGAATATAGACTTGCTATGGAGCACAACAAAAGCCAGATCCTACATATGGTAGCTACAGATTCATGACAAACTGACCAAAATACACAACTTTTTATCTTGGTGCCACTGATAGGCAGTGAGGCTCATTTTTCTAATGAACATGCAAGTGCAGCCCATTTCTACTGCAACCGCAGTGATCGCCAATGGAAACTTTTTTCTCAGAGCTACTAACAGTACGGAAAGGCGCATGGAGCAGAGGAGGAAGGAGATTAACTTTTCTTCCCCACACACTGCAGGCTTGATTAATTTTCCCCTCCTCTCATGTCTGCTACTAATTACAGACTTCCTAATTATGTGTTTATTGTCTTGTCTATTTTGGCTCTCAAATGGCTGCGTATATGAGCCTTTAGTTAAATCAGGCTAAAAATGCATTTCTTAATTTTGTCCATAGATGGCAGACAAGGTATTTTAATGCTAGCATCCATCTTCCATCAGTACAATTTTGTTTTTACTCAACTCCAGGACGAGCTCTTATGGAAACTGTATCATAAATAGCTGGTCACTCTCTTTCTTTCACTCCCTCTTTCTTTCTCTGTTCCTAAATCATCCAATTTTGAAATGAGACTTTATCTACCCTACTGTGACTATAGCCTCTGAACCATTAAGGGCTGCTGCTGTTGTGAATTAGTGAATGCAATTTGTGTTCAATGTCTCTCTTCATTAGTGAACTCTGTCCTTTAAAAAGTTCCAAACCTCTTGCATTTCCAAAGTACAATCTGTTTAGTGAGATTCAAACAAAAGATTGAGGGGGTGGAAGAAGAGAAAACAGAAAGTATAGAGATGCTTGCCACATGTTTGGTAGCCACGATCAAAATACCATATTCTGTAATCTAGGAGAATTAGTTAATCATGTGAATTCTTTCAAACCTTTGCAAATAACATTGGAAATAGTTTGGAGGATGGGGCAAACTATATTTTTGCAAGGCTCTAGAACTTGTTTTCTAGAGTTACAAAAGTGTCAGTAAAGTGGAAAAGCTGACAGACATCATATGATAGGAAGATGTAGGAGATGCAATATAGAGTTTCTTGCTATGTTAGAACAGAACTTTCCTTAAACAGACAATCTGAGAAACATGGAAGTAATCTGGAACAGTGGGTGACAGAGGATTTGTAGAAGGGAAAGACAAAAGGTTCGTACTGCATGAGGAAGGGTCTGGATAAACTGAGATTGGGTAAGTTGAGGTTTTACTGTATTTTACCTTGTCTGCAGCAATGGTGCTAAATTATCATGGTATTGATAGGGGGCCGCACTGCAAGAGAAATATTACAGAAAAAAAATCGGGTTTGCTTTGGTTCAATCAAATTTCATCTTTGCCTGTAGATGCTGAACAAATTTGTTCCCTCTTAAAGGTAAACACTAGTGCAGGATGAGAAGTATTCCAGAGAGACATCAGACAAGTGCAGTTAACAAAGGTAATTTTGTTTTAGGTTGTTTTTTCAGACTGTTTCTAAGATTCTGTGATTGAAGGTAAAGGAAAAACTCCATCCATCTAATAGGCTGGGTTCCTGCTTTCACTGTGGATCATGTTAATTGTGAATAGCTTGCCACCCTCTCAACATTCTTCATCAGGTTCCACCCTTGAAAAACAGAATGAATGTGTTTTCGCACCAGAAACGTATACAGTCTTCAGCTGTTGCCATCGCTATAAACCTTTCTTCCTTTAGGCACCTGAAATGGGAAAGCTCTCAGGTCAAGTTGGCTATGAAGACTATACTTTTTTCTCCTGAAAGCCAGCAGACCAGGCTGAGTATTTAATGACAGTTTTTCTGGACGGAGGGAATACATCATTAATTGCACATGCTGCCTATACAGTGAAGGAAGAAATGAGAAAAGGAGCTGCAAGATCTTTAGAAGAAAAAACTTTGGAAGGGAAGCAAATGTTAGGAAGAGAAGATGGCAGCTGTTGAGTAATGAAAATGATTGAAGTTGAAATAGTAAAACGACTGGAATTCTAATCAAGAAAGACAGAAGCATCACAAAGAGGTTCCAGAATAAAGTTTCTCTATTCACTTTCAAAATTACCCTTTTCATCTCACTAGACTAAATTCACCAATTTATATGTTTCCTTCAGACAACGTCCCCCGGGGAAAGAACTAAGGATCATCCTAACTACAAGCAATCAGTAGAAACATCAAGCATGGACACTGTATTAGGATCTGATTTGTTCAGCATCTGATAGGAAGAGTAAATGACAAAACATGTTCTACTGTTCATATCTGCAGGTTGTTCTCTGATTTTAAAAGATAAAACAACAATAACCCAACGCTAAACAATCACAGTAAAAAGTGTTCAAATTAAATGAAAAAAAAAAAAACAGCTTCAAAAATCCAGAGACAAACATGCAACAATAGGCACAGTAGCAATACTCACACAGGCACACTTTTAATGGTTGAAGCTCTAGTTAGAGGGGGAGGCAGAACACAGTGACTACTGGATTTTTTTTACAAAAAATGGCGGAAGAGCCAGTATTGCTTCTTTGTTTCAATAGCTCCATGTGCATCCTGCACTTTATCTGGCACTTACTGAGCCTAAACCAGTTAATGCACAACACTTCCTGCATTCCAACTCTTAAGCTCGTTATAAATGGCAGGCTTTGAAGCAATAACATCTCCCCTAACCCTAACTTATATTTTGCTCAGTACCTAGCTTGATGAGAAGTTCTGTAGAGCCCCAAAGACTACATATGATTCAGTGGTATTTTGGCTGGAATTGAAACACCTTTTTGGATATGATCCAAGCTGTCATTGATCAGTTTGACCATGGTGCTGGTTGAAAATATTTTAGTGCCCAAAGTTCAGAGAGTGTTATTCCCCAATCAGTGATATGCTGGCACTATCACTGAAACATCTTGAGCTAGATTTCACCAACAGAACTTATTAAGAAATACTGCCAACCTAGTCAAGTCCTCAATGTCTACCAGCATGGCATCCTGTTCTGTGTGCAATTCATCTCGAATAAGCAGCAGCTGCACCAATTCTTCATTCAAGCCTGATGGAAAAGAAATATAGGAGCTAAGTGTCAATTATTTCCTCCTGCAACAAAGTTGTAAATCTGCTACAGAAGTTCATTCACAGAAACAGAAGGACTCTCACTAGTTTTTGGCTTGCATATAAATAAGAAAGGGTATGAAGTAGAGATGGAGGTATTCGTATACGAATATCCCCCCACAGGTGCAGATAATGAGGGTCCACTCACAATTCCGCCACTGCTGCGAGCTCCGCGCACCGTTCCTATCACTCCAGAACTCACAATCGGTGAGCCACTCTTCGACCTGGCAGAGAGGCTCGTCATCTCGCCTTCTGCCAGGAGTGGCTAATCCATCGCGAGCTTCGGAGTGATAGGAACGGCGTGCGGAGCTCATGGCAGCAGTGGAATTGTGAGTGGACGGTCTGGCCCCAGGGGGCCGGACCCTCATTATCTGCACCTGTGGGGGGATACTTGTATTCGTATACGAATAACCCCATCTCCAGTATGAAGTCATGAGTGAAGACCAATGAGCAGTATTGTTAAGAATATGCTTTAGCTAAATACCAAGTGACAGTACTGCATCAAGGTGTTGCTTTCCTGGGGCATTATAGTACACATCCTCAGGAAGAAATATTCCATTCTCTAAGTAGGGGAAAATTTCCTAGTGCCTGCAAGGAAGGAGACATTCACTGGATCCCTCCGACCCACAATCTCAGTGGCCATCATCGGATTTCAACAGCAGCGGCTGCAGCACAGCCCCTGTTGCTCGACTTTGATGGCAGCTGCTGAGGTTTTCAGTAGAGTTGAGATTAACTATCAACTTCAATAGTGTTGAAGTTAGCTATCAATTACAACTGGCTTTGTATGGTGTAGATTTACGTGTGCTACAGTGGAGTTGTGCCAGCAGAAGCAAATGGGGAAGGTGGGGCAGGTCTGCATATAGTTCCCAGTTTGTATGTTACCTACTCTTGGTCTAAGATTTCAGCCTGTTGGCACAGAGGTATAAAATCAGCTTTTGCTCCTTCCACAAGCATCACTGCATTGTGCCCATACAGTGGTGCCTCTTTCTTTGAGACAAGTAAGGAGCCTAGAATCGAACCCTCACAAGAAAGCTATATAAGAAGTTCTCTGTGTTATTCTTTTGCATTCTTCCCTTTTCAGTAATGTATATTTTGAAAGGAATATAAGGATGGCATTGGTAATTTAAGTGAATATATGTGATTCTCCTCTTTATTGCATTAGTTTTTCTCTCATTTTGCATAAGCAAAATAGTGGCCAGAATGTTTTTGCATACTGGTGCAATTATATTGATCCATAGTGGGTAGCATTTGCATTTAAAGTGCCATTTCAGTCATAGGTATTCCATGAAATAGTGCAAGATGGACTTACCCTGGCTATTTTAGAGTGTTTCAAATGTACACATTATTTCCAATCTATTTTACAATGATTGCTCACTACCCTTTGATTTTGAGGAATTATAAATTCAAGTTTATTGGTTGAGTTTTTGGCAATTTTAGTCTTAGCTCTAGTGGAAAGAGGCTCAGACTCTGTTTATTTTATTTTATTCATTTATTTATTCTATTTCTATCCCGCCCTTTTAGACAAAGTCTACTCCGGGCGGGTTCCACCAAACATTATAATTAAAACAGTTAAAAACAATTCAAAACAATAATGATTAGTAATGCTCAAGATGGGAAAACAGAAAATTATGATAAAAATAAGAATACAGTGGTGCCTCGCTAGACGATGTTAATCCGTTCCACGAAGATCGCTGTCTAGCGAAAACATCGTCTAGCGAAGCACGTTTTCCCATTGGAATGCATTGAAATCTCTTCAATGCGTTCCAAAGGGAAAACTCGTCGTCTTGCGAAATCTCCCATAGGGAAACATCGTCTAGCGAGTGAGGGTCCCCGTCGGAATGCACTGACAGCTGCACTGACAGCTTTTCACCACTAGTTGGCGCATTCCTATGGGGAAACCTCATCGTCTAGCGAAAATTCCCCATAGAGAGACATCGTTTTGCGAAGCGCAGTAGCGATCGCAAAAAGGCATCGTCTAGCGATTTCCTCGTCCTGCGAGGCAATCGTCTAGCGAGGCACCACTGTATCATGTAAGAGGAAAATAGTTACAGTAATTCCTCACTCCCTTTTTTTTTTTAAATCATTCCGCAGGACTATGAAGCTGCAGATGAAATCCAGAACACAGATATCTGTGCTACATTTTAGATATTTTACTACTGTTTTGGTGAGTTTCACAAAGTCTCAAGCATGTTGGCTTCATCTCAATATTTCTGTTTCAGAAGCAACGTGAAAATACATGGAACACATAATTTGGCATATTACAAATATGTAATGGTGGATTAAAAACCCACAACATCTTACTATGACTTGGATTTTAGATTTGCAATCCCTTCCTTTCTCATGCAGCCACAGGAACATGTCATAAGAGCTTCTTCCAAGATAAAAGCTCTCTCCCCAATACCAGAGGTGGTACAATCCAGAGATGTGTCATGTACATTGGAATCAGTTCTCATGTCTGAACAGCCTTTTCTTTCTCAGCTGAAGTCCAATGGACAATGATAGAAGGAAAATTTAATATTATTGTGGAACAACTGTTTTCTACTTACTTTCTATCTGTGAATGCAGATCATTGACAATCACTTGTAGCTGCCCAATTGTCATATCTCTCAGGTCTGTGGGTTTTAAGCTTCTTTTCATCAAACATTCACTTATATGAGGCATATGTGGCAGCTAAAGATAACACAGAAAATACACTATCAGCAACACACAGCTTTATTAAATGAAATGTCCTTAGCATGTTTATTGTATGCTGCAATAGTAACACTGTTGATGAAAACGTACTATATATTATTTACTCTGGGCACTGTACACATGTAACTTCTACTACCACCACTACTATTACTACTACTACTACTAATGTGCTGTCAAGTTGATTCTGACTTATGCCAACGTTTTCTAGGGTTTTCCAGGTAGAGAATACTCAGCAGTAGTTTACCATTCCCTTCTTCTGGTAGCACCATGGGACTATGCAGCTTCCTCAAAGCCACACAGGCTGGCTCTACTTATAGTAGGCACAGTGGGAAATCAAACTCCCAACCTCTGGCTCCGAAGCCAGATCTACTATAGTTTTGCAAATGAAGAATAGTACAAAAAAGTTGAGGTAAACCCTCAAGTTTTTTTTTTTTTTAGAACAGTGTGCCGATATAAGGCCACATATATGATAGCATCACATGGTGGAACTCTTCCTTGACAGCATGATCTCAGATTACAAGGGTGGGTGAAGAGAGCAAAATCTTAAACTCCCCTCATGGCAAACACTGGAATATCAGAGAAAAGGCTGAAGGAGCTGGTTCATAAGGAAGGTTTGGATACAGATGATCTCATAGTTTCTAAATGCCATTTGCACAATACTTTCTGTCTTATACTTCCAGTTTTGCCTATGGCCTGTAAGATGTACCAGTGTGAGTCAAACATAAGAGAGAAATTTTGGGCAAACCCACATTGGTTGCATATGCTGATACCCTGGTGATGATTATTAAAAAGACCAGAGTTTTTTTGGGATGGGGTGGGGGCCAAAAAGAGGCAGAGTTTCTTTCCATCATGGTACACAGAGGTCTGGACATTTAGTTTAACAAATTCACAGACCAGGCCACACAGATTTTTTCACCCCTAGCTGCTATAACTCCGGGGTCTGCCAATTACAGGACAACAATCAGAATTTTACAGAATAGCAATTGGAATTTTTTAATGGCATGGAATTTTATTCACACATTTGATCCATACATTTGCTCTGCTATTACAACCTGCTTCTATTAATGGTGAAGTTAAATGCTTTTCTGAACTCAGAAATATAAAGTGATGCTGAGTGATGCTAAAGATGGGAGCTACTAGAAGGCATTGATTAAAACAAACAAACAAACAAACAAACAAAAAAGCCAACATACAAGATCAGCTACTGGAGATTTTTTCCTGTTCTGTTTTTCCACTTCGACTTGCATTTTGGCCATTGGTTTTGCCATCGCCAAGGCCATTTTGGCTTCAGCTTGAAGTTTCTTTTGTCTTGTGAGAAAGTCCATGTCATCCAGGGATTCAGATTCCTCCTCAGTAGTGTCTCTGTCAGAGTAGGAAGAGCTTTGCTTGCTCTAAAAAAAGACACAACATAAAGATGCCAGCTCTAAAAACGAATATATGGAAACAGGCAGATTCAGCAACTAATGAACAGATGAGCTAATTAAAATGACACTATTAAGTAGTTTAATATGGACAACATTTAAATACACTCATCTGAAATGTATCTCAACCAATTCGCTCACACTACACCAGGCTTTGTTACTGAGCCTTTGCTGGAATGGAACAGGAACCAAACCATATCAGCAGCCATGAGCACAAAGGAAGAAATCATGGTTTTGATTTTTTGATCTGAAGGTTAAATGTGGCATTTCTATTTGAAAGCATATTGGACAACAGGGCTGAGAGAAAAAGTGCCCAAGACATTAAAAAATTGGTATAAACTTAGTATTTGGTGGATGGCTAAATGGAACACTGCAATAACATGGTTATCTATATGTATTTCTTTATATTTTGATACAATTGATCTAACAAGCATGTGCATTTGCCAGGCTAATTGACCAAGGCTATGAGTAATCACTTGCTCCATGTTATTTTAAAGGACCTGCTCACCACTGGAATGCAACCCTCAAGAACTCCTCTGAAACTGAATCTAGACCTTTGGCTGAAAGACATTCCCCATACTTAATGCAATGAGAATGAAGCTTACAATCTTCATTGTAAGTATATACATACGAGACTTTGCACCAAACTTGGCAAAGTCATTCCTTTGCATTCCAAATCTCATAATCTCCAAGCCAATACTGCCTTTTCCCGGGGGGGGGGGGTGTATTCTGAGCATTAAAATGCAAAATTCCCAAAGTATGTGAGATTCCGAAGTTTTAGTGGAAATCCCACTGTGGTAAGAACGCTTCTCATTAGCCTCTGCTATGCAAGATGCTCCCAAACTATTCACTGGGGACTGAAATACACCTATGCCTATTGGGACACTCCTGAACACTCTTAATTCCTAAGGACATTATCTTGGTTCTGCCTTTGCATCATGATCTTAATTTATTAAAAATGAATTCTGAAAACAATGATAGCCCATTTGAATTGTTTGCAATGTGCAATTTGATGCCCAACCTTTTCCAGAGCTCTCTCTGAGCTTGCAACTAAGACTTACCATGGGGGACAAGGGTGTATCCAGACTTGTTTCGGTCTTGCTGTCATCAGCATCACTGTCTTTGTCACTGCCACTGTCATTTACAAAACAAATCTGCAAATTCATCCCACTTTGTAACCTTGGGGGAAATTGAGAAGAGAGTGGATTGTCATTTTCTGCAATAATACAAGATGTACCGATCACTAGAAAAGCATAAAGGAATTAACCATCTTGTCTATGAAGAACTCATACCTCCAGTTAGGATTATTTCTGATTCGATCCATTCACACTCCAATGTGACATTGTGGTCTATGGGTAGTCAAACAATGCAGGCTGCAATCCTATACACAGCTACTTGGGCATAAGTCTTACTGGGACTTGCTTCTGAGTAGGTATCTACAGGATTGTCTTGTTGACTTTCTGTCAGCTTTTGAGATTTAATTATTAAAGGTAAATAATTTGGTCTTTATCATATTTCTAAACATAAGGAGGGAAAGACCCTGATGTATGTCAGAATTTTATTTCAGAGACTAGGGTCCACAATAAAAAACACGATTCTTTATATTCACCTTTTTAGTCTGCCTTGGTGCAGCAACTTTTAGCAACATGGACTGAGAGGAGTACATAGGACTGATAGTTGATTTCTGGGAGAGACATTCCAATAAGTATTGAGGTCTTAAACCATATGTTTCATTGATTCACTGGGTCTAATCCAGTTGAGGCTAAAACAGTCTGGTAATACTGACCCAACACTGATCATCCAAATGTACTGACATCAAAACAGGTAATCTGAAGTAGTATGTGTCATCATGATGGGATATGTAGTCAGAGAAATGTAAAATGGAGTCAGACAGGTTCTGTGTGGAGATGATTTGAGAGACATTGGAATGTATTTTTCTAAGTGCCATGAGAGTGTTTTCCTGAAGACCGTTACAGCCTGGATCGAGATAGTGTGAAGGCCGAATTCAGAGGCCCGGGGAAGACTCAACATTCCAAGCTAGTTGGAGAAGAGATAAACAACACCTGGACTCTCATGGGAATAAGGGAAGGAAGGTAGTACAGCCTCTAAAGCTTAATTGGTTAACAACCAGAAAGGTCAGGAAGAAGAGAGGAGCTAGAGAATGTAGAAAAATGGACGATGGGTTATGTGAGGGTATCTAATTGAAAGTTATGTGAAAGTAAATGAACGTAGCTGAATGGAGATTCGAGTCCATGAAGGAGAGAGGATGTAAGTAAGGAGAAAGAAGGAGGTGGGTCTAGCCCACTATAGCCCACCTTAGATTAGATTTTTAGTGTTTATTATTTAAAATGGGAAATAGTTATTTTATCTAACTGCAATGATCTTTGAATATGTTCTTGATGCTAATGCTTATGCAATATAAACTGATTTCTAATGAAACTCTATTTTTCTAATAAAAATTAATTATAAAAATTCTACAAAAGGACTGGTCTCTTGAACAGCAGGGTCTGGCTAAATCCAGGAGGTGGAGAGAGCCACAAACTAGCTATCTTTTAAGAGTCCTACCTAACTGAGCTTTGGTGAGTTCTAAGGAATCACAAAGCCCATGTGCCTGTACTTGCAAGGTACTGAGTAAGTGTAAAGTGTTCTTTTAAGGTCAGACTTGTTCAAAGGGCTTACACTACACACTGCTGAGGTCTTGGGACTTGCCCCAGCGCAAAGGTGGTAGGTAAGTGGCCTGTCGAGCTCTCTGACCGAATGCCAGCGACCCTTTAGGGGTTCCGGTGCATCACATCATCCAGAATAAACTTTACTAGGTGATTTACATACAAGCTGACTCTTGAAGAATTGCTTGCCTACATTCCCATTCTCGGTGAGAAACACTTTCAATAGCTGTGTGGTGATTTTGAGGCTCTCCCAGCACTGAATTCTATTAGTATATTTTCAGAGGGTTTTTAGGATACAGGACACAAAGAGGCAGCTGTTCAAGTGAGAATAAAATGAGCGAGGTAATCTTAAAAAATATGGGATATCACCGTAGTGCTACTTTATTCCTGTGAGAAAGTAGATAGGATGTCTTATACCTTAAACCCTGTAATTTCTGTACCTTCTCTACTGAGGCAAAAACCAAGAGTGCTACAATATGGGGGTGGGGGGAAGCACTATAGCTAATAGTTTAGAAAAAGCTATTTGAAAAAGGATCTGTAAACTTTTAAATAGGTTTAGGTTTCAAAGTGAGTTTGTTAAACTTCATTGGCAGAAATGTACCTTTAACTCTCTTTTTAAAAGGTGTGTGTGTCTCTTTCCGGTTGTATACTCTGCCAATATATATTCTACACACTGGACCAAGAGAAAAATGGACAGATGATTCTCATCCTTTCTTTTCTGCTGTTAAGACAATTAATAGACGTGACCACTTCTGGCATTTCTCACATACATAGGTAAATAATTGGATTTTTTTTCCAGTGCTGTTGCAAAATTCTGAGATTAGTTGTATTAACTTTCCTCTGTCCCAACATCTGGCAAACTACTTTCTGCTTTTCTTCCCCCATTCAGAGATAGGAGCTGTGTCCACCTTGACTGCATGATGTCCAGCCACATAACATCAAAGACAACAACTATGCATTGTTTTACATGATATTTCAAACTTGCCCATGGCTTGTATTTCTACAAAGTTAAACTGGGTCATAACGATGCATTAAGCAGGATATGAGGCTGCTGGAGAAAATGGTAGTCTCATGTTGAGCAAGGGACTCCTTGATTGCTGTCATGCACAGAACCACTTAGCCATGACATGAGAACGTACAAATTTTCTTATACTGTGCCATCAGAAGCTGCTACTGGCATTAGTGAGAAAAGCCATGACACAGGGTAAGTGAAGTTACAGGTCATGGGGAGGGAGTAGAGCAGGAGAATCCAATATCTATTTTTATGAGGTTCTGTACTGCATTTTTATTTTTCTGGTATGTACTCTATCTCTAATTAAATTATGATTGTCTTTGTGCTAATTGGCAGTTTTTAACTAGCCAGAAACACAATGAGCTTATATTTTTTTACTCCTGATGGTAGTGGTTTAGAAGGTTTATTGTATAGATGGCCCTTTAAATTAAGTTCTTATATCCTATGCATCCCCTTGCCAAATAGGTAAAGAAAATCTTGATACCAGGAAGCAAAATTAAATTAGTGCTAAATGATTGTCAAAAAATTTACTTAAAAGAGTTCCTACCGCATTACATTTTCAAGGAATAACTCAAAGATTTTTCTATCCTGTTTTTGGGATTTTTTTCCTCCAACCTTGGGTTCCCAAATGCTCTACTGCTGTATGCTGCTGTATTTTTTAACTGATGTACTATTAAATTCTTTTCAATTCATTTTTTAATATTAACTGTGTTTTAATTCCATAATTTTATGTTATTCTTTGCAACTATTTTTTAATTTTGTTGTAAGATACATCAACCTCCAGCTTTGGGAGAATGGTGGGATGTTAAATAAATAAGCAAGATTCAACTGTAAATTATCATATACAAATTTTATGAAAACCCATGTCCTCCTCTGCCCTCTTTTCATGGTCCTCCATTTTGATGGTCTGTTAAGTGATCATTGTAGTGGAAGCCCCATGTCCTCTGTGATTTATATGCTGTGACAGGCTCAGAAGGTCCATTATTCAACCCCTGGCCATTTCCAGACTGGGCTAGGAAACATGCTTACCAGGAAACCTGGAGAACTGCTCCTGGTTGATTCTGTACTGAGCTAGATGGGCCAGTGGTCCCATGTCCCTATGTTTTCCTTTCTCTTTTCAATTTTAAACTCAGAATACAAATGAGCTACATAAAGCAACCTGCTTGAGTTTCATTTCAATTACAGGGAGAGAGGGAGGGAAAGCGGGGGAGTTTATATATGCAGGATTATTATTACAATACTTTGAGATTCCCCCCCTCCGGTCTAGACAGATTTACTGGATTATTTTAGCAAAGATATTACCAAGCGACAGCTGTACTAAATTGGGAATTCTAAAATAGCACAATCATTCTGAGTAAATGAATGGAAAACTACACAGGCAAATAATGCAAGGTCTTACACTGAAAACAGTTTACATGCTTGAGTAAATACATACACAATTGTCTTTAAAACTTGCATATCCAATTTGTTTTACCTTTTGATTTACAGTGGCCCATAAAAATGGAAGGCAAGCATAGATGTGTTTCATTTACTTCATTTTAGAGAGCTGTGACCAGCTGCTGTTGCTTATGTGTCTGGAACAATAATTTTCTATTCACCTGATTAGTTTTGAATGCTTTCCCCCCTCTAAATCATGACTGCCAATTTCAAAGGAAGTTTCTTTACACCAAGACCAGTCCATCATTTTTATAAATTAAACATATAATGCCTGCCCCAAACTATTGTTGTGTATCATTCAAAAAGTATGTCTTCTCTTCTTTAAACAAATAGCAATACGTATGCAAACCAAAGCATTAAAAGAAAATGTCAGCAAATACAAATACCATAATACCTGGACAGCCAGCTGTCCATAAATGCTACCTAGATACACTGAAAAGAAACTATAATGATATGGATAAATATAGACGACACATGTATTCAGCTTCTATCAACTACTTCTGCTCTGAACAGCTTGGCAGTTGTACAACAGCTCACTTTCTCCTCTTCATGCAAATCCCTGTGAGATCCACCCCAAAGTGTGTCAGTCAAGAGGCTTTAGTCAGAACACATGTAATAAATACATTCACACACCCTCCCTTCAAGCCTTATCACAACAATTACATGCAGATGCTCCTTACTAAGGCTTTGGCTTGTCATCTTATTGTTTTAATGACACCCACACATATTGGCCTCTTCCTTTTAGAATAAATGATTGGGAAGCAAAGAAATACTTTCGCTTTATCCATGTAGATGAGACAGTACCAACCCAACCTGCTTTCGGGCACTAAAGAACTCTAATGTCACAGTGATTTGAATTTGACAATTCCATTCATTTAACAGAACCTCAGACAACAGTTAGGGCGATGTGTTTCTTCTTCCAAAGACAGAGGAAGGGGTATGTTTTGTTTTGTTTTTTGTAGAGTAGACCAGAATTACTAGTGCGTTGTTGCAGACAGAGTGACAGACAAGGACTCAGAAGACCTGGGTTCGAATCCCTGTTCAACCATAGAAACCTATCCAGAGGTGACTGGTAAAACCACTCCTTAAATATCTCACTTTCCTGATAGCCCTTTTAGGGTTCCTATAATATGGTTCTCATTTGGTGGCACATAACAAACATAGGCCATAATTAGTACAATTTTGCTACATTAATTAACTAAGGGAAAGGATCTCTCTTTCTGATTTGACCCATAGACACAAAAGGGAGTATGATGTGGCTGGCTTGATTTTTCCAATCTGGTACTATCCTGAGAGCTATACTCCCTCAGAAGCATGGCCAAAGTGGGAAAGCCATGGCCAAATTAGCTACTTATTTTTTATTTTCAAATTAAAAAAAAACAGTTAAGTAAATGTCACAGACTATAGTGATTAATTGACTATAATATTATTTTACATTAGTATATTATTTATAAAATTATAAGGTGTTATGGTTTTGGACTGAAGGACAGCAGAGATGGGACCAGCCTGGCTTCCTGTGGGTGGGAGTTCCAGAGTCTGGGAGCAGCGACAGAGAAACATCTGAAAATGTATGTTTTTACTAACATTTGGCTGGGCTGAAAGACTCTGCCTAAAGACTCCTAGCTAGATCATGGGAGAAGCAATATTTGAATCAGGACCTTTTTCCCGGTCCAGAGTTTAGCCATTTATATATTATGCTATCTTTTATGTTATCTAAATGTTACCTGCTGTATATGATCTGTTATATCCGATTAGCTTAAAACTGCAGGGAAACAATCCAATTCCAGCAAAAGATGGTTAAAGGCTGTAAAGCAGTGCCTTTGTAACTGTTTAATCAGCAGACAATGCTTTTAAACAATATATCATCATCATCATTCTTTATTACGGTCACAGACCAGCAAGATTATAAAAAAACATACAGAACATACAGAAAAAACTCCTTTATGTAGTATATAAAACTTTCTTTCAGGGTGACTGCAACATTTCCTCTCTAGTTCTCATAGCAATCAACAAAAATTTAGACACCTTGTCTGTAATATAAGTGGACCCACCCTCTGTTGTATGGGTGTATTGATTTCCCCCCATCAATCCTGATCTCAGCCACCAGGTGGCTCATTAAATTAGGAATATGTTATAACAGAAACCACATGTATTTTAGAGTTTTAAATTTAAAACCCAATTCTACAAGTTTTGCATATGCAGCGCAAAATCTAATGCTTGTCCTACTTAGAGTTGACCCACTGAAATATTAAGACTCATCTCATATATGTCCCATTTGATTTCAGTGGGTTTATTCTAGGTGACGTTAGTACTAGTTTTAACTACTGAGAGAACCTACTGGAATACTATTAACTTGCATACAAAGCAGAAAGATGATACTATTTATGAACAAGTTATTTCAGCTATATATTTTGCTGACTGCCTGCAGTGCAAAACAATTCTTCCATAAAGGTATTTATTATGCTTGCAGTGATGTTATACTTCTGGCCATCTGGACTTACACTCAGCTGTGCCTCTTGACAGAATTCCTAAACTGTTTAATGTCAAGCCATAAAAGTGGTAACTGTGATTTACAGCCATTGAGACTTTACAGACAACAAAGAAACTTAGCTTTTCACAGACAGTTATGGAATATCCAAACAATTACAGGAAAATTATTCCTAATTTTTTATTTCATGAAGAACTTGAAATATGATGGTAAACAAAACATAGCAGACACATATGACACATGTAGGCTGTGATTCATGCTGCTCTTTGTTAGCTCCTCATTCTGAGATTTAATTTTATATTACACTTCAGTGGAAATGGACAGTAAAATATTATTGTCCATTTACTTTAATGGCTCTTTCAATGCATTATTAATAAGCAATATATAATGAATATTTGCATACTTCTATTTTTATGCCATGTCTTTTTCTGCTACACAAGGCTTTCCAACAGACTTTGAAGCCTAAAGCATAAATTACAGCTATCAGGGGAAGGGTGTGATAGCATATACTGTTCTTTTGTTTATTATCATATTGTTTATAAAGGGAAATAGGTTGACTCCTTGCTGCCTTGAGTGAGTCATAATTTCTTTCCTTAAGAAGCACATATTACAGCTAAAATGTTCAAAATTAGGACAAGAAGATTTAAGGGAGGTTGGTGCAGAATCTGGTACACATTCATTTGTGAATAAGTCCCAGTAAGTTAAATTTTATGGCTAAATTACATATGATGAGGTGTGACGATGGAACAAAACATGTTAGAAACAAACATTACAGATAGCCCATAATTAGAAGAGGAAATCTTTAAAGGCAGATTGTATGTAATATTTAATCATAAGATTTCTTTGAAGTTTGTTTTATCATATATGAGATACTGCCTCAATAACACACAATTTTTATTTCAGCTTTAACTACAGGCCATCCATAACATCTGATTCTGTCCTCAGTTATTTATAAGTACGTAGAAGGCTATGCAACTGGCTAACAAGTGTGAGTAGTATTACTTATGGATATGGCAGATCTTCCTTTTGGGCTCACCACCTAAAGGATTCCTGCCTTTCTCTTACGTACCAGAAAGTATTAATGTTCAAGGCCAGGAAGGTAACAGGGAAAACTTTGGTGATATAGGATGGTGCTTAATATGTGACTGAAACCTGAGCAGATAGATATTGGAAGGCTGGTTTGCGCCATTGATGCCCATCAGGTTTTCAAATACAGCAGAAGATAAAGTCTAGTGGGCTTTATTTTATGGAATCACAATGATCTATCATAATCCATCCTGCTACTGAGCTTCTCACAGTCTGGCAGTCTTCTAGATGTGAGTGTGCACCTGGTGATATGGTAAGAGAGAACTGGTATCTGTTGGTTACCACACACTTCACTGCTTAGTTGATTCCCTGTCATAGAAATGATGACTCTCCCCAACTCATGATGTTGCAGGATTTTATCATGCATACCGTGGTCCCAGATCAGGAGCCATTCAGGATTTTATGGCATGCATGGCAAACACAGGGCTATCTTATTACTATCTGCACATGTAGCGGGATACTTTCTTGATCTGATTTTTGCTAGTCATAATGAGAATGATCTGTTCTAGGGAGTTCAGAAATTCACGGACAGGCCACCATCTAACTGAGTTTAAAATTTCTGGAATTCCTCAAGGGTAAGGAATCTTCTAAAATGGTTTATTCTTGGAGGTTAATTGATGCAGAAGGATTCCTAATTTTTTCCTGTAATTTTATAGCCATTAGAACTTGTGATCCCCTGGAATTTCCGGTTGATCTGAGGGGATGGAGAGATGATGCAGGACTCTGACACATCTTTTCTATACATCTGCCTCTGCACAGAATTAAGCTTCGTTTGTTTTTCTGTGTCATTTAAAACAATGAAGTGCTTCATTAGATTACGAATGGAGTGATGCAGGAGAAAGACTCAGATGAATCTGACTGAACAACAGATAGGGTCCATTTTAGAGCCTACTCAGTTATCACAAGGGCACCGAAGAACCTGCATTATCACAACATTGTCCAGCTGAATTTCTGGAGTGATTATGAGGCAAATAAGAAAAAGAAGATTTTATACCATATGACAGAGTATTAAGGGGGGAACACCTTTTGTAACCCATTGTAATGAAATGGCAAGTACTTGGCTGATAAAGTTGCTCAAATCCATTCTATCTGGAGTCCAGATTGCGAGCAGAGTGCATGATGACTGACTGAGACAGCTGCTGGTCTAATTCTCTATGGGTTTCATTTGTTTTTCAGCCTGAGAATGTGAACAAGTAGCTTGGAGAGGTGAAGCTAATTTAAAAATATATATATACTGTATGACATTTTAAAAACAAACCATTATTGGATCTCACCCTTCTACATATTTACTGGCATGTCTCTAGCCTTGTCTTCTAAAGTATGGGCTTAGAATGAATGATGGCTTTCTTGAACGATGATGATTGTATCCAACTCAGGTTTGGAGAAAGAATGTTTACTAGACTCTGGCAGTTAAGTTGCAACTAGAATAGGTCCATTGAATCAGTGGGGATTTGGTGAGTCCTCCATACTTCTTTTGATTCAAATGGGGCCTATTCTACCTGTGACTTGCCATGCTGAACTTGAGTAGGCCCATTTGAATCAATGAAATTTATGGAGGAACTGTCTTGCAAACCCCTACTGATTTAATAGACCTATTTTATTTGCAGTTTATTATGCTAAGCAGCAAGATTTCAGCCTGTGTTGTTCATCTGGGCTTTGTTTTCCTCTGTACCTCTTAATATCTATGTGAAACTGCTTGGAAAAAGCATCCCAACTATGGTAGTTGGGTCTCAGCACTATTCTGATGCTACCCATCTGTCATTTACAATGCAAGTGAAAAAGACTATGGACATCCTGAACCTGTCTTGATGTAGTAATAGAAGATATGTGGACAAATGAACTGCTGGATCACTCAGTGGCTTAGGTCTCTGGCTGAGGAGCCAGAGGTTGAAAGTTCAATTCCCCACTGTGCCTCGTTGAGAGGGGCTAGACCCAATGATTCATAGGATCCCTTTCCAGCTCTAAAGTTCAAAAGTTCAAAGGTTATAAACTGAGGATCAGTTCCACAAAAACAGAGACTGTTGTTCAGAAGACAAGCCAATCTGGCATTGAAATTACAATCTTTTCTAGATGAAACTGCACACCTTTTGAAATATCAGTTTCACAGCTTAGGAATTCAATCAGTATTGTTTCTAGAGCAGTGGTTCCCAAACTTGGATCCCCAGATCTTCTTGGACTACAACTCCCAGAAATCCTGGCCAGCACAGCTAGTGATGGTGTCTGGGAGTTTTAGTCTTAGAACATCTGGGCACCCAAAGTTGGGAACTACTGCTCTAGAGGGTCACACATCTACTGTGGCCTTGAATGGCTTGATGCAAGTTCAGCTGGTGCATCAGCTGTGTCATTTTCCTGGAGAATCCATTCTTCAACCACCTCTCATTTCAATTAGTGTAATGCATTCTAGGTGGAACTGCCTTTGAAAACTTGTAATCACAACTTCAGCAAAAAGCAGCAAGCGGCTACATGGTATGGTTGCTGTATGTTCTATAAACTACACAGTGCTGGTACTATAACAGAAGCACCACTGGCATCATTTGCATCACAGCCCAATTCAAGGTGCTGATTCTCATATATAACCCTCAGAAAAGCTCAGACGCCCTCCGTGAATCTTATTTTTGAAGGAAGTTATATTGGCTTCACATTTGTCCTGATTTACACAGGCATAAACACTGCTGTATTCTAATTTTTCTGTGTGCTGGTTTGGCTTTAAGGTTTCTCTATTTTGCTTTTAATCATTTATTTTGGACATACACTGTTGTATTGCTGCTTTTTAATGGCACATTACTGTGAGGGCCTTGATGGGCAGAAAGGAGCCTATATATTCATGAAAGACAAGGCTATTATTTGCTTCCAGTTATGATGGCTATATTTTATCTCCAGTATCTGAGGCTTTAAGCCTCTCAGTACAAGTTGCTATTGTGAGTTTCCCATAGTCATCTGGTTGACAAGAATAGGAAAAAAATGCTATGTGAGATAGGTCTCAACTCACCAACACCAGATTTGCCAGGGCACACATAAACAGTGGGGCAGGCAGGCAGGCAGAACTGTTTTACTTTGCCTCACTTCACAAATTCATTGGCTTTTTTTTTTTTTTTTTTGTATTTACTGGTATCTTTCACGCAAATGGCTCAGAGCAGTTTACATGCCCCATAAAAGGAAAAAGCCAAGGATAGACAAGCTGGTATCTTCCAGATGTTTTGAACTATAACTTCCATAAACTCCAGCCAGCATGACTAATGGTATGGGATTATTGAAGCTGTTGTCCAGAATAATTTAGGGGCACCAGACTTCCTTCCACAATAAAACAGTATTAAAACAAAAAGCAGGGAACAGCAAGCTAACAGCAATAATCCACAAAGCAAAACAGTAACAGAAAAGCTCTAAGCAGCTGATATTATAAAAACCTCTTTCAAAAAATAATGCTGGAAGGGAGCTACTATACCCTGAATTGAGCAGAATCCTCCATATGTGTTTGGTTTCTTGTTAATGATGAAAATTAGCAACCTGATTCAAAACTAAAAATATTGTGCTAACAGAAAATTCCCTAAACAAAAAATCTCCATGCAATCCATTGCTTCTGTTTTCTTCTTCTACAGATGACAAAAAATGAGATTACATTCACAGAAATAAATATGTTTTTTTAAAAACCCCAGGCTCTGCCTTTTGCATGACTACAACAGAGTTTACATGGAAAAGCTGTGTTTTTTAATGTGGTCTCATCCCGCACAATGCTGCTATAGTGTTTATAGGCCTCTTTCCTCAAGCTGGACAGATCTCATAATTTCTTATCAAGTGATTATCACTTGACAATAATCAGGTTTGCACAAACCCGCATTAACCCTTGATCCTTGGCTGCTGGACTTTTGTTATTTCTGAGCTGGCAGACTTTAGGTCTGCATGATCTACTTTGATTTTCTCTAGAAGCAAGAGGGCCACCAGCTGGAGCAAAGAAAAAAATAGTGGCTCAAAAATACAGCATTGAACTGAGAAACAAGTTGTCTAGCAGCACAAATTCAGTCCTAGGTTTTGTTTTCAATATCAGAATAAAAGTCTGTACACAAATCCTTTCACACACATCTATTCCTCTTCCACCCTCTGCCTTCTTGAGCAACATAATGTTGGACTGAAAAGGGCTTTTTCCAGACTCAGTGCTGTTCGATCATTGGGAGCTGGATGTCTACTGTAAATTACCCGAAGATCTACCAGTAGATCCTCAATTATCTTGGGCCTTTTCCTGCTTCACTTTAAGTTGATTAAGGACTATAGAGCATGGATCCCCATATCTAAACTCTGCCTCCATGTGACTGGGGCCACAGTGAGTCCATGTGAGTAGAAGCAATGGGCCTGTCCACACTGTGAAATTTGGTTCAATCCAGCCGGTGCTTAAAGGGTCCTTATCTTTGGTGCAATCTATTTTAACTCAAGTACCCTCCTACTAAGGCAGAACAAAGCTGTTTTGCATCTCAATAAATCATCCTAAAAAGACTGCCCTAGCCCTGTGCCAGAAAGATATGGGCCTGTTCTTAAAGGGAAAGGATAGATTGTTTTAAGTAGAAACACAAACGGACAAGGTCTCTCTCCCCACCCCCCCACCCCCAGGCAAACAGTGCTATCAGGGAGCTATATACCATATCTACATGCTAGTGTGGACAGTCAATTTCCAGCTGGAACACATTATATGCCACAGTAGCATCACAGCACAGTGACAATATGTTTATAGTTGGGACATTCTGGTGTACTTTTTTTATAGAGGAATTCTCTGATCTTCTTTCCTGCTTCATAGTCCAACTCTCACTTATTAGCTGGAAAGTTCTTTTCCAAGAGGTACAACACAGACTTCAAAGGGTGTATATGTAATACTGACACTTCAACTGGTATCCAGCCATAATAACCTGAACACTTTTAAATCAAGTTAAATATTGAAGAAATTATTCAAAAAATATGTTGCTGACATTTCTTTAAATATTGATATCCTTCCTCACCCAGGTTTAAAATGGCTTAGGCAGAAGAATATAAAGGCATGCATTTTTAAACACATATTGAAGAAACGCAGAATGAAGTTCTAGAAAAAACGATTTATATTCACTGACATGGAAGCAGACATGACATTTACATAGAACTTTAGAAATGTTCAGTAGCTATGACAAACAAATTCCACTAGAAATGAAAGAAGACTAGAAGTTTTACAAATTTATGTTGAGACGGTTGAGAGGTTTCTTTTGTGGTAAAATCTTGCACAAACAGAACACTAGAGATAATGTCACAAAGCCTCAACATTATAGATTTTAGCTGTACACATGAGGTGGTAAAAATGGCTGATATTATGCCATATGGAAAGCCATTAAAATGAAGAGTGCACAATGCAATTTCACTCACCGAGAAGAAAGGCTTGGCTTGCCACTTTTACTACAGCTGGTATAAATTCCTGGGCCATCATCAAAGAAACTTCCAAGGGCCAGTTTCTGTCTGATAGACTCCCTCTCATTTTTTTGAGCCTAAAAAAAAATGCAGAAGAAAACAATTATGATCACCCCACTGACAGCAAACCACATTCCCATCTAAACAGTTCTTTAAAGTTAATCTGCCACATAAACACTCACAGAACAGTACTTCAAGGCTAGTCCAGCACATCAACACTCAACAACAAGAGATAATCCAACAGTGCCATTAAATTCAATTTTACTTACCCTCACGGATCCTTGCATACTACTTTTGGCACTTTATCATGTTAAAAGTAAAGATCTTTTTTCAACCAGGTGGAACACCAGGGGACTTCAACTGTTAGCCCCAACTGAAGTATTTATTTATTTAACATATTTTTATCCCACTTTTCTCCTAGACAGGACCCGAAGTGGCTTACATCATTAAAACACTATATTAAAGGTAAAAATAGTGAACTATTCAAATATTAAACAAATTAATAACATACTTAAAATGTTAGGTGAAGCATTACTAAAACAGATTTAAAAGCAAAAAAATGTTTGTTTTAAAACCTCTCCTAGACAGTCTGTCACTAAGGAAAAGCCTCATTGAAGAGAAAAGTCTTCACTTGCTTGCAGGACAGCAATGATGGGGCCAACCTGGCCTCCTGTGGGAAGGAGGTCCAGAGTTTGGGAACAGCAAGGGCAAGCAGACTGAATGAATGAATGGGACTCTTTAAATCAACACTTATTTATGTCCCATTAATTCAGTGGATCTGCTCTAGTTAAGAGTAAAAAACTAGCCTTACCCAATAAATTTATTTACACCAGTGTCTTGCATATGACAGAGTTGTTCTAGTGATCAACATAATACAGTAACAGATGATAGATGACAAAAAGTTCTGTAAGACTCTGCAAGTGTGGGTTAGTGCTAGAACTCAAATGTTGTGAGTGTGCAGCCCCAAGATTCCCCATATATCAGATGAAGAAATGACAGCAATCTTGAGTGGAAAAGATGCAAGCTGGAGATTCCTTTCTTATGACTAGACTAGTCTTTGGCCTAAGTTCTAACTAAGTAACCTATTTTGTTTATTACAGCTGGGAAGTGATGCCAAACTTCCTGATTTGAAACAATTACAGCCATTTCTCAGTTTAAATGACATCTACTTGCCTACTGATTTGCAACATGAACACCATTAGTAGCCCTCATTAGCGATTACATATAGACACTACAGCTAATGGAATGTTTTCCCCCATCCCTTCAAGAAAGATCCTCAGCAATGTATCACGTATCTGGCATATAGCTTTTCTGTCTCAAAAAGTGTAGAAGCAAACAAACTGCATCACAAGGGAAAAATCAATACCCTTAAAAGCACATTTGCTGAGCTTAATAAGGTGGTACATTCATTTTCACTTTACCACAAGTACTGCTATAACATAAAGGAAATCTCAGAGGACTCCCTCATTAGACTCACCTCCCATATCCAATCTATTATATAGTACTGAAAATGTTTCCATCTGTACCACTGTTTTGTGAACCTTGAAAAATGTCTGTCTGAAGAGCAAATAAAGATGCAAAAGAAACATTCAGGTAGGAGGAACTATCACCCACACTCCCCTAGTTTTAGCAACATAAATAAACCACAGGCTAAACCAGTATTGACACATTTCTTATTTTTTAAAGAAAACCCATCTTTCCCCCAAATAGTTTTCAAATTAAAGGAGCATAGGAAAAATGTTCATCTTATATTACACGCACATGCAGAAACAAATATTACGTATCGCTTGCTTCTTCTGTAAAGGGGTTCCAGGTCACATATATAACCCACATCTATTTTATCTCCAGAATTGCCTTGTGAGGTAGATTATGCTGAAGAGCAAAGATTCACCAACACCAGAATGATGCATGATCGACTACAACAATGAAAAATGTCTTGACTTACGTTTTAAAGAAATCTTCTCCCCTCCCCTTGCTTCCTGTTGTAAATTGTGGCCCAGAACAAAAGGTACTCCTTGTTGTTCATGAGCCTCACAAGTAAAACTTCTTAATTCCTTGCAAGATGGAATCATGGTAGTTTAGGTGGAAATGGTATTAACTAATGAAGAAAAGATCAATGACATATAGGACTGTGCTCCACCAGCATGACCCTTAACATGTGTGTGTGTGTGTATGTGCTGTTTAGTTGTCCAGTCAGCAATAAGAATACATGAATGATGACCTATATGTGTGTGTTTATGTGGGGTTGGGCTTACATTTCCTGTTATAAACAACATAACTGAATTTTGTGAGAACAGGTGAGAGTTTGCAGCTTAGTATGGGAAAACTTACATGTCCTTAAACCAACAAAATGTTGTCCATTTGTTATACTGATGTGGTCTTATATACTGTTATAATGACGACAATTGATTCCATAACTCATGGCACCTTAAAAAACTGTATTTTTTTTTTTACATATACCTGTAGATGTCAGGACCGAAATATAATATAATATGTTATAAAAGAAATATAACATAGTCTAATTCAGCTGGAAATAAAGTCTTCCAACTGAAAGTAGCTGCAACCCACGTTGTTCCTTGTGACTTATTGGGGTGTGCTCTAGCTAAAGTCATCACCTTGTTATCCAGAGAGCTAGACATGCAACAGATTCTATATACAGTATTTCCCACTCCACACAGAGCTACCCCACACCTCATTTGTAAAGCAGTGCAACTGTCTCACGTAAAAACTTTACTTAGTCTCACATAGTAGATTTTTAACTTTTGTTCCTTCTATTGTCCAAAGAATAGCTTATGCTCCTTGTTTAACTGGGCAGAAGCAATGTTTTGAGATCTACCCTGTTTCCCCGAAAATAAGACCTAACCTGAAAATAAGCCCTAGTATGATTTTTCAGGATGCTCGTAATATAAGCCCTACCCCAAAAATAAGCCCCAGTTAAGTGAAACCCTGCCCTCCACCATTGTGCAGCAACCAGAAGAAGATGACATGACTGTATTTGACTAAATGTAGATGGTTGTACATGAAAAAAATAAAACATCCCCTGAAAATAAGCCCTAATGCGTTTTTTGGAGC
This sequence comes from Intellagama lesueurii, assembly GCA_037013535.1. Lineage (NCBI taxonomy): Eukaryota > Metazoa > Chordata > Lepidosauria > Squamata > Agamidae > Intellagama > Intellagama lesueurii. The sequence continues at coordinate 245,768,369 of JBAJHW010000003.1, read as the reverse complement.
AAAAATGAATATAAGACCCTGTCTTATTTTCGGAGAAACACGGTAACATGAACATGTCTTGAAAGAAGATTTTTATTTTACAGCAGGGATGATGGACATGCAGCTCTCCAGATGTTGTGGTCTTCAGCTTCCATAATCATTCTCCACTGACTATGATGGCTAGGGATGATACGGGTGGCAGCCCAACAAGGCCTGGAGGGCCATTGCCCACTCAATCCTGGAATGAAGACGCAAGACAACAGTATTGGTTCAAATATGGGCCACACTTTATTAATTAATCATCAAATTGTATTTGCCCTCCTTGGCCAAAGAAAGGGGGGGCCTGCTGTAGTGCGAAAAAAGGTGAAAAGGTAGGGGTCTCCAAATACCCCTTGCTTGATCAATGGGTGAGTCCCCGACCTCAGGTTCCAGCGGTCTAACAGACTGCAGAAACCCGGCAGGCCACTATTAAACACCCCCAGACCTCAAGCCATCTTTATTTGATGACTATTGGTCCAGAAGTGGCCCAGCGCATCTTTCGCGCACCGGCCCTGTAATCGCACGATTCCCAAAGCCGGGAGGTCGGATGCGCTGTTGGCTTACCTGATATTACAATTGGGACACACCAAAAATACCTGTTTTCCACACTACCCGCCTGTGTGACCAGAAATTACCACCACAATATCAACAGCCCTGCTCCAGTGTGGGATAGGCGAAAATTCCCCCCATCCAAACGCCAATCAGGATGAAGGTCAAAAATTCCTATCCGGCCCCAAAACGGCGACCATAAAATCACACTAGTATTAGGGAGGGCGGGTGGGTGCCCAAAAGGAAAAAAGAGGGCGAACAAACGGAGAGCGCTCCTTTAAATACTCGCGCTCTCCTGCCCACGCCATTAGCGTACCTAGCCAATTTTGCGTCCTCCAGGCTGGTGGGCAAACGCCAGCGGCGTTGTTCCAGGTCGGTAAACCGACCGTCCAACGGCTGGGATCTTTGTACCTCATTCTTGCTTTACAGAAACCAGACGCTTCAATTTTATCAACTTATATAATGAATAGTAACCAAAGCAATATCCTACAACTGAAATTCTGCCTCAGCTAAGAGTTTTCCTAATCTACCCCCTTCCATGTCCACTGTGGAAGTTAATTCTATAATCTATAATCTATGATGTTGAAAAACAAAAATGGCATATTTTGGTTGTCAGTAGGTTGACCCATTTGGTGGAAGGAATGCTGGAATTCTCAGTGGGTTCATAATAAAAAACATGCTAACCTCATCCCTGATTTTAATGTTAATGCTTCTGCTAACCCTTAATACACCGGAATTCCCATGAGATTAGAAAACACTTTAAACAAATCACTCAGTGCAATTTGTTTTTAAATCTGCCTGGATGAGACAGTTCAGAAACTAATATCATATCAGCAGAAGAAACTAGATACTTCCAATGGAGATGGGGTGGAGAAATTCTTGAAAGGCAGCTATGGAGGAGTACCTGTGGTGGAAGGGGACAATAAGAATGACACTCTAGCTGATTCCTGTTAGTAATGTGGAGGAGGCAATGTCAATGACGTCTAAATACTTTACACCCCAAAAGCTGTATGATGAGACAATCCAACAAAAAAGAAGAGATAATGCTCCCAGGTCAGAAAGTGTCCAATAAGCTACTGGGGAAGAGTTATTGATAAGTATGAGAACCAGTGCTCTTAATGAAGCTAATGAATCAAAGCAGATGCTGATGCACAAAAATGCAAAAGGAAAATTCAAAACTACCCAGTATGTACAACTGAACATAGAAAATGAGAAGTTTGAAACATGGTAAGCTTCCGGAAATGACAAACTGAAAAGAAATGGTGTCGTTCCAAAAGTGAAGTGAAATGTAGCAGAAACTGCTAGGGCCTATATTGCAAAATCCGACTATAGAAAGCCCATCGATATATACTATTCAAATCTACTCTCCAGCTACAGATGATGAATTAAAAGAGATCAAAAGCTTCTATGCAGCTGTCCAGGATGAAACTGATCACACACCACAATAGGATGTCCTCATAATTATAGGTCCTAGAAGAAGAAATAAAGCAGAACAGTATTGGAGGATTTGGTGTATGAGTTAGAAATTAAGCATTTTGTAATGCTAACAATGTGTTTACTGCAAATATATGTTTCACGCAAGTGAACAGATGATAGTACTAACAGATGCACCAGATGGCCAATACAGGAATCAAATAGAGTATACAGTATGATTGGAAGCTGAAGATGGAACAGTTTTATTATGTACGGAAAACAAAACAAGGAATGAACTATGGTACAGAGCATGAATGTTAACAATTAGAGTAAAAATGGGAACAGTAGAACAATCATATCATAATACTATTTAAATAGCATTCCTGAAGAGCTTAAAGACCATGTAAAGAACAAATTTGTATTATCAAACTTAACTGACCACAGACCAGAGGAACTGTGGCTCAAACAAGAGAAAAATGCAGAGAAAAATGAAGAACAATACAAAAAAGATGCAAGGATGAAAGCTTCTTTTGACAGAGAACCAGCTGTTTTAGAAAGTGAAGTGAAAACTGCTTTCAAGGCACTTGAAAAAAATAAATCACAAGGGGAAGACAGCATATCAATAGTACTATCTCATGCTACATAGACTGAATATATGAAAATTCTAACAAGAAATATGGAAAACAGAGTGGCTTACAAATATGAAATGCTCAAGACACATCACAAATAAAGGAAATTAAAAGACGTCAATTACTATATAATCGCTACATTAATTTCCTGTGCAAGAAATGTTATGCTCAAGATTAGAGATGGGGATATTTGTATTCGTATTCGAATATCCTCATTGCAGCTGGCCCTAATGAGGGTCTGGCCCCCGGGACCAGACCGTCCATTCACTTGTCCTGCTGCTGCCCCAGTCCCACTTATTCTGCCAATAGCGCCTAGAACTCTGACCTTATTACTTAAGGTAGATGCATTTTACTGACAATATAAATGTGAATAAGCCATTTAAGCACACAGGGAAAAGAGAAAAAAAGATTAAATCATGACAATAATGTAAGTGCAAGCACTGTAGCAATAACATGGTTAACATAGTAATTAATGGGACAGCAGAAATTGGGATCATTAGCATTGTTATAAAGTGGCAGGCAGAAATGCATCCTTTTGATTACAGCAAAAATTTCCAGCAGGAGATCAAAGAGCTAAAAGAAAACCATTTCATACTTTTTCTTTTTGAAGAGTAGCATACATAAACTTATACCCCAACAATGCAGGGATTTTTAATTATTTTATTAAATATATAATGATATATTGTTTTTTATAAATGCTCTTATTTAATGTTTTTTTAAAAAAACTATTAAAAATCTAAACATGGGACAACTACTAAATACTGAGAAAAACATTACAAAATATAAAATAAATTTTAAAAAGGAAAGAAAACTTTGAAGCTTCTGTACACAACAAATGGCAGGACTAACAAAACAGTCCTAGAATACCAATTGATTTAAAATGCAAAAAAAACAAACCAAACCAAAAAAATAAACAAAAAGCCAAACAAACAAACAAAAAACCACCCAGCAAATGTTTTTTTTAAAAAAACCAAACAAATTAATATTTGATAAACCTGGGTGAAAGAATTTTCAGCACTATAAAAAAGGTAAAGCATGGCTTCCTTCAATTTTTTAATTTACTGTGAAAAAGCTCAGAATATTGCTACTGTTGAAATGAACAGTAAGGATTTGATAGCTGAGCAAAGAACCACAATTTAGATTTAAAAAAATTCTTGCTTTAATGTTTTATAAGTGAATATTAGTATAATCCTTCTGTATACTCTGATACAAAAAAACAAACAAACCCAAAAACAAATGTTTTTTACAATGTAGCAGTGGAGGTCACTGAGTGTTTCCACCATGTTAAAAACCAAAATGTTACACTGGCATATGGGTAGCTTGGGGTTTCTGCGATTCAAGTTGGCAGTTATATTATAATTAAGGAACCTGGCCAACTCATCAAGATTGTAAGTACTGACTATTACTGCAGGGTTACAAGTCTGCTAGCCAAATATTTATATACCTGTATGATACACTGTAAGGTTGTTTCACGGATCATTTATATACTTCTAAATAACAAGGTAGGGACGTGGTGGCGCTGTGGGTTAAACCGCAGAAGCCTCTGTGCTGCAGGGTCAGAAGACCAGCAGTCGTAAGATCGAATCCACACGACGGAGTGAGCTCCCGTCGCTTGTCCCAGCTCCTGCCAACCTAGCAGTTCGAAAGCATGCAAATGTGAGTAGATAAATAGGTACCACCTCGGTGGGAAGGTAACGGCGTTCCGTGTCTAGTCGCGCTGGCCACGTGACCACGGAAACTGTCTTCGGACAAAACGCTGGCTCTACGGCTTGGAAACGGGGATGAGCACTGCGCGCTAGAGTCGGACACGACTGGACTAAATGTCAAGGGGAACCTTTACCTTTTACCTAAATAACAAGGTAGGGTTTTTTTTTTAAATTCCAAAGCATTTCATGATACATTTTTTTAGTTACCAAATACTTATTGGCCTTCCTGATGAAATGGCTCAGGCTCCCAGAAGATGTGATAAGCAATTTCAAATTAGTTTTTAGATTGCTGACTAACAAGGGCAGTACTTTTTAAATTATACAATACCTACTGGATTGGATACATGCAAAGCAATGTTAGCTGTCTGTTAGCTACTAAACTGTGTTCAAGCTTCTGTTGCTGACACACAAAGTCCTAAATAATTCAAGAGCAGAATAAACAGCAAAATATTTTCACTCACACCGTGTTGACCTCTAAGATCTTGAGAGAGAGATTTGCTGTACAATATCACAATGTAATTTCCTGAAAATTAGCATTTTCAGCAGCTGCAGCCACCCTGTGATATGCCTTCCCATATATACTATGTGGTTTAGAAAACACTACCTAAAAACTCACCTGCTTAACAACCTTTCCCTGACTTGTAATTATGATGTGGCTCTGTTTTACTGTTATAGTAGTATTATACTAGCTGTGGTTTTACAGTATTTTGTATAATTTTATTGTATCACATGATATATAAATATTAACCAATTAATATATATTTAAAACAATCAATCACCAGTTCAGATCATGGAGGCTACTTTGAATGTATGGGATCAATTTTTATGTATAACTCCACCCTCTCAGGTTTATGTGCTCCCTCTCTTTTTCTCATGAAATAAGAACCATTCTTCCAGTGCAATCCAAAAGCTGCCAATACACTAGAAGCTCCCAAACATGATTTAAACTGGCCGTCCATCAGAACTGCAAATCAAGTGCAAAGAATAAATAATTGTTCTGGATGCAATGCCAATGAAAAACTTAAGTGTGTGAGGGACTTATGAGAGAAGGGGATGTGTAACCACAAGCTTATTCCTGCAAGACTAAACCATGATTTGGAATAAAGATAGTATGAGTAGTATCAGGGCAACAAACCTAGTATTCTTTTCATGTTATGGTAAATTAAATGTCTGTTGAGAAACCCACAAGCATGACATGAGTATAACAAGAATGCGTCCTTGGGGTTCTCTGGAAGAAACACAGGCATTGATTCTTGAAGCCCCTTTTCAAAGTCATTCAAACTAATGACCACCACCACATCTCACAAACACTATGCTCTACAACTTCTGTACTAGGAATAGTGGCCAAACTCACACTGGGTTTTTACGTTGTTGAAAGGCAATTGACATAATTTTCATTGGTGAAATGCCACAAGTTAAGAAGTCTATGTAGAATTTTGCTGTTGGATACTGAGTCACAGCAACCATTCAGCTTTGCTGGAGACTGAGTATTAAAACTTCTACTTTATCTCCATATCATGAATCATCTTATATTAAATCCCTTTATTTGCCTTTTTCTCCCATGGCTATATGGCCCCAAATGTAACCTTCATCACAAACAAGAGGCAGCATGATTCCTCATTATTTCACTTGTCCTCTCTGTGCTTTCTGCAATTTCACAGTGACCAGAATTGTACACAGGATGCTGTCTTAATTATACTTTAATTTGCCCAAAAGACTTGTTCCCAGCTATTCCACAGCTATTATGAATCACAGCTGGAACATGGGACGCTTGTATCCAAACCCAACACTATCTGCTGTAACATATGGGCTCAGGAGAAAGCTAAACTAGAATATGTAGCATATGAGCACTAGAATATATAACACTAGCACATCTACAGACTGCCTATCATGTCATCAGCTGTGTGAAATCTGCTTTTATTAAAGTCAACCTGCAGTTTTCCCACTTTTTCTGCACTCTGACAGTTGTGCAGTCGGAGGTGTATCTAGGTAAGATATGCCCTAGCGCTTTGTCAGTTAGCTGAGGAATGTTATGCAAACACCTATAGAATTCGACCACCTCTGCTTTAAGTGGTAAATAATAGAGCTTCATATTGTTAGAACTTTAATTTCTAAGCCAGAGCTGATGACATTTAATATTTATAGGGTTCCTTTAGATCACTTACCACCTGACTTTGGTATTAACAGATTATAGAGGCAGATTATGGAACTGAAACTAAATTTATTTTCAAAACTGTCAATGTGATATGAAGCTTGGTGGTTAATTTATTAAAGGCACAGGATCTATTTTGCTGTTCCACACCATCAAGTCAGAATGGACTTAAAACAACCCTAATAGGGCTTTCAAGGTAAGTGAGATATTTAAGGACTGGTTTTACCAGTTCTACATCCTCAGTGAGCTCCCATAGCTGAGTGGGGGATTCAGACCCATGCCTCCTGAGTGTCCATCACTCTCTATCCACTACACCGTACAGGTGTACCTCGGTTTACGAAATTAATGCGTCCTTCAGGACGTTACGTAATGCGGAAATTTCGTAAACTGAAACATGGATTGCACTAGGAATGGGGGAGGAGCTAGAAACCTCCAGGCGCAATGTGTCCTTGGGGAAACCCTTTCGTACAGCGGAAAAAAAGAGGGGAAAAAACGTAAACCAGGGCATTATTTTCTATGGATTTCGGTTCGTAAACCGAAAATTACGTAAACCGAGGTACAGCTGTACTAGGTATCAGCATATATTTTACAACAGGCTTAATGATTCTCTACACAAAAGTTTAATAACTAAATTGCTCATGAAAAAAAGTCAGGTTCTTCTAGAAATCTATTTGCTTTTATAAACACCCTCAAAAGTACTCCTAGCCCCTTCTAGGACTTTTTCACAGTCTGAGGAATATATATCCTCAGTCTAGGACTTTTCCTCAAAGTCTTCAAAGCCACTCAGTAAAAAGACTGTGCAGGGAGTTAAGCCTACATTTCCCACATTCTTCATTCTAGCCACTGAGCCATACAAATACCTATTAATTAACCTAAACCTACTTTTGTATAAAGGCATTCTAACTTTTTCTTATCCTCAAGAGGTTTGGTGAGAAAAAACTGTTCTTCTTCAGTATAGTTGGAAATCAAACTATACTACTGAAACAACAAATTCCAACATAAGATTTGCTGCATGGAGAGAGAGAGAGGAATTATCTTTTGAGGAAATCTTCAGGCAAGGTATTTTATTTTCCAGACTGTTTCTTGATCTGTCCCCTTAAGTTAAGACTGAAATAACCTTTACTGGATACAAGAGTGGACCACTAAAACTGGACTACTAAAATTAAAGAAATTGCAAGCTTTCATGGATTAAACTCCACTGTTTCAGACTTTGCACAACTTCCCCATGGATAGTGCAGAAAAACTATAGACAAAATTGCAGAAAACTATCCATGGGGTAACTGTGCTAAGCCTGAAGAAGTGGAATTTAATCCCCAAAACTTGCAGTTTCTTTAATTTTAGTGGTCCAATAAACAGGTATCAACCGCTCTTACATTTGTATATTCTTGGGAACCACACAGCCTTTTCTTTGTTATTTCTAACCTTTACTGGATTAGATTTGCAGTCTCTCTCTATTTTATTACTGCTTTTTATGGGGCTTAAGAAATGCAGCCAACTTGTTCTCATCATTTTGTCTAAATTGTTGAGGAGTGGTTGAATCCCACAAAAGCTAGCAGGATCATTTGCTGATTGCTCATCCAGAGCAATAACATATCAGAAAATAATTTTATTGACCCTTTTAAAGTTCACTTTATGATTTTTAAGGATTAATTGTATGCTTGCCTAGGAAGCTTTGCACAATATAAATGCACACTGAGAACAATGTGTCAACATTTATACGACCCCAGCAGGTCTCTTATTGGGTACTATTCTTCTCCTTTTTTCTCCATAGAAGGCCTTTTGGCTGGAAGCGTTACTGGATATTTTAATGGGCACATTCTCTAAAACACTTCACCAGTCTAGCATTTACAGCACTAGAAATCTGGTTGTATTGGCCACCAGTAGGCCAACAGATAGAAATACCAGCTTTAGAATTTAGAGCAAGTCCAATTATATTCCTATTGTTACATCTCCTTTATTGTATATAATCGCTAGTGCAATAGTTGTTCTATGTTAATTTACTTTGATGCAAACAAACAAAACCTAATTAGAAAGTCTGTTTAGTCTTATGGTAATATAGAGTTGATTCAGAGATCCCTCTTTAAACTCAGTATTAATATTTAAAGTTTCTCTGCTGCAATATCATATTTTCAGTTGTCAGAAATAAATTTTTGAACACACCAGTTCTAGAAAGAAATGAAAACTGTCAACATACTTAAATGAGAGCCCCAGTGTTTGTGACCATTTCTTGTTTTCCAGATTATATGAACGATTTTTTTTAACCTCAACATATATGAAACTCACTCATTTATGTACTTTATTTATAGCTCGTCTTTCTTCAAATGAAGAGACGCAAGGCAGTGTACAGCAGCTTAAAAAGTACACACACATATAAAAATCACAATACATTAGAGTATTAATATTAAATACAATTAAAACGATAGCAATATTAAAAACTTAAGTAGTTTGAAACATATGATAAAAACAGAATATGCTGCATCCACCAATAAAAACTCCAGTCCAGCCAGGACATTCACAAATCAAAAGCCAGTTTAAATAGGAAGGCTTTCACCTGCTGGTGGAAGGGTTGTAAGGAAAGCTGAGGAAGGCTGCATTAAACTAGATGTTGCTAGACTTACCCTCTTATGGGAGGGAATTCCACAGACTGGGAACAGTCATGGCAAAAGTCAGAACATCAACCCATGTGACCAGTAACTTTCTGACTAGAAACTTTTTTTTTCCTGAGGCTCAAGTCTATTATCCCAAGCCTCCTATAACCAGAGATCCTCTAACTAGAGATGCATGAACTGAACTTGTATCATCCTCACATGCTTTCCCAGCAAGCTGTGGTCTCTCCCAAATTATACAGTCAATTTCACAGCTTACAACAGAGATATCATTAGCTCTCAACTAAGTCAGGCAGCTGGGACCAGTGGAAATTGTAGTCCAAAACATATGGAAGAAACAACATTGCTACATGTACACAATCAGCCTTAATGAGCATAGCCCATGGTAACTGATGATGGAAGTTGTAGTCTAATAACATTAGGGCTACCTCAAGTTGCTCCTCCCTGCACTAAGCATAAGAGATTCACAAAGCTTCCTTGAAGACAATATAGTTAGCCTGTTGTTTTTAAAATGCTACTGGACAGACACGGCTGCCCTTCTGGAAATAATTAACTTCTTTTTTTAGCCAAGATGACAGTGAAATGCATCAAATTCTATGCATAAAGAAAACCTGCATAGCCAATAATTATCTACAACAGACTTGGAGCTGATTCTCAGTGAACAAGTGTTGCCCTGAAGGAACACATAAACAGTAGGACATTTTGGCACTCTGAGAAGGACAAGCATGTACTTGTAACTTGACGTCAAGACCTCAGCCGTGGAACTGAAGTTATTTTTAAGCACGTCTGTTATTACCAGACTTAGACAATTACTATATTTAAAGCTCCATATCGCAGCTGGCATACTTTTCAAAGATCTGCCACTGCAGCAATTTATAGAAATCATCCACACCCCAGCAAACTAACTGTACTGATCAGTTTGAAAAGTTTCTACTAAACTCAGATTCTATAGGAACAAGGTAAATGAAAAATAAAGTCTACCATGCTGCTCTCAAGCAGCATCACAATGTGTCCAAGAAACTGCACAGCTGACCATAACCCACAGAAATATATTTCTAGGAGCTGATTTTAATCAATGTACAATGCTGCTGGCAGCTAAAATGTTTTATACAGCATAACAAAAGGCACTTTGAATGCAGTATTTTGGACTACAGCTTAACAGAAACTTTGGGTAAATGTTGAGCATGACAACAAATGTCATTATGTAGAAAAGTAAAGAGACACTATTGTGAATCAAACATAAGGCTGTTTTTTGCAGACTCTGAGGACGGTTTGTCAATGCCTCTGTGTCTCTCTCTCTCTCTGTGCAACTGCATGGCTTTGATTTCTTTCTCTTCTGCAAAACCAGAGCCATTGTTCTAAGATAAAAACAGCCTTTTTGTCCCTTACCTTTTTATAATTCCCCTCCATAGCCAAAGTAGATACTTCAGTGATGATGTCATCCATTCCATCATTGTCCAAATGCATTCTTTAACTCTTCAAGACCCAAAGAAACCAAACCGTCACTTTCTCCTCCTCTGTCTCTCAATGTTTATCCTATGTTTCACACATCCTTTCTTGTGGCTCATTCTTGAAAGAACAGTAGCAGGTGGCAACTGAATATCAAGCCAACAACTTCCCTTGTCCTGTCCATTCATATAAACAAGCATGCATGCATTTCTTTTAGTAGAAATATCCCTCTGGTTAGAAGTCTTCTCTTTGCTGACACTTGGACCTGTCAGGAGCCTGATCTTCTCACTGGCTGCTATCACCTACCTCCGAAGTCGGCTGCTACAATTTACGGCAAAGCATGTTCCTTTTTTCCTAATAAAGTAAAGGCTGTCTTTGAGCTGCAGCCAGCTGATTGCACTTCTTTGCCAGTTACACAAGGAAAGCAACAATCTTCCTCCAGCCACTGGTAGTGCAGGATAAAAATAGACGGAAGGTTTCTGAGCGGACGACAGCAGAGCAGGAGGAGAATGAACAGGGGAAAAAAGCCCCCCCCACCTGATTTTTTTAAAAAAAGAATGAAATATTTACTGTAAAAAGTCAAAGCTTCACAGGACACAGAGCTAAACAGTCAATCAGCCAGGACCATGAGCATTAACCAGATGCTCCTCTTTAAAAAAGCTACTCTCAGTTTGACCAGACTCAAGGCAAGATACCTCCACTGGATGAGGAACATCCCCCCACCCCAAGTGACACTATGATGAACATCTAGAGGAAAGAACAGGGGTAGAATGTTTCCTTTGCATGGCAAAGCTCTCAGTTTCAGTCATTAACCATGTCTGTTGCAAAGGCCTGAGGCAGCAGGCAAAGCCTGTAACTCCAGAGATCTGCTGCCAGTCAGAACTGGAAATACTGGGCTAGATGGAGAAATCATTTGACCCAGCTAAAGGCAGTTTCCTATGCTGTCACCATCTAAAAAATCTCCATGTATTATGGCTATTGACATTGCCGAGCATTTTTTCTATTCCAAGACAAATTCCTTTCCTCTCTTAAAAATCAGATCTCTACAGCAGTGCTTTGACTAATTAAAAATAGCAAATAAAAATGAGGTACAGTGGTGTCTCGACATACGACCATAATCCATTCCAGAAGATGGACATAACTTGAAATGGTCGTAAGTCAAAGCACCATTTCCCATAGGAATGCATTGGAACGCGATTAATCCGTTCCAGATGATTTTTTTTTACCAAAAACAAACAAACAAACAAATAAACCACACAGCAAGCCCCATTGGAAGGCGCTGGGGCTGAAAAAAACAAACAAACCAAAAATAAACAGAGCAAGCCCCATCGGAAGGTGCTGGGGCTGAAAAAAACAAAAACAAAAATAAACAACAGAGCAAGCCCCATCAGAAGGCGCTGGGGCTTAAAAACATCATCAACAACAAAAAAAATAAACAACAGAGCGAGCCCCATCGGAAGGCGCTGGGGCTTAAAAAACAAACACACCAAAACACAAAAAAACATCACAGCACAGAAACATAACCCCCCCCCCCCCAGCCCAAACCCACCCTGCAAAACCCTGTAAATGTATTTACTCAGAAGCAGAAAGCAGCACCAGGCAGTCTGAAGCCTCCTCCGACACACACTCTCTAACCGTTGGGGCGAAAGAGCTACAAAGAAGCAGCCTCTTCGCCACCAACGGTTAGCAATTTGAATTCCCCGCCTTTTCCCCCACCTTTTTTCCAGTCGTAACTCGAAGCTCCGGCCGCAAGTCGAAGCAAAATTTTGCGGCCGGAGCTGGTCGTAACTCGAAATGGTCGTAAGTCGGGACGTTCATAAGTCGAGGCACCACTGTGCAAGAGCCCCCCCCCACATCCACGGGTGACACATTCCAAGACCTACTAGGGATGCATGAAACTGTGGATAGTATATCACTCCTGGGTTGATCATGTGCCCTGCAGCACTAGCGCATAATGCCAGAGTTAATCTGTCCTTCCAGGCTTTGAACCCTGGTGCCTGCTTTGTACTTTTGTGAATGTACATTCTATTGGGCATCTTTTCCCAAATCAAGCCAGTTTCATTGCAATTGAAGACTTGTTTTCAATGGTAGCTTTCCCCCACAATCAACTTCTTCACTTCTGTTGGAAACATGACAAATTTTGTATTTTTCAAATTATGCATTTTCCTAAATCTACGCAGCCATTTCGTATTTGCTGTCCTTCTTTTTAGTGGATTATTTTTGTGTGTGTAGGCTTAAGGCCTTTTGCTGTAACACGTCATTGTCAATAGGCATACGTTTCCTGTTCATATCTTCAACCCACAAATGTAATGCTTTTTCCATCTTAACTAACACCTTATCATGCACTGTAGACACAATTTTCACAGTCTGAGGTGCCACAGCAAAACATAGCCCGATTTTTTCATTCTTCACCACCATATGAATGGACAATTCATTTCTACATCTTAGCGATCTCAGTATACAATCTTTTCCTTACTGTATCAAGAATTAGCACCTTTTCACTGATGGGAAGAATTTCATGGCTTCTCTTAGGCTTTGAAGAACTGCCATTAACATTCCTTTTGCACTTTGGGGTCACTGTTTAGCTAAATTAAGGGTTATTTTCACTACACTGCGATAACATGGCATCAAATGTGGATAGCAAGAACACTAGAGGTTAACTGGATGTGAGTAAAGTGGGCCAGTGTGGGTACAGAGGAAGAAGAGAGATGAATAACATACTGAGCACAATGGGGCAGGAAGATTTCACCATGTTATTCAGAACTGCACACAATCTGAAACCCATGAGTATTTTATTTCTGGAATTTTCCATTTCATATTTTTGGGCTGTGGAAAACGACAGATAACTAAACCCATGGAAACTGAATCTGCGGATACGGGAGTTCTACTGTTAAGTTATAAATCTTGCCAGGTACCACATCAATTCTTGAACACAAAACTCTCTCTCTCACACACACATATATATACTATATTATCCTCTCTCTCACAAATCCACTTGCAAGCATTTTCTACTTCAGAAAATTGCTCAAATAATATTTCCCTTACACTGTAGTAAGCAATAACTGTGATCTTGAGTAAGCTTAATTAAAAAAAAAGACTACCCAAATACTATATATTCCAAAGAATTCAAAATTAATAAACAAAAAAGGGAAGAAATGGAGAAGAAAGCTACATCATGGTTACGTCTCATTACTGACAGGTTATGCCTTTAAATATTCTTCTTTACTACTCATGTAAGAGTGTAAGTAGAATGTATTGCTTGTTGAGATTACACAACAAGAATAAGAAATAAAAGTGTATCAAGGAAGGAAAAAGGGGACCTGGTCACATCTCAATCTCTGGATTTTCTTTTTTTAAGGTTTCAATGCAACCAAGATATGATATCCTAGTACCTGGAATTGCTGATGCACCATTGTTTTATCTGAAGTATTTTCAGGTCAGTAACAAGATGAAGGAAATATTTGGCCTTTGCTTCGTATCTTTACTCTAAAATGTCACCAGTATTTCCCAAGGCCATTTTTAGACGTTTGCTATTAAATTTCACCTTCCCCCACAAAAAAGCACTTACGATGATGAGACTACTTATATTTCTGGGTAAGTGCTTCAGAATTGGATAAATGCCTACATTTCAAGGGGAAGAAGCATTAAGGAAGATAATTTTGATGACCCAACCCAGTGAAACAAGAACTGGCACAAAATGTATATTACAAACCAGATCAACAATAGAGTTGCCTTTAAAATCTCCCTTTTAAGTCTGCTATAGAAAACCAAGAAAGGATTTGATCCTGAAATACACTTACCAGGAACATTAAAAGGAATGACTATTTTAAAATCTCTCTAATACGGACTATTCAGAAGTTTAAAAGAAGACATGTTAATGTATGGGGCTAACTAAATCCAATTATTTTCTTAGTAAGCTTCTATGTAATTACTTTTCTGCACACAGGAATTATGTTAATATGCTTTATGGATTTTTTTTATGGCTCCCATCCTCACAGCTGACTCAGTGGTTCATTTCCTAGTGTTCTTAAAACGAGTTCTTCCTTTTTCCTGTTTCTTCCATGATAAAACTAACTTATACCTAAAAGCAAATTTTCAGTGGAACAAAAGAAAAAGCTCATTCATTTGCTCAGCTGCAGCTTTACAGAACATGATATACTGTAAATCTTTTTGGCTGGAAATTTTGAAGTATGGTAAAATGTTCACACAACATCATTTCATAGCTCTTTAAAAAATCTTGTGTACTCTTTTTCCTGCATGTTAGGGTAATTTTACAAGCTTCTGGCACTTATCTGTGGAAATGAAAAATGAGTTGCAAATAAGTCCGCACCACAAACAAAGTAATTTTTCACACACATACAGTTGATACATGTAAAATCATTAAGATTATCACACAAGACCACAGGAACTACACTGTATTGTACTTACAGAAGCATCTGCCATGTTCTTACATAGTAAAACATAAATAAGGGTCATACCCATGCTCCTTGGTGGAAGAAATGAAGAAAACAACATGATGGTATTATAAGCTGGTACAAATTGGTCTTTCACAGAAATAGGAAATGTTTGCTTTTTCAGATTACAACTGCTGGAACTCACAGTGGCCAAGCTGGCTGTGGGATTCTGAGGGTTTTGGTCCTAAAAATGGATGCTTCTTTTGATCTTTCATCACTTGATTAATAAATAGCATGGATTCCAAATAACTGGCACTTCATCTTTACAAAGTTTGTTCATGCTATCAAAGTCTTCCAAACAATCATGTATGTGAGTAAAGAAGCACATGGGGAAATAGTGTGAACACAGTGGAAGCAGTATAAACTAAAAGATTGACATGCAGATGTATTGGCTGAAATCCTGTTCAATTTGGCTTAATGGGAAGTTACACCTGCTGAAGTGTGTTGGACCTTACACCCAAGCAGCCAGCATTCTGCAATTGATCATGTGATTCATGCTGCAGTTGTCCGGTTCACACTGTGGTTGTGCAATCAATCACGTGGTTCATATCAGGACTGTTGCATGGCGTGCTATGGAAGTGCTTTATGAATATTACTTCTGCCCTGCTGTGATTTTTTCTACTGCTTTTGCAACTTCGCATTAACTGTGCAGCTGTGCAATAGCATTTAAGACATTAAGTGTCTACAAACTTGCCCACAATATCAATCAGTCCTTTTTAATATAATCTGGAAAATGGGTTGTGTATTTATGTATGTGAGAGAGAGCATGTGCAAGAGAAAAAGAGTCATCTCAGCCCTTTCACTATATTATATGATAGATGATATAATCATACTAATCAGGGATATAATGTCTGTCTTCTCTGCTCAGAAATCTTCTTACATGGTTGCTTTGTTTGTCAGGATGGGCAAGGTGTGAGGACATTAGTCCAAATCTATTCTAGCAGATAAGTAGCTTACAGAAAAAGAGCCAGTTGGTCAGTCTTTCTCTTGAATATGTTCTACGAAGTTTAACAGGTGTCAACATTAAACAGCCTGGTTGCCTGGCGTCTAAAATATTATGTTGCCAGCTAGAAATTAAGCAAATATTTTCCAGCACAGGCATCTGTGGGAACTGAAATTGAGAAACTTCCTAAATACTAAATACTAAAAGCATTGGAATGAACACACATCTTAACAATCTTAACACCTTTTGGAGATAGGAAATAGGAAGCTTTTCCAGGGGAACTGAAGCCAATAATGGAATTTCTTCTGTGCCTTGGGATACTTTGCATATATTGCCAGTTCTAGAAGAAAAATACATGGATACAATGTCCAGACCCCAGAAACGTAAAGGAAAATTCTTAATAATTTACCCTGATTTTTTTTTAAAGAGCTCTTAATAGATTTGGCATAAATATGAAGCTGTCAGCTTTCCCCCAATTGTTTGGCAAACCACCCACAATTATGTCATTTAAAACCAACATTTGTGAGTAATTTTCACTGTCAAACCAAAAGAATCATGCCTCAAGTGGATGATGCATCTGTACAGATAATAGACCATCACCTAATTCCTAACAGTCAAAGTAAGAAGGTGCAGGATCATTTAATGCTAATTAAGGTGTGGGAACTGCAATCAATGATTTTTAGGTTGACAACCAGAAGGTGACAGTTACACTGCATTAAAGAAAGTGTGGAGGTGGTAACAATTATGTTTCACTACAGTTCTAGCATTGTATATGTAGCATTAGTCATCACTAATCTAGAAGGGGATTTATTTATTTATTTATTTATTTCATTTATACCCCGCCTATCTGGTAAATTATGACCACTCTAGGCGGGATTCAAACTGATGTCCTAAAAAAAGGAAGGGACTTTAATTACACAGCACAGAAGCCTCTGTGCTGCAAGGTCGTAAGACCAGCTGTCGTAAGATCGAATCCACGCGCCGGAGTGAGCTCCCGTCGCTTGTACCAGCTGCTGCCAACCTAGCAGTTCGAAAGCATGTAAAAATGTGAGTAGATAAATAGGTACCACCACAGTGGGAAGGTAACAGCGTTCCATGTCTAGTCGTGCTGGCCACGTGACCACGGAAACTGTCTACGGACAAACGCTGGCTCTATGGCTTGGAAACGGGGATGAGCACCGCCCCCTAGAGTCGGACACGACTGGACTAAACGTCAAGGGGAACCTTTACCTTTTTAAGATAAGCAAGATATTAGATAGAGTCAAAGGCGGCAGCTGAGTCCATCCTTTTGTCTAACGACTTTTTAATACACTGCATTATTTTTTTTTAAATTACGGAAAAGCTTTTCCTTAAAAAAAAAGAGCATAAGAGATCATTAAGAAAGTGTCTTAGATACTGGCAGTCCATGAAGTTACAGAAGGTTGTCTGCATTTTTCACAGTGTTAAGACTCTTGCCACGACAGAGATAAAGTGTGAGAGTAGAAGATGCCATGGCTTGTCAGTATTCATGTGTTCTGTATTCTGTTTCTCATGTGTACTTTCACTTGTGGCAGTTCACACTTATTAATTCAAACTAGAAAAATTCACCTATTAATTCAAACTAGAAAAATTAACATCTGTCATTATGATCAGTATCTGTGTTTGCAAGCAGAATATGTAGATTGCGTGGAAATCTGGGGGAGGAGCAATGTATGCAAAGGAACAGTACTCACTGGATCATGTATCACCAAACACCCTGATCATGCCTGATCTCATCTGATTTTGGAAGCGAAACTGGTCTAGGCTTGATTACTATCTAGACAAGAACACCAAGGAGTACGAAGTCTTGCACTAGGGAGGCCATGTATTTATGTGGTTCAATAGGACTGCAGAGGCTTTGAACCCTGAGTTCAACACCCTGGATCTTCAGTTAGGACAAGGAGAGAATCCTAAATCACTCTCAATTTGAGTTAACTCTCCTGCGCTAGATGGACTAATTAGGGACAGTGCATGAACCATGTAGGAAGAACATCTCATCCCAGGTTTTTTGGGTGGTGGTGGAGAACCCCTGTGGCACTCATGAGCCACCTGTGGATATCATAAATCACCATTTTGGGTCACCAAATGTCTGATTCCTTGGCTGTGTAGCCCTGACTCAAAGATCAGTGCTTCCCTAAAAGCTATCTAAGTTCCCCAGCAAAGGTTCCTGAGTAAACACTGCTAATGCATGGGGATAGGTCTTTTACTGAATTTTGACCAGTTAAAGAGCAGGAATTCTAATCTGGGAATAAACAAACAATTTGCACAATAGGGAAAAGTAAGTAAACAAGTCCTCAATGATCTCCTCTGGAAGCTATATTATAAATGACTAGAGCCAGTCATGAATAGTGAGCCAGCTATGTTTGCAGTTTATGCATTCATTTGTGGATAAAGTTGGCTGTCAAGCAGGTTGGGCTGTCAAACAAAATGGTAACAATTCCAGTGTCAGTAGGTGATGGGTGTTGGGGCAACTCCTTCTCAACACTACGTATATACCTTAACCCGCCTTCAAATATATATATGTGGCTTCTGAATAGGCTGTGACGATGCATTAATAGCATATAAATAAAATTGGAGCAAATAAAATGCCATCTCCTTATGGGTGGGTTAAAAAAAGAGGCAAATTCTAGGTTAGGATTCACATTAGAAAGTAGCTGACACAATAATTCCTTTCTGTCCTTGGTGTGCTGCTGGATATTCTGGAAGTCCTTTTCAAAGACATAGCTTTGGTTGTTTGTTTTAGCATGTTGGTGAAAGAAAAGGAAAAGGAAATCTTGTAGCTCTTCAAAGACTAATGATATCATTTCTGGAAGCCCTATTACTCGGACAAAGGATACTGTAGAACAATGATTCACAACCTTGGGTAACCCAGATGTTCTTAAGACTGCAACTCCCTGAAACTCCGGCCACCACAGCAGGCGGGGAAGGCTTTTGGTAAGTGCAATGCATGAACGCCTGGGTTATCCAAGGTTTGGAAGCACTGCTGTAGAACCAAAATGGTCAGAGGTTTGGAGCATCTTCTCCACCAGAGAATGACGAAGTCCTGGGGCTTTCTAGTTTTAGAAAAAAAGGGGATGCATGACAGAGGTTTCTGAAATTATTGAAAGTGTAGGAAAAGCAGAGTGAGAAAATTAGGAGTTAACTATCAAAATTAATCTTGTGGCTTCAGTGCAGAGAATGAAAAGTGGTCTTTCACACCTTGCATAATTAACTTTTAGAATCCATCATCATATGATGTAGTGACAGTAGCTGGTTTTAAAGGAAATCCAGCATGTTTACTAACACTGGGACTAACAAAATCTCCAGATTCAGGGGCATCATATATTTAACTAACAGTGACACTGGCAGGGCTACATGCTGGAGCATGCCCTCATGCTCAGATAGAAACCACCTGGAAAGCTGGCTATATTGCCTTAATTTTCATCAAGAAAGGAGAGTGGGAAAATAATACAGACAACAAAGTAGTGTTTTTACAGAACTACTGATATGAGTGCTGGTGACTCCAATGTCAATGCCGAGGGACATGTTTCACCCTACAAGTCTCAAAACAAAACCCATCTACTTCAGAGCTCAGAATATCATTGAAGTCACTGGGGAGTGATCAAAAGAAATGCCACACTATATTATGACAGAAATTTGAAGACTGGGTTTTATAAACACAGGCCATAATCCCACTGGTGTTTGTATAAGGTTTCTGTAGCTTGCTGTGGCTAAATGATGAGGTGCTGGGGTCCATCTTGGTTGCACAATTGGGCACATGACCAGGCAGGCAATTGAGATACGATCCAGGACCTCATCAATTAGCTATAATTAGCCACAGCATATTACGCAAACCTTATATGAGCATCAATTGATTCTGGCCACAGACTATTGTAAATTTAGTATCTGAGCAACAGTTGTTCTGTGCTGTCCAGTTGGCTCCAACATATGGTGTTCCTATGAATGCCTTATCCTCACCAGCCCTGCTCAACTCTTGTAAACTCAAGGCTATGGTTTTATTTATGGAGTTGATCCATCTCATATTTGGTGTTCCTCTTTTCCTACCGTGTTTCCCCGAAAATAAGACAGGGTCTTATATTAATTTTTGCTCCAAAAAACGCATTAGGGCTTATTTTCAGGGGACGTTTTATTTTTTTCATGTACAACCATCTACATTTAGTCAAATACAGTCATGTCATCTTCTTCTGGTTGCTGCACAAGGGTGGAGGGCGGGGTTTCACTTAACTAGGGCTTATTTTTGGGGTAGGGCTTACAGTATATTACGAGCATCTTGAAAAATCATACTAGGGCTTGTTTTCAGGTTAGGTCTTATTTTTGGGAAAACAGGGTACTGCCTTCAACTGTCCCTAGCATTATCTGGGCAGTGATGCAAAAATTGTATTTGGGTCAACATACTAAGCAGGTAAGATGTCTATGTTTGTAGTTCTGTAAATACAGAACTACACTGCTTCAACTACTCTAAGTAATACAAGAACACTCTGATCACAGAAAAGGAACACTGCCAGCTCCATCGAACACTAATGCCAGCTAATTAATTTAAAAAGCCACATAAAGAACCTTTCTTTAATCTATACTTATTGATATATTAAACTTTTTGTCTAACAAACATGTGGCACCATCCCCTAGATTCAAAATCTAGTATTTCTCAACAGTACCAACTGTGTTCCTAGCCTTTCCAATATTACTACCAATATGAACCTGGCTCTTAACACAAGAATAACAAGAATCTTATAATCCTGTTATGTATGTTTTAAGCTATATTTCCTTTTTGATCCTTCTGAGTTGCCAGTCTTTCACTGAACAGCCCTTCATTCTGGCAGTCTCTCCACATCACTAATAATTTAGAAATCTTTGCCCTGCTTCCCCAATTAGTTTAACTTATTAAAAGGTTTATTTGTTTTTAGTTGCATACCTAAACATGTATTATGTGAATGCTATACACATGTTCTTATTACCAATTGCAACAAACATTAGGGCTACAGCTCAGGACTGGCCCACCATTAACCAGGGTGCCTCAGCCAACCAGAGTGGTGGAGGTGATGGTACTACCGTCAGCCACTCACTGTCCCCGAGCCAATGATTGCCACTGGTCTCTTTCTTTGAACTTCTTTGTGCCCACCTCCAGTGTGGCTGCTTCTTGGCCAGCTTTGTGGGTAATGCCAGGCTTTCAAGGTTCCTGGGGCTAAGGCATTTTGGGAGGGGTAGCTAGAAGAGACAGAGAAGTGTCCATGCTATAGGCAGGCAGCAATCCAGGGAATGAAGTCACTAGTGCCACAGCCCTCCTGTCCATCCTCTTTCCTCCCTACCAATATTGCTACCTGCAGTAGGGGTGAAAAAGTAGTGTTTCTCCCCTGGTCTTGGGTGACAGGAGAATTTGTGTTGGCACTGCTATGACTGGTTGCAGCTCTGTTTCAAGTTCATAGCCAGAGAGCTGGGTTTGCATGTCATGTGACAGCCACAAATGACAATTTAATAAATAAGAACATGACTGAGTGCTGTGTGCTGGGGCATGCAACCCTGCGCCCCCTTCCCATCCTATGAGTGGCTAAACAGACAAAGAAAGGGAGAGATCTGTGTGACATTTAAACATAGGATTAGTTTACTGTGCCAAAGCAAGCGACAAGTCATAAGCCAACAACAAACCCTGCTTTGAAGCTATTTTACAATCCTGGCTTGTTTGGGTATTGTAAATCACATTACTAGGCTCAGCTGTAACATTAAACTATTAATGTCTAGTTTGTTTACCAGACTGCCTAAAGGGAGAGAGAAAAGTGGGAGCAAATGATCTGCATGGTGCACTAGCACATGACTTAAAGTGATGTGCAAATGTGATCAGTGTTTGAAAAGGCACTTTACCCATCCTTATATCTGGATGAAAAATGAGAACAGGGAGCTTAACATTCAAATACCATACCCCTAAAAGGTACAGAGCATTAAGCTTCAACAGCATACTGAGACTCATCTGTGAAGTGCAATTAAAAGACTCCAATCTCGTTGGTTGTATGATGCAAACAAGGCATTTATTATTTAGCCACAGATGGCATGGGTGGCGGTGGCAGCTCTTTATGTTGTCCCTTCCCCCACTGTGAGAAGCCACCCTTCCCTCCTGGCCTGCAGACATCTAATCATGTACTGTTTCCACTTTGAGCCGAAAATCCCAGATTCAACATCACAGATGGATTAAAAATGTGATCTGGGCCTGTCTTTGTGGCTTTCCTCCCATGAGCCATGTTATTCTAGCAAGGTGTTCAAGACTTTTTTCTTTTTAAAGGCAACTTTCATTTGTTTACAAAGATTTCACACATTAATACACAGCACTCTAAAAACAAACTGAAAT
Organism: Intellagama lesueurii; assembly: GCA_037013535.1. Taxonomy (NCBI): domain Eukaryota; kingdom Metazoa; phylum Chordata; class Lepidosauria; order Squamata; family Agamidae; genus Intellagama; species Intellagama lesueurii. The sequence continues at coordinate 245,746,095 of JBAJHW010000003.1, read as the reverse complement.
CTCTGTTATTGCTGGGTTGGATAGAGAAAGATAAAAAGCACCAAATGTGTCAAAAAGCTGTCCATTCCAATATTACAACTCCTCTTGATGGTGTTCAGTGTACCTTCTCTTAATCACACTTCCCACAGAACTGACTTCCATTTCAAAAGAAACAATTGGCAACCTTTAACCTCTATCAGATGACAAAACGTGGCTGTCAAGAATTCTTTGTGGCACAGCCGCTAGGCTATTTGGTGAAATACCAAGAGGCGACAAATGAAGGCAGTGCTATTTGCCAAACAACTCCCAGACTTAAACATCCAGAAATCCTAAAAGTGGTGAAGCAGAAGTGTGATGAGACAAAGATTGAATGGGGTGAGAGTGGGGAATTATTCCAAAACTGTTGCTTGAACAGAAAATATTAAGTTTAACACAATAAAATGAAAAGAAGAAAACAGCTGCTGCTTTTTCACATTCATGTTTCCCATTTCATTTCACTCTAGTCCTATATTATGTATAGGAACACATCTGCAGCTTTTCTGCAAATAGACCAAACCCAGATCTGTCCCTAAAGCAACTTGTCCTCCATCTCTGTTTCTCTCTTTTCCTATAAACACTTGCACGTTTGTGTAAGCAATTTCTGCACTCGATTGTATACTCAAAACATTTCGCCTCTGCATTTAAATTCAATACACTGGCCTCTACTCTAAATGTTATTATTGACTCAATGACATGCAGAATTTTGATTTAATTTTCAAAGGTTAGAGAGAGACTACATACACCAAAACTTGGTAGCTGACTGTTCTGAAAGCATTTCAGTTTAGAAAAGTACTGATAGCAATGAAATTTTCTGACTTTTAAAATTCTATATTATCTGATTGTAGCAATAAAATCTAAATCCTCCATTTTGCCATTCTCCAAACCCCCCCCCCCCCCCCGCTCCTGGCAGCATTGTATTTATTCAACTAGAACCTAAGTGGATAACTCCCTCCTGAGATGGGAAACCGGTTATTATAAGGCAGAAAACACATATGATGGTAGAATATTATTGCTCAAACACCAGGGAAGTTGTAAGGTCTATGCGTTGCTTCTAAAAGTACCTAGGTATTAAAATAAATAAATAAATAAATACGTGTAGTAAACATGCAGCATATGAAAAAAATGATCCATTTAAGTACACACCTCTAACAGAAAACCAGGAAGTGATATTTCCAAAGGAAATAGTAAATATGCTAAAATACGTTTCTTCATAAAATACTGTATCTGTATTTTTAAGAGACTATTAACAGCATCCCCCCAAATCTACATATAAATTCGCACATCTTATCACAGGAGAATATATACTGACTGATGGGCTGTTGGCTGTGTTGACAAGTGTAGAGAAAGCTGGGATTTAATATTTAGATTAATACACATATTTTAATGAAAACTATACTAGTTAACCGTTTTCTCCCTACAGCATCATCATCTTTCAAGGGATGTAAACAAAAATCTATGCAGAATTCTTTTTCTTTTCTCAGCACCGTACCCACCACAGTTGCCTTAAAAAGAGAATAATAACAAACTACAGTCTGGAAATCCTGGTACTCAGAAAAGCGACCCAATTTTGCAAAGCTAAAAAGAAGCAACCTGCTGCATTGAAAACAGGCAGGCCTCTTCCACTCTTCTCTTCCAAGAGGGATGCTGTTGATTATGGCAAAAGAGGTCCAATTCTTACCTGATACGAACAGTTTTCCTGGTGTACCATCTCAGTGCATCATACAGAAAGCAGATACCAAGAGCCAAGAATGTATACAGAAGCTGCACAGTTAAATTTTACAGCATCTGAAGGAGAAAAGAACGCCCTTGTAAAGCAAGAGGCTTCCTGCAGATTAAAATGGATGCTGTTTCTGCTGTTTCAACCTGCGCAATGCCACTCACTGCCTTTGCTAGCGAAGAGCGTAGCAGAGCTGTTCTCCTCAGGGAACTAGCAATGAGGTTTAATAACATGTAGCCAAGACTGCTCTGGGCGAAAGTGGCAGAGGGGGGAGCTCACTCATCACTAGCACAATCAGCCAATTATATTATAGACACAAAGGAAAAGATCAGTGTAACGCTGGCGTGACCTTCTGGTGCTTTATGAAGGCAGTTAACTGATGTGGAAACATTCTAGTCCTCATTAAAGGGAAAAGGGAAAGCAAAAAAGATAAATCAATACACAGCCTTGAACTGCTAGAGTGTTCTCCCGGCAATTATTTTACTAACAGCACACACAAAATCATATACTGTATGAACCTGTGGTGCCAGGGTTCTAAGAAATTTAAAGGAGCCAGCAGCTTTTTAATAAAACACATAGGTTTTCTTTATAAATCTGTGAAATATGATGACAAGTTTGAAGAAAGAATGACAAAAAAACAAAAACAAACAACCCCCCCCACAAAAAAACCTTTCCGTATGCAAAAATAAATCTGATGTTTGGTTTGAGCAGAAGTATCACACATTTTATTGACCAAAAGCCAAGGTATTACATCATTCAACAGTCACCAAATACGTTTGAGGTGTTTTTTTTTAAAATGACTAATCCCTGATGGGGAGAGAAGGAAAAACTGGGCTGAATATTTGGGGAACATTTTTCCCACCTGATCCACTTTAAGATACTACCATATTGACTGGGGAATTTTGGAAGCTGTAGTCCAAAACTGAGTATTATTGAAGAATTTAATCACATATGTGGTTTTAAATTGACTAAATTTATATTTTATTCTGCTATTGGAAATGTGCAGTTGTAGCCACTCTTAGCCACTGATGATTCTAGCCTCCCTTAATTTTAATGATTTCCTATACAAGCCATCTAAGACAGCAGCCAACATTATATCTTGTGACAGTGAATTCCATAGTTTTACTATGCACTGTTTTACCTGCTCTGAATTTCACCATTCAGTTTCAGCAGATGACCCCAGGTACCAGTATGATGATAGAAGAAAAGCTTCTCCTTAGCCATTTCTCCATATCATGAATAATTTTAAATGCTTCTGTGTCTTTCCTTATTGGCTTTCCCCCCCAAAGCTATAAAGCCCCAGAATATTATTGCCTTTCCTCAAAAGGAAGTTGCTCTAGTCTCTTCATGACTTCTGTTGCTCCTTTCTGCACCTTTTTCATCTGTTCCTTATTTCAAGGAATGGCTCCTTTTTCCCCCATGTCTTATTGTCAAATGTATAATAGCTACAAAAAGCAACTGTAGCTTAATGCAGTATATAATTGCAATATTTTATTTAAACCCTCTTAAGGCATGCTTCCCCCCGCACCAGCTCTACAATGTTTTATTTATTTTGGAGCTCTTAAAAGTGTTAAACATACTATGCTCTCAGGTCAGCTGAAATGGGACAGACAGATGAACAAGGAACAACTTTTTAGGGGACAGAGTGAGCCAGTTTGGGCATAATGCTAAGCCTCGTTCATCCCTTAAGTGCACGATCTGCAGCAGGAGACCTTCAGTTCCTGAGGCTTCCCTTCCCTCATCTCCTCCACCATATCCAGGAGGAAATAGGAAGCTTTAACTTCTACTTTTAAAATTTCTAATTGCATATAATAAGGAGGAACTTGGGCTAAACTATAGTTTGTTTGAAAAAGGTAGGATGTTGTATGATTCTGTTTTGCTTTAACAAAACATAGTTTTTTTAAAAACTGAGTTTCCTGACCTCTACCTCACATGATTGTTGTACAGATAAAGCAGGAAAGAAGATCATGGAAACCATCTTGAGCCCACAGGAGAAAATATAGAATAAAGAGATAACAAATTAATAATCATAACAAAGAAAGCTACTAATAGCTTCCTTGTTGTTGCAGCACAGGAGTAGTTGGAGGGATGGTGTATGACCTGAGGCGTTCTAAGCTGAAATGAGGGAACTGTTTATCGCCTGGGGGCAGAGTAGCTGGACCAACATTAAGTGGTTCACCAGGTGTAATTCTTACTGATTTGGATGACCCACCAAGCATAAAAAGCACAGCTCAGTTCCCTTCATATCTACTCAGGAGTAAAGCCCAGTGAGATGGCTTTCCTGGCAGCAAAATACAGCTTAATGAGATAGTCATTCTGCCAGTAAAGCATGGCTTGGTTCCATGCCACTGACTTCTGATCAATGAACAGAGAAACAAAGAAGAAATGTGCACATCTGAGGAGAAATCACCAGAAGTGCGAGTTTCCCGCTCTATGTACTAAATCATAAATTTAGCATTATATCTGAAAAGAGCCCCTCTTTGCTGCTCTGCTCTCCTGTTTACCACTATCCTCAAATTAAGGGAGTGAGGTTGTCGTATCACTACTAGGCTACTTGAAGGGAAAGAGCAAAGGGCACAGGGATTAATCTTTAATAATAAAAATGGTTTTGAAATCTGGACAAAATGCAGTGTGATGCTTTGCCTTACCTATTCTTCCTATACAGCAGTCAGTGGACCTAAATGGGCCTGAACTGCCTATAACTGAGTTTAGTGTTGCATCTTAATATTCTTTAGTAATAAAGCTCAATTGAAATCAGTATGACTGACTTACAGAAAGCATGCTGAGGATCTCTCTGTCTGTAAGATGGTCTGCATAGTCCCTAAACATGTAAGTCCAGCTCCCTCTGATGGTTCCCAGAAGTGGCATTCCATAAAATAGCATCTGTTCATAATGTCAGTGTCATTCAGAAGTCTCTCTGAAAGGAGCTAAGCAACATACTGTATATAGTTCAAAAAAACAAAAACAAACCCTAAGTGCTTAGGGACAGGAAATTACTATTTTCCAGGAAAGAAAATTGCCAGATGTGCAAAAGATAAGAAAATTCTTTGTTTCAGTAGAGACATGCAAGGAGCACTAATTGCAGAAAATCTTCTGTATTTGGTTTTGAAACATTGTACCTTCTACTCTGTTTTTTTCACGTTTAAAGGGAAAGCTGTAGTCTGTCATTTAGGTTTATGTCTAGAAATGTTGCACCAATGAAAAATAATGTTCATTGATCCCCCTCCCCAGCACACGACCACCACCACCACAACCTTGCATGGTGAGCATTTATGTAAACAGAGTGATGGAGATACAATGCCATGTTGTGGTTAAGGCAAACCTTGGAAAGTGGAGGAGGAAGAGTGCATGGACCATGGCATGTGCTTAAACATGGTTAGGGAACAGGGATTATAATGTATGTGCCAGATCATTTAAAACAAAGTAGACTAATTTCCCCTTTGTCAAATTAACTCTTTTAATTTTCTTGAGCAATCTGATGTCCCCCCAAAGAAAAAGCACTTTCATTTTAATGATAACTGTGGGTATTTTTATTCTTGATCTGGAACCAGCACGAAATAATGTGCAGCAATTGTACATGAACAGGTGCATAATTAGCGCAGCATAACATGAATTAGATTAACAAAGTGTTTGAGCCAGGATGTTTGCAGTCCTTAGTCAGGTCTGGAATAGGTGACATAATAAAATAAAATAAGCCCCAGCATAATTATATTGCATGTTATCCCTCTTCATGAAGGAAACACAGTAATAAAGGAATAAGAATTATGACATGATCTTGGGAAATGATACGTCCTCTGCATAGGCAATGCATGGAATTATGGGCAGATCAGAAAAGGCTAACTAAAAGTTGCTGGCCAATTGATTAAGTGACTTTCCTCTCTTTTGCTCTTTCCCAGCCCTCTTCATTTCTCTCCCCTGTCCATCTGCTTCTTCATCTACACCCATTCCCCACATTCCCTATTTCATCATTAAATTACATCTGAAGTTGGCAGATGGGCTTTCTGGGTGATTTGCAGTAGTTCAGCAAGTTTCTGTCACTTGTTCTTTTAATAACACCAGGAGCTACCGGCCTCCTCAATTCCTCCAGGCTTACAACTCCACTGGTGCCCTGTATTCACCTGCTTGAATGTGGTTACAGCTCCACTGGGGATGTCTCCCCACACTAGACAGATAAGTCAGGAATGGAGGGGGGTGGAGCACCCATCACAGGCTCTCCTAAACTCCTTTTTAAAAAGACAATAGGACTCATGTATTCACGTCAAACATATTTGCCTCCTCGAGGTACAGATTTTGCACCTGGCTTCAATTTGTGAATCTCCAGGTTTCCGATGCAGGGAGCATAAGGAGTGACACAAAAATGTAGGTTGAACAAAGCTTATTAGATTTAACATTTTTTATACAAAAATAACACTAACATCAGTTCTATTATGTTTTTAAAAGAAGCTCCCACAGATAATTTGCCTGCTCTATCTCCATTCTGAATAAAATATTCAGTAGTGGTGGTTGCCACCAAGATTTCCTTTTCCTGTCAGGACTCAACAGAACTATAATGTTTGAATGGGCTTTCCCTATGGGGATCCATCTTGGGAGGTAGCCATCTTGGGATGGGGACCAACAGTGCTGATTTAATTACCTCCCACACAATCCAGCAATGCATACACAAAGGAAATTAAAACTTGTTATCTATCTTATGGGATTTCATTTATGGGATTTTCACTTCCTTTCTAAAAAGACAGTTTTGAAGTTAATTTTAATGACTTATCTGACTTATCTGTCTAGTGTGGGGAGACTTCCCTAGTGAAGCTGTAACCACACTACTGTATTCTGTAGTGTTCCTAATCATAACTGAGTGCTGTCAAATTAAGTCTTACTTAAGGCAATCCATGGTTTCCTAGCTATAAAGTAGTCAGATGTGGTCTACCAGTCCCTTCCCTGGTCACAATCTGAGACTCTGCAGTTTGCCCAAGGCCACACAGGCTAGCTTTTCTCTGGGAGGCATGGTGGGGAATTGAACTCAGAAAAGACTACCAATTGGAGCTTTTTCGGAGGGGTTGGAGGGAATGTAAAAAACAACAACAATATTTTTAAAAAATGTTTCATGTTATGTAACCTCTCCATGTCAGATACAGACATGTGAAGAAAACCCCCCTGAATAAACTACTTTTTGCTTTACGCCTTACTGATCTATTAACAGCCAAAGTGAGTCAGAGGCTAGAGCCGTTCCACACTCCACAGCTTTCTGACAAATGTACTTTTAATCTTGCCAGATGCAGCTTTGGTGCAGAAGGTGCAAAAAGCAAAATAACACCCCATATAACAGTGAATTCTTTTCACAGATACACAGGAGGCGGGGGGGGGGGGGGTTCCTTTCTTTCTTTTTTTAGGTTGAGAATTTTATAAGGTTAATCACTGACAAGCCATTGGAAATGGGCTGTAACCAGGGCCTAATTCAGCAATGAACTCTGAATTTCATTAAAGAGACATCATGGGCAGATATGAAGGCTTCAGATCTGGATAACAATCTGGCACCTTCACTGGGAATTTTTAAGTGACTGTTAAAAACATGGCTTTTCCGACAGGCCTTCCTGGACCTTGCAACACCTTAATTACAACACCTAATTACAGTGAGTGATCTCAACATTTATACTATCAGTCGTGCTGTCTTGCTCTATATTATTTTATATTATTTTTATTATTATTATTTACATTGTTGGTTGTTCGGAATTGTGTATGCTTTATTTGTTTAATATGTAAACCACTCAGAGCGGCCTAGTAGCTAGATGGGCAGTATAGAAGGCAGGAAAACAAACAAACAAACAAACAAACAAATATTTTTTAAAAATTCCTCTAAATAATGTATATGAGAAATGTGCACTGCATACAGCAGTGATCGGCAAGTGCCCCCCCATCCTGGGTAAGGAGTGAGAAGAAAGGGTGTGGTAGGCAGAGAGAACGAGAAAAAAGGTCCCTGTCCACTAGCCTCCTCTAGTGCTGGAACAGACTTCCTGATAACCTCCTTCCTTCAAGAAATGCACTCTGGAAAACTCAGTTGTCCTTGACCCAGCTGCTAGCTACAAATAAGTGTATATCACACCTCCTGAAATTGTTCGTTTGATCAGTAGTCAGAACTGGTACAGACTGAATGAGCTAATGAAGATTTGATTCTAAAATCTTGGTATGTATCACAAATGTTATCTTTTTTTTTTTTTGCCTACCTAGGGACAGGAAAAAGTAGTCGAACACAATGAAAGCTAATAGTGGCAATCACCTAAATCAGTGGTCCCCAAACTTTTCCCAACCGCGGACCGGTTGGGGGGGGCGTGGCGTGCCCGCAGGGGGGCAAAGCTTGCATGGCGCACTTGCGGGGGTCTGCTCGTGCGCATGCACATGGCGTGCTCGCAGGGGTGGGATGCGCTTGCGCGCATCAGCGCTCATGGGGGGCGCTCGCGGGGGGGGGGTAGGAGAGCTGTGTCCGAAGCCCGGTCCTGGATAGGCTGTGGACCGCTGCCGGGTCGCGGACTGGGGGTTGGGGACCTCTGACCTAAATAACTTAATTACAAAATAACATTTGCTACACCGCAGCAGAAAACAACTGCCACCAATTTCATTTTATTTCTATATATGTCCATGTTTCCAGCTGTGTCCTGCAGAATGCAAAAACTGTGTTATGCGCCATCAAGTCACAGGCAACTTACAAAGACCCTGATAGGGGTTTCAAGGCAGGTGAGATGTTTAGGGAGTGGTTTTAGCAATGCCACAACCACACCCTTCATGAATTTCCATGGCAAGCAGTCATTTAAACTCCGGTCCCTTGAGTTCTACTCTGTCACTCTATCCACCATATCACACTGGGAACTCACATGCAATATATGCATTGCTTATTTGTTCTCTCTTGGTTGAGGTTCACTGTCATATGGACCTCTTGGAAAGATAATTTAGACAGAGGTTCCAGCATCAGTTCTTTTGGCTGGACAACAACAGAGCTCATATGAAGCTCAAGGAATGTGAGCATTTCAGTCCTCAGAGGCATTCAAGGAAACAATGGGTCTCTCAAAGAAATATTTCAGGGCTAGACAACCTTGTATTAAGGATGAAAGTTTAAACGTTCCATCAGAATTAACAACACTGACCACAAGCAGGGTGGATTTTATTTAAATCATGATTTAAATTAAAAAAACACAATGATTTTTTTTGGTAATTTAAATAAAAAAATCAATTTTTAAAATATATATAAAAAATAATAATACATTTTAAAATGTAGACCACAAGCAGATCTGAACTTCTTCACCTTGTTTTATTTTTACAGCTGTTGGTACAACCCTGGCATGAAAGTCAACATTTTTTATCCCTTTTAGCCAATTTTGTAGCTGGACCTTGAAGAACACTGACTGGTGAAGAACTTCAAGCAAATTCATGCCCAAGGCAAGAACTGAACAGCAATAAGCAGCCTGAAATCTTTTTGTCTTTTGAATACTGGACGCTGCCACTTAGTGGCCAAAAAGAAAGACACAACAAAAAATAATGAGATAGGTAGTCTCTGTATTTTTCTCTCCTTCAAGATAGTGTCCTTGAGGCTTCATGTGCTGATGGCAGGAAACTGGCACAGAGGCCTGATGTGGTTTGTAAAATTGACTTGCACTTTTCAACCTGCTTATGTATGGCTAAGCTGGCTCTGCATCTTACTCGGCACCATTAGCTGTCTGCCAGTTGCTCAACTGTTGTTTTCAGATGGTAGTGCCAAGCTTTTAGAATTTTTTTTAACCTCTGGAAGCCAGCCTTTAATCCCCTTGTTCATACTCACTGGCTTTCTAAATACAAGTGGAAAAAGGGGAGTGAGAGCAGCTTAGTTTGTATGAACATGATGATCTTGGTCAGCAAGCAAAAATGTATTTTCTTTCTTTTTTTTTCTTGGGAAGGGACGGAAATTAATTCCATAAAATCAAGTGAACCGGTCAGAATTTTGACAGATGTTGATGCTAATTTAACTTGCGGGGTGAAGAAATAAAGTCCATTAATTTATGCACAAAACTCATTCTATATCCTACAGAATGAGTTTTGTATCTTATCGAATGGGCTGTATGTTCAAAACTGTGTTTTAGTGTTTCAATGCTCAGAGGTGCCCCTCTCCCCTTGTACTTAAGGTTAAATCATAAGGTAAAGGTTCCCCTTGACATTTAGTCCAGTCGTGTCCGACTCTAGGGGGCGGTGCTCATCCCCGTTTCCAAGCCATAGAGCCAGCATTTGTCCGTAGACAGTTTCCGTGGTCACGTGGCCAGCGCGACTAGATGTGGAATGCTGTTACCTTCTCACTGTGGTGGTACCTATTTATCTACTCGCATTTACATGCTTTTGAACTGCTAGGTTGGCAGGAGCTGGGACAAGCGACGGGAGCTCACTCCGTCTCGTGGATTCGATCTTACGACTGCTGGTCTTCCGACCTTGCAGCACGGAGGCTTCTGCGGTTTAACCCACAGCGCCACCACGTAATATGGATCAAGCAGGTACATGTAACTGGCTGAAATCCTGTTGCTCTAAGTTATGCTCTAACTTGTGCAAGACTGATGATGTCATTAGCCATATCAATTTTCCCAAGTATCCCTTGGGATCCCTTTCATAGTGAAAAACCCATTGGAGGCTGTGGAACAAGGGTAAGTTTTTAATTTCTGGACCTTCGGGGGAGGATTGGAAATTTTTAATTTCTAAGAAATCAGCAGTTGATGACATCATCTGAATTACACAGCATAAGTTGTGCAACAGGATTTCATCCACTATTTTTTCCCTTATTCCAAAGTACTCACAGGAAGAAGAATAACTTTGTGCCAACATGTCATTTCCAACTTATGGTACCTGTTTTCAAGGTCTTCTGGGTATAGAGTACTGCTGCTAATTTTAAAAATGTGGTGCCCTGGGCTCCCTAAGGAGCGCCTAGCACTCGGTCAGAGACTTCGACAGGCCACTTACCTACCACCTTTGCGCTGGGGCAAGTCCCAAGACCTCAGCAGTGCATAGTGTAAGCCCTTTGAACAAGTCTGACCTTAAAAGAACACTTTACTTTTACCCAGTACTTTGCAAGTACAGACACATGGGCTTTGTGATTCCTTAGAACTCACAACAGCTCAGTTAGGTAGGACTCTTAAAGATAGCTAGTTTGTGGCCCTCTCCACCTCCTGGATTTAGCCAGACCCTGCTGTTCAAGAGACCAGTCCTTTGTGAGAATTACTTAGCCTTGGGACAATTGCTGTTTATGTACTGCCTGTATATTCACCGTTGACATCTTTATTGGTATTTATGCCTTACCTCTGCTGTTTTTAACATTGCTTTCAGTAATGTCTGCTGCTAATTAAAAAAAAATTAAAATTGTTTTTAGACTACATAAAAATGTTTCAAATAAAAAATAAGAAAGAAATAAAGTTAGTTCTAGTTCCTGTCTTGATTGTTTTTTTCTTTCCTGAGGAATACTTTTTGTGAAATCTGAAAAATATATTCACAAACCACAATTCCTTCAGGGGGATTATCAGAGCTGCATCATTTACTGTCAGATGCACAAGACAGGAAGAGAGGAATTAAAAGAAAATTGGTGAATGTTCAGATAAGGGTACAATAAGTTAGATATCTGAATTCATGTTGAAACATATTTGTTCATACTTATACATGGATTGTTGCCAACCAAAGCTGCATTAGAAAGCACTCAAAAAGTCAGTCAATGAAACCTTTTTCTTATCTCCCCTGAACTCCAAAGGGATGAGAGTACAAATAAACACTCTCAGTGCTTAAATTCACACATGCTTTGAATTCACCAAGCCTGCTGGAACGTTTCAGAGCCCTGCAGGCTCACTGTTACACCCAATCCTGGTATTTCAGGTATTTCTATGATTTGAAACTCTTAATCCTCTAAAGCAGTGAAAGAGAAAAGGGTTATAGATTTTGTGAGCGCAACTAACATATAGCAATTATGAAATCCCTGCAGGAATAGCTTCACACGAAGAAGCCCTCAAGAGAAATTAGTTACCTTTAAAATATTATCTAGGGAATAATGTCATAATATATGCAACATATCCAAACTCATCTTCCATTACTGTTGAATAAAAACCAAGAGGGACTCTTAGAAGCTAAAGCCCCGTGACCTGCATGCACATAAGCGTTATTATGAACATCAAGTTTCACTCTGCCTTTTTAAAATGACATGGAATACCACGGAAATAATATCAGAAATTATTATTGGTTCATCAATCTGAGGTCAAATATACAACAAAATTAACAAATTATGAACTTTAAAATGCCATGTTTGTATCAAAAACATTGTTTTTCCAAATTATTGTTTGGTTAGTGTCATATCAGAATGTACCCTGAATCTATCAGAAGTATCAACTGCCTAGTTAATTGAGTATATGATTTGCATAAGATAACAGAACCTTGAACTTATGATTATTACGCAGAAGGTTGATAGGCTTCCTCCTTTGGTCTGAAGCCAAGAATTCTGAGACAGCCATAATGACAGATGCTGCATGACTAATAAATTATTCGAGGCATTTTTCTCTGTAAACTGACATATTTATTCAATAGCTAAAGGCTGGACAGTGACTTCACTGAGGAATTCCCTCCCCCCTTAAGCTGAGTTTTAAAAAATGTGAATGGAAAGTATTTTGGGGGGCACTTTAATCAAGTATTTTTTTATGATACAGAGGTTAGTATCCTGATGCCTAAATGGGAAGGGCAACTGCATGAACATTCTCCCCCCACCGCCGCTCCAGCAGGCTCCCTGTTGCATGCCCATTCTTGCACTGGTGGAAAGATACAACTGGAACCCTGCTGAGGCAGGAGGGATACTTATGTGATTGTTCTTCTGATGTACATTTAGGCAACAGGAAATTGGCCACAGTCCTAGACAATACTATAATTCCTATTGCAGCGTGGTGGTTGGGCTCCAGTAGGATACATCTTAGACCCTATGCCTAACATAAAATTCAGTACAGGATGGAATAGGAACACTCCTCTTTTATGGTGCACAGACCCTTCCACTGGCTCAGGCAGAGCTTAGAAAAGCAAATTTTTGGATTACACTTTCTCATTAAACTATAATGTCTGGGAGTAGTAGCCTTAAAAGTTCTGGGCTCAGGTTGGGCCATGCAATGGATCCACTGTGTTTAGAGGCATCAGAGGGAGAGGGAGACTGTGAAGTTTTTTCTGCACACTTGACTGGACAAGTCATAATTTGGCATCTCTCCTTCAGCAACTGCTTCCAAGTATTTCATGACACAACTCTCTTAAATAAAACTGTGAAATGGTTGGTACCGTATTTTTTTTCTTTCCTTCTTGTCTTTTTTGTTTTGTTTTTTGCCACTAGTTTTTAAACTGTTAATTGCCTTGAACACTTAGGTAGAAGGGCAAAATGCATAGTGCATCAAATAAAGTGCCCAAGAGACAAGATGGGATGCCACCAGAATAATGATCAGAGGCTTCAAATACCATTTAATCCAGGAATAATCTCCACAGTTTACATATATTCTTGAAGAATATAATCACTAAATGCTTAGGATCATTATGGTTTGGCATTGACAGTATTCTCCAAAGGCCCCCATGAGTAGACAATTTTAAGTACTCCACTCCAGGATTTCAATGCACACCCATCCATACTTTATTCTAAGAGTAAAACATAAATCTATACTCTTCTTCTATTTATTCTATGAAACAAATAACTGAAACTGTAAGGAGTTAGTCACTGCCTGGTCATTTATGAACTAGTTACAATTACAATTACTCAACCCTTATAAACATCAGTGGCACAAGTACATGTTGCTATGCATACCTGCCCACAATTAGTCATACTTCTTTCATTGCCAGAGGCTAGAACAGTGGAACCAGTAACCTCGGGAGTTGGTGAGTGCTCCAACACTGGAGGCATTCAAGAAAAACTTAGATAAGCACCTGGCAGATATGCTTTGATTGTATTCCTGCACTGAGCAGGGGGGGTTGGACTTGATGGCCTTGAAAGCCCCTTCCAAGTTCACTTTTCTATGATTTCTATTATTTTCTACAGACACCAGGAATGGGGACTTTTCATTTAAGAAAGACAATGCTGGCTTTCAAGGAACTCTGAAAATGATCTTTAAAGAGCTTGAAAATGCATTGTTCTTCTGCCCATGATTTAGTTCTAAATCCATTAGCAATATATTTGGCAACAGAAATCTATGTCCTCATATGTTATTTTTATATCCATCCAGAAGATTTCCAGTTAATTTCTTATTTTAAAAACAATACTGTAGTGTCGTGAGAATGGCTGACGGTCGGATTCCAAAAGATCTCCTGTATGGAGAATTAGTGCAGGGAAATCGCCCCAGAGGAAGACCACAGCTGCAATACAAGGATATCTGCAAGCAGGAACTGAAGGCCTTAGGAATGGACCTCAACAGATGGGAAACCTTGACATCTGAGCGTTCAGCCTGGAGGCAGGCAGTGCATCATGGCCTCTCGCATTTTGAAGAGACACTTGTCCAGCAGGCCGAGGCAAAGAGGCAGTCCCGAAACCAGCAAAATCAGGGAGCTGCACAGGGGACAGATTGTATTTGTCTTCAGTATGGAAGGGATTGTCACTCTCGAATTGGCCTTCTCAGCCACACTAGACGCTGTTCCAAGTCCTCTATTCAGAGCACGTTACCATAGTCTCTTGAGACTGAAGGATGCCTACTGTAATGTTTCTACGGGTTTCGATGATATAACCATTTTTACTGGCACTAGAATAATGCTTCAGTTAGTAACTTGAGAACTTAGTTGTTGTGGGTTTTTCAGGCTGTTTGGCCATGTTCTGGAGAAACACGGCCTCCAGAACATGGCCAAACAGCCCGAAAAACCCACAACCACCATCGGATCCTGTCCGTGAAAGCCTTCGAGAACACAACTTGAGAGCTGCTTTATACTTCTACAATAAATTTCAACAAATATTATTTGAAGTGATTGAGGCTATGGGATTGGACTCACCAAAAGCGCACAGGATTGCATTCTTTGATACTATATATAAGGCTGCAACTCTACATGTGCTTACTTGGAAGTAAATCCTATTAATATCATTACTGTTATTTCAATGCTGATCCACCCATACTTTTTTCTATAAGTAGTCCTACTGCAATTAGGTTTGATGGTTAAACTCTGAACAACAACACATGGGAAACAGAATTCAAGACATCTTGTGCTGTATAGATTACTGCATGTACAAAGATTTTTGCTAACTTCTTCCTTAAAGGCAGCAAATATAATTCATAAGTTTTATCAAAATGTGTATTTTGCAGACTATATCCCAATGTGATTTGGACTTCCTGAAGCCCATACAATTATATTTAACTGGATCTCACACAGACTGATGTATGAATGCCCCTCATGCACAGGGCATATGAACATTTTCCTTTTTTCCTTAAGTGAAAACAAAAAAGAAAAAAGCTCTGTGGTCTTTGTACATGATTTGAAGACAAGGGGAGGTGATACCTTTATTAGACCACTAAAACAGCACAAGTAGAAGCCAGCCTTTGACTCCTGCAGGAGTCTTCATCAGGATGGGCTTTGCAGAATAGGGGGTGATTCAAAAGAAACATAGACGTTCCAAAAATCATGACTAGAAGATGTACATGACAGTTTCCTCTGTCAAGTTTCAAAATGGGGGCTGCAAATTCCATTCAGAGGGAGCAGGTTTAAGATTTCACATCTGAGGATCATCACCATCACCATTATCATCCTCTTATAACTGCAAAGCTTGAATGGACCCTATGGATTATTGAGTCCATTCCCTATCAAGGAGTCACAGTAGAGAATCAAACTCCCAACCTCTGGCTTCACAGCCAGAGAACTAAATCACTGTGTAGATAAGAATGTCCCTCCCCCCAAAATCTCATTAGACAAAGGTCCTGCCACCTCTGAACTGACTCTGAATTTCGGAAAGTAGGGGGACGTAACAAAAGATCAAGGGTCCACTCCCTTTTCATTCTCCACTTCTGATGAGAGATATCTTCCTTTGAGCCGGCACAGGTTTCTCTGAATTGACAACCATTAACCTATGTTTATTTCTCTCTGCCCCTAGTCTAGAGTTTTGCATTTTTATCTCTGTGGCTTCCTTCTTTTTATTTGCTCTCATTCCCACACCTGCCTCTGAATTCCCAGATCTCAAGTACCACTTTCTGTGTGCCTCCATGTTCCTCTCTTCCTGCACCACCAAGGATGTTTTTCTCATTTGAAGTCAATATTCAGGGGTGGTTCACAGACTGGGGGGGGGGGGGGGAAGTCTCTCTCCAAATTTATCCTTCTGGCCCATGCACTTCTTTTCTTGTCTCACAGATCCCTCTGTACTTCAGTCCCTCAGCTGTGAAGCACCCCGGTAACTTTTGACAATTTGCCATCACTTAGCCAAATTTACATCAAAGGAATGTTGTGAGGATAAAATGGAGTTGCATTTGAGATAGAAGGCCACAAATCTTGCACAGTGGCTTTGAAGTATTTATGGTATTTTAAAAATGAAGTAAAAGATGAAAAGCACCACAGCAGTTTGGAGCATTATATTTTCAAATATATCTGTGCCACAATAAGAAGATAAGAAAAGCCTAGCTTAAAAACAAACAAATAAAGCACAGACCTTGAAGTTGTTAAGATTTCTACACAGTCTGCCCACAATGCTGGACAAGCAACACATGTACAACCATTATCTTGCATAAAGAATCACAAGCACGAATCTTTCCAGACTTTTGTTTTTATAACTGGAATTGCGTGAGCCACTAAGGTATTAGATTCTTATCCAAGTTTTACCCTAATCCACATAAAGCTGTTTGGAATGCCTTGGAAAATCACTGTCTTCTCTGCAGGAGGAGATGTAGATTGCTTCAAAGATTTACCCAAGCATGAACTTGCAATAAATGATATTCCAGTGTGCAGCACAACATGTTTTCTTGTTTGTTCGATTCCCCAGTAACCAAGACTGCATGCTTCTAAAAATACACAATCCCTTGACAAAAATCTTTGGTTCAAAACACATTGTGTTCTCTGCTGAATAACTCTGTCTCTGGAGGAGCAGCAGCTGTTCTTATTACTGCTACACCATTCTTCTGGATGTGGCTCAAATTTGCTTGGCACTAAAACCTTGGAGGCTGGTGGCAAAGGCATCTTCAGATCTTTGGTTCTTTCTCACTAGCTTGAACTGGCCAAACCAAGCACTGAGGGAAAGGTGCTGAAAATTATTCCAAAGACAACTGGAGCACTGATGAACCTGCCCATTCAAGACTGAATCCAATTTATCTCTTCTAATATAAACACCTGCTCTGAGAAGCACCAGCTACAACTACAAATTGGAAATGCAAAAAACTGATGCCCAGGTTTGTTAGGTAGATGTCTTAAGACAAAGAAACGTTCCCTATTCTGAGTTTTAGAGATGAGATGAAACCTGTATGACAATGCGGAA
Source organism: Intellagama lesueurii (assembly GCA_037013535.1). Taxonomy (NCBI): domain Eukaryota; kingdom Metazoa; phylum Chordata; class Lepidosauria; order Squamata; family Agamidae; genus Intellagama; species Intellagama lesueurii. Next base: position 245,728,927 of record JBAJHW010000003.1, on the reverse strand, counting down.
TGAATGGTAAAGCTTTTAAATATGATCCACTGTTTAAGCATAAACATTACATGTAGAGTCTCTGCATGGAAAGATGGATTGGATCTATGCAGCGGCTCTGTCTTCTAATGTGTCCACCACCACTGTTGCCAACAATATCTAAGCCATCTGTGCGGGTCATCATTAAAGAGTGCTCATGTGGAAAATCTAGCTAGTGCATATAGGTACACCCATGTCATCAGAATGCCCTGGCCATCTTTACAAAGATCTGGGGCAGTGGCATAAGGGTGGAGGAGACTAACACAGGAGCGGGGGGTCTGCCATGTGTGCAAACTTCAGGGTAGAATATTTAGTGTTGCCTCACCTCTCCTTACCCATGCACATGTTCTGCAAATGATAATGTATGGACAGGGCTATAACAGTGATTTCTTCAGATTTTTACTCCCTAGGAGTTCTTTTTTTGAAGCAAACCGAACTTTGGAAGAATGTTACAACATTTCTGGCAAGTGCAGCAACAAGTTGAGTAGTAAAGTTTGAAATGTTTTCTGTATTTAAAACAAGAGTTCCAACTATACAAAAATATTATACTATGCAGTCACACACACATACTGTGAGAATGGAAGGAGACCCATAGCTGGCATAGTTTGGCATAAGTTGGTCAGCATCAGAGCTCCAGAAGAGCAAGCATAAAAACAATAGAATAGAAAGAAGCACCTTTATAGTGCAGCATAATTAAGTAATATTGTATGAAATAAGTTATTCTCTGATGTTCATGCTGTTGCATTAAAATAGGCTCCCAATGGCAGATTGTCAGAGTGAAGTCACACACAGAACTGTCACCTGCAAGATCAAAGAATGCAATGCAGTTTTAATCACTAGAGGTCCCTATGACACAACAATAAAATGCAGTGCTTAACCAACTAGAAAGAAAGAAATAGATCTTAAGATGTCAGTATCTCAAGGAAAAAATGAATGAATTAACAGTGATTGATCCTAGTTTGATAAGATGCTACTTTTACACAATTTAATATCTTGGACATAATATTTAAACAAAACCTTTATCTTATCTATAACATACAATGAAAGCACTTTGTCACCCTTAGAATGAGAACAATCAATAATTGAAATACGATGTATCCAGCTTGAAAGCTTATCTTAGTAGTTACTTTTCTAACTTGCTTCACAATTCCTGCGGATTTGAACATAGCTAATTGTGAAATTAAGTTTTCTCAGAGAATTAATCATCCATGTTTTATTGTTGTTCCTACGTGCCATCAAGTCACTCCGAACGTATGGCAAATCTATGAATTAGTAATCTTCAAAAGGTCCTATAACAGTCCTGGTCTGCTCTTGCAAACTCAAAGGCAGTGGCTTCCCTTACTAACTCCTGCTTGCTTCAACTTGCCCTACATTATTGTCTGTTCCACTGAAAAGTGTCTTCTCATGGTAAGTCCAAAATACAATAACCTCTATTGAGTCATTTTCACTCCAATAGAGAGTTCAGGCTTGCTTTGATCTAGCACCCATTTATTTGTCTTTCTGGTGGTCTATGGTATCCATAAGGCTCTCTTCCAATACCACATTTCAAATGAATTCACTTTTTCCCACCACTTTCTTCACTGTCCAACTTTCATCTATATAGAGTAATCAGGAATACCATAATATGGCATAAGTGTTAAACTGGTTTCCAGCAATATATCCTTACACTTGAGAATTTCTTCTAGTTCTGTGACAGCTGCTGTTCCATGTCTCAGTCTTCTGATTTCCTGGCTGCAATCTCCATTTGGACTGATGATTGAACTAATGAATAGAAAATATTTAACTATTTTGATTTCTTCATTTCAACTTTAAAATTATATACTTTTTCTTCAGTCATTATTTTCTTCTTCTTAGTGTTTGAATGAAATCCTCTTTTTGCATTTTCTTCTTTCACCTTCCACAGTAGTTGTTTCACATTGCTGTGCTTTTCTGCCAATAATATGCTATCAACTGCATATCTTAGAAAATATCTTGATGTTTGTTCTACCAATTTCCGTCCATTCATTCTGAATCTAATCCAGATTTTTGTATGATAAATTTTGCATTCTGCACATGGTAATGTGATAAAAGGGGTCTGAGTGTGGCAGAGAAGCTGTGAGCAATACCATCAGAAGGCTACATTCTGATATGATTCGGAGCACACAAAATGGATGGTCAAAGCTGAGACAGCAGGCTAAAATGCCTCTATACGCATCAGGAAAAGAGAAAAGGCAGTTCCAATGGTGATGGAGACACAGAAAGTTTTGATGGGCAGTTGTTGGGCAAGTATAGTAATGGAAGGTGACACTGGCAAAGGATCTTTCACAGATGGCAGAAGGTGCACAGTACTGCACAGAAGGTGGCAGTAGTAAACCACTTCCAAATATTTATACCTTGACTCTATGTGTCAGAATAGGATAAAACAGAGTCAGACAAAAGGGTGGCCCTACAGTTGTTGCTGGACTGCAAATCCCAGTATTTTCCACTTCTAGCTAGCTTGACAAGAATTGATGGAAACTGCAGTCTATCCAGTCCTGTTCAACATGGAAATGGATTGTTTAGGGACACAGGAAGTTAATACCGAGTCACACTCTTGGCCCATTTAACCCATTATTTTTTATATCAACTGGCACAAGCTCTCTAGGGTGTTAGGCAGGACTCTTTCCCAGCCCTACCAGAAAACACCAGGAATTGAACCTGGTACCTTTTGCATGAACACTTGACTCCTGAGCTACAGCCCTTCCCACGTACAAACTACTACATATACTTGAAGACTGCACTTTGAGTGTTCAGTGGCCCAAATCAGCTTCAAATCACAAAACAGCTTTAATCTCAGAAGAGAAAAACAGTTTAATACTCTGAAAGCTGGTCAAGTCTATTTAATTTTTTTTGTTAAACTCCATAGTACGAAGAGAATAGATTAGAAAGTGTTGAATTAGGAAAAATAAAAGCAGAATTTCTATCCAGGATAGTAGTCAAATATCACTCACAATGCACATATAGAAGTATATGGACATTAGGAAAACTTGCCACCAAAACAAATTCTGAAAAGCTCAACAAATTTATGCAATTTAATATATTTTATACTTCTGAACAAAAAACAAATTATTGGGAGTACTGGGGCAACCACCCCCACCCACCCCACCCCACTATGAAATCCAGAGGGCATTTGAAATTTCTCAACAAAATCAAATATAGCAAAGATAAGAGCAGTAAAACAAAATCTCACAATTTTTCTAGCTATGGTACATAGTAAATGACATAAGAAATGTCTGTCTTTACTGTTATTAACTAAAATAGGCAACAGAATCTAAGCATAATATTTTTGTTTCCAAGCTCAGTTGAAAGTGATGGGTTTTGACATAATGGCGGAAATTCTGCTGCTTTGTTATGACAATCTTAACCAAGACAGACTGTATAACACTCAGCCACTTCTAGCTGGCAATTGACAAGGCACTGCTGGGACTCTTGTGTGGGGCATACGTGCCCACTGACTTGCTGCGTGCTTGAGAATCCCAGAGGGACTTGGTAATTGTCAACCAAAAGTGACCACATGTTATGCCTGGATGGTGTTTTGCTTTTGACATGCATAACAAAGCAACAAGATTTCATCCGTAAAGTCGGAAATAGCTTGGGGACAGGATATCTGAATGACCTCTTCTATATTTCTACATGAGCCTATCTGCAAGAATAACAAGAACATCCTAGTAGTCTACAGCAGTGGTTCCCAACCTTGGGTCCCCAGATGTTCTTTGACTACAGCTCCCAGAAATCCTGGCTGACAAAGCAAGAGGTGAAGGCTTCTGGGAGTTTTAGTCCAAGAACATCTGGGGACCCAAGGTTGGGAACCACTGGTCTACTGCATCCTGTTATGTCTATTCTCTGTGGGCTCTATTTGGATGCTATTTTGCTGTTTCTATTACCCATAAAGATGTTACCTAACTCTGCTTTTGAGTCTACTTAAGGATCACAAAGTTAAGCTTTTTATTTTGTTTTGTTTTATTTTTAAGTTTTGAAAGGCAAATCTACTAAGCAATGAGCTCAACAAATCTGAAATATGGGAGATATGTGTATATTTTTTGTTCATGCTCTGACAAGCAGACACTATATGTGACCATGATATAACACCTCAGTTTTCTATGCCAAAGTTTTTCCTACTACCTCATCTTAAATACTCCATCCCCACATTCATGTTGCATCTAGCATTCAGAACATTTCTTTTTATGCCACAATGGGTATTTCTGACTTCTGTGTTTGTGTGAAATCCCACAAGTTGGTTTTCTTTTCAATAAAATAAAATGGTGGTGGAGGTGGTGGTGGTTTTTATGTCAATAATGATAAATATAGGGAAATAGCAGTAACTAAAACTAGCCATCTTATATGTGAACTGTAAATCCAAAAATCAGCTGCCGCAATTTATTAATGAGCACCCATAAAACAAGAGCATTCTTCCTCATGATAATCTTTCATGGGAAAAGGAAAGAAGAATTAAATGGCCCCAATACAAACATGCGACTAAACTACTTTAAAATTAGAGAAATCTCAATATAAGACCATATATAAATGTCTCCATGCAATTATAGGGACCACTTCATTTGCCCCAGCCCCAGCAGCAAATGCTTAACTATCTACAAATCTGGGGTGTTCACTAGTTGGAAGAATATCTCAAGTGGCAAAACAAATGACTAATCAATGGCATTATATATTTCTTAACAAGCACTGAACTGCCTTCTTCTGGCAAATTTAAAAAAAAGCCTCACGGAGTGGTGATTCATCTTTTAAAACAGACCACAGACAACACCTGCTCTGTATCAAAAGAGTACTTTTTTCCCCTCCAAAACTAGAAGTGGCTTTCTTCTACTTGTGTTTTGCTTTTCTGGCATTTTTGGCAGTTGGTGTGGCCACAGCATCTGCCAGGGATAGAAAACCAGCCAATGGACTCTCTGAAGCTGCCCATAGCTGCTTTAAAACAATGTTAAAAAAAGGAAAAGAAAAAAAATTAACTTTGATGGGACAAAAGTGCTCAACATGCAAGCCACGCTTTCCTGAAGCCCGGAGTGCTTTGGTGAATAGCCATGTCTAACTTGGAGTGGAAACAAGAACACTGTCACTGCTAGTTCAGCCTCTAGCTGCAGGTTTTCACATTGTCGGCGCTCCCTAATGTGCAGAAGTCTCAGTCATCTGGATGAATATGCACAAATAGCTGCTCATATGTACCATTGGTGGTGCAGACATCTGCACCGACATGTGCCTGTCCATAGGTTGGGAAAATGATATGCTGGGTAGGGATGGGGGCAGTAGCATGATTCCAATCTCCTGTAGTTATGCAGAAACCACCATGTAATTCAGACATAAAGGATGAGTATAGTTTTGAGGCATCTGAGAAATTTTACTACCTCTGCTTCGTACTAATGCTACTAGCATAGCTGATGGTGACAGAGGATGGAAACTGCAGACCAGTAACATGTAGAATGTCACAAATGGCTTACACCTGTACCAAATAATGGGATTCTTGAGGGACATAGGCCAGGCCTGACCTCACTGAGTTTCTAGTGGGAAAACTGAATCGAAGCTGCACTTCATAGTCTCTGTTACCAAACACAGTAAGGGCAGATGGCTTGCCTTTCCTATCAGTTTGCTCCAAAGAGCAAGGGATGTGGAAGCAGAATAAAGCCAAGGACAACTTACTTTTTTTTGGCCTGCATAGATCAAAACAGTGGCAGCTTCTCATTTTACTTCTCTCACACACAACATGGATTTGTGGATGATTTGTTGTTGCTTTAGAAATACTTTCTTATTTATTTAACTTATATGCCGCCCACACTACCCAAAGGTCTCTGGGTGGCTTACAACATTTAAAATACAATAAAAGGACAAAACAATTAAAATGCAATTAAAATATATACTCTAAAAATTGCCATCAGGACCCACAGCTGATATTATTTCAATTAAAAGCCTTCTGGAACAGGAAGGTTTTGACCTGGCGCCGAAATGTCATCAGCGTCGGCACCAGACGAATCTCAGTCGGGAGGGCGTTCCATAGTCTGGGAGCAGCTGCCGAAAAGGCCCTTTCTCTACAAGCCATCCCTCTTACCTCCTTGAGGGATGGCTCTTTCAGGAGGGCCCCCTGGCTAGATCTTAATTGCTGGGTAGGTTTATACAGAAGGAGGCGGTCCTTCAGGTATCCAGGGCCCAAGCCGTTTAGGGCTTTATATGTCAAAACAAGCACTTTGAATTGGGCCCGGGCAGCAACTGGTAGCCAATGTAATTTAAACAGAATCGGCTCGATATGTTCCCTAGCGGCCCCACCACTCACCAGCCGCGCAGCTCGATTCTGGACCAGTTGCAATTGCCGAACCATCTTCAAAGGCAGCCCCACGTAGAGCGCATTGCAGTAATCTATGTGAGATGTTACCAGTGCGTGTGTAACTGTCATGAGACTCCGCTCGTCCAGGTAGGGCCGTAGCTGGTATCATTTCCACAGCTGAAGGAAGGCGCCTCTGGCCACTGAGTCCACCTGGGCTTCCAGTGTTAGACTGGGGTCCAGGAGCACCCCCAAGCTGCGGACCCTGTCCCTTAGGGGGAGTGTAACCCCATTCAGGGCAGGGAAATGGCCCTCCAGCCTGTCCGGCGAAGCACCCACTAACAGCACTTCCGTCTTGTCTGGATTGAGTTTCAATTTATTAACCCTCATGCAGTTCATTATCAGGTCCAGACACGAGTTCAGCACAGAAACTGCCTCACCTGGATTGGTGGAAAACGAGAGGTAGAGCTGAGTATCGTCAGCATATTGCTGACTCCTCAGCCCAAACCTCCTGATGACCTCTCCCAGCGGTTTCATGTAGATGTTAAACAGCATGGGGGACAGTATCGAGCCCTGAGGAACCCCATGACATAAACACCATGGGACAGAGCAACTGTCCCCCAGCACCACCCTCTGGACACGGTCAGCCAGGAAGGAGCGGAACCACCGTAAAGCGGTGCCCCCAACTCCCAATCCAGCCAGCTTATCCAGAAGGACACCATGGTCGATGGTGTCAAAAGCCGCTGAGAGGTCCAGGAGTATCAACAGGGTCACACTCCCCCTGTCTCTCTCCCGGCAAAGGTCATCGTACAACGTGACCAAGGCAGTCTCCGTGCCAAAACCCGGACTGAAACCCGATTGAAATGGATCCAGAAAATCTGTTTCATCCAGCAGCGCCTGGAGTTGCCCAGCCACAACCCGCTCCAACACTTTGCCCAAATAAGGGAGGTTTGCCACTGGTCGGTAGTTAACCACCAGTCTTGGGTCCAGGTTAGGCTTTTTAAGGAGTGGACGAATTACCGCCTCTTTCAAGGTGGTAGGGACCACTCCCTCTCTCAAAGAGGCGTTCACAGCCTCCTGGACCCAGGTGTGAACCCCCCTGGCAGATCTTCCAATTAGCCAAGATGGGCAAGGGTCGAGTGGAGTGGTGGTAGAACGGACAGATCCAAGCACCCTGTCCACATCCTCAGGTCTCAACAATTGAAACTTATCCCATTCTTTTTATCGGGAATGGAACTTTGAGAGTAGCTAACAATTACTATATGATTTTTATAAATCACTAAAAAAGCCCTGGTCCTTGACTGGACTGTCATCGCTGTACCTGGAAGAACGGGAGGTTCAGGCGGAGCGAAAGAGGTCGCTGCTGCAACAACTTTTCAATCCTGTCGCCATCCTGGCCGTTAGCATTCCCGGCTTGAAACATGCACTCAGCTCATTCAGGCCTCTTTGAGACATGCTAACACTCAGGTCCAAAGGGTTGATGTCAGACCCTCCAAAGGGAGACACGGAGGAGCAGAAAGAACTAAATGAGAGCAGCTCTTTCAGAGGGGGCAAGAGTGATGCATGAAAGGAAAATCCTCCCAAAGGGGTACAGAAATAACTAACAACTCTAGAATGTCTTCAATTCTGGTTCAGATTAAATTTATCTATCTGTGGGCCAAGAGGATTAAAATAAAAAATCATTGTGTACACCATATTTAATGAAATAAATATAAAAATAATAGCAAGTAAAAATAACTGTGGTGACACTCCCCCGAAAACACTTCAGGACCCCCAAGTTGGGAACTCATGTTCTAATGCCAACCTTTGGAAAAGATTAGAACTAGAGATGGGTGTATTCGTATACGAATATGAATATCCCTGCACAGGTGGCATTAGTGAGGGTCCAGCCCCATAGGGCCGAACGGTCCACTCACCGATCCGATGCGGATTGTGTGATTCTACCAATGGATCCGCAGCGCGCAATCCACTCGCCACTCCTGGCGGGAGGTGGAAGGACAAGCCTCGCCGCAAGGTCGAAGAGTGGTGAGTGGATTACGCGCTGCGGATCCATTGGTAGAATCGCACGGTCCATGTCCGCGGTGGATCGGTGAGTGGACCGTCCAGCCCCATGGGGCTGGACCCTCGTTAACGCCACCTGTGCGGGGATATTCGCATTCGTATACGAATACCCCCATCTCTAATGAGAACCAAGGTAACACAATGGTACCAGTTTTCCAGGCTGCTCTGAAGATTCTGAAGTAAATTGCACTGTATAGTTGACATAGCACATCTATGTGACTGCCTGCGGATGTGTTTTAAATGCTATGCACCCATTTCTCTGTGCACAGAAAGAGAATAGATGGATGAATGAAAGAAAGAATGAACATATGTGAGAGGATAATGTATCCATAAATGGAGGCATATCTGTGATCACAGGAGTATGTATGCATGACCTTCATTTTCTTTTTCATATTGTCCAGTAGAACTATGCCCAATATACAAGATAGTTATTAGTAGGGAAAACATGAAAAAGTAATATCCATCTCTCCTTCTTTAAAGATTCAGCTTCTCTCTCATCTTCTTTTTTCAAATCTACAGAATGGCATCACAAATGTATACAAACCAATCTTCTCTATTCTTGACAAAATTAACTTTATAAATCCTTAGCTAATGGATCATTTGATTCTTTAGCAGAAGTAACTCTTGATACTGAATAGTACAAAAGCTCTTAGCTGTTCATGATGAAGCACATGTACCATGAAGAAAAGTACACATACATATACACATCATTCCAGGCATCCCACTTCCTCTGGCTCAGCCAGTTTTTACAAGCAAAACTGTGTTTTACTGAAGTCAGATACTCTTTGAGGTGTAGATATTTTCCCAGCTCAGGTAAAGGTAATGTTCAAGAGGAAAAGGTCAAACTTCTTATATTTTAATTGTGGAAGATCAACATGTCTCATTCTTCTACATTATAGAAAATGTAACTGCTATGGATAGCTTGGCTTTTTCTCATAAAAAACAAACAAACAAACAAACAAACAAACAAAAAACCCACCAAAGAAAACCAGGACGGGCTTGCATTAAACACAAGTATACAGTTCTCATACTCCCCAAGTCCCAATTTAATAAATTCAATGTAGAACTTACATTAAATAAAAGCATTCAAACTAAATTTTTAATAGACCACTAAAAGCATTCTTATTCTCCAAAGAGCAAATGGCCTGCTGAAACAAGCCATTCTGTATGCATCTACACTGAGGGTTTTCGGCACAGTTTGTTTCAGCCACTAATGCTAACTACCAGACTATTTAAGACTTTTTCTGTTACTCTGAACTACAGGTACTCTAAGCCTTTTTAGAATTACAGTATCCCATGTTTTGCAACCATAAAACCTTCTGACACTATCCAGATTATTTGAACTGGCGTGTTGAGTGGATTTGTTACAATGGGATTTGTTATGAAGGCCAGTTTCAGAAGCTGGTGCTCCTTCTTAGGCTGGCATGACTCATTGCTCTGGTGCCTGCCATGAAAAGAGGAGACTTCCTGACAACCAGCAAAACAAAACAAAATCAAGCTCCATAAGAAACCAGACATTGAGCTATTTTGATGTTCATGACAACTACGTGATGGTTGCCAATTTTTTTCCCCAGTAGAGCATTAATATGCTTATCTGCTTGTTAACCACATCTAGTCATTGCTGAGCCCAAGCACTGATTAAAACCTTCTCTTCATCATAATTTTTATTCTTTTCAATGGGGATAGGGTTATGGGGAGGGGAATTTAGGGTTAGGGGGGTGGGTACGGATAGAGAATGGGTAAACTTCCACAGAGTGAGATAGTACATGTACATCAATTTGTAAAATTATACTACAAAGTGAGATAAAAAGAAAAACAGCGAATTTTCCCAGTATTACTATAGTTACTAATTTATCTATTCCCTGATCGGACCTTCACATTCTTCTTTAATCTGAAGCACTGATTAAAACCTTCATAGTCTCCAGAGAAATGGAATGGGTAGACAAAATTATGCATTATCAGCATACTGATGACACTGAACTTCAAATCACTGGACCATTTATCCAAGTTAAATAAAGATTACTTGTGTTGATGTGGAGTTGTTTAGCTATTATTATCAGCCATATAAGGAAGGCACTGATATTTTTATTTTCATTTTTTTAGATACCTCAGACATTTTTTTAAAGGAAATGTGAAAAACCAACATTTCTCATACACAGAATGAAGACCTCTATTTAGTTAACAGTGTGCATTTTTCTAATTCATGGCTTAATTTTATTTTATTTTTTTGCAACAGAGACCACAGGTTAAGGGCAGAATCTACCACCAGAGAAAACGCTGCACCACACTAAGGACTCAGTCTTCCTACAAACACAAGGTAATATAGTTTGATTTCAACTAATTGTTTCTGTCAACTGTATCACCTCCATTTAATCTCAATTTTACTGCTATAGTGATGGCCATGTTACTTGGGATCTTCTACTCCAAGATAACATACAAGTCATGTGCCATCAATTAAAAAGTAATGGATATGCCAAGTACCTGCAAGGGTATGGAAAGTGCTATCCTGGGGTAACATGCCAAGGCTGGTTTTGTGCTCCTAGAAACCCTAATAAGAAATATGTGAATTAGTAGATTAAATGAAACCCATGCTACCTATTCTACTTTATGTGTGCACAATACCTTATAACAGATATTACTTAAAAAAAATCACAAGTAGTATTTGACATAGAGAAAACAATGGAAGCTTAGGAGTGCCTTGCCACAGGTCTGGGGCTTTTAAAAAAAATGCCTTAAAGTGGAATTGTATGAATTCTGATTCAGAAATAACCCCCAATGAGTTCATCCTGTCTTGGTCCTGCGTAAGTGTACAGCATAACATCTGAAGTCGAGTTTTTTTTTTAACTTGAGATGTTATACTCTACACCACTGGTTCTTAACCTTGGGTTACTCAGGTGTTTTTGGACTGCAACTCCCAGAAGCCTTCACCACCAGCTGTGCTGGCTGGGGTTTCTGGGAGTTGCAGTTCAAAAACACCTGAGTAACAAAGGTTAAGAACCACTGCTCTACACAACACATTTCCCCCAAAAGACTAAGGCTAACCACACCTTTACTGATAAGTGATGGAAATGCTATTTTTAATAGTAGACAAAAACCATATCATGCTGCTGTAGAACAATTTATGGCCTGTACTTCAGCAAAATGTGAAGGCAAGAGGAGAAGGGGACGACAGAGGACGAGATGGCTGGACAGTGTCATCGAAGCTACCAACATGAATTTGACCAAACTCTGGGAGGCAGTGGAAGACAGGATGGCCTGGCGTGCTCTGGTTCATGGGGTCACGAAGAGTCGGACACGACTTAACGACTAAACAACAACAACAAAAACTTCAGCAAAGGCATGCACCTGACTGCACCAGAAAGGGTTGATTTAACAGGAATTATCTCTCTTAAAGCAACTCTTTCATCTGTCAGGGAACTGGTCCAACTTGGCCACCCAAAGTAGAAGCCCTACGGTTGGTCTAACAGGTTTGGGCACTGATCAGGATCAGGCTGGAGCACATTTTCCCTGTGAGTTGTGTGATCTTTGGGAAACAGATTGCACAGGACTGTTTCACAGGCAGTCCAAATTGCTATCTATTGCCTCATGTGATCACATCCTTATTGTTGTTGCTATTAAGTGCCATCAGGTCACCCCTGACTTATGGCAACCCTATGAATGAACGATCTCCAAAATGTCCTGTCCTCAACAGCCCTGCTCAGGTCTAGCAAATGTAAGCCTGTGGCTTCCGATTACACTTTTAGTTACCAGCAAATATGATGTCCTAGATTGACTCCAACTTTCTAGCTGATCATAAATTTGCAATGAGATTTCCCCCTCTTCCACTACTACAGAGAGGAAAAATAAGGTGCAGTGTCAGTCTACTGATTTAAATTACACATGCATCACTGCAAGGCTCTCTGAACAGGAAGGTAACCTAAGATGAAAACATGCTACTTTCATTGCAAGCTATTCTCAGGGAAGTAAAAGATTTCAGACATGACCGCTGGCTGGCAGTTATCTCTGTATCCTAAATGTCAGTACCAAAACATTTGTTTTTGTTGTGTGATCCACTGTCCTTAGCATAATAATGAGATAAATTTATTAAAGCAGACAAGAGAAATTTCTATCGAAAACAAGAGACTGCTGCCAGACCATATGTTTCCATCTCCATAATCTGACACAAACATTAAAGTGTCTCAGTCTGGGTTAAGAAAAGAGAATAAGTCATATGTCTGCAAACTCTATTTTTTCCCTTCTCCAAAACAAATCATCCTTCTTTTCCTTTGTTGACCTTAACTGTGGTAAAGCTAACTGTGATCGTATCTAATTAATATTCCCATTTTTCAAACCAATATTTGATGCAACTTTTGTTTGTGGGCAGAACAAAAGGAGAAGAGGTCACACCCTGGGAAGGAGGAAGAACAAGAGCATGGTCATTTGCAGCACTGCACCTGCAAAATTCTTTACTGAATCACTAAAAAGTTACTCAAAAGAGGCAAACATCTGATTCTCCAGAACTTCTTCTTCATGTTTAAAGGATATGGAACTGGTGAGAGTAGAAAAAAAAATATGGCCAGAAGTAATGACCATTGTTCTTGACGTCAGATGTAAGATGCAGTTTGCAGGTTTGGTGAAAGTCAAAGATGCCAAGGTATCATAGAATAATGGAGTTGGAAGGGGCCTATAAGGCCATCAAGTCTAACCCCCTGCTCAATGCAGGAATCCAAATCAAAGTACTGTATATCTGACAGATGGTTGTGTAATTTTTCTCTTGAATGCCTCCATTGTTGGAGCCTTCAGCATCTCCCAAGGTAACTGGTTCCATCTTTGTACTGCTATTAACAGTTAGGAAGATTCCCTGACATTCAACCAAAATCTGGCTTTCTTTATCTTCATCCCATTATTACATGCCATGCACTGTAGGATGATTGGGAAGAGATCTGCCCTTTCTCTATGACAATCTTTCAAGTGTTGCAAGGGTGATATCATATCTCTCCTCCATCTTCTATTACCAAGGTGAAATAATGCCCAGTTATTTCAGTATTTCTTCATACGGCTTGGTTTCCAGTCCTCCAGTCATCCTTGTTGCCCTCCTCTGAACTTGTTCCAGTTTGTCACCATCCTTCTTAAAGAGTGGTGTCCAGAATTGGACAGAGTACTCAAGATCAAGCCTAACCAGCGCCAAATAGAGGGGAACTAGTACTTCAGAGGATTTGGAGACTACGTATACTGTTATTATAAAAATCGGGCTGTCAAGTCAATTCAAGCATCTCAACCGTATATGGTAAAAATGGGTACAGTTTTCTTAACTGAACTTGCACTCTCTCTAGATAGTCTATGTTCTGCTACAGTGTGTTCAGTTACACATCTTATGAAGGCCCAAGGCAGTGATATTACAGAATGAGATAAAACTATGAATTTGGTATCTGAATCCATGTCATTAGAAATCAGCATAATTTAAAAGGAAGTTAACGTTCAGTTATGAAACCCCTGCCAATTTCCATTGGACTCCACAACAGAATTGTTTTAGATTTGCATTATGAGGCTTCCATAACACATAAAATAATATCCCAAATGCAATCCATTAGCTAGATATAGTACCTTGGCAGATGGTTCTCAACCTCTGGTCCAAATTCAATGTTATGGTAGCATTTATCCTATCATAAAGGATAAACCATTTATCCACTAGCACAATGGGGCTTTCTTCTCCTCAACCCCAACCTTTAGTACCTAAAAGCCCACTGTAGGGATTTCTGAGCCCCTTCCTGGTTCAGGTATCTTCCCACACTGCTTCTGCAGTTCCTTCTTGCTGACTGAAAAACTGCTGCTGAGGATCTCCCAACCCAAAGTTCCAGATTCAACCTGTATCCAATTCTGCTGACAGAAAGTGTCTTTGGTCTAAATCCTGCAGCACATTAGTGCCTATCCACCAGCAGGATGAGACTTTCTTTTCTTTGCCTACCCCCTGTGGTACATTGTGCTACCTGAAAATCTCCTCCAGAAGGTTCCCCCTCCTAGTTCCATTGATCAAAGCAGTTCTGTCAGTGGGAGAACAACACTGAATCCTGGATGCTGTTCTACAGTTCTCAAAACACAACAGAAAACAAAGAACATGTACCTCTAGATGGTTGTTAAGGTCCATTCAGCCTCATGTTCAACAAGTGGTGTCAGGATATTATGACCCACAATATGGAATTTACTCTGTAGTACATGAACCCAAGTTTGCTAACAGGCATCCATCTCAAAACAGGTGTGCAGCCACAGAGTCAGCACATGAAGCTGATGCAACCCATGGGGTGACATATGAAATAGAATAATACTTTATTGTCATTGCATGTGCAACGAAATCACCGGAGTGCTATCCAGACAGTGCATCACTCATTCAGTTAAAACTCCATATAAACTCCTTACACAATTCCAACATAATACAACGGCAACAAAATACATTCACATGCAACCCTACAATAAGTCAGATTAAATCTTAAATGAATTTAGCAAAGTTGTCGCCCAATGTGTATTGGACATGAGGTAATGTCTGGGAGAAGACATCAGGTGATGTACCCAGTGATTGGTTGTTTAAACTATATAGGTGCTACACACTATGGTGATGTGTGGAGTGTTGTGTTGGAGAGTTGCTGCCAGAAGTGCTGTCTGTTTATTTGCTGAGAGTGTATTATTGAGTCTGTTGACTAATGTACATAGTTCTATTGTGCATAGTCTGTAAATAACTGCTAGTTAAAGAACCTACTGTCTCTGTGAGTCTCTTTGCTGTCGACCTGGAAGACTGACTTGTCTCGGAGCAATCTCTCACATCCCAAATCTTGACAAGTGGTATAGGCCTAAAATTACTAATCCATCTGGAAATGTAAAAAGTTGCTACTGATAGTAAAACAGCAATTAGAGTAACAAATGTATTTCATAATAGAAGGGATAAACTAAATTATATAGAGAGGAAACTTTTAAACCTCATTATTGGAATGCAGATAGAAGCTGAATTATGTAGGATGTTGCTTATGTCCACGCTATTTGATTTTTCTAGAAAGAAGAGTTCATAGCACCACCATGTATCCATAGTAAATCAATGTTAAAAGCAAAAAAGATTACGGAAAGCAAATATATACTTGCAATAGGCTTGATTTAAATAATTCATTGGCCAAAAAAAAAAAAAAAAAAAGCCAATGTGGCTTGCAAAAGGTCACTTAATACTTCCCCCCCCATATCTTGAAGAACATTTGTTTCGAATTTGATACACCTTTATAGATCCAACATTGTAGCTTAAAAGCCTGCTCTGCACTCAGTGTCATATTCTCACAATACTAATTTTAAAAGACTGCCACTAATATGACTTGTACAATATTAAAAAAAACAAACCCTAAAGGATCTACTACATTTGCATTAATGCCACAAAAGAAGCTATGACATTTAACCACACACAGGGGTTTCTGGTGATGTTCTCCTGAGAGGGCTGTCATTTTCTGTCATCAGTTTTTATTGATGGCAACCCTCTCTCTGCAGATACATAAGATTACCACAAGAATACTCACAAGTGACACACTGTCATCTGATATGCAGGAAGGCGGACTTCAGAAATCCATGGGTGGGTAAGGTTCGATTTGCTTTAGAAAGGCAGCTTGAATATTTAATTCTAACTAGAAAATACTCAAGTTTAACTTTCTTTGTCATAATCGCACTTCCATCCCTATGTGCATGGGAGGAGGAGACACAGCAAAGCAAATGCCACTCCAGTGTAGTGCCTCCCATATTTTCCTTCCCCTTCTTAGCATAAATCCTTCCTATACCCTCAACCCCAGCAGTTGTTCTTTTGCTTCACTGCTACAGGCTACACTGTGATACGAACTAACATTTGTAGCAGAGCCTGGTGTTGTGCGGTAAGGCAGCAACATCACCATATACAGGAGCAAGAGGGAGTCTACAGCCGTTCCAGGTGAAATGCAGAGTAGTCAGAGCTGAGGTTCAAGGAGCACACAAGAATGGAGTCAGAGACAAGACCCTGCAGGCAAGCACTACGTCCACAGCAAACTAATAGGGACAAGAGGCAGCAAACACAGCAGGTCCAAAACAGTCCAAATTAACAGTTCAGGCTGACACAGTGGTTAAAATCCTACTTGTGTAACTTTACATCATGCAACTAGGTTTATGTCATCAACCCACCAGGGTAATTTAGGTTCCGCTACTCCTTAGGGCTCTCGTTTTTCCTGAGGAACCCTTTGGGACCCTTGGGACTGGGAGATGGGAGCTTTTAATAGCCATAAATTGTTGGTCCTGCTGCTGGTACTGGGACCATTGCTATGGACCCAGTGCTGAGTTTTGGCTATTAAAGGGTGCCCTCTTCCATTTCAAGGCTCCAAAAGGCTTCCTAGGAAACCCTGGAACTTGAAAGAAGGGGATAGGAAGCTTATAATTAAATTAAATTAAATTAATTAAATTAAATATTACCACTGTGGGCTGATGATATCATTCTAGTTGCCCAATGAGATTTCAGCTGGTGCAAGTATGTCAAGAGCAGAGTGTCATTACAAACAGTGCTTCCCAGTAGTATGGGTTTTACAGTGCTAGTGGTATTTATTCACCCTGGCCTGGGATACCTCCTTTCTTCAGTTTGTTCTAAGTAGTTATTTATTGAAGGTGCCCAACCTTTAGACTACCCACACTGCCTTTGTTGCTTTTTTCTCCTCTAACAACAGGAGTTGCTGGTGCTCTGGGAAGGTTGGGAAGTTGTTCATTAATCAAATTCTCATCTTTTCCTGGGTCCTCCTTGGCAAGGCTAGGTATTTTCTCGGTCTCCTGTAATTCTGGGAGAGGACTGTCAGCTTTAGGATCTTCCCCCACCCTGGTCTTCCTCTGTTTAGGTAGATGTTCTCAGTTTCGTTGAATTTTTTTTAAAAAAAGAATACACCATCTAGAAATCCCTCAGCCAAAATAGAGACTGACCCTGTTGGCTGTGGGATTAGAGGAGTCATAGTCCAAGAAAGTAACTCTACAAATTCTTGCTTCCTAATGAATACAAATACACACACATGTATTGATCTGTGAGACCCATTTAACTTAATAGGACATATATCTGAATGAGCAGTACAAAGAGCCACACTTCTGAGACAACACATGCAGAATTACTTCTCTGCAAAGGACTAATTTCCTTCTCATTGTCTGAACTTTTTTCCAGACATTAAGATTCATAGCAATCACAAGCTTAATAAACATAAGCAGCAGCAGCAAGTTTCTGGGGATTAATCTTTCTCTCCTTCTCATTTTTTCCAACCTTTCTTTTTCTCAGGGTATTACCCAGTAAGCTTCCAGCTAAACTTGCAGAAGCCTGTGGAAGATAAAATGGAACATGGTTTTTCTTGAATCCCATCTAGAGAATACAGTGGACCCTCGACTTACGGAATTAATCCGTATTGGAACGGTGGCTGCAGGTCGAAAAGTCTGTAGGTCGAGGCTCCATTGACCTACAATGCATTGAAAACCGATTAATCCGTAACCGGCCGTTTTTGGTCCATTTTGTTTGATTTTCCGGTCTGTAGGTCGATTCTCCGGCCGCAAGTCGAACCTAAATTTTGCAGCCAGAGAAGTCTGTAACTCGAAAAGTCTGCAGGTCGAGCCGTCTGTAAGTCGAGGGTCCACTGTATCAGAGTTTGGGAAAGTTCGGTTTTCAGACTACAGCTCTCATAATCCACAAAGCAGCATTCACTCTTACAGCTTCACTGCCAATGTGCTGTTTGCACACAGATCTGCAGATTTCAGCGGTCTGCTAACCAAGTAGGGCCAGGTTTTTCCACAACTACAACATGTGCCCATGAATTGGAAGAGGATACACATTTATAAACCTGTAAGATCATGTCAAAAGGTAGATGGCTTCCCTATTTGGCTAATCACACGGAAGGCCTTATTTCTCATAAACCAGTAAGCCAGAAAAGTGCTTTGCCTTACAACTCTGGTTCTGTATGGGCTAGAGACTTTTATTTTTAAATCAAAGCTTGGAATATGGGCCAGCTGATGGCCTAAATCAGCCATTCTCAATCTTTTTTTTGGGGGGGGGGCCATAAACACAATATGAAAGTAATATAGGTCAAGTCAGGATTGCGTAAGTCACATAAAAACCTTATAAGATGCTGTGTAAAGAATTTTTCCAGTCTGTGCCCCCCCTTCAAAGGTGCCAGGGCCCCCCAGGGGGCAATATGGCTCTATTGAGAATGGCTGGTCTAAATGGCCACCTGGGGGACATGTCTAATATCCAGACAAAATGTGGCCAACCAGTTGATATGGTAACCATTCAAACCAACAGACTACACCCATGCATCAGCACAATTCACTTCAAGGATTTGATACAAGAATTGTAAAAGGCCATTGATTTTATACCTGAGAAGTTATTCATTTCTGCCTCTGGCAAGAAGAAAAGAGCAATGACTCAGACAAGAACTCTCACAATGTATCTTCTTATACCTATGAAGTAAAAATGATTTTTATTTTATTCTTCGATTTAATCCAAGAATAAAATAATCCATGTGTGCATAGGGGACAATTGTATCTCAGACTTTGGGTGGTGGCTGTCACTAGCTCTGACATAACAAGTGGTCTTTGAGATATATGTCACTTTTGATAGTGTGCTATGACAAGTCAGCAAAGTGCTTGAATGATAGAAGAGGTGCCATCTGTTGCAAACAGGAGTCCAACATTAGTAGCGCAGTCAAGCCGGTGATGACAAAAGTTTGCCATTCAATTTATGTGGATGACTTTGGATTGCTGAGGATCAATGTTGTGGGCCAGGTCAAGTCTGGCCACTAGCTTGTAAGTCTGACCCTTGTGCTTATAATATTTAATAAGAATTAGAATGTCCAGCTGGATCAAGGAAATTGTTACCATCTCCCCGAAAATAGGAAACGTGCCAGTTTACTTGAAGTCGGTGGGGGCTTTGCACTTCTGAAGAAGCCTAATCTGAACTTGGAAGACATTAACAACTATAGGCTGCTGGTTAACATAACCTGCTTTCACAAGATGCTCAAAGCAGATGATTTCTGAACACTCCATTCTTGAATGAGGCTGATTTTGAGATCCATTTCAACCTGCATTTGAGAACAGAAAATGCCTTGGTAATCCAAAGGGATAACATTCTTTGGGAGAAAAACAGATGGAAAATGATCCCATTAAATATCTTGGAATCTTCACTGGCTTTCAAAATCATTGATATGAGAGTTGGAGGTACCATACGCCCATGGTCCGGCTCCAATTTGGATAACTGAGCAGGCAGCGTGGGTGAGTATTACAGCATATATTTTACTTGCAGATGATTTCAGCTTTAAGCCTTGCTGCTTTCAGGTGGGGCTAGGAGAGGCTTTCGCATGGAGAGCTTCTTTCAGTCACTGTTAACAATATTAAAATCAATAAGGGGTCAATGATTCGATTCAGTATAATTTCATGTCATGTATTCCTCTAATTTCAGAAAGTGATTCTGAGGGATTCCGTACATTCTTTAAATTATTTGACATCCAACATTAAACTGCTAAGTGTAATCATCTAGAGCTTTGACCTCAGGTTATCATCAGAATGCAGGCAAAAATCCTCTCTCCAGTTTTCATCAATTACAGAAGGGACAACAGGGGTTTTGAATCAATGTCTCGGCATGCAAAAGGACTGGATGGCATGCAAAATGTGAGGCTCTGTCCAGGGGAGAAAGAGATGCAGCTGTCCACACTCCTTTAATCTCCTGCTTGGATTATTATAGTATGTTGTATGTGGGATTGCTTTTGAAAATAATCTGAAAAAACCAGTCTCAAATAGGGTTACAAATGTTACATGAGACTTAAGAAATTTGATCAGTGCTTTGTTAGTTGCCTTCTTACCTGGTCCCTTTCCAGATGCAGTTCAAAAGCCTGATTCTACTCTTTCAAGCCACAAGTGGCTTGAAGCCACAATATCTGAAGGGCTGCCACCTCCATGTATATTTATCTGGACCCTGAAATCCTTTCTGAATGCCAGTGCCAAGTAACTTAATAATAATCTTTATAAGCCACTCTGGGAGCCTGTTTCAGGTTAAGATCCAATGGAAAATGGCAAAGGAAAAAGCCTGCTCAGTGAAAGTATACTGGACGTGGCACACCATCTTCAGAGAGACTACTTATTCATACTGTTGGGACTTTCAAGGGTTGAATTTTGTTTTGATTTTAAAGTTTTAGTACCTGTCTGTGCTGACTGGATTTACATATATTTTAACGCTTTTTAAATTTTTTATTTGTTTACACTTTTCAGCCATTCTATGTACACCACTCAAAGAAGAACTGCTGGACATTTCAGGGTTTAGGCATCTGGCTGTGGAGCCAGAGGTTGGGAGTTCATTTCCCCACTGTGCCTCCTTGACAGGTTCTGAATTTCATGATCCATAGGGTCCCTTCCAGCTCTGCAGTTCTAAGATTAAGATCAGTTATGAAGCAACATAGAGATAACTATAAATAAGCAAAGACAACAGATGACAATTATTACAAAATTGTAGTATAATAAACTGTTCATCACATTCAGAAGGTTGTCTGAAACTAATAATGTGCATAAAATTTGCCACAAGGGAAGCTCCATATTTCATTAAACTAAAAGAAACTACTTAACATGTATTGATTGGAAGGTACAATACGCATACAATAATATTTGCCTCAAGTCTGATCAATAAAGTAGGATTAATGAAGAAAATTGATCCTTTCTTCATCATACTCAAATTGTTAATATAAGTTCACCACTGGCACAATTAAAGACAGAACTACCATGGTCTAGTGGATAATGATGGATTTGAAATGGAGATAATGGTTCCCTGTTCTATTATAAAGCTCAGTAAATGGATACAGCAACTATATCAAGGCCCAACATATCCATAAGGCTTTTGTAAGAGCAAAATGGGCAGAAAACCTCTCATAAGCATTGCTCTGAGTTCAGGAGGGATACACAATATATCTTTACTTGATAAATTTGTATTAACAATATAATTATTCAAAAGTCATTCTAGATAGTGGGTATTGCTTCCAGAAATGTGTCAAAAGAAAAATGATCTTCCCAGTAGCACAAACTGATGCATCCTTCTTTAGTGGTGTCTCAAGGCCTCCCACTGCTTGAATTTGGAGGAGAAAAACAGCTATTTACTGTTCCTTATCTTTCTCACCAATGCCACTTTCCAATCTCTTCTCTTACCCCTGTTGCTGCCGCCACGGGTACCTGGTCTTGCCTACTTGCTTGGTTACCTGCCATTCCTGCATATAAGGTGACCAGCATATGTACCAGTTCCACATAAAGCTGTGCTGGCTTCTTAAAGCACTTATTTAAAAGGATGGACAATACTCAGATGTGAGGAGAAAGAGGGAGGGACAAGAAGAGCAGCCACCATCAGTTGAGCTACACTCATTTGTGCTAAACATATCAGGTAGTATTCTGGTCTGGTGGAATCTGAATCACTTTGATTTTCAGGCCTGCAGATGTCACACCATACTTATGAAGAAGTGCCTTACTTCACATGACCAGAACACTAAATTATATAGCATTATTGTTAATGTTGTTACATGTCATGAACAAGGATGACCAGGAGACTGGAAATCAAGTCCTATGAGGAAAGACTGAAACAACTGGGCACATTTAGCCTTGAAAAAAGAAGACTGAGGGGAGATATGATAGCAGTTTTTAAATACCTGAAAGATAGTCATACAGAGGAGGGGAAGGATCTGTTCTCGATCATCTCAGAGCGCAGAGCACGTAATAATAGGCTCAAGCTATAGGAAGTCAGTTTTCAGCTGAATATCAGGAAAAACGTCTTAACTTTTAGAGCAGTATGACAATGGGACCAATTACCTCTGGAGGTGGTGAGTTCTCCAGTGCTGGAGGCATTCAAGAGAAAATTGGACAACCACCTGTCAGATCTGCGTTAATTTGGATTCCTGCACTTAGCAGGACGTTGGCCTCAACAGCCTTATAGACCCCTTCCCACTCAATTATTCTAATTATTCTAAGATTCTATGATTCTAAGTTGACAACCAATGGATGAAAGGTACAGTAAAGCAGAAGAAAAAAAAATTAACAAGTTTTCACAATACATATACTGTGCACAATATCCTTAAACTGATTTTCCAAAACACTGGAATCACAGTTTCAGTACCTACTGAAATATGACTATTCTTCAAATAACCAGAGTCTCCTAACTGTATTAACAGTTCCAGCTATATCATTATACACTGCTTTATATCTGTAGTGGAGGAGACATGTGCCTTGAAAGCAGAAGTTCCTGGAGGCAAAGAAACAGAACATTTGATTCTTAAGCGCATAAAATCAGTACCACTAGCATATGGCTGAATAAGTTGCTATCAAAAGAAACAGAACAAGTGAGAAATGTGTCCGTATGGCCAACTGCCTACCAATAGTATATCTGATTTTTTAAATCACTCTACCCTCCAAGCTTAGTTCAACAGATTTCTTAAATTAGCAAAGAAAAACATACAGAAATGCTTCTAGATCCGTTCCTAGTTTTCACCTGTGACCGGGCTATAGCTCTTCAGCGAGATGGAGGATGATGTAACTGAAAGATCCTCCACACAAAATTCCTTTGAGCACACATAACAGGGACAAAGCTTTGTCAAATCCATTCTCTCCAACATCTAGCTTTTTAGGTGAGAGGATTTATTTTACATTGTCTTCCAGAGAAAAGCATCCATTCATATTAGCACCCTGCAACAGCAGTATTGCCCAGACACAGGCTTACCATGCTAGCAAGAAGTAGGTCACCTGAGAAAGACAACAGGGTTCTTACAACTTTACCTGATGTAAAGAACAGACATGGTAAACCTCCACAAGGCTCCCATCCATGGAACTTAAAGGACTGCTCCCATTGTCCAGTCTTTAAACATTTTCTTTAAAAAAATTGTGGTTTTTAAAATACTGAAAACACCCCCTTTGGTCCTCTAACAGCCACCCCTCCTCCCCCAAATATATAGTGTGGGACGCTAAGAGCTATGACAATGTGTCAAAAATGCCCACCATGACCTCTACAGAGCACAAGGGGGCTTTTCAGAGGCAACATTTTAAACAAATATTTGGGTGGAGGTAGGGTTTTAAGGGCTACATGAAGCCCATCCATGGTGCAGAAGAAGACATTTCAGCTGGGACAGTTGGTTGCATGAGCTACACCTGCTGAAATTCCTTCTTCCAAACAACTATAAAAAATATATGAGCCTTCCCTCCTGTCTCATGTGGCCAATCTAGATTTAAATGGTGCTAACCACCCACTCTACAGCACCCATCAGTTGTTCCACTTTATCCTTTAAAAAATACCGGATTGGACAGTTGAAAAATCTGTATAGATAAATTTCTATCATCTCCTCTTCCTGCAACCTCCTCTCAGAGGCTCATTCTGAACAATGTGGTACATGGGAAGGTATTCTTTAGCAGGAGAGTTTGGGACTTAACAGCCCATTGCGCCACATCCTACTTAACACAGGAGAGGTTTTCTGGGGCATGATGGGTGCCTGCAAGACACAGAAGAGCAAATGATAGAATTGACTTATCTCAGAACCTAAGCCATGGTCACCAGCCATTGCTGGCATGAGCTTTACCAAAATATAAGCATTACATCAAATGGAGCATGAAACTCACCTTAAAACAATGATTTTAAAAACTGCAGTGTATTATTACTATAGCTGGCTGGATAGCTCAGTGGTTTAGGTATTTGGCTGTGGAGCCAGAGGTTGGGAGTTTGATTCTGCACTGTGCCAACCTGTGTGGCCTCGGGCAAGCTGCACAGTCCCAAGATGCCCCCAGAAGAAGGGAATGGTAAACCACTTCTGAGTATTCTCTACCTGGAAAACCCTGAAAAGGGTCGCCATAAGTCAGAGCTGACTTGATGGCACATGATTGCTGTAGCTTCCTTCTCAGAATTCACCTTAATTGCTTTTTTCTTTAAGCATAATGTCTTCTTTTAAGAGTGTTTAGGATATTCAATTCTCAAAAAAACCTATGTTCTTTGGGGCTTTTAGACACAAATGCAAACATGAATGGGGAAATCTGAAACAAAATGGGAAGAAAGTGGCTGTCCCTTTTTTCTTAAATGCAATAACCGAAGAACTAAAAATGAAACAAACATGAACATTTTAATTGTGTACATCCCTAGTCGCGTGTTCTAGGCAATGACTACTCACCAAACCTCTGCAATATAATCAGTACTTTTTTCCTTTCCAGAGAATCAACTTTCCAGTGGTTCAGCTCAAAACACTCTAAAAACCTGTTGAGTAATTTTCCCTTACAAATACAGAAACTGACGTGTTGACCAAAAAATGAAGTTCAGAATTCAGACTCCATATCAAAGTGATGCTTTTATTAGCGGACGTTAAACATAAACAAATATACAAATAAATTAAGGCAGCAAATTGTGTACAAGCTTTTGGAGTTAGTAACCTTCCCTCTGGCACAATGTTACAAAAGGCAAGCAGAGTGGGTGGGATAAGGAACGGGAAAGAGGAGAATAGCAAAAAGGAATCAGATCTTAAAAATCTTTATGATCCATACCACCCCAGTTGTGATGGCGCAAGGAGAAATAGGAAATATTTAAAACGTGACATACTGTAGGCACTGCATTGCAGCACAAAACAGCCACTATTTTGGCGGAGAACAAAGAAATTGGGAGTATTTAGGACCTCCATTGTTATGAAAAGTCTAGCTGTGAACGTTGGCTTGATTCTGTTCTCTCTGAAGCTTATATGGCCCTTTCCTAGGTGGAAACCATACAACTGCTAGACAGACTCTGTATTAAATTTGTAGATAATTTAAGATAGGTAGAAAAAGTCAATAGGCTAAACCGCCTGGTGACTGAGGACTAAACTCCTGGCAGTCTGTAGTTCTCCTCTTCAATTTACTTCTGGATGGCTAGATCTGGGATCCTTCAAGTAATATGGAAAGCAGAGACCCACAATCAAAGTCCAAAATCCAATTTTCACATCAAGGCAACACCTTTCTTAGTCCCACTTAACAATTCAAAAGGCACAAAATTATGTGCAAGCTTTTGGGGTTAGTATCCTTTCTTCTGCACAGCATTCCAAAACCCAAAGAGAGAGAGAAGCAGGGAAAGGGCAGAACAGCAACAAAAGAACAGACCTTAAAAGTCTTTATGTCTGCTTCCTGTTCAAGAAAGAAAGAGAAAGGTGGAGGGGGAGTGAAGGACCTCAATGGCACTATAAGACCTCTTAACATGTCACAACTGTCCTCATCCTTATTTGTGGCTTAACTGTTTTGGAAAACTGTTCTGTAGTTTTATATGGGCCATGCCGCTTTTGTGCTTGTAATATTTATTTTATCCTGTTGTGTTAGGTACCCTGAGGACTTTGGGCATGGTGAATCATATTTATTATTTATAAGCTTTGTCAGCAGCAGTTAACCTGTTAGCTCTGGACATGCAATTATTCCCAATACAAAACTAGCCTGGTATTTCCAGCGCTGATTGCTCCATATGGAAGATGTGTCATGCTTCAATGAACCCACATTTTCATTAAATCTCTCCCAGTTCACAAACAATTGTTCAAAAAGCTTTGTTTACTATGCTGCCTAATATTATCACCAATTTTGGGTGTGCTATCATGTTGTTGCATGATTAAAATTTATACCTTCTTTTTCATAGCTTTTTTTGGTGCAACAGATTTTTGGACGAAACCACCGTACTACATAGTAGTTTGGTAAACAACTGTTTTGTAGTATATATACTAGCCGAGGTTTATAACTGACATTTCTCTATCCTCCCCTTCTATCTGTCCTAAAATGCTCTTTCTGCAGAGTATTTCTATCTCCAAACATAATAGGGTTTAAATTAGTATATAACTGCAGTCTCATCACCATTGCTTCTTATCTGTGTTCCCCATTCTATTCCCTTTTATTATCAAACTTTCCTCACTGTCAATCTCACTGAAGGCATAGACCTCTCTTCTGAAAAATGGTAGGGACTTTGTAGAGAGCTGGATACCAGGCTGCAGAGCCAGCGGATCATGAGTTAAATTCCCACTACGCCTCCTGGAAGAAGAGGCAGCCTGTGTAACCGTAGACAAGCTGCATAGCTGGTGTTTGAGTTTAAATCTAATCACATTTAAACTCAAACCTGAACAAACCCAGACACTTCCTTAAGATAGCAGACTATAAAATTTGCTCAAATTACATATAAAATGCAGGCTTGTGTCTACTGTAAATTGGAGTTCATACAATTCAAAATCATTAATGAGAGTGGAAATTGTTACATTGACTTGTGTAGGAGGTAAGGAATGCCTATTGTCTGCTTTCAGAAAACAGAAGATTGATCATATTTTGCGAAACATATTCCAGTTTTAATGTAATGCATAGCTACTTCCCCTTCAGTTATTTTGGCAATAAGCATAACAATTTTCGCTATCACAAACTAAATTTAGATGACATTTATTGTTGATGCAACTCAAATAGCTTTATCAAGTCATCGTTCAATACACAATCTTTCACTATACACAGTATGAAATTGTCACTTACCCAACGGTGATGAAGTGCAGTCAACTGATTTTCAGCCATATTGCATAGTCAATAGATAATCTGCAGAGTATGCTTATGTAGCGATGCTCATCCATTTATAAGTCAACACAGAATTGTATAACTTTTGATAGTATTAAGATGACCATGCAGTGAAATGAGCCCAAGTGCTATAACAATGCCTAAATCACCTATAGTTGCTACACGTCAGTCCAAATGGCAAGTGTTGCAGTTTACAAATATTTTTTCTGAAGACATCTCTTCACCGAGCAACAAACACCTTAATAAAGAACTCTGCCAGCCTCATTCAACCTTTGAACTGGGTGAAAAGTGGCCAAAGTACACTGCCTCCTGCCACGACAAGCTTCCTACGATATTAGTCCTGCACTCCAAAGCTAGTGGCAAACTTTCTACACTGACATGTAGGGCAAAAATCTAATTTTACTGGGGAATAGAATCATTTTAATACCCACTCCAATTTGTAAAAATATAAATTAATTTAGGGGACAGATACCTTTAAATTTTTAAAAAGAATATACCTTTACAGGCATCCGCTAGAGAGAGAGAAACAGTTGTGGTAATGGTCATCAAGTAATTTGGCAGTGGACCATTTTACATGGGGCAGAAGCACGACACAAAAGATAGCAACACAGCCAGCTGTCTTTCCACTGTACAACACCAGCCTGAACAGCCAAGGGGATGGAACAGGACAGAGAGATCTGTCAAAGGGAGATGAAGATACGCCAGAAATAAGCTTGTGGACTGCCATTGTAACCTTTTATGCACTAGGCAGGAAGAGTTTAGGTTGAAATCAAGTCCCTACCACTAAAATGAGGAGAAATGACAGTTCACTTTCATGTTCTCCAGATTAGTGATGGGCATCTCCCTAGAAGAGAGGGGGCTATATCTCTCCACAGAACTACTGGGAGGCACATACTGTCACAGCCTTTAAAAACTGCTTTTACTGGTGTCAAGATTGCCTTGACTCAGTCTGGAAGTAAGGTGCGCCTTTCCTGTGTGCCACGTTTCCCAACAACATCATCAAGATTTTAAGAGAAGCAGAAGGGTGGGGATACAATGCACAGATTGTACCTGAGCAAAGTCAGTCTTATCCAACTATTCCTGCATTGAGCATGGAGTTGGACTCGATGGCCTTATAGGTCCCTTCCAACTCCATTATTCTATGATTCTATTTCCTGCTATACTTCAATTTTGCAGGAAACCCAACACCTCTCTAACTCAAAAGAAAAGAGAAGTAGCTTTCTGCAGCTGCTGTCATACAACCATAAAATATTCTTTAGATGATATGGTCTCGAACCACAGAGAGCCTGAAGTTTAATGGATGAAGCTAGAAGGGATCCTTCAGAAATACTCGCAATTACCATTGTTTTGAATATAAAACATAAATAAGCCATGATGATTTACAGTTTCTCGCTCATGTCCACAATAACCTGGCCCAGCCAAGAATACTGATTGAAGTAGAATCAGGATAGAACTCTCACCAAAAAAAAGGTATTTCTTCCTGCAGTGCATATTTAACATATAAAATTCCTTACTGAAAGACAACTGACCCATTTCTAGAGGTCTCTCATTGACTATTAGCTTCCTTGACAAAATACAACCTGAATGTCAATAGCAGTTGTTGGGGGAGAACAGCGGGAAGAGGGCTACTGGATTGATAGTATCAGACTGAAGATATCGGACTGGCCATTGTGAAAAATGGAACTTTGTTTTCATTCAGCAGCACTTGTCTTATACTCTTAGTTCACAATTGTTTCCTTTATCATAATCTAAGCTCTTTTAACATAAAATTAAGTTGATAATTTCAAATAAACTATGAACAAAAAAATTAGTAAAAATTATTTAAAACTCATTTTATAGCATGAAATCTGAAAACAGAAAATCTGTTCAGGTGCATGTGCACACACATTCATGCAAGTTGCTACTCAGACTTGGAAACTTCCTCCCACAGGAGGCCGGACTGGCCCCATCTTTGCTGTCCTTCCACAAGCAGATAAAGCTATTTCTCTTCAGGTGAGCTTTTCCTCAGTGACTGGATGCCTGAGTGAGATTTTTAAATAGATTGTTATGCCTAGCTTTGAATGTGTTTTTAGTAGTGCTTTTTTTACACCATTTCTCAGAGTGGTATTTCTTTGATCCTTTTTCGTATTTGTATACTCACTGTTCTTAGCTTTAAATATTGTCTTTTAATGATGTAAGCCGCCTTGGGTCCTTTTGAAGGAGAAAGGCAGGGCAAAAATATTTTATTTAAATAAATAAATAAATCCACATGTTCATATGCACACATACAATGCATATGTGTATGTGTGTGTATGTACATTATGTGTAAATATATATACCCCCTTGGAATTCCTTCACACACATGAAGCCAATGTGGGAGCCAATGCTCTGTTTAGTAGTCACCCCCCGCCAATTTTCACATGTATATCACTGTCAGAAAATATCAAGCCTATTATCATTATAACCCACTGAGAAATTATGAAAAGAATGAATCAAAACCTATTGAAGATAATGTTGATTTTGTTAGAAATATTATTGATGTTGGAAATATAAGGTTACTTACTATTCACACAAGATGATCTTATTAAACACACTACCAAGCATACTAAATCATGTAAAGATGTGTTTGCGTTTCCCTCTAATGCAAGCTAAAATCTTGGGAGTTGGTTGTAAAAAAAGAAATAATGGCAGCAGTTTTCCACCACTGAATGGTATTATTTCACATTTGTTTCCATGAAAGGTTCGGAATAATGTTTCTTCTGAAAGACTGAAACTGGCAGAAATGGAATAAAAAAGCACTAAGCAACTTACCTATCACATTTGAGTACTTTGCAACCAAGGGTACTACACATTGCAACGTTTTGTGTTTTAACACAAAATGGGAGCCACGTAGTTTCCAAAAATCTACTGTTTATCCTTAGTTCTGAGCTACTCATGTGAGATGGATGGATGGATGGATGGATGGGTGGATGGATGGATAAGACCGGGTCTTATATTAATTTTTGCTCCAAAAAACGCATTAGGGCTTATTTTCAGAGGATGTTTTATTTTTTTCATGTACAGCAATCTACATTTATTCAAATACAGTCATGTCACCTTCTTCTGGTTGCTGCACAATGGTGGAGGGCGGGGTTTCACTTAACTGGGGCTTATTTTTGGGGTAGGGCTTACAGTATATTACAAGCATCTTGAAAAATCATACTAGGGCTTATTTTCAGGTTAGGTCTTATTTTCGGGGAAAACGATAGACAGACAGACAGACAGACAGTCAGTCAGTCATTTTCCACATGACTTGTTTTAAAATAAAGTGCTTCCTTCAAGGTAGGGTTTTGTTTTTGCCACTAAGAATTAGGCAGGCCAGGACGGGTTGAATATGGTTATCTGACCCATGAAGTTTCCCACCCTGAATTAAAATATACATGACAAGACAGCCACATACATGTTATCCATGTGAACCCCCAGAAACCTCTAGGAGGGCAAACATGTTAGCTCTCTTGCACCAAAAACAAGGGTCTCACAGTATTCTTTTGTGGCTGGAATCCACAAAAACCTGTGCAAAATAAAACACATTGGTCCTGAAGGTGCCACAGGACACTTTGTTGTGTCTATCCTGTTTGCATCCAATGGCTGGAGCAGGGATATCTAGTCTTAACATGGAAAGGCATACACAAGCATCATATGAATGGGCAACATTTGGGTGGGAAAAGCATCACATGACTGTCACATGATAAAATACCAATCCCCTTTGCTGCTTACAATATTTGTCTTTGAATGTACCAACACCAAGGGAGGCCAGAAAATCCAGAACTAGAAATTGAGCACTTACTGCCCTGTCTCTCTTATTGTGGAACAAGCTACAGTTGGTGGCTCACCAAGAACTATCACTCCAGACCTTCAGAAAATGTTAAAAACTGATCTTTTTCAGGGCAGCTTTTAAAGCTCTTACACTTGAAAACCTGTAAGCACTGTGATAGCATTCGCCATGTCATTCTAGGTTTAGGTAATTGGGAAGTTAGACTGGGGTTTTAATTTTAATTTAACTATTTCCATTTCAGCGGAGGATATGATGCCTTTTATATCTTTATTACTATGTCTGTCTATTTGTTGCTTTCAAATATGTTTAATTGTTGATTCTGTTGCTGACAGTAATTTAATATCCTGGCTGTTTGTTCACCACCCAGAGAGTGCCAATTCATTATCGGTTGGTATAAAAATGAAATAAATAACTAAATCTCCACCCACAAAACCATCGCAACGGTCCATGAGGAAAATCACAGAAAAAGAAGCTGCGTGATGTAATATATCAGTCTGCCCACAGAGGTGAGGGCAAAATTTTGAGATTTTGACAAGTGGGTGGACAGCTTCACACTTCTCTTCAAGTTAAAATACTAAATATGTCCAAATCCATGGTTAGCAGATGAACCCTCTGCCCTATAAAAGTGACAAGCTCCTATGCAAAGCAACTCAGCTTCCCAGTAGCAACTAAAGGATAGCTAGGAATTTTTAACATCATAAGCAATACTGAGACCAACACAAACTTTGATGAGAGTGCTTTCTACTACGTCCCTGTAATGGCTACCCTAGTAAAAAAAGGAGCACAGCAAAAAGCACTCTTGAACTTGGAGCTAGCGACTGAGTCCAAGAAACTGAGGATAGGGGTTTTCTTTCACAGTATATTTAAAGCAAGGATGGCCTTCAAGATGTTGCTGAACTGCCGCTCCCATCAACCCGGCACAGTACAGTCAGTGGTGAAAAATGTTGCGAGGTACAGTCCAACATCTGGAATCCAACACACTTTGCCCATCCTGACCTTAAAGATGCATATCCTGAGGCTTGCCAGTTAGGCCAGCACAGCACAGTTAATACCTTTTGGAATATGTCCTTTAATCCAGCTGTCAGGTGTTTTATTGACTAAGGTTTTTTGTGGCTTTGCTGACTGACGTGAATCTCTGTGAGACAAAGCTAGGGCTCTGCATAACATCTGGAGTGCTGTGCTAAAAACTTTCTAATAATTATCATCATGTGCTCTCAAGTCAATTCTGATTTATGGCAACTCTTTTCAGAGTTTTCCAGGTAGAGAATACTCAGAAGTGGTTTCTCATTCCCTTCTTTTGGAGGCATCCTGGGACTGTGCAGCTTGCCCAAAGTCACGCAGGCTGGCCCTACTCCCAGGAGGCACAGCAGAGAATTGAACTCTCAACCTCTGGCTTTGCAGCCAGATATCTAAAGCACTGAGCTTCTAGGTAGGTCTTAACTGGGATGATTTTGGTTAAATACACAGCATCTTGAATTAGCTCTGGAACAATTAGTTAAGAGGATGTGATTTTGCTGTATAGTGTGAGAGACCTTCACTTGAAGGGATGCACAGCCCAAATCCAGTTTAAAAGTCAAAAGCTCAAATCCAGCAGCATGTCACAACTAGAGAAGGCTCACTGAATCAGTGGGGCTTTGGTTAGTCAACTTCTCTGTGAGTTCCACTGATTCAAACTGACCCATTCGAGCAGCAAATTATTACTAGATTTCAGCCAAAGAATTTAAAGAAAGGAGTACAGGTGCCTTGAAGTTCCCTCGCAAACTACATTTCAATAGCAGACTCAACTAGCACGCAAGTCCCCCACTGTGGTTACAGTCTTGTACTAAAACTATGTAATCATCTTTAACTTTGTGTCTATGCAAATGAAGTAGCATGTGGAAATCTATGGCTTTCTTTTGGTTATGTTTTCCCTTTTTTCACAGTGTCTATGTGGTCTCTCTACCACCCACCCTACGGGAACAGGGAGGAGACTTACTTGATGGCGAGGGTGGTGCTATGCTCAGTGCCTGGGCATGAGCTGCCCTTTGAATTCCCACATTGCCTTGATCTGTGCAACACAGGAGCCATGGAGAGAAATTAAAATGAGCTTAGGACTCCTGCTGTCAGGTACAGGGAACCCAGGGCTGGCAACGTACTGCAATGTAGTCTGTCAGGACTTTGGGATGTTAGCAACTGCCAGAGGACACCATGTGTTGATTTGAGGCTTGTTTCATAAACTGGGGCTTGTTCTTAATCAACTGTGGCCAATGGCCAGTTATGTCACAGAGCTCTGTAGGAACAGGAAGCAACAAGGATTGTAACATTGGCTCCTTTGATCAGAAGGAAGATTGAAAGGATAAGGAAGCTGTTCACATCACATACACTCCTTTTCATGGCTGAGACTCCCGATGACTTCCAATGGCTGTGCTACTTCCAATACAAATGCAGGCATGTGGGTTCTTTCCCCCCATTCCATTGCTGCCATAGTCTCTCTTCTTCATCAGTCAGAGCTGTGCATTAGCCGTTTCCCACTGACCTGAGCTATTGAATACTTTGTCCCAATAGTAAGATGACTCTTGGATACCTGTGAGTACTCAGAATGAAGGAGGATGAATCTCTGCAAAGACAACTACTAGCGGAAATGCTGCTTGTTACTTGGGCGTCCTTTCTTACGGCTGACACTAGTCCCTTTTGCTAGTTAAGGCAAGCAGAGCTACGATCCTGCTGGGAGTCCCACTGTGGAATAAGCTTACTTTCCAAGGCACCCTGAAATAACACAAGACTTTGCTTTGTCTCTGCCTGCCATTCTGTCTGCCTGTGGCCCAGATGAATGCTAATCTTCTCTGTATCATTCCAATTTTAGTATATGTGCTGCAGACGTGAACACACGTCTTAGCTTAAAATGTCCACTGTCACTTTGCATTGCCTCCTCTTGTTTGATTGGTCAACCTTAATGTAAATAATAATAATAAAATACTGGGAACCTTGCTTCCCCACCTATATACAACATGGCAGCATCTAATCTCAGGAGTCTTTGCTGAGGAATGCATAGTACACCATGCTTTTAAGCTATAACCCACTTTGAAGGAAGCCTAATGGAAAAGTGGCTTATAAATATTAATACAAGGAAATAATCCAAGGCTATATTTTGGTCTTGTCCTAGCCCTATTAGTAATGCTCCTAAGTTTAATCTTGCCATTATTTCTAGAAAAAGTAATATACAATTTCATTTAAACTTTTAAAAAGTTAAAAATAAAAAATAAAGAATGACCGTGGTATTGGTGTTAATGAGGCAATTCCCTTCCCGGGTAACTTTTTCCTCCATTATCTCTCGCTACTAGTACAGCCTGTCAAATCTGCAAAGCTCTCCTCCAGCACCACACTTCAAACAAATCATTTTTTCCCCTGACCCTACACACCTACTGACATCCACAGCAGGACACACTCTGTACAGCAGTGGTTCCCAACCTTGGATCACTAGATGTTCTTGGACTGCAACTCCCAGAAATCCTGGCCAGCACAACTAGTGGTGAAGGCTTCTGAGAGTTGTAGTCCAAGAATATTTGGGGACCCAGGGTTGGGAACCACTGTTGTACAGGCATCAAACACGTCTGTTCCATAATGTGTTAAACAGCCCTTATACATTCTTACAAATTACCCATTACAAAAAAATGTATTAAATAGAAAATCTATACCTAAATATTTACTGTCCCTTTCACATAGCACAGAGAAGATAAGTGCATTAATACACATTAAACATGCATACAGTGGCTTAGATGATTTGACACCGTGTATCTTTAGCTCAGCTTTTAAAAACCAGTTAGCATATGAATTAGGGATGAAATACAAAGAAGTCAGCCATTAATTCATTTTTTTTAAAAAAAGTCCATTATGAAAAGTGCTTTTTTAAAACAAGACCAGCCTGGTTTAAATGAATTGGTTTAATATAGTTGATCATACAATTTGTTAACTAAAGCTTCTAGGAACAGTTACAACAAATCTGTATTTTCTAACATGATTGGCAGATTTAATAAACCAAGACCACAGCAAAACTACCATGCCACACCAAATTTTGAAACACATATGAACAGGGGAGAAATAAAAGTCTGTTCCATACTGACAAATTTAGCATTCATACATTCCTCCCCCAGGTGATTTATATGTTGCAACTGAACAAAATGGAATTGCTTGTCTTCCAGACAGAAGCCAGGATGCTACAATTGTTGTAGGAGAAGCAGATTAAGTGGTAAAGGGAATCTTGCCAAAGGGACATGAAGAACTGTAATCTCCTTCCAGCACAGGCAGCAGAGCAGGGAAGAATTCACTTGTACAATATAAAGGCTGCATAACCAGAGAACGCCTGATTTGCTGTTTCTAAGTCCCCAACCAGCATTTACTTCTTCCATTTAAGAGCCATTGTTATTACATTCTGTGAGAGTTCAAACTTTACAGATAACATCCTACACAAGTGGCATGCAACTAGAAGAGAACTTTTATTTTTATTAGATTTCAGCATTTTCTAACAAAAACAACCCTGTTTTCATATAGTTCTTTTTCAGTGCTTGAACTGCTTCCCATCTATTGTTGCAATCATCCTTACAACAGTCCTGTAAATTTGGTCGGTACTGTAATACCAATTTTACAAACAAAGCTAGGGGACCGACATGAGATCTGAACCACAAACCTATCAACTCATACCTCCGAAATATCAGGGATGGACATTCTATGTTCAGGAAACACACAAAGATTAAACCTCATTAAACTGTGAGTGAGATGGATGGTGATCACATGTAAACCACTGAGTTTCTGAACCAGGACACAGAATTAAAAGGTAATAAGAAGCTTTCCACACAAATTATCAGTCAGATAAAGGCCAATGATGTGTTCCAGTGTATACCCACACTCTATGTTACTGGAGCAAGAAAAACAAAACCAAGAACCTCACCCCAGTATCTATTTAGGCATCAGTACAGATGCCACCAAACTACGTAACTCACTCACTCACTCACTCACTCACTCACTCACTCACTCACTCACTCACTCACTCACTCACTCACTCATTCATTCATTGAATTTCTACACTGCCCCATGAGCACCTATGCAACATTCTGGGTGGTGAACAAGTTAAAAATAAAACAAACAAACAACAAACCAAACAATAGCATAAAACAAAATAGGAAAAACATTTCAAATACATAAACAGGTAGTGCAGCCCTTCAAAGAAAGGAATAAAATAGTAGGGCATAGAATAGCAGGCCAGTGGCAAAGGGAATCATAAGAGGCTGCCATCAAACACATCTCTAAAGAGCATCATTTCCAACAGCCTCTTAAATGTAGGCAGGGAGGGGGCCTGTTGTTTTCAGTATATAAATAACTGGATCAGGGCTTGCCAACTTTTCCCCCCTGTTGTTTTCAGATGAAAACAACAGGAAAAAAAGTTGGCAAGCCCTGATCCAGTTATTTATATTTACAAAATGCCATTAGAGAAAATGCCATCTTCCCACCGTATAACTCTATGCAGTTCTGGCAAAAATGTCTATCAAAAGAATGACAAGGGTATGTTGAATAACTGCCTTGTTCCCTTTGCTAGTTCTCTGTCTGGTGTGGAAAGCAGCTGTGACCTTCCATTGGCCCACACTGGCAGAGTAACCCAAGACCAGACCTTTAAAATCTTTAACAGAACCTCCTGCATTTCTCAAATCAATGCCCTTCTGACAGCCTACAATTCTCTACCTAACAAGGTCCATCTCACCCCTTTGCTAATGATCTTCCTCTACAGCGTGAAGACCTGTCTTTTTAATGAAGACTTTTGGCCTCTGAGTCCTTTAGTTTTGGAGTCTTTTACTAACAATAGTAAATGCAATGTTCTCAGTAGTTTTTATCTGATGTTTATTTCTGATATCTCTTGCTGTTTTTAACTGTATTTCATCCACCTCTTCCACTCCCTGTATTTCGCTGGCAATCCACTGTGTTGTATTTTTGTTCATTTCGCCTCTTTGAACACCTAGGAAAGGAAGAACCTAAGTACTGTACTAAATAAATGAAATAAGTGGCTCATGGGCTATTCTGATAACAAAGGCATGTGGTCTCTGAATATAGATGGAAGAGCAACGGAAAGGAAACATACGTGCATCTATGTAACAACTGAGGTGGGAGGGATTCTTCTCCCCAGTCAGATTTGTAATCTCCTGAGGCACTTGGCTTTTCCCCACTGCCCACTACTGTGAAATGCATTATGCAACATGCAGCATCTTTCTGGACGCTAAATTCTAGAACTCTCCAAGGAATTCAAGCCCACAAACCCATAGCTACAAACCTGCCTGGGCTAGGAAGTCATAGGACTCCCAGGCAGAACTAGAGAAGCTTCCTTTTTTAACAGGAAGCTAGGCCAGAGCTAGGCCATGGAGTCGTCAAGGCTAGGCCCTTCTCCTGGTGAGTGAAATTTTGGTGTGTCTGAAGGTATGGGTCTGTGGGCTGAAACTCCCAAATTCTGCCTGGATAATGTTGAAGAATTCTGGGAGTTGGTCCAAAAAATCCAAAATGTCATATTTCTCCTGATAGCAGAAATTTCATATATGTCAGCCGCCTAGAGCCGTGGCAATGTCACTAGATGGGTGGGATAAAAGTGTAATAAATAAGTAAATATGTAACGAAAGAATAAATTCAAGTACTTATAGTCCACAGTTTAAAATGAGTTCTTTCTTCCTATATTAACACAGTTATGACCAGCTGGTGGCAGCAGTATTGTTTTAACTCAGAAGATCCTTAATGTACTTGCACTTTCAATTGAGACTCATGGTTGAACCATTTTATCTCCTTTTATAATGCACAAACCATCTATTTGTAGCCTGGTGATCCATCCATATAATGTATGTACCGTGTTTCCCTGAAAATAAGACAGGGCCTTATATTAATTTTTCCTCCAAAAAAACACATTAGGGCTTATTTTCAGGGGATGTTTTATTTTACAGTCATGTCATCTTCTGGTTGCTGCACAATAGTGGAGGGCGGGGTTTCACTTAACTAGGGCTTATTTTTGGGGTAGGGCTTATATTATGAGCATCCTGAAAAAACCATACAGTACTAGGGCTTATTTGCAGGTTAGGTCTTATTTTCGGGGAAACAGGGTAATACAAGACCTAATAATGTCATCCAAGACAGGAGGGATTCATATACCTACCTGCCCATCCTTGAATTTAATACATGCTATACTGCATTTTTCACAGAACAGGCCAGCCTCTATGCAAAAGAATAAATGGGCACAAACAATACACAAACAAAACACACACCCTTGAGTCCTGTCATGGGAGAAAGGTGGCATAAAAATGCTTTAAATAAATAAATAAATAAATAAATAAATATTCTCTGAAATCAGCGTATCCACTCTTAAAGCCTTAAAGACGGATTTCAAAGGGCAAGAGCAGAACAAGAATCCATCAATAACCTCAATCCTATCTTCTGTAGCCTGAAAAGGGACAAAATATTTCTATCTCACGCCATATGTTGATTCATTTGTGCAGGTATCTCTGTATTATTACCCTGGACTTGTGGTCTATAACACAGACAATTATGAAAGAGTTAGAAACCTTTGAAATGTGGATTTGCCCTACGATGCTGAACATTTATTGAAACTGAGAGACTGACGAATGAAGAAATAATACTAAGTCAAAGAAATATTAAGACTAAGAATATAAGTGAAGAAGCCATAAAACATCAAAAAAGGGGGGGGCAGAAAGCTAGAGGAACTCAGCCACATGATAAAAACTGACAAGAACAGATTGTTACAGCTGGTCATTCAGGATGAAACACATGGAGAAAGATGCAGGTAGGAGAACATCATATTGGTTGTGGATTCGTTGGATGCAGTGCAACAACATGGTTTAGAGTTGCCACATCCCAAATCGGTGTAGCCATGATGATATTCCACCTCTGGTAGGAGAGAAACAAAATAAAATAAAGCTGAAGAACTAGGCTGCAAGCCATGAGAACTTCTGCCCCATAAAATATGCAAGATGTTGTTGCAGCAGACTATAAACTAAAACAGCAACTTCTTTGGAAATTGTTAAGACAATGATCACTGTTTGTACCTTTTGCATTTCTGTTTCTCTATTTCATCTTAGCCTGTGTATGGATAATCTGCCAGCAAAAGCAACACTCTATTCATCTGAGGAGGCAGGCTGCAATTCACATAGGCTTATGTGAAATGCCTGTTAATCTTTCAGGTGCCACAACCCTTTCCTGTAATACAGACTGCTACTCTCCTAGAACTATTTTTACCTGCAACTGTGGTACCTCTCTAAAGAAAACCTGAGTGAAGAAACCTGAATGGGTGGGGCCCTCATGCACCAATCAAATAATCTTTTTCTGATTTGCCTTCACCACAGTTGCTAAGATCCTTCTGATCCAGCTGCACATCATATGTTTGCATAAAAAACCCACATTATTATGTATAGTAG
This sequence comes from Intellagama lesueurii, assembly GCA_037013535.1. Lineage (NCBI taxonomy): Eukaryota > Metazoa > Chordata > Lepidosauria > Squamata > Agamidae > Intellagama > Intellagama lesueurii. The sequence continues at coordinate 245,689,797 of JBAJHW010000003.1, read as the reverse complement.
AAACAGAGCCATGTGGCTCTCCAGATCATATTGGATTGGATCATGTTGTATTGCAACTCCCATTATTTCTCATAATTGTCTATGTTAGAGCTCTCCAACAACAGCTGCCAGGCCACCTGTTCTGCCCAGGTAATCCTCTTCTATTGAAAACACCCAAAACCATACCTCAAACACAACATTATTCACATTACTATCCCAGTTTTCCTACAATGAGCTCAAGCCCATCTCTCCTCTTTACCACTTGCATCCCCACAACAACCTTATGAGGCATGACTGAGCGAGGACTAGCCATGGGCACCCAGTGAGTTTCATAATAATCTTAGAACTGCAGAGCTGGAAGGGACCTTATGGATCAATGAATCCAACCCTTATCAAAGAGGCAGAGTGGGGAATCAAACTCCCAGCCTCTGGCTCTGTAGCCAGACACCTAAACCACAGAGCTATCTAGCAGTTCTGGACCTATTACAGATGAATTTGAGTTTTCTGTGCCCTTGTCCCATACATTTACTATCTGTCTAAATTTTAGTAAAGTGTACTCCAGTGTTGCATGCATGAATCAACCACAGGATATTCTAGTTTAAAGGTCTATACAATTGTTTGGGACTGCAGTTTATATGAACCATTATGAAGTTCCTAGTTTCAAAGTATCCCCATGCTGAACAATGCAGTTTGTCACTAAAGACATGACTTCCAGTTTAGACTATCTGGAATATATGACTGTACAGTCACAGTACATTACTGTACTACATCCATTTCTAAACTTCTGAATTAGGCTTTGGTAAGCATAATTACGGATCACCCCTTCACGGATTGGTGCCGCCCCTTCACGGATTACTGCCTTGTCGTGGCGAAGGGGCTTGAGTAATTCAGAGAAGCTATGGGCTATGCCGTGCAGGAACACCCAAGACGGACAGGTCATAGTGGAGAGTTCTGACTAAACGCGATCCACCTGGAGCAGGAATTGGCAAGCCACTCCAGTATCTTTGCCAAGAAAACTCCATGGACAGAAACAAAAGGCTAAAAGAGATGACGCTGGAAGATGAGCCCCTCAGGTCGGAAGGCGTCCAACATGCTACTGAGGAAGAGTGGAGGACAAGTACAAGTAGCTCCAGAGCTAATGAAGTGCTTGGGCCAAAGCCAAAAGGATGCTCAGCTGTGGACGTGCCTGGAAGTGAAAGGAAAGTCCGATGCTGCAAAGAAAAATACTGCATAGGAACCTGGAATGGAAGATCTATGAACCTTGGTAAGCTGGATGTGGTCAAACAGGAGATGGCAAGAATCAACATTGACATCCTGGGCGTCAGTGAACTAAAATGGACGGGAATGGGCAAATTCAATTCAGACAATTATCATATCTACTATTGTGGGCAAGAATCCCGTAGAAGAAATGGAGTAGCCCTCATAGTCAACAAAGGAGTGGGAAAAGCTGTACTGGGATACAATCTCAAAAATGATAGAATGATTTCAATACGAATCCAAGGCAGACCTTTCAACATCACAGTAATCCAAGTTTATGCACCAACCACCAATGCTGAAGAGGCTGAAATTGACCAATTCTATGAAGACTTACAACACCTTCTAGAACTGACACCAAAGAAAGATGTTCTTCTCATTATGGGGGATTGGAATGCTAAAGTAGGGAGTCAAGAGATAAAAGAAACAACAGGTAAGTTTGGCCTTGGAGTTCAAAACGAAGCAGGGCAAAGGCTAATAGAGTTTTGTCAAGAGAACAAGCTGGTCATCACAAACACTCTTTTCCAACAACACAAGAGGCGACTCTACACATGGACATCACCAGATGGGCAATACTGAAATCAGATTGATTATATTCTCTGCAGCCAGAGATGGAGAAGCTCTATACAGTCAGCAAAAACAAGACCTGGAGCTGATTGTGGCTCTGATCATCAGCTTCTTATAGCAAAACTCAAGCTTAAACTGAAGAAAGTAGGAAAAACCACTGGGCTAGTCAGGTATAATCTAAACCAAATCCCTTATGAATACACAGTGGAAGTGAAGAACAGATTTAAGGAACTAGATTTAGTGGACAGAGTGCCTGAAGAACTATGGATGGAGGCTCGTAACATTGTACAGGAGGCAGTTACAAAAACCATCCCAAAGAAAAGGAAATGCAAGAAAGCAAAGAAAGCAAAGTGGCTGTCCAACGAGGCCTTACAAATAGCAGAGAAGAGAAGGGAAACAAAATGCAAGGGAGATAGGGAAAGTTACAGAAAATTGAATGCAGACTTCCAAAGAATAGCAAGGAGAGACAAGAGGGCCTTCTTAAATGAACAGTGCAAAGAAATGGAGGAAAATAATAGAAAGGGAAAAACCAGAGATCTGTTCAAGAAAATTGGAGATATTAAAGGAACCTTTTGTGCAAAGATGGACATGATAAAGGACAAAAATGGTAGGGACCTCACAGAAGCAGAAGACATCAAGAAGAGGTGGCAAGAATACACAGAGGAATTATACCAGAAAGATCTGGATGTCCGGACAACCCAGATAGTGTGGCCGCTGACCTTGAGCCAGACTTCCTGGAGAGCGAAGTCAAGTGGGCCTTGGAAAGTATGGCTAACAACAAGGCCAGTGGAGGCGATGGCATTCCAGTGGAACTATTTAAAATCTTAAAAGATGACGCTGTTAAGGTGCTACACTCAATATGCCAGCAAGTTTGGAAAACGCAGCAGTGGCCAGAGGATTGGAAAAGATCAGTCTACATCCCAATCCCAAAGAAGGGAAGTGCCAAAGAATGCTCCAACTACTGTACAATTGTACTCATTTCACACGCTAGCAAGGTTATGCTCAAAATTCTACAAGGTAGGCTTCAGCAGTATGTGGACCGAGAACTCCCAGAAGTACAAGCTGGATTTCGAAGGGGCAGAGGAACTAGAGACCAAATTGCTAACATGCGCTGGATTATGGAGAAAGCCAGAGAGTTCCAGAAAAACATCTACTTCTGCTTCATTGACTACGCAAAAGCCTTTGACTGTGTGGACCACAGCAAACTATGGCAAGTTCTTAAAGAAATTGGAGTGCCTGACGACCTTATCTATCTCCTGAGAAATCTCTATGTGGGACAGGAAGCAACAGTTAGAACTGGATATGGAACAACTGATTGATTCAAAATTGGGAAAGGAATATGACAAGGCTGTATATTGTCCCCCTGCTTATTTAACTTATATGCAGAATACATCATGCAAAAGGCTGGACTGGAGGAATCCCAAGCCGGAATTAAGATTGCCGGGAGAAATATCAACAACCTCTCAGATATGCAGATGATACCACTCTGATGGCAGAAAGTGAGGAGGAATTAAAGAACCTCTTAATGAGGGTGAAAGAGGAGAGTGCAAAAAATGGTCTGAAGCTCAACATCAAAAAACCGAGATTATAACCACTGGTCCCATCACCTCCTGGCAGATAGAAGGGGAAGATATGGAGGCAGTGACAGATTTTACTTTCTTGGGCTCCATGATCACTCCAAATACTACTCAAAGTGATGTCTTTCCCTTATGAACACACAGCTTTCACATTCATAACACAAGTGATAATATATTAATTCTTGCTGACAAGCTAAAATTGGGCCTTTTACTGCTCAAACCTCACATTCTGAATCAGGATACCAGTACAAATGAATGAAACATTTTGTTCCAACTCACTGTAAAACACTTGGCTGTCTTCAAAAATGGTATAAATGAAAAAGCAGAAGCCAAATCTACCAACAGAGCCCTGGACATGAAGTATCTGGCTCTTAAACCTTGAATACAAATAACATTTTTGCTTCATTGGAAGCAATCCATTTTTAGAGCAATGTAAGAAATCTAGTCTCACCCAGCAGCATACAAAGCCAGACATTTCAATCCTTATGTAATCTCTCTAAATTCTCTTATCTACAGACTAAATAGTCTTTCCCAAAACACATACAATGTCCAGAACTACAACATAATCACAACAAAGTGTCACCAGCATCTCCCATGATGGAATCTACACCTCCTAGCGTTTATTATTAAAGTGACTAAGAGATATAGCTATGTTTTCTGACTTTCCATGATGCATTTTTAAAAGAAACAACTTAAAATACAACACAGAACTCAAACACATCCCTCCCCTCAAACAGAGAAAAGAGGCTGCCCCCTCCAATACTTTACTTTAAGGCTGTACTCAAAGGCAAGAATATATTTGTTTTATTCACTTGTTCAAAATATTTTGCCCTGCCTTTCTCCTAAAAAAGGTCTCAAATACACCCAGTGGCCAACCAGGTAGCAGCTATTAAAAGAGAACATAGAGGCATGGGAGGGGGAAGGAATGTTCACTCTCAATTCTATTCTAAAAAAGAAACAAGCCCCCTTTCCTGTGCCCTTCTCTTGCTGGAAGCAGCTATGCCAATTACTCTGCAAAATGAAGTTACTTATCCTCAGGCCCTGAAGCCAAAGTGCACTGCACCCAATCTCTGGAAGCTGGAGGCTCTGGATTTTTTTTGCAAATCACACCCAGAGGCAAAGTCTCAACATGACAAGCATATTGCGATGTTAGCACAGTCATTAGCAAGATTAAAGGGGTGATCCTGAACAGGCCAAGGTGCACATTTTATAAAAACAAACCCCACAACTCTTGTTGTACCTTTGAAAGGCAGCAGCTGCCTAGGGAAGCCCGCATGGGGACAGCCTATGTCCTTTTCGTTAGAGCCAACCCATCCTGGGACATGTACCAGCTTGGCTAGGAATCCTGCCTAGGGTGCCCCCCCCTCCCCTTCTTCTCTGGATACCACCCACATTCTCTGGCTTCTTTAGAGACTGCCAGGTGTCCCTCTGCTAAGAAACAGGAAGTGGCCCTGAATCCCCCGCCCCTCCCTCACCACACAAAGGGCCACCAGCCTCCGGCCTTCTTATTCCCTAATCCTACAGGCCAAACCAGGCCAGGGTCAAACAGCTCCATCCCTTGCTCGACAAAGAGGCCACGGGCAGCAATCGCCTTTGCTAAGCTGAGTCAAAGAGAAGCTATTCTTGCTTCTACACAACACACCCACAGACTCAAAGAATAGAGGCAGCTTCTCAAGAAGCTTCCACGCGTGCCCTATGGGGCGCGGGGGGGGGGGGGAGAGAAGAGAAAGAAGGGACGACAGCAACCATCCCAGTCTAAGTCACCACCGCTGCCCCTTTGAAAAATCGCCTCCCTGGGGAAAATAAAAAAAACAGCAACAAGATCGCCTTCCCTCAGGGAAGGGAAATGACTCACTGCCTCCTCTCCCTCAGCAATTCCATTGATATGAAACACTTCTCTGCTGGTTCACCCTCACAGGAATCTCTCTTTGAAGATGCGAGTGGGGGGGGGGGTGCGTAGGGAGGGGAAAAGGATCCAACTTACGGAGGTGTAGCTACCCTTCTGGCTCCGGATCTCTTGCTCTTGAAACTGTAACCCGGCCAGGTGCCTCTCCAGCGCTTCCCAGTCCATAGTGGGCAGCTGAGGCTCCGGCTCTTTCAAGCCCGAGGAGGAGTTCTCTAAGGGGTGGAAGGTCACCAGCGGGCCCCCATTGCTGAGCCGGGCCCCCGCCGCCGCCCCCGCGGTGCTCCCAGGGGGCGGCTGGGCTTTCTGGAGGTGAGGGGTTTTCCTGTAACCTCCGCCACCCCGTTTGGGTCCAGTCCTGCGGCCCGAGGGCACCACGTTGGCATTGTGCCGGAGGTCCAAGGGGTGGGGGTGATGGTGTCGGTGAGGCTGGGGCTGGCGGCTTGGGTCGTGCTTCGGCGGGTGCTGGTGGTGGTGGTGATGCTGCTGCTGCTGCGGAGGGGGGTTGCCGTTGGGAGCCGGCGGGGGCAGGGCGGGCATGGCCAGGCCGGTGCCCCGCTCTTCCTCCAGCTCCGGGACTAAACTCCTCCTGGCAAGGGCGGTTTTGGCATAGCAGCCGGCATAGCTCCCGTCCTCCACCCACACATCAATCTCCTTCCTCTTGTGGTACACCTGGAAGTCGTCTTCGTCGCCTTCCTCCTCCTCCTCCTCCTCGGAGTCCTCCAAAACAGCCAAGTCCAGGCTGGTAGGCGAGGGGGAAGATTTGCATTCCGAGCAAGGGGTCACTTTGCTGGAACTGGATTCCGAGCTGGAGCGGCTGCTGCAGGAGTCGCTGCCTAAATCCATGCCATCCTAGAGGCGAGAAAGAGGGCGAGAAAGAGACATCCAGCTCGTTAGAGGGAGGGGAGAAAGAAAGAAAGAAAGAAAGAAAGAAAGAAAGAAAGAAAGAAAGAAAGAAAGAAAGAAAGAAAGAAAAAGACATAGACTTCTTCTCTTGCAAGGCGGCTGCTTCTGCTGGTGGAACCACAGCCCCGCCAGGCTCAGAAAACCCCAGGCACAAGATTTGCCTCTCCCTCGCTCCAGATGCTGCCAGAATCTTCAAGGCGAGGGGATCAGCTTCTCCTGGGAAGGGAGGGAGGGCAGCTCTCCGCCACTTCCCCAAAGTTTCCTGCAAAGCCCCCACCCCCGCCCCACCTAGGCTGGCCATTCGTAACTCTTTCCACCGGGGTCGGGTGGGGGCGACTTCGACAAGGTGGAAGGAACGGCTCGCTTTACCCCACCTAGAAATGAGTCAGGCGCGGCAGCAACGCCTTTCCTGGCGCTCAGCGCCTGGTGCGGCGGCAGCGGCAGCAACCGTGGCCGTGTGGAAGGGAAGGAGGAAAAGCAACACGCGCCGCCAACAGTTTTTCCAGCACCCGCAAGTCCTGGCCCGCAATGCCACCGGAAACTTCCCGGCTCCTTCGCGCTCCGCCGCGAATAGGGAGATACGCCGGCTGCGCAGAGAAGAGAGGGGAGGAGAATCGCTCAGGGAGCCGTTTCCCGCCCCCTCCCCTCCGTCCTCACGCAACCGGCGTAAAAAAGTCAATCAGAAAATGCCGGGCCCACAGCGCCCCCTGCGGTACAGCCAGAGAGATCTTGGGAAAGGGTAATGCAGAGGAGAGGTGGAAGTGCACGCGGTGGTCAGCCTCATTGCGTCGCCTCACTCTCCCCTTCCCCCAAATACCTGTAAATAAATACCCGTACATTATACTGAATCTGAGCCTCTCCTCGCAGGTACAAGCAGCGATTGCTTGATCCCCACCCCCAGGTTGTTGGCATTCACACGCGAACCCGCGTGTTTCAGCCCCTGGAGAAAAGCAAACGTGCCTTGAACGTTTGTAGAATGATTTTTCTGGAAGCCCACGGTTAGGCAGAGGGAGGTCGCCCCCTCAGGAAGCGGAGTAGGTGGGGTGGGGATCATGAAAGAACCGTAAATTTTTAGTTATTTAAGTTACCATTAATTGTATTTTTACTGCCAGCAGGGGGTTGAAAGGCATGTGTGATGTTCTGCCTCTATCACAAAACGACTTGGCTGCCATTACTTATTATATTGCTTGATTTGTTTGGGTGGGGGGACAGCATTTGCTGCTGTGCCTCGGACAGCGAAATATCTTGAGTTGGCCCTGCTTTCTCTTCGCCATTGAACACCTGCAGAGGGGGTGAGGATGGGCACTACTTGTGTTACTAGAGAATAAATAATACTGGCATCAGTGGATCTTCCTTTTAAGTAAACATGCTTAGGGCTGTTGCATCTGGTAAATTTTCAAAACTTTCAAAATCTATTTGTAAGTTTCTCCATCAGAACTTTGACACACTGAATGTCTTATAATCTGTGATATCTCTCAGCCTAAGGATTGGATGAACACCTCAACTAAATCTGGCCTTTGAATCCGTTTAAAAATGCACAGAAAGCCCAGCACAAAGAGACCAAAGATGCATATAACCGAGCACTGTGTTTCTAATGGTGCTCAGTCAGGTGTTTCCCAGAAGATGATAAGCAGATCATGAAAGCCACATGCGAGCTTCCCAACCTTACTGAATATGGAGAGTCCACTGAAAAAAATCACAGTTAATGGCCATTGGCAGACCTCATCTTCCATCAGTTTATGCAGTCCTTCCCCCTTGTGTGCAAAGTCATCCATCATGTTGGTCAGTGATGGGTACAAAGAAACACAGAGTTAGAAGTAAGCTCAAATGATAATCTACGTCAGTGCTGGAAAACGTGTCCCTCAGTCCCACCAAGTTCTGTTTGAATGCAGCTCCCATCATCCTTCACAATTGTCTAGAATTGCAATCCAACAACATCTGCAGTGACACTCTACCTACTCTAGTACAAGCCTTGTCCATGCCAGAAATGCACTATTTCAACACCCATGACAGGTTGCCATCCAATCTTTTTGTAAGAAACAAAACAAAACAAAACAGCAACAAAACAAAACTAGTCAAGGAGCATTCCAGGCACCTCAAGATCTGGGCACATTTCAGTTTTTTAGTATCCTCAAACTGCAGTGCCCATGACTGGGCACAGAACTCTTGGTGAAGCCTGACCAAAATAGAGTAGAAATAAACCATTATGCTGCTTTGGTGAGACCTCACCAGAAGCAGCTATCTGTATTGTGTGGAAATGTTCCCTCTTGTATCTGGCTTGAACATTATGTGGATCATTTTTTCTTGCATGACCTCAGGGAACAATATTCTTGTTAGTTTTGCTGTAAGCACACATTCTCCACATGCAATGAGGGGAGCACACTAGTGCAGTCCTCTGTCACTGCTTCCAACCTGCAAGCATTATAGTTTGAAGAGAGGGAGCCAGCTGTGTCCAGGTAGCCTCTCCATGTGAATGAGAACCCCTCCCACAAAAAAAATTAATAATAATAATCTTGTTTCTGGCTTACATAGAAAGGCTTCCAGGATACAGCACTCTCCCCCTCTCCAGTTTGTTGCTTTCATGCATTGAAAGTGATGACGTGAGGGGACACAGCTAGTGCACTCCCCTTGCCATGTGTGAAGAACATGTAGAACACAATTGAAGAGGACCATAGTAGATACACAAGAGATTCATTCTTTTCAGCTGAGGCAAAGGAGTTGGAACAGCTGCTGCTAGAGATGGCTGGCACACAGTTGTGCCAGTCTCTCCAGTTCTGAAAGGCTGCTTGGCTACAATATTAAGGGGGTTGGGAAGAATTGTCCTCCTTCTTCATTAATGGCAAAGTTCAATTAATTAAATGCTTACAGTTCTCTTTCACCTTCCTTCAAGCTGCTCAAGGCAGCATAGACAGTCCTCCTGGGAGATAGGTCAGACCGATATACGGAGTGCTCCATCTAGTGAGCTTCATAGCCAAATGAGGATTTGAACCTTGGTCTGGTTAAATCCAACAATGTAACCACTAAACCATAATGGCTGTCAAAGAGGACAAGCCTACACCACTCAATAATGCCAGCCAATCTTATATCAAACTGTCAGTTGGGCCTAAGCCCTGCATAGCAGCCAAGGTCAAGCAAGTCTGCAGTATGTTCAAGGTATGAACTGCTGGATAGCTCAGTGGTTTAGGCATCTGGTTGAGAATTTGATTCCTCGCTGTGTCTTCTTGAGATGATCCATAGGGTCCCTTCCAGCTATGCAGTTCTAAAATCATTATTTTAAGGTATTTCAGGACCAGAAGTCTTTTCATAGCAGCATGTTTATGCCTCGTGCTGAGAGCACAACAGCAGTTAATCCTATTTACTTAATAGAATCTATGATGATTTACAGTGTAATCCTAGATATGTCTACTCAGAAGTAATTCCTATTTTCCATAGGGATTGCTCAAGGTAAATATGCGTAGGATTGAAGTCTTACAGTACGGTCTTATGCATGTCTATCGAGAAATAGAAATGAACAACTTTAATTGGTTTGTGAACTTGAATAAAATTATTTCTAATATCAGAAACATTTCTTGCTTCCCTGGGCAGTAATCTTACTAGTAGGCTACAGGAAACATCTATACAGATGTTAACTCTTCATTGCAACGATAAATGGGAAAAGGTAGCTTGTGAAGGTTATTTTGATTTATACAGATCAATTTTAACACCTATCCAAAGCTCTAGGCATCCTGCCAGCAGGTTTTTTTAAAAGTAAATCCATAACTTATATAAAAAAAATGGCAACTTGGCACTCGTAATAATAAAGCATTTTTTCAAGCAAGTCAATATTGGAAAAATATTTCAACTTCTTCCAAAATAATAGTAATAAATATAACACCCCCCCCCCCAAAACCTAGAAAAGCGTCAGGGGGAGGGGGATCACATTTGTATTTCTCTCCAGGAGACTCTGCTGTACACTGTCCCTCACAAAACAGCCTGAGGAAATGTATGAGCTTTGCAAGAAGCCCAGAAGGTCAACAGATTCAGACTTCTTATAAATCAAGAGAAGTTGCACTAAAGACATCTTTGTTGATCACAAAACAGCTGTATAACTCAGGGCTACTCCCAACAGACGAACAGACTTGTAACATTCAGAAATGCACACTAAAACCTAACACTTTGATTGGCTTCAGAAACCAACTAGTAGCCAAGAGAAAATACCTAATATTTCACTAAAATGTATAGTATTTCAGAAAACAAAGCTGTGGTAAGATAGCAAAAAGGCAGTTATCTTACAACCACATACCTGAAATCAATGGGATTTACTCCTGAATAAAGATGGACAGGATTACACAGGAAAACCATAGCTTCTATGGGCTATGGGGCCAGCATCTTGTACTAGATTAGATTTGTATTCTTTTTTTTTAATAAACTTTTAAGATGTTTATCTTTTTGCATGTTACTGAACCTTCTATCTTTCTTCCTAGTCACCTCAAAGTATGTTTAATTTTTTTAAAAAAACAAACTACCAAGTTTATACTAAATCACCTTATCACTACATTGATATACTAGTTTAGCACTAGATTACCTCTATGTTGATCATGGAAAAAAGAGAGAAAAATTGATATGAAATAGAAACAACACTGACAAAGTCCAGTAGACTGCAGTGTTTCCATGGTATGTGTGTATGTTTGTATGGGTATGGAGAATTTTGGAAAACTATCCCTTTTCTTTACTGCTGTGTAACCCTTTGACTGCCCTCTCCCAGCAGCTTGATGGCAGACCATGAAAGGAGAGCTGGGGATCAGCAGAGGGTGGGATCAAAGGAAGGGTGGCTGTGGCATGGATCAAACCACAGATGAAGGGGTCAGTGTGAACACCTAATCTGAATAGACGTGTAAAATAGGCTGCAAATCAAGCTGCAGCAAAGCCCAGTTGCTCTAATCCAACTTGCTACTGTAGTTGTACTGTTAGATGCAAGGTTTCCTCCTGTCTGTTCTACCTGTTTGTTTCCCAAACTTACCCTGTAAAAGGAGACTCAGTACATGTTCAGTAAGGCTAAGGAAATCTGAACTAATTACACAAACTCATTCATAAATAAATAATCACATTTCCTTCAGATCTGAAAATAATGGCAGTTAATGTCAAGTTTTAATAATCTACAGTATGAGAGACTTGGAAGTATCCCTGGTGTTTAGTTGGGGAGGAAGTTCAGTTGGAAGTAGGTATCAAGGAAGTACCCATGTTTAGAATTTACTTGTTGGGTTGCTATGTGGTCCAAATTTCATTACTCTTTTGAATTTAGCACCAGATGATTTAGATTAGGGAATCAATAATTGGAGTCATTCTCTCCTTCTACCCTGCTGTTTGTTCAGCTTTCTATTTGCTTATTTCTCCTTCTCCTTATATCTTGTTTTGAGGGAGGCTGGCTTCACATGCACAAGGGATCAACAACAGCAATTTAGGTAAGGGTACTCCAAAGACAGAGTCAAAAGACAGTACAGGATAGAAGTCAGCATTTGAATTCTACTAGGAAGCAGGTAAAGGGGATCTAAAGACAGCCTCAAAGCCACTCCAGAGTTCAAACCAGCAGAGTTGAACTAGACAGCAAATACATCAGGTTAGGTAACCCAGAGGCAGGATCAAACATAGTCCAAGCTCAGACACAAATGGGGTCTATCAAAGCAGACCTCAAGATGTCGTTAGTCTCTGAAACTCCTTGCCACAGGATGTGGTGATGGCATCTGGCCTAGATGCCTTTAAAAGGGGATTGGACAGATTTCTGGAGGAAAAGTCCATCGCAGGTTACAAGCCATGATGGAGATGTACAATCTCCAGACTTAAAAGGGATACTTCAAAATGGCAGATGCAGGGAAGGGGTATCAGGAGACAGGTATCTAGTTGTTTCGTGTGCTCCCAGAGGCATCTGGTGGGGCCACTGTGAGATACAGGAAGCTGGACTAGATGGGCCATTGGCCTGATCCAGCAGGGCTCTTCTTATGTTCTTCTGATGTCTAGGAAAGGGCGGAAAAGAGCTAGAGACATGTACTAGTTCCAGAAACCTAAAATTTAGTCATATAAAATTTAGCTCCAAGAGTTCCACCCTGGTTTCAACACCATGCACTTTACAGATGTCCTCATCATAAAGTTCTAAATATAGTTCTTGCAGGGAGGGTTGTGTGAACTCATTTGTTTAGCTGATTATCTCATGCAGCTCTTTGTTTAACTGTTAATGCAGTACTTCGCAGCAAGGTGAATAAAAAAATCAATTAAAAAAATCAAATTGATTTAAATCACAATTTAAATTTTTAAAAATTGATTTTTTGATTTAAATCACCAACTCAACCTGCATAGCAGATCACAGAGCTGGTGGTGAATGGTTGGAGGTTGTTAGTGATTGCTTTCAGTCTGTCTCTTAACTTTCTGTCACTTTTGTCTTGATAGATGGAGTAATTAGGTAAATCCTGTTTGCCCTTCTTCAGTAGGAGTCTGTTTATGTGTGAGTCTATGTGTTTCAGACAGTGAAACCTATTCTCTTTTACCAGGTCATGGGACAGTGTTCTTAGGTGTCTGATTTGTTTTTTCTGTGTGTGATTCATTTAGAATTTGTCTCTCTTTTCATTGCTAGCATGTGTCCAATTACATATTCACTTGAATTCTGCCAGCAAGCATATTAATTTTTCTCACAAAGCATATAATCAATTCTGATTATATTGTGCGTTTAATTCATATTGTGAATGCGAAGCACAACAAATACCACTATTGTTTTTACCGCTTTTTTCCTTCATATTTGTGTGAGCAAAGATCTTGAATATACTTTGGTAACGTGGATACTTTGAGAAAAAGCACAAGTAGAGACTCAAGATTTCAGAAGGTGGCAGGATTGAGAGGTATAACTGGAATGTCAGTGAATAATATATATAAGAAAGTTACTAAAAAGAAGAAAAGTATAGTCTCCTCCACCATTCATTTCACAGGGACAGATAATAGAAAAGTCTGTCATCAACTATGACTATAATTTATGCACTCAAATATGTACATCTAAGCTACCTGGCGGTAGGAAGCTGTTTTATATTGAGTCAGCACATTGGATCAGACCAAGATTAAACCCACTGCATATAGTCCTAAATGAAATCATGACCAATTTTCCAAATTTATTTCAGTTGAACTTCTCGCTGTGGTTTCAGGCAGGCATCTTTTGTAGCCATCCCTGGAGAATGAATATGGGACACTTCTCCATACAAAGCATATGCTCTATAAATGTAATGATACCTTGAACACAGTGGGATTGACATCTGAGTACACAGATATAATCCACTATTCTTTTAGAAGTTGCATCTGGAAGAAGTATCCCTAGTTTATTTTATTTATTTCCTGCTTTTCCCCCATATCTGGGAGTTTAACACTATGTATCGATAGGGGTTTCAAGATAGCTTACCTATCTAAGCACTAACCAGATCCTGACTGGTATAGTTTCAGCAGAAGCATCATACAGTATGTGTCTCCCTCAGTTTGCCGATGGATGGCTAGATGGATGGATGGGTGTTCGTTTCAGTGTTTTTAATATAGCCTCCTATAAAACTTGTGATAAGTAGTATCCTTAGACTGCTTTTAGTCCTCAGGATTATGCTTTGAAGGTATTATAAATCCATGGGTACTGAATGCCAGCTGCAGAACAGAGGCCATAAATATAGGTACATCCATATAATTACAAGTTTGCACTAACTTGTTGATTTATCCAATTTTTAACATTGCAACTAATTACCAGCAGCCTATAAATATCTCACTTAAAAAGCTAATCTATTTTATTATATCCTGGTTTGCTAAAGCCTGCTCTATAATACTAAATTTGCAGCCTTCAAAGAACACTGTTATAAAGGAAAACTTTCTGTAATGTATATTTAATTGTGTCTCAGTTTCAGATGCAGCCACATTTTCAAAATTTCATTTGCAAAAATAAAAGGATGTGTGTTAACAGGCACAGCTTGCTAGGCCTGTAATACCAATATCTGTATTTATCTTTGAAGTATCCAATGTTATTATGAGCACAAATAAATTGGGGCAGTTACAAGAACATCTTGGATAGCAAAAGGACATTTTAAAAGCTAATCCCAGGCCATGTAGCATCTTTAGTTCTAGGAAGGAAAGTCATGAACATTCGACATTCTAAGACAATCTCCCTTTGGATGTTAGATATTGGAGAGAAGTGTCTGAAGAGGCTGATGGTTCCACATCCAAATTGTATGTTCTAGTTGATCCCTATTGGAAATGAGGTCCTAACGTAGACTAACCCAACAGGATTTGTCTTATAGTCCTGTTATTTTAGGTTATGAGATTGCACATTTGTACACAGATAATCTCAAAAACAGAAATAAAGGATTATCTACTGCTAGAGAATATGATCAAAAAGATTGGTAGACTATTTAAACCAATGGCTGGGAACTGTGACCTTGCAGATGTTCGCTGATTGTATTTCCCATCAGCCTTGGTATACTCAATAGTAAGAGTTGCAGGGAGATCCAGTCCAACATCTGTGGGCCACATCTGCCCACTTCTGATCTAAGATCTCCATGATAATTTGGCCCCTTGTCTAGATTTATGTCTACATGATTCTTGACTCTAGCTTGGGCCTGGTATGCTCTCCTTCTCTTTCTCTCTGCATACCTAAAACCATAATTCCTTCCAGAATGGCAACTAGGTATTCTATCTGGGGATTATGGAGGCTGTAGTCCAATTTATCCTGTCTATCTGAAGAACACCATACAACCAGAATGGCAATTCAATGACTCTCAAACAGATTAGCCCATGGTATAATTTATTCCAATATTACTTATCATAATATTGATGGGGCCTTATCCCTCTACAACAGGGGTTTCTAGGCATTCTGGACAATAAGAAGCTCCAGCTAGTATGGCATCCTTTGTTGAAAGACAGAACTGTTCCATTGGTATTAGGTACCAATACTGTGAGCCAACACAGGTCCCCTTACTAGGAGAATGGTGCCCCATAAATAAAACAAATAATAATAGGTATAAGGAAGAACACTAAATTCCTCCATCACCCTTGACAGCAGGTGAGTTGGAAGATGGTAAAATTCAACTACCAGTTGAGATTGCTTCTGCATATGGAATGGACAGGGGTGGGGCCGTCTTATTCTTTACTTTAGGCAGCAAAACATCTTGAGCCATCCCTAGTTCCTGAGAAGGGAAGCACAGAAAGGAGCAATGGATGGGGAGGACTGAGATGGGAAATGTTATTTTCATAAACTACAAATCCAAGAATAACCTCGTTAGTATGGCCATACTGGCGGGAGCATGCTGGGAAGTGTTATCTGAAAAAGTAACTTCTCCTGTACTTGACAAAACACAGCCCATTACCATTTGCTGCTTTCTTCCAAGTTGCATGTCGTTCTGACACCTTTTGGAGACATGGCTCAAACTACAGTTCTTTGATCTCTAACTGAATAGTTTGACTCTAACTGTTGTTCTTTTTCTTACTGTGATCCTTATAAATATTTGAAAGCCAGCTGAAAGTTCTGTCTGCTCTTTTTCTCTTTAAGTGAAATTTCCAATTCCAGTTAGATCCTGTTTTGATTGCAAAACAGTACCGGACCATTGTATGTATTGCTAAACATCCTGTCATACCCAAGTCCTTCTGTGCAGGAGGGAATCACAGATGGTTTCAGCTGGGATGCTATTCTATTGCAAATTCATCTGGTCTTACAAATCAGGTAATTCCAAACAGCCAGTCACATACCACTGCCTTTGGTATAGCTTTCAGATTGGCAATACTGTTTCTGTTGCAGAGTTTCGAATTTCTGGTAAAATTCTTTTTCATACACAGCAGAAGTACAGAGATTCACAGAGGAGAATAGCTTCAAGTTTCTCAGATAGTCCACCCCTTTCTCATTAACTGGCACTTAAGGTCTCTGTAACTCACTCTGAGACATTTATAGGAGACATAATAAAAATGTTCATTATTTACAGATGTGAACAGATCAACAGCAAACTAACAAACTCTGCTTCCAACAGACTAAAGAGAGGGAAAAGAACACTCTGCAGAGAGGCAGGGCTCTCTTTGAATTCAGAAGTGAGAAGGAATGATTGGTTAGTGTTGGATAGATTGACAATCAACCCAGCTCGGAAAGGTACCTCCCGGTAACTCAAACCACAGGCAGTATGTGAGGTTGTAAAAACTCCCACAGTTTGTTGTCTAATGAAGGTGTCGAATGAGTAGTGCTTTCTTTGCCCTTATTTTACCACTTTGCCTGTTCCTGAAACCTCTCCAGCCATGGAATGCTGCACTGTACCAGCACTCGGAGCTCAGTTGGGGGGTGAAAATGGCCCCAAGTGGAAAATACAGAGAGAGTGCTTGAAAATGGAAAGATGCTTGTAAAATGGAAACCTGAAAGGCAGATTTTGTTTACTGCTCTATTTGGCTCAGCGTTAAGCATCCAAGGACAACAGTTTTAAAGGGGGGCAAGGACTTTTCTGAGCTTGTAATGGATGCTCTTTTATGGTCCCATAAAGTCAAACGGTTTCATGACTGAGCAGCTTAAAATCATTTCGGGAACATTATACTAATTATGCCATCCACCGTATCTGTTTATAAAATGTAAAGCAATTAATGTCCATTAGCACATCCTCCAGTATTCATGTATTCAGCTTGACTAAAATTTGTGCACTGCAGTTTAGAGGTTATTTTCATTCTAAGCTGTCCTGTCTCTTTGATTTGTCATAGTTTTAAATCAATTGTTTTTAAAATGCATTTTTAAAAATAAGAACTTTACTAGTGTACAAATTTTAAAATATTATATAGCATATATAATTATTATTTATTAAAATATTTTAATGTTTAATTACATGCCATCAAGTCAATTCCAACTTATTTTCCAGGGTTTTCTAGGTAGACTTGATGGCATTTAATTAAACATTAAAATATTTTTATCCTGCCTTTCAAGAACCCAAAATGGTATGTTATATATATACTCAGAAGTGGCTTTCCATTATCATCTTCTTGGTCCTCACTGGAACTGTGCAGCTTGCCAAAGGCTATACAGGCTGGCTTTTATCCTGAGAGACTCAGTGGGGAATCAAACGTCCAACCTCTGGCTCTCCAGGTGCCCAACATACTCTGCTATCCAACCAGCTAAAAATACTTTAGGCCTCTCTCAGGATAGCACTGGTAATACATTTTAAAACAGTAAGTGTCAAGACTTAATAAAAACCAGTGCTATGATGAAATAAATACCTAGCCTACATAATACTAAAAGCCAGTAGATAGTAGCAGCTAAGGACCAACAATTCAAGCATAAAGCTGAAGGAAACAAATGCAGTGCTGGCCTTCCTAAAGGCCAGCAATGATGCCCCCTGGCAAACCCTGGGTGGAATGCAGATTTCTGTTAAGAAAAATTTAGTGCCAGAATGTCTCAGGGAGATTCTGTGGACAGTGACAGCCGTTCCCTCCAAGAATGCTATTTAGGGAATTGCTTCACTTGGAAGGGCTACAGATTCAGGAGACTGGATGCATTTTACCTGGTCCTCCCACTCTGCTCTGGACCCTTTAAGATCATTCTTGGAACATTGAGCTGGAAGCACCAAACTGAAAGGCCAGTGCCTGTCAGGGTCCAGATGGTCTCCAGTCCCTGAGTTCTTGTAGGAAGGAAAACAGCTGTAATGCACAATCAGGGATGTGTGAGGCAGCAAAGCCACCATAAAGTTTCTCAGCAGATGCTCTATCATTGCTTATGTGACAGTTACTGTGCTCAGCTGTCAGTGACTTCTTAGTTGTACAGCCTCTTTTTATCTTATAAATTTTGGCTCCTGGTCTATGGGACATCTCTTTGTCCTTGTGGTGAGACAAGAAAATGAGCCGTACAATAGTAGTGGCAGGAATGAGGCAACTGCTAGGAGTGTTTTGCAAGAACCACTGTATGCCCAGACAAGTGCATCAACTGGCCCAACGTTGAGCTGTTATTTGCATTTTAAAAATTAACCTCAACATTACAATAAAAATAATTTGCAGTTAGCTGATAAGCTGCCTCCCATAAAGTCTTGAAAAAGAAAGCCACCTCAGTTTGGGTTGGAGATAGTATACAAGAGCAAGTGGGTAAATGAGGCAGGCTTGTCTGTTCTTTCTTTCTTTTTCAATCAATGAAAGCTAGTTTTCTAACACAAATAGTGCGTCTATTCAAAGTAGAGCCTGATGGCAAAAATAAAGGAATATGGTGAAATGATGAATCAATTTTGTCATAGAAATACCTTGAGTGAACAGAGATAGCACTTGATATTTTAAAATAATGGCAGCTCTGCATTTGTAGAGTTCCAGTGCATCAGCATAATAAAACCAAAGCAACAGGGCAGTTATTAATACTCAGATACTGACTGCATTTTACAAAATGTTGCTCCCTTTGAAGTGAGCTCCTATATCAACACTGCTCTTCAGAACTTTGGGTTAGGTTAACACAGCTAGGAAGATTAGAGGACTCTAACCATGCCTCCATCAGCTATTATTCCAATAGCATTTTTGTTCTTAAATTCACAAGACACCATTGATAACTGCAGGCTTTCATTGTTTTGCAGAGGATGATGTGACTATAGCTGCTGTTCAGCTGCAATTTCATCTGTCCCCCACTCCTCGTGACCCAGTGTTGGAATCAGTACCATCTGTGTTAGTGTCCCTGCTAGAGACATTGCAGAGTCTGATGGTGTAGAATTTATGGAACTAACTCTTGGGTGGCTGCTGCAGTGGCTACAATAAAGACCAACTGGGCTGATTATAGCAGGAGAGGTCCCAGTTCCTTTCCCCATGGTCTGGACACTATAGCTTATCTCGGGCAGACTACTGAACATTTCTTTATTGGAGTCATCACCTGCCTTTTTCCCCAAAGGGGGGACTCCAGGTGGAAGTGGCATAATCTTTTTTAAAAAGCAGCCAAATGCACAATTATAAGATGGGGGATACCTGGTTCAGTAATACCACGAATGAGAAGGATCTTGGAATTGTAGATCTAAAGCTGAATATGAGCCAACAGTGTGATGTGGCTAGAAAAAAGGCAAAGGCTATTTTATGATGAATTAACAGAAGTATAGTTTTCAAATCCTGTGAGGTACTAGTTCCCCTTTCTTCAGCACTGATTAGGCCTCATCTAGAGGACTGTGATCAGTTCTGGACACCACACTCGAAGAAGGATGCCAGCAAACAGAAGCAAGTTCAGAGGAGGGCAACTAGGATGATCAGGGGACTGGAAACCAAGCCTTATGAGAAAAGGCGGAAAGAATTGCCCATGTTTATCCTTGAGAAAAGAAGGATGAGGGGAGATATGGTAGCACTTTTCAAATACTTGAAAGGTAGTAACTTTTGCTTTAGTCATACAGAGGTGAGGCAGAATCTGTTCTCAGTTATCCCAGAGTGCAGTACACATAATAATGGGCTCAAGCTACAGGAAGCCAGATTTAGGTTGAATATCAAGAAAAACGTCTTAACTGTTAGAGCAGTACAATAATGGAACCAATTACCTCAGGAGATGGTGAGTGCTCCAACACTGTAGGCATTCAAAAGAAAATTGGAGAACCATCTGTTGGATCTGCTTTGATTTGGATTCCTGGGAATTGGATTTCATGGCCTTAAAGGCCCCTTCCAACTTAGTTATTCTATGATTCTGTGATTTGTCTCAGATGTAGAAAGGGAAGTGAGAATAACATTTTTTAAGGTGGGTTTCTCCATTAATGGCACACCAAGCAACCATGGAATTTTCTCAGATACAAGAGTCCTGGGGAAGGAATGCACACACAGTGATCTGGTGAACTCTGACTTGGTGAAAGGCCATAAAATCATTGAACCACATTTGGGACAGAAAATTCCTCCCCCCGCCCACTAGTTTCACCCACATGTTTAAGTACACACATGATTAGTCTCAGAAGTATAGTTACAGGTAAGCAACCTGTCCCTTTTGCTCTTTTGGAGAGAATAGTATTACCTGAACTGCTATTTAGTTGGGATTTCATTCCTCACCTTCCCACCATACAATTAGCCATCTCATGAGAGATGATGCATAACGAGTTTCTGTTGCCAAAGAAAGGGCCTTTAGAGTGGAGTCACATTTCTTCCCAGCTCTTTGAGGCTCCTAATTCATCATCCTCAGTACTTGCTACTTTTACCCTTTTCCTGCTTCTCCATCTCAGGTGGCCAGTTGGCACTGGAGTATAATATCCTGGAATTTTAGCAGTTTATAATAAGAAGCCAGATGCTCCTGTTGATGAGAGAAGACAATGGCAAAGGAGGGCATTCTCTAAATATCCTACTTGTGGCCATCCAGGAGGCATTTGGTGAGAAAGAGTATACTAAACATGATACCCCATTGCTTAATTGAAAGGAGTTCTAAAGGTAAAGGTAAAGGTTCCCCTTGATATTTAGTCCAGTCGTGTCCGACTCTAGGGCGCGGTGCTCATCCCCGTTTCCAAGCCATAGAGCCAGCGTTTGTCCGAAGACAGTTTCCGTGGTCACGTGGCCAGTGCAACTAGACACAGAACGCCGTTACCTTCCCACCGAGGTGGTACCTATTTATCTACTTGCATTTGCATGCTTTCAAACTGCTAGGTTGGCAGGAGCTGGGACAAGCGACGGGAGCTCACTCCGTCGTGTGGATTCGATCTTACGACTGCTGGTCTTCTGACCTTGCAGCACAGAGGCTTCTGCGGTTTAACTCGCAGCGCCACCACGTCCCTTTTTTAGGTGGGTTTCTCCATTAAGGAGTTCTACTTATGCCCTTATTTCATCTACCAAGTAGAATGTATGTATGTGTGATGGTACAGTGTCTTCACATGGCAACAACCTCATATCTCAATAATGTGGTGGTAACAACACATGGCAAAGAGAGCACATCGGTAGTTCTTTTTGCTCTTTCAGATCCAGCCCAGGACCTTTTACTGCCTGAGACAAAAAAGTAAATGGCACTCCTTACTCACCCAAATCAAGGTTCATAATATTTAAAGCCAGCCACGTTCTTTTGGCACTTGAGATGGGAAATGCTACTTCTACCCCACCCAGGCAATAAGAATACAGCAGTGGCTAAAAGCATAGTAGCTATTCCTGCAGGCCTGATGCAATTGGTGTAAATCTTGTTTGTAGTTTGATGAGTTTTATACCAGTTGAGTTATGCCAAGGTAAAAACTCATTAGGATTTTGGGCAATAACAAGTTAAATAAGAGTTTGCCACTGTTTCATGACACTCAAAAGGTAGTGCCTGAGGCAGCCACTCCACTTTGCCAAAGGGCAGAGCAGGGCTTACTGCTGTCAAACACAGCAGCTGACAAATCCAGTTGTCACCTCTTGGTGGGATAGAGATTATTTTGGCAAGCCAGGTAAAAAGCTGGGATATTCTATACTACACCCAGTGCTTACCCTGAAAAAACAAGTGGGGGCCATGGCCAAGTCATCATTTTATCTCCTGTCCTTGGTCCAGAAGCAATCCCTACCTCAAGATGACTAATACAGACTGATCCATGTCACTATAGCCTCAAGGATAGACTACTGTAATTCATTGCAGTGGGTCTACCCTTGAAGACAATTTAGAAGCTTCAGCTGGTATTGCATGGTATTGGTAGGTGCCTCCAGCCTGCAATCATCTGATGCCACCTTTGTGTCAGCTACACTGGTAACCGGTGATGTTCTGGATTCAGTACATGGAGTTGGATATTACCTTTGAAGCCCTTTACAGTTTGGGATCCACATGCCTACTAGACTGCTTCTAACAATATGAATCCCAGCACCAGTTGAGGTTGTCCAAGACAGCTCTTTCAAAAAAATGTCAACTGTCGGAGCTGCCCAGTTCTCCTTCCTCACAGGATTGTTGTGAGAATCAAATAGGCATGCACTTCGCCCTCAGGGTTTGTTTGTTTTTTGGAGGAAAGGTGGCATATTTAAGTAAAAAATAAATTTTAGAGCCAGTAAAACCAAATAAATTAAAAGACTAATACAGCCCATTAATATAAAGTGTGCTTTAGCACCCTGCCTCTAGCTCATCAGCATCCCAGAACATATTTGAGAACCATGTTTAAAAAGCATTTGAAGCTCCACCATGTTTTGTGTTTTTTCTGGATAGAAGAATTCTGAATATTCCCCCCCCCCCCCAAAAAAAACACACCACCTTCAATGTGACTGCACTCTTACAACGCATTCTTCCAGCTCTGTACTCAGAGGTGAATCCCAGGGAGTGTAATGCCCTAACTGTCAGATAAACGTATAAAGAATTGTAGCCTTATATCAATTTAAGTTGTTCACTACTGACAGAAGTTATGAACTTATTGGAAGCAAAATTATCTCAATAAGGTTAATTTGCCTTGAAACTTCTCCTAAGAGTTCCACCAATGCCAGATGATGGTAGCATTGTGTAATTCAATGGTTCCCAGTCTTGGGTCCCCAGATGTCCTTGGACTAAAACTCCCAGGAGCCTTTGCCACCAGCTGTACTGACCAGGATTTCTGGGAGTTGTAGTCCAAGAACATCTGGGGATTTAACATCTTGGGAGCCACTGGAATTGGACTCATTCTTTTATAGCTTTGCCCACCACACTGTCTACCCATTCACTTCTCAATGGTCTCCTTTTCTTTAGTTATGGGTGTATTTATATTAGTAAGTAAACATTAGTATGAAATTGAAATTTTAAGGACTAAAGCAAATTTGAGCTCCAACCATTGTATGTGTACATCAACAATAATCGCGAATCCCACAGATTTCTATTCTGATTGGACTAACATTGAATTTAACCCTACGCATTAAAAATAAATCTTAGAAACATTTTCAATAAAAGCAATAAAGAAAAAGAAATGTAGGTATTTTCAGACACACAATAGCTCTGGAAATTGGAGGTAGCGTTACTGCATTTAAAATCCCACAACACTTATTTAAAAAACCAACACTTTTATTATCGAACCAGCAGCTATCAGGTAGGGTGCGTATTTAACATACTCATTATGTAAACAAAAATGCAGATTTGGGTCTTCTCCTTATCCAATAACTATCCATTGGAAAATACTGCAGAACCTTACTTCTGAGACTTTCTGCTTTGGAAACATTTATCTCTTTTCACTTTGTCTTGAAATGGTGGACTTTATTTTCAGATTCGTTTGTCACTGGATGATCCTCTGGAGCTTTATTTATCCTTAAACTAAGAAAAGAAAGATGAACATCGTGTTCAGTGCTTCAGAGTTACTGACTATAGCAACTCTGAAGGTGTAATTTAAGTCCAAGGAGGCTCGCATGGCCAGGAGCTTTCTCTTCTGTCATAATAATTCTGTTCTGTCCCTCAAACAAGAAAGCAAATAAAAGAGGAAGAAAATAATAAAATGTTGTCAATTTACAGAGAAGGAGCTGGATTTAGACAAAAAAAATGAGGGGGATAAGAAAGGGCCTCATGTGATTAATATGTTTGAAAGTATCATATTCTTGTCTTTCACAGATAGGTGTGGAGCGCTTGTATTTTCAAATAAATATCCCTCAGCACCCTCAGACAGATAAATATTTTCAAAAGGAATGAAGTATGTAAGGAATTTTAATACAGCATGACTTTCACTCTCCAGCACAACAGCTGCTGAGAAACTGCTCATCACTGAGTGATTTATGACACCTAAGAAAACCAGACAATGAAAAAAACAATAAGTAAAGATGGCCTAGAAACAAAATGTAAACATTTTTTGCTGCTTGCAATCAATCAGGCCAGCATTTCTAAAATTCATAATGAAGATGGATGCCAATCCATTTGGAAATGAACTTGTACTATATATAGTGGTACATATTACACAGTTATATACTAATATTACTAATCAGTGTTACAACTGCCGTGGGCATCTTGTATGGAAATGGGGGCATTCAAATGCATACGGATCATACATGTCTAATCTTCATTTATACAATATTAAGGAACATTTTTTTTCCCAGAGGAATAATAAGCACCACATACCAGATCTTATTGGAGATATGATGGTCCAGGAAAAAAAAACTGGGAACATTCAGGAGAAATTTAAGAACTTTCCACAAAGTTTTTTTTTTTTTTTTTTGGAGGGGGGGGCAGTTCCTAGTTTTTGTCTCAGCTTTTTTCTGGCTTTTGCATCTCTAGACCTCCTAGTCTCCGTTTTTGGTTAAGTAGTGAGACCAATTAACTTGAAGCTTGCGCAAGGAAAATGACATTGATTAGCAATTGCCACACAGAATCAGAATGTGTAAAATGACTGATTGCCCTCTGCTACTGCCATTGACATGGAGCTACCCTCTCCACTGGCTGCCACCATCCAAAATGGTCACGAGGAGTCACAACCTGCTATAGTTTGTCATTTGGTCTTCCTGACCTTTGTTGCTTTCCATAGACTTTCCAGTCAGTGGCAAGTGTTCTCTGGAGGTTCCAGCAGTGGGCTACTGTATACATTCAGGAGAATCAAGGAGTAAAGTTTCCTCTCAAGTGGTCTATTCCATCCACTCCTATGACATTTCCCCACTTTTCTCCAGCCTGAGACAGTCATGGCATCTTAATTTTTTATTATTAGTTGCATGCTCAAATGCTCAATGATGAAAAAGCCAACTCTACAGATAGAATAGTGTATCGAGGGAAGGTTCCTTGACCTATCCGTTTCACATATATAGAAATTTTTGTGTTTTTGAAGAAGCATTTAAAACATGCAGTGAAGAAAAAAAAGAGAGTTTTGACCATTGGTTCAAAAGGAGAAAAGTGAGGGAAAAGCATTCCTCCCGCAATGCTTGTTTATTATGTTTATATTCTTCCTTTCTTCCATAGTGGAGTCAAGTTACTGTTTGTAGGATTTCCACAAGATTTCTCATCCAGGCAGTGATCAGACTTAGACTTGCAACATTACAGGACTGAGGAATGTGTAGTCCCCTATATGCTGCTGGATTCCGGATGTTAGGGTGATGGGAACTTCAGTCCAGCAACCACTGGAAGACCACAGCTTTCCCAGCCCTTTTGTATAATCTGCCTTTATACTATGCCCTGGGACAATTTCTTTTCTCATGCTACCATCCTGTCCTGCACACTGACAAATGTCTATAGATGTTCTTGTTCCAAGGACTTATTTTATGTCATTATAGCATAAATGTGCATCATGGCTTGAAGGAACTCTGCTGTCAATGTTATGTACAACCTCATTCAGACTAAGATCTTAACTGTTCGAAGGAAATGAAAGTTCTTTGGGCACATGATACGTCATGATCTTGGAGACCTAGAGAATATTGACCTAGATGGAAAAAAATACATCAATGGATGAAAAAAGATAGCTGACAGAAAGAAAGGTCATAATATACAACTTACAGCTGCTTTTTTTTAAACTGATACTTATGTGAATTAAACACTATTTACTTCCAAAATCAATTTCTAAAATAATTCATCTCTTTAAACCATACATCCAGTGGCCTAAGGCAAAAAGCAAACTCTGATACTTCCAATGCTTGCTTTAATCCAACTTTTTGTTGTATTATACTGTAGTTTTATTACCTCTCTTGTCTGTCCATCCATTGCTGTTTTTTTTTTAAACTCTTTTAACCCACCCACCCCTCCCTGTGTGAACCTTAGTGTGTTTAATTGATGTAAAGTATGTTGGACATCTCTAAAATGAGGGAGAAAGTTAGTTCATTGACTGAAATGGTTCCAAGTTTCCTCTATGAGTATACACATATATATGCTGCTTGCATCCCAGTGTGATGTCAGCATTATACCTTGGGGAATACTGTATCCAGGAAGGTGTAATGCAAGACTACGTGTCAGGCAGAATAATAATCTTTCTGCTTCCAGGGAGAAGCAAGAGCCTATGCCAGTTGGCAGAGGGAACAGATGCAAACACATGGACTGTAAGATGGAAACTACTCCTCGGAGTGCAGCCCTATGACGTTCAAGATGGGACTGAATGAAGAATATAGTGTAATTGTGAATGAAACTGTCTTATGGAAAGGTATGAGTATTTTCACAATTAATCATTGCCTGGCGTGGACAGAATACATACGTTATGAAATATGTGAGATACAACCACCTGTCTTACTTCCACTGTATCAGGAAAAAATGTGAAGGGGAGACTTCCTGAATTTTTCCTGATGTTTTTTACCCAGGTGTGCCCATTTCTAGGAAAGATCCATGCAGCTTAGTCCTCTCACATGCTTGCTTCATTCCACTTACTCATGGTGCAACATGACAGCACCATGAGGAATTGGCTTACGCCCTGCAATAGTGATATACAAAGGAGAGAAAAAACTCAGTCTAGAAATAACCAAAATATTTTCAGGAGGTATGACTTTACGCACTGAATGCACCATGTGAAAAGTTGGGACTTTTTCATTTCTTATATAATATTGCTTTTCCTGGACTCTAACAAGTGAGGGTTCATTTGCGACCAGGCTGTTGCCATATGTATAGGGGCAGTTGTGTGGAAGTTCCACAAAAAACCTGTCACAGCCAGTGTGGTTAGTTGTGAAACTCACTGGAGGCTCTTGGCCTAGGCCAGTGGTGGCGAACCTTTTTGGGCCCGAGTGCCCAAACTGAAAAGAAAAAAAAAACAACCCAAACCCAGCGGGCAGCGGGGCACCACGGCGGCAGAACCGGAAGTGGCGGTGGAAGGGGGAATCCCGGGCACGGATGTGCCTCGAGACCCCACTCCAGATCCGCCACCAGCACCAGCTGCTCTGGATCCTGGCCCACCACCTGTCGAAGTGCCAGCACCACAGCTGCAGCCACCCCCTGAGGTTTGGCTGAGGGGGGGAGTAGCGATCCGGCGACTTATGGCTCATGTGCCCGCAGAAAGGGCTTTGCGTGCCAGCTGTGGCACACGTGCCATAGGTTCGCCATCGCTGGGCTAGGCTTTCTCTAATAGTCTCAGTACCCTACATTTCTGAGCCTGAAGTGGAGAGGAGAAGATGCTGCTTTGGGTTCACTGGATTAAAAATGAGTTATAAGGGTAACTAATAAAGCGAGCCAATGTGGTCTAGTGGACAGAATGTTGAAGTAGGAGACCTGGATTCAAATGCCTGGTCAGCCATGAAATTCATGGAGGGTTTGAGGTGCAATGATAAACCACTCCTTCAAGATCTCATGTAATCCCACAACTGTATTAGAGCTGCCATACATTAGAAGCAAGTTGATAGCAGATTAGAGCAACAACTGACAAACAAGTTCTGGATAGCCTGTGAGATGAATGTCTCTTACATCTCATTGCCCCTTCAAGCAGTACGTGTTGCACACAGGCTCTTCCAGAGACTTGTATGTGGTAGCCATAATGCTTATTGGCCAGCAAAAGCAGTTGAACAAAATATTTTTTTTTCTGTAAATGCAGATGTACTTGAAAAAATATGCAGATAATGCACTGGTATCCTGAATAGGGCTGTTTCCCTTTTCCAGAGGTATTCAGCAATTTTTTTTTTATCTAGGAAGCTTATCTAGTAGCTGCTTCAAAGAGGATAGCCTTTTTGATATTCTGAATGTCAGGGCATTTTGCTTCTAATGAATGGACCTTTAAGGTTAAGTGGGAGGTGGAGAGAATTGACCATGACTGTCGCATATCTCCAATATGAGTTAGAGGTTACTGACTTATGCCAAGTATTCAATGCTTTAATAAAAAGAACCAGAAAACAAAACTGACCAGTTAACTTATACATACGGATGCAAAAATTAGAAATTAATGCATTTAAGTAAGTGAGCCTGCAGAATCTATGGCTATCCAGTTGCTAATTATGAATGGGTAATCTCAAGGTGTGGGACGTGGTGGCGCTGCGGGTTAAACCGCAAAGCCTCTGGGCTGCAAGGTCGTAAGATCAGCAGTTTGAATCCACGCGACAGAGTGAGTTCCCGTCGCTTGTCCCATCTCCTGCCAACCTAGCAGTTCGAAAGCATGTAAAAATGCGAGTAGATAAATAGGTACCACCACGGTGGAAAGGTAACGGCGTTCCGTGTCTAGTCACGCTGGCCACGTGACCATGGAAACTGTCTACGGACAAATGCTGGCTCTACGGTTTGGAAACAGGGATGAGCACCGCCCCCTAGAGTCGGACACGACTGGACAATTTGTCAAGGGGAACCTTTACCTTTACCTAATTTCAAGGATCCCACTGATTATCATTCTGTATCTTTACATCAATCATTGACTGGATTGGACACTCTCTTCAAAGGGAGGACACCTTGAAATGAAGATTGTCCTCTAGCAACCCTTTGAATAGAGAACTGCCCTCCCTTAAAAAGGACACATGATCACCCCTTTGCACAGGCTCTTGTGCCTGGTATTCTGTGTGGAAAAACTCTTGAGAATAATCAATGCCTACATTTTCTGGGTCTGCCCAAGATCTTTAGCTGCCTAAAGTGAAAGACAAGATGTTCCATATTCCATGTACAAAATCCAGCTGGAAGTTGCTGGGGCTATGTTATCTTGATGGACACGAGGTCAATGTCCCCTGATGCATATCAGGATGACAGATTAGTTTAGGGGGCAAATGCTAGGCTGTTGGCACACAAATGTCTCCTTCATCAACTCAACTACACTCCCTATCTCTCAGCATCCTGTGCCTGTGGGGGCTAGCACACTGAAGCTAATGATACAGGTGACTCTGTTTCCAGCAATCCTGAGTCATGTTCACATTTTATCTCCTCCTCCTCCTCCTGCTACTGCTAGTACTATAGTGCTGACACTGATTACTTTTTGCTGATGTACATGTTATGTGATTGTATAACAACAGTCACACAAGCAATAGGATTCAGTTTGCTAGCTGTCTGTCACATGCCCCATAGTTATCTAGTTATGCAGTGGGGAGGGGTGAATTGTGAATTGTAAAAACTGTCCCATTATGTGCAAAGTATTTCACAACACGATTTTCACCTTAGTTTTTAAGAAGCAAAATATTCAGGTTCTTAAAATACATGCAGTAGCATAACTATGCAATCCATTTCCCAAGTAAGACACTTCTTTTCTTTTTCTTTTTCTTTGTTTTTGCAAAGCGAGTAAGGAATAGCTAGACAATTAAAATCCAGTCTTGCATACAAATGAAGTGTATGCCAGTAATCTATATACATTCTGCAGATATTTTCTGGGAGAGCTGAAGATGGTAACCTAAAGGCATTGTCTCCCATGGTGTACACTATACACTATTTTTCTTGTAGAATTGTTGTGTCAGAAAAGAATCAACTTTGCATTGCAAACACTTGTAAAACCTGGGAACAATTAGAAAAACAGGGTCAATATGCCCCATCCATAAGCAATGATGACTCAGTAATACCATCATTAAATTTCTAAAAAGTCCCACTCCTGTGTCTAGCCATGCTATTAGTCATCGTTTGTATTTGATAGGAATTGCCACAAGAACAAGGAGGGAATGGTTTTGAACAGGATACTGTGTTCCTAGAACATATCATAGAACAGGGGTCCCCAACCCCTGGGCTGCAGACCCATCCTGGTCTGTGGCCTTGGAAGGACTAGGCTGCCAGGGCAGATGAGTGGTGAGCAGGAGGTGAGCGGTAAGCGAAGCTCTGCCTCCTGTCAGTGTGCTCCTATTAGGTTTTAATGCTGCTGCTGATCTGACAGGAGGCAGAGCTTCAATTGCAGCTCACCTCCTGCTTGCCATTTGCTTTATGAGCTCGATTCAAAGCTATCCTCCAACAACCTACTGCATAACAAATACCACCACCCCCGGTCCTTGGGAGAATGGTCTTCAACTAAACCAGTCCCTGGTGTCAAAAAGGTTGGCAATCACTGTCATAGAATACTTGAGTTGGAAGGGCCTATAAGGCCACCGAGGCCAATCCCATGCTCAATGCAGAAATCCAAGTCAAAGAAGATGGTTGTACAATTTTTTCTTGAATGCCTCCAGTGTTGAAGTGCTCACCACCTCCCAAGGTAGTTGTTTTCATTATCATACTGCTCTAGCAGTTAAGAAGTTTTTTCTTGATATTCAGCCTAAATCTGACTTTCTATAGCTTGAGCCCATTATTACATGACCTGAACTCTGGGATGATTGAGAACAGATCCTGCCCCTCCTCTGTATGACTGCCTTTCAAATATTTGAAAAGTGATATCATATCTCTCCTCAGTCTTCTTTTCCCAAGGCTAAACATGCCTAGTTCTTGCAGAATTTCCTCACAGGGCTTGGTTTCCAGTCCCCTGATCATCTTTGGATATCTATATCGAGTAGACTTTGTCTAGGGGGGCGGGGTAAAAATCCAATAAATAAATAAATAAATAAATATATACCATTGCCCTTGACCCTAAAAACAACCAACATCACCAAGGCTGCAATGTAGAAGATGATTAGTTGGACCTAGACTTAGTCATACTTAAAACAGACCCATTAGAATGAGTGACACTTAAATTTACCACGATTAAGAAGTCCCTTCATTTTAATGAACTGACTCTAAGTATGCCTAGACCTGGCTC
The DNA here is from genome assembly GCA_037013535.1 of Intellagama lesueurii. Taxonomy (NCBI): domain Eukaryota; kingdom Metazoa; phylum Chordata; class Lepidosauria; order Squamata; family Agamidae; genus Intellagama; species Intellagama lesueurii. The sequence goes on along the minus strand of JBAJHW010000003.1, from coordinate 245,659,225 downwards.
AGTGGTTTAAGTATTTGGCTGTAGAGCTATACGTTGGGAGTTTGATTTCTTACTGTGCCTCCTGTGAGCAGAGCCAGCCTGTGTGGCCTTGGGCAAGCTGCACAGTCCCAGCATGCCACAGAGGAAGGGAATGATAAAACCACTTCTGAGTACTCTCTACTTAGAAAACCCTAAAAAACATCTCCCTTAGTCTCAGAACTAACTTGATGGCACATGATTATTCTTATTATTATGCCTAAACCTAGAGCTAACACATTTATGAGCAAGTTGAGTTCCATGTAGTACACTGGGAATAGCTTATGAGGAAACATGGGTAGGTTTATGTTCTTTCTTTCTCCCCCATCGATTGTGTTTTACTGGGCTTCTCAAGCCCAGCTGTCAGTAAGAGCTTTTTTAACAGTGGAATGGACTTTCTTCTTCATTGGAAGTTTTTAAGCGGTGTTAAGTGACCACCTGTCAGGGATGCTTTAGCTGTGGATTTCGGCTATGGCTGAGGATTGGACCCGATGACCCTTGGTGTCCATCCCAACTCTACCGTTCTCTGATTATCTGATTCTTTGAAGTTCACTTCAGAATAATTTCCTAAAGCACTTGCAATTTCCAACTAAAAATTGGCCATAAAGTAGTCACATATATTGCAAACAGCCACTTTGAGGTTCCTAAGAATTAGAACGAGGAGGGGGGGGGCTGTCTTGAAAAGTTTATTTTAGTACTGTATATGTAAGGGCTTATTTTCTTCAATGTTTGCAAGGAGGGTGTTAAGGGGAAACAAGGAAGAGCCATTGGAACCACTGAACATAGAGGGAGATTAAAAAAAAAAGGGGGGAGAGAATTATGTAGCCATGGAAGAAGTGAAAGAAACAGGTGGCAGTGCTTTCCAAGCTGTCCCCGATCTCAAATAGTCTGTATAGCCTTGGCACCAGGCCTTGAGTTACAAGTATTGCAGCTGAATGCCAGCTCAGTGAAGGAGAAATCAAAATGATTTGTGTATCTGGCTGGCTGAAGTTGAGTCTGTCAGTATCACCCAGGTCTGCTTGCTTAGGTTTTGTGTGCAGTAGTGGACTGGACCTGTTGCGGGGGGAGGGAAGAGTTACAGTGGTCTACTATGATTCCCTCCCGTGGAGTGGAGTCAACCCTGGTTTACTAAGGAATTACAGTGGGGGTTGGTCAGGGAAGAGGGAGACAGTCAGTACTGGATGGGTTTACACTTCCCCCGAAAACTCTGGTTTTCAGCTTGGGTGTACTCCTAGATTTATCTTTGAGCCTGGTTTAGGTGTTGGCCAGGAATGTGTTTGCACACTTACAACTGGTGCACCGGCTGCACCCATCCTTGGAAATGCCTGACATGGCTACAGCCATACATGCCTTAATTATACCCCTTGGATTACTGTAACAAACTCTATGTGGGACTGTTTTTGAAGACTGTTAAGAAATGTTGGCTGGTTCAACGCAGCCAGACTGTCAGTGGAGCAAGTTACAGGGATCCTATAATTCCTTCTTGCAATAGATTCACCAGCCACCATTTTGTTTCTGAGTCCAATACAAAGCCTGCATAGTTAAATTATAAAGCCCTATACAGCTTGGGTCCAGGCCACTTGGAGTACTGTATTTTCTTTCATAATATTCCTTCCTCAGCTTTTGAGATCTTCAGAGGAGAGTTGTCTCTTGGTCAAACTGCCCTCAAAGGCATGTTTAGAGAGGAGATGAGAGAGGGTATCGTTGGTGGCTGTTCCCAGGCTACAGAACTCCTGCCTGAACAAGGCTAGTTTGGTCCCCGCTCTCTATTATCTTTCTGCTGGCAGGCAAAAACCTTCCTTGTCAAGCAGGCTTGGAAGATTAAATGCCAGGATGAGAAATGAATTTTAGTGGGGCGGCATACACTTTGCTATTTTATCATGTGTTTTCAAATATTTTTTTTGTGGAACAAGTATTTTTTTTAACAGTGATATATATTTAATGGTATTTTAATACTGTAATTTACTGTGATTTTACATATGTGTTTTAGCCATTTATAATCTGCCTCAGGTCTCTTTTTGTGAGAAAAGTGGGGTAGAAATTAAGTAAATAAATAAGTAAAATAGTCTTTAAGAGCCGGGGTTCTTAAAAAGAATCTCCATTATTATTTTTCTGTAACCATGATGGCTGCAAGCTTTTATCATTTTAAGGTTGCAGTCCTAAACACATGAAATGCAAAAATCCTATTGAACATAGTATCCTGTTCAGTGTTTAGTCTAATATTGCTCCAAATATGGAAGCCACATAAAGTGATCTAACCAGGTGCTGGTCGTGCTCAACAAGCCACGATACCACAGCTGAAGTTCCATGTGTGTAAATATTGAAGAGAACACTGGCTTGTGAGACTGAATTAATATGCATACAAATGTAATGTCAATGTTTTGTGGATTAGTTAGTGTGGGCTGAACAGATCTCTTTAGTAAACACAAATTTTAATCAGTGGTTTTGAAATCTAAGGGCCCATCTCTTGATTTTTGGAGATAATTTCTGTTCTGGCATGTTGTAATAAGAAATGGACATGGAGACATTATAGACAACATTACTTTCCAATGCCTTATAGTTTTTGCTTGTTAAGATATATATTTTCTTATACATATACTTTTATATATAAAGATTTTTTTTTAAATCAACCAGTTACACAGGACATGATTAATCAGTGGCAATTTTTGAGCTGACTTTTCAAAGAAAAGCCCTGATAATTTGGTACTGTTGCAGTTTTAATTGCCCTGCCCACACATTTCAATCCAGAGCAACCCAAAGCTTCATTTTATTTGTGGAACCTATGGAAGGGACAATGAGAGACCAAAGAGGGATGGGAATCTGCAGAGATAACAACTCCTGCACTGTTAAAATCAGAGGTTCTTCACATTTGGAAGCTGGATCTGCTTTTATATTCCATACAGTATGATCTGGTATTCTGCACACATACACAGAAGGAGAAACAAAGAAGAGAAATCTAGCCTCAAATGGGGAATTTGGGGCCCTCTAACTGCAGTTGGACTGCAGTGTCTTGTGTCTAACTGTGCTGGGCAGGGCTGACAGGAATTGCAGCCCAGAAATATTGGGAGTATCATGTTTCCTAGCCTCCAAATTCTGATGTATATTTCAGTGTAAAATGCCCATTACCTGTTTCAGAGTTTTTGGTTAAATTTCTCTAGCTGCACAGCAGAAGAACAGAGAGAATTCACAGAGAAGAACAGCTTCAAGTTCCCCAGAGTAGACCACCCCTTTTTCTCATGAATTGGCACTTACTGCCTTAATAACTCTCTCAGAGACACTAGTAGGAGAAAGAACAAAAGGTTTCATTTACTTCTAGTGAATAGATAACAGCAAGCTAAAAACATGGCTGTTTTGAAAAACAGGCCTCAACTAAAGAGAGGAAAAGAGCCTTGAGCAGAGAGGCAGGACTCTCTTTGGATTCACGGGCAGGGAAGGAACAATTGGTTAATGCTGGATAGATTGACAGTCACCTCAGCCCAGAAAGGTCCTTCCCAACCAAACCTTCTAGAGGCAGCATGCAAAGTTGCAAAAATTCCCTATCTATCTATCTATCTATCTATCTATCTATCTATCTATCTATCTATCTATCTATCTATCTATCTATCTATCTATCTATCTATCTATCTATCTATCTATCTATCTATCTATCTATCTATCTCCTTAAAAAGAACCCAAGGTGGCAACAGACCCAACAGATCACTCCTGAGATAACAGGATCTGGACTCAGCTGCTCAGCTATAAAATATAAACATCTATGACCTGGAGGCAATATACTTTAATGAAGCAATTTGGGGATTCACACTACTTTTTTTAACAGTATAGCACTGCCATCTTGATGCTTCAAAATGGACCATGTGTTTTAAGTGACAAGACAAAAACTCAATGCTCTGGGCTGTAATTGTGGAAGCAGTTGGTGTTTATATTTAAGAGCCTTGTAGTGCAGTGGTTAAACTTCGGTACTGTGGCCAAAATTCTGCTTACCATCCAGGTTCAATCCCAGGTAGCCATCTTGAGGTTCACTCAGCCTTCCATCCTTCTCAGATTGGTAAACTGAGTACCCAGCTCACAGGGATGGGGGGCAATGTGTAGCCTGCATAGTTAAATTATAAACCGCCGAGAGTGTGCTTTAAGGGCTATGAGGCGATATATAAGTAGCACACTTTGCTTTGCTTTTTGCTTTTTAATGCATTGTTTTCAGATGATGGCTAGGGACACTTGCATTATTTTCATACACAGAATCTCTACAATGTTCACACAGCCATTCTGAATCTCTGCAGAACAGGGCAAACAGGCAAAGAGAAATCAGGATGTTCTGTGTAGACAAACCTAACAAAGAACCCCATGGTATATAAAGGCTTGGGCTGAGGATGAAGTATCCCATGACTTCAGAGGCAAGGAAAAGCTGGTGGAACTTTTGTCAAGACTGGCTTAAGGTAATTTGCTGCTTCAGGCAAAGGACAAGATGATGCCTATCCACCAAGAGCACTGGCAGGAGCTACAGCCAGCAGCTTAACCTAATTTCAACCCTTGCAAAGAAGCATGCAATGGCTAACCTCTTTTAACATGGGTTAGAAAAAAATCTGTGATGCCCAGTGAGTAGTGAATAGAGTGACAGACTAAGACTCAGAAGCCCTGGGTTCAAATCCTCGCTCCACCATGGTAACTCCCTGGGGTTGTGGAATTGGTAAAATCAATCCTTACATATTTCACTTATCTTGTAAGCCCTATTAGGGCCACTATAAGCCAATTCCGACTTGATGGCACAGAACAAGAACAGAAAAAAATCCACCTTTTTGTTACAATAAAAGAGCAGTGTGTGGGTGTGTCTTTATGTAGTTCTAAAACTAAGAAATCTAGACACCTAAAAGTTGGCAGATATACAAACTATGACCTTCAGAGGGTGCATTACACATTTATTTTGTTTTTAGAATGCTTTAATGAATTTCACTTAATTAAAATCTATCCGTAGCCTGCATCATTAGACATTTTGTGCTAGAGGTTCTAATCTCTCCTAGAGGTAAGGCGAGGTCTAGGAAATTCATCTCTACAGGTTCTGTAGGCAATTTCATACTTTCTGCAGGCCTAGTACTCTTCAAGCAGTTCAGAGAGAGAGAGGGTAAAAGAGAATATTTGTGCTGCCCAGCACAGGGGTAGAATGGGAGCTCGGATGAGAATGAGGTGAGGGAAGAACTAATTGGGCACCAGAGGATGGGGAGAGAAGAAGCACTGGGGGAAAATGAGTGCAAGAGGGGCCAAAATAAAAGAGACAAAGCACTGGGACTAGACATTTCAAATCCAGAAAAAGATTATATTTCTATGAATCGATAAGAAAGCAAACTCTAAGTCTGCTCTCATTCATTCCCTGAATAGGCCATGCACTGATGAACTCCACCTTCAGTTTTTAGTGCAGGCTTTGGGCAGTATTAAACCTAGGCCTGCTGGTCTTGCTGTTAGGAAATGTGAGACAGCTGCACCAGGAGGCAGATGCTGGGAATAGGAGTGACGGAGGACACAGCCACACATTTTCCCTGTGCCCTCTAATATACCCTGCAGCCCTTGGGTACAGTAGAATACACCAGGATGTAAATTCGCATTGTTTTTATTTGCATAATTTACCCAGCTTCAGTTTCTTGGGTCTTTAGGAAGGGCAAGATCAGGTCTTTAAGGGAGTGAGGTCCAATCCTTACACTACTGGAAAACATACTCAGCTATTCTTCTTGTCTTTGAAATTCTCTGCCCATTGTTTACTTGCCTTTGAGCAACCATTTCCACTATGAAAGGGCTAGAAAGTCAGCAGTGACTCTCGGAAACCTGTATTCTGCACCAAGTACCACATTCTGTGACTTTTCTGTTCTCCTGTGGAACTGTTTAGATACACACATTGCTTTGTTTGTAATCTTTTCCCCCCTGCTCCCTGCTAAGGAGAGAGCAGTGGAAAGATGAGACTGTCTCAAAGCTTGCATGGTCCATCAACTCAGCTGTAAACAATGTTTGCTTTCTCTGGATTTTTGCTTATCAGACACTTGTCATTTGAATTTTACAGATGGGGGAATTAATGCTGAAGTGTACTGGTCCAGAACTCATGTTTCCCAGCATCTTTCTCTCTGTGCAGTATTCTCCCTTCTAACACAACCTTTGGAGAAGAATACTAAACCCTGCCCGAAGATAAATCTCTCACCTATTCATGCCGTTGAGCACTGATCAGGAGGCAGGGAGATAAAAGACACAAAATGGTCCCCTGAAATAGCAAAAACAAGAATTGCTCTGGATATGGCCAGAGATAATTCGGGTTTGCAACCAACCTACTGACGAGAAATACAAAACAAAACAGAAACTGTGATAATATTTAAAAATGATTACAGTGCCTAGAAGAATGTAATACATAATTACAGCACATATACTTATATCTGAAGGGATAAAAATCTCATTCCTGATGAAAATTTATATTTTGCTTGGAACAGATGCATCAACACCCTTTTTATTCCATTCTCGTACATACATTATGATATTTACCGAGAGCTACTGTGGGCGTTATTCTATTTTTGCATTTGTTTTTCATCAATCTATTTTTGCATTTCTCTTTCTGCATGCATTTAAACAATGAGTTTAAAACTATAGCACTTTTCTAAGCACAAGTTCTGAATCCATACAAGATCCTTCTAGGCTAAGCAACTATGGCACTTCAGTATCTTGAAAGCCAATGGGTTTCAAGGAAGTCCAATGGAATGATACAACTAGCACATGGACATGGAGAAGAGGTCTATCAATAGTTATTTGCCATGGTTAATGTATGTTCAGGGACAGTGTGTAAGTAGATGGCAGAACTTGACAAAGTTACAATTTGGACTATAATTTCAAGAATTCTCTCACCAATTGGCCTATTCTGGCTAGAAGATTGTGGGAGTTATGATCCAAAAACAAACAAAGAAATAAACATTTCCAAGGGATTTTGAAAATCCATGAATAAAATTGGGAAAATTAGCTCTGCACTATACTATATTTCATATTTTCCAATGTACAAAGAGAAGGACATATGGCTTGATAGTTCAGTGGTTTAGGTATCCAGCTGTGGCACCAGAAGTTGAGAGTTTGATTCTCCACTGTGCTTCTTGTGAGTACAGCCAAGATGGCAAGTCTTTGGGTCTGAGTTCCAAGTCCGAGTCTTTGGTACCAAGTCTTGAGTCCCAAGCCCCAAGTCAGTCCCTATTAAAAACAAGCTTTTTTCCCAGAAAAAAAGGGAGGGGGTGCATGGGTTCCGAGTCACGAGTTGAGTCCAAGTCATTGGGGGAAAAAATACCCAAGTCGAGTCACCAATGCAACTTAAGTCTGACTTGACAGCTAGTCCCATGACTCAAGTCCCCATCCCTGAAGGCAGCCTGTGTGGCTTTGGCCAAGCTGCACAGTCCCAAGATGCCTGCAGAAGAAGGAAATAGTAAACCATTTTTTAGTATACTCTACCTAGAAAACCCTGAAAAGGGTTGCCATAATTTAGAATTAACTTTATGGCACACAATTATTATTTTAAAGAGAAGGAGGAGAGAAAACGGCCAAAATCTTGTTGGGATTTTCTGTGCATGAAAGAGAAATCATGTAAATTGTAATGGTCAACTGACAAGGTGCTGGGCACATGCTAATCTTATGCTCAATCATGCTTCTAACAGTCTGCCCAGCATATCAGGTATTCAGAAGGGAAGACTGAAGGATACATATATACCAGTCCTCTCCTCATCCCAGACTCCAAAGGATTTAGAGAGAAACTGTAACTGCATTCTGGAGGAGGCAATTAGTCCTCTATATCAGAGGTCATCAACCCCTGGTCAGCGACTCGGTGCCAGTCCATGGCCTGACCCGGACCGGGCCGCGGAGACAGACCTCCCACCCCCCCCGCACACACTCCCCTCCCCATAGCTGCTTTGCGTGAGTGCTCCCCCACCCCTTCACGCATGCGCCCGAGTGCCCGCGCGAAGGGGTGGGCGGGCATGCGCGTGGGCGTGCAGGCGCTCCTGCGCTTGCACGAAGGGGTGGGGGAGCGCACATGCCGGCGCTGGCATGCGTGCGCATGCTCCCCCACTGCTTCGCACATGCGCCCGAGAGAGCGTGCGTGCCCATGCGAGTGCAGGGGGTGTGCCCCGCCTTCCTCGCGGTCCCAAAAAGGTTGGGGACCGCTGCTCTATATGGCCAGGAAACTTGTCCATTCAGGTTTCTAGACTCTGCTGCAGATTGTAACCACGTTGAGCTAAATGCATTTACAAATTTTCTTCAGACTTTCAGATCAGCAGAGGGTTAGGGATGGAAGGGGCCACAATACAAATCCCCATGGTCAGTCTATATGCAACACGGGTTACTAAACCGAAAAGCAAAATGTGCTGCTTATATACCACCCCATAGCACTTAAAGCACTCTCTGGATGGTTTACAATTTAATTATGCAGGCTACACATTTCCACCCCACCCCCGCAAGCTAGGTATTCAATTTACTGACCTTGTAAGGATGGAAGGCTGAATGAATCTGGAGCCAGCTACCTGGGATTGAACCCAGGTTGTGAGCAGAGTTTTGGATGCAGTACAACAGTTTAATCACTGCGCCACAAGGCTTCGTGTACACAAAAGACTGCCTTTAATGAAGAGAAAGTTTATTACAGTGAACTACATATCTGGGAGGGAGGAAATTTGGGAACTGCTACTATTGACTACACGATTAAGAGAGAGAGAGAGAAAGAGAGGGAGAGAGGGAGGGAGGGAGAAGGTATGTTGGAGAAAATGCAGCCAAGTCTGAGGGTATCTGTGTTTAATTGAGGAATGAACAGAGCAGATAAAACACAGATCATATCAGTGAGCCTTGATTGCCTGTATCCAGCTCTGTTGCCCCTAATGGCAATCAGCCACTTCCTTTGTCTGTTGACTTTTGAACGTCTAAACAACACACCAAATTCCGAGTGTAAGCAAGTTGAAAAAAGCCAAGTGAATGTATCATTCTATTAACAGATATGTTGCTTTTATTATGTGCTGACAAGTCAGTTCTAACTTATGGTGACCCTAATAACATTTTTGAGATGTGAGAGATGTTCAAAGAAGGTGGCCTATCATGGTCACTTCCCACCGCCACAGTGATTATCCACAGATCAGCAGAGATTTCAGCCAGGTATCCTGAGGCCTCCATTCACCATTGCACTCTGGTTCTCATTTACAAATGTAGTTAGTTATGTGCTGTCAAGTCAGAACCAACTTACAGCAACCCTAACAAAGCTTTCAAGGTAAGTGAGATATTTAAGGAGTGGTTTTATCAGTTCTACTCCCCCAGTAAGTTTCCATGGCTGAGTGGGGATTCGAACCCAGATCTCCAGAGTTCTAGTCTGTCACTCTATCCACTACACCACACTGGATACTGTTTACAAATATAGGAAATACAAAAACCAACCAACCAACCAAGTTAAGAATCACACGTAAGATTGGCCCAAATATTTTTGGCAGTATTTCTATCCCACTCTCCTCCAAGGAATTCAAGTAGTTGTCACTGCCTATCCCCCACTTTTTAATCATGTGGGGTTAGTACTGCTGAAATTCAATGCCCCAAGGTGACTCAGTAAACTCTGTTGCTGAGCAGGGATTTTAACCTTGTGCCCTCCAGACCTTGCCTAATACTATTATACCAGCTATCCATTGGTCAGTTATAAGGCACCAAACTTCCACATATGAAGAGAAAAGCAAAACAAAAGCATGGCAGGAATCCAAGTGCTTTTTATTTAAGTTAGTAATAGGGAAATAATTTGCCACTTTATGTGAGAAAAAGAAAATGACATAGGTATCTAGTGAAGTTATGTTATTATCAAGTTGTCTTCCTTCAGTTGTCTTATAATCAAGTTCCTTCAGTTGTCTTATAATTTCATTTAGTACTTCTGATGTCAAGCTAAATTATTTTTAATTAGCTTTATGAAGAGTATTAATGGTTTTCTGAACTAGTTGTTAGAGCACAATTTTTTGAGAATTTCTGTCCCTTCTGTAAAGATTTTTAGTCAATGTGTATATATTGGTAATTGGAGTGACTAAATGAGTAGGTAATTGCAGTATTATTATCATTAAGAAAAGCACACAGTGTCACATACCACAGTAATCTCTCTCCTACACACCATTTCTTGTTAGGCATGATGGCAGCATTAAACATGAATATCTGTTTCCTTCTATTGTTTAACTAAAAATATTTTATGAATCATTTTAAAACTAAAACAGCAGAACAGCCCCCTGCTCCTAATTGCTCACACTGTCATGCACCAGGAAGCAGATGGGAAGACTAAACATTGGTGATAGCAGGGTGATGAGATTCACGCTACAAAATCAGAAGTAGTTATAAATCACAATGAATGTTGCCCTAATGTATCCCACATATTCATATATACAGTGTATCAGATGAACTGTGGCACATCTTATGGCATTTGCCCTGGAAGACCAAATACGAGATGGACTGACTCCCTCAAGGAAACCACAGGTTTGAATTTACAAGAACTAAGCAGGGCAGTTGAGGAAAAGACATTTTGGAGATCGCTCATTTATAGGGTCGCTATAAGTCAGAGGCAACTTGATGGCACACAACAACAACAACAACAGCCCCGGGCTCTGCAGCTGAAATACCAATACTAAAAAAAAATATTAGTGAAAATGTTAGTATCCACTTTCCTACCAACATTTAAAGCTAGTCTCTTGATTACGGTAGCTCTGCCTACTAAAACCCATTCTTAATCAGTATGCAGTGTGTGGCAGTTCAATTATATAAGGATCAGTACAAATTTAATCCAGCTCTTGATAGCTTTATCTATTTACTTTACACATCTGTTGCAAGGCGAAAGCCTCATCTTTCGGCAGCTCCTGAACTGCAATGTAGGCGGATTGCATATTTTCTAAAACGTGGCCGGCATGTGTGATTTCAACATTTGCATTCCTTTGTAGGAAAAATGTTTCGTCTAGATGAGCAGAGGTACACGTTTTAATAAACATCACAAGTGAATTATACTGAATCAACTTTGTATTAATAGGTAGGCTGAAGTCATCATTCATGCTCTGTCAAAGCTACAGCACACCAATGTAGAACACAGCCAAAAGAGAATTCTGTAAAACAGCTGCTTTGTACTTTCTATTGCACTTTTGTGAATTTCGCCCATGTTAGAAAGCAGAGATGTGGAAAAGAGGGCTGAGAATCAGAAATTATCTGAAACAAGACTACATAGGGCAATATTTGGGAATGGGCTTCAGGCGTAATATCTCTGTGCCACAAAACAGTGGCAATGCAGCTGCAATTCATATACAATTAACAAAAGGACCCCACAGATGATCCTGAAAGTTGCTCAGAGAAGAAAGGGGAAATTTTCACCTCTGTTCTTTTATATGTATCACCTGAAAAAGCGGCACCTCCATCTTTTTCTTCCCTTTAAAGAAATATTAATAGCAATGACATCACATCAACCTAATTGATAGCTTCTGCAATGGCACATAGGCTGTAAATGTATACTCTACACTGACTGTGACTACTCAGAAGCTCAGTTTCGGGACTAAACCTAGTCTTGAATGATTAAGGTATTTAGAAGAGCTGAGCATGTACTGAGTACATTTCCTCCATCATTAAGCAAAGTATGTTTTCTCAGTACATATAAGTGTGATCAGCAAATGAAGTCAAAGAGTATAGCTCCATTTTGGGGTGATTTTTTTTAAAGTCCCACTACCTTTTGAAAAGAAATTAGTTCATAGATACACAAAGGACAATCAAGCATGACTAGCAAGTTAAATTTTGGAAAGCCACATCCCATGACCTGAAATCAGATGAGGGGAAAAACAGCAAAAAAATATTCCACCATTTGCCAAACTGACAATGAAGAAAGAAAGAACAAGGAAAACCACACTACAACATAAAATAAATAATAAAACAACACATGCAAGATGGTGACTGTAACAATACTAAATTGTGACAATGCCTGAATAATATAGCATTTATTAGGTGCCTGATCAGTAAGCTTTCGTTTTATGACATGAGTATCAGGGAGCTATAATCTTATCTGGAAAGCATAGGGATTTATGCATGTTAATTCCAGCACATTAGATGTGTTTATATCCCTGAGGCTTTTCTGAAAATGTATCAGGGATATACACCAGAAAATTGCTTTATCATTCACTGAGATAATTGTTAACCCCAAAGGACACAAATGCTGCTGCTGTTCGTCAAACTTCGTAAATGCTCCCAATATTTTGGAAATCTGTGTACAAGTTACACCAAGCATGCTGTCAAAGAGTTTAATTCAGTATGGAGCATTGAGCTGCTGATTTAAGCCCAGGCCGTGGAGTTTTTGAGATCAATGCGGTATAGTGGATAAAGTGTCATCCTGGGACTCAGGAGATCTGGGTTCAAATCTCCACTTGGCCATGGAAACTGACTAGGCAGTGGCAACAATAAAGCCACTCATTTTGAAAACCCTGTTTGGGGTAACTACAAGTCAGATGTGACTTGAGGGCACATTTGCAAAGTGGAGTTTTTAAGAAACAGCAACTTAATTATGCTAAGGTTTACGGCAGGAAAACAGGGTAAGTGGTGACCCTTCTCCGCCCACTCTTTTCCTTATTCAAGATGGTCTCAGCTGTTTCCTACCCCAGATCCCTGCTTTGAGGGCTGGCAGGTTTGAGGATGCCAGCTGAAAGCTCAGGGTATTGCTGTGCATCCATGGATCTGCAGACAGGGAATCAAATCTAAGGCGAGAAACAAATGCTTCTGACTAGCAGACAGAAATTCTTAACTAGTGCAAGTACATGTATGTTACAGCTCAAACTTCTCTCTGGGATTATGCAGAATATTTTGCTTTGTTTGGCAACTGGTCTTCAGAATTTAAGCATGGAATTGCTTTGAAGTCTTATTTTACAAACATGGAATAATTACCTCAATCACCGCTCAGTAACATTAACATATTTTCAGCTCTAAGGATAGGCTATCTCTAGTGTCTGTATCTGTCCTCAGTTGACTGATGATAATGTTTGATTTTTATATATGAGGTGGCTTTAATGCTTAAGCATGCATCTCTTTCACACTTCCACTGGCACCAGGGCTCACTTGCTCAACGTGCAAAGGTATTTGTGTGTGTTCTGCACCCATAACGTTTGTTTAGGAGGCAGTGCAGAAAATTTACTCTTGCATGCAGAAATAGATGTGTTTTGTCCTGTCAAGTTGCTTTTGAATTATAGTGACCCTATGAATCTGTGACTATGAATCCAAACAGTCTTGTCATGAGCAGCTCTAGTCAAGTAGTGAAAACTAAACGCTGTATAGTTCCCTCCTTTATTGAGTCTATTGATCTCAGATTAGGTCTTCCACTTTTCCTAGCTGTACTGTCTTTTCTAGACAGTTTTATCTTTCCATTAATAATAATACATAATAATAATAATCATGTGCCATCAAGTCTATTCTGACTTACGGTGACCCTTTTCAGTGTTTTCAGGGTAGAGAGTACTCAGAAGTGGTTTATCATTCCCTTCTTCTGGGGGTACCCTGGGACTGTGCAGCTTGCCCAAGACCACATAGGCTGGCTCTACTCCTAGGAGGCACAGTGAAGAATCAAACTGCCAACCTCTGGCTCTGTAGCCATATACAGCTAAACCAATGAGCTATCCAGCTAGCAACCATGAACAGCACATGTATATTCTTTCACAAGTGTTATTTCCTCAAGGATTCACCCCTTGGTTTCAGATTTTGTTTGTGAAATGTCAAAGAATGGGAAGCTGCTAACCTGGCAGCTGTAGCAGAACCCCAAAGAGCTATAAGCTGTTTAACTGGGAGCACGGGATGGGAAAATGGAAGTGAAAAGTAGCCCTTTTAAAATTACTCTTCCAGTTGAAGTTGCAGCCACTTCAAGGACCATATAAGTCATAGATGGGCATTGAGAAAGGTGTTAAACAAACATGTGAAGAAAGTAGCGCAGTAGCTCCACCACCTCAACCTTCCCAAATCTGCTGTGATTTAATGCAGTGGACTATAGTTCCCAAAATCACAAATGAGCATTGGTTATGTTGGTTCAGCATAATGGGTGGTGTAGTCCATGGGGCCTCATAGCCAAATAGGCCAAACAGAATGTATAGCTTTCTACCAGTATTTGTTGGTAATTAGTACATCTTGCTATTGCAAAAGCATGTGTGCAGATGCTATCTGTGCATATAATTAAACAAAGATTATCCTTCAAGCAAGATTACAGAATATCTTAAACACAGGAAGTCCTGAATTAGTCAGGGGTGTTGTACACTCGGTGACGGCAGGGCTAGGATCATTTTGGGTTGGTTTTTTTTTAGACACTTCACACACAGATAAGCATTCAAATGCATCAAAAACTCTGCACAAGACATTGTTTCTTTGATTTCCCTAGATCCTATTATCAAGAGCAAAAGCACAAACTGACAATGATAGCTGCCTGAAGATCCAATTAGAAAAGGCTACTTTAAAAGTCTGTTTCCTTTTCATTCCTGGCTCACTTGATGATGTCTCCAGACATCTGCCTGTATCATTCATGCCTCCGTGCAAAAGTAAAGAAAAAAGAAAAAAAGAAGAAAAAAGAAAACATTAATGCATTTTTTTAAAGAAAGAAAAATAAGACAGCCAGTACATGTTTCATGTTTTTCTGATTGTTTATGTGCTATGAGAAAGACACACTTGCAGTTTGCTACACAAAATTGGAGGAAGACCAAGGAGTTCATTGAGTTTATAGGCTAAATATAACATGGGAGCTGGACTCTGCTTGCAAAGTAATGTGAAATCTCCAAGCATCTGGTTGTGCAAATGACATTTGCCCATGTGAGTATACTGTATGGGGCCTCTGGACATACCCTTGTGCAAGTCGTGAAAATGTCAGTCCACTTGTAGTATGGCCTGGTGCATGAGCAATTTGATTGACAATGATGCTGGCCAGGAACTTGACATATATTCATTACATAAATGACTGCTCACATACTGACTAAAAGGGCAGGACTATTGGTTAGCAGGGACGGCCTTTTTAAAATACTTCCCAAGATTGGATGTCCACCTTGACTCCTTAACATCATCAGGTCCTTTCATGAGGAAATGAAGGGCACTGTAGTTTTTGATGGCTCAACATCAGATCCCTTTGACATCCGAAGTGGAGTGAAACAGGGCTCTGTCCTCACGCCGACTCTGTTTGGGATCTTTTTTGGTGTCATGCTGAAGCACGCTCTTGGAACTGCAACAGAAGGTGTCTATCTCCGGACTAGATCAGATGGAAAGCTCTTTAATCTCTCTAGATTGAGAGCGAAGACCAAAGTCCACCTGAAATGCATGCAGGACTTCCTCTTCGCCGATGATGCAGCTGTTGTTGCCCATTCTGCTGAAGAGCTCCAACAACTTATGAATCGTTTTAGTAAGACCTGCCAAGATTTTGGATTAACAATCAGTCTGAAGAAAACACAAGTCATGGGCCAGGGCGTGGACTCACCTCCCTCTATTACCATCTCTACACAAGAATTGGAGGTTGTTCATGACTTTGTGTACCTTGGCTCAATGTTCTCTGACACTGTCTCCCTAATGTTGAGCTGGATAAACGCATTGGCAAAGCAGCTACCATGTTCTCTAGACTCACAAACAGAGTATGGCTTAATAAGAAGCTGATGGCATATACCAAGATCTAGGTCTATAGAGCCTGTGTCCTGAGTACACTCCTGTACTGCAGCGAGTCCTGGACCCTTTGTGCACGGCAGGAGAGGAAGCTGAACACGTTTCATATGCGTTGTCTCTGACACATTTTTGGTATCACCTGGCAGGACGAAGTTCCAAATAGAGTAGTCCTAGAATGAGCTGGAATTTTTAGCATGTATGTATACATTACTGAAACGGCAACGTCTACGTTGGCTTGGGCATGTCGTGAGAATGGCTGACGGTCGGATTCCAAAAGATCTTCTGTATGGAGAATTAGTGGAGGGAAAGCGCCCCAGAGGGAGACCACAGCTGTGATACAAGGATATCTGCAAGCGGGATCTGAAGGCCTTCGGAATGGACCTCAACAGATGGGAAACTTTGACATCTGAGCGTTCAGCCTGGAGGCAGGTGGTGCAGCATGGCCTCTCCCAATTTGAAGAGACACTTGTTCAGCAGACCGAAGCAAAGAGGCAGTCCCAAAACCAGCAAAATCAGGGAGCTGGACAGGGGACAGATTGTATTTGTCTTCAGTGTGGAAGGGATTGTCACTCTCGAATTGGCCTTTTCAGCCACACTAGACACTGTTTCAAGACCTCTATTCAGAGCACATTATCATAGTCTCTCAAGACTGAAGGATGCCTACATATGATTGGATAAAGCAGGCCACTGTCTATGCTCACAGGGGTATTCTGGGTGCTCTAGCTCACCAAAAGTAACTGCTCCAAATGCTGGCCATTCAAGGAATCATTCCTGTCTTCAGCTTTTCAGACCAGATTTGGATGGGGAATGCCTGCTTCTCATGTTCTTGCACAGCCAGGAATCGTGATAAAGCAAGGTTCCAAATCCTCTTGAAGGCTTCTACTTGATCTCAAGGAACTACTGGATGGAAGCCCTCTTCTAACCTCCCAGATCAACATGACCCTTTTCAGGTGTTAAAGCTTGAATGTGAGTACAGCTTTGTGCATGGTGGAGTGTGCAGGTGCCTACCCAGACGTTAATCAGTCCTTTGTGCATTAAGCAGGGCCCACAACCATGAAAACACTGTATGTATGTTTAGCCAAACAGGTTTACAAATGCCTTTTCAGCCCTTTATGCTAAACACACAAAAATCTACATAAAATCCACATGGGAGATCAATGGGCGGCGGGGGGGGGGGGGAATTTACAGGCAGGCAGGCAGAATTTACAGGCACCTCAACTTTTCCATTGTAGCTAGTGTCCTACCAATGTTTAGATTATAGAAAGACCAAGGACTGAGTAAGCAGGAAGAAGGACACTGGGAGTGCAGTGCCCTGCTCCACCCTTTCAGTTTTCATGTGAACAGGCTGAATGCAACGCACTGCACTAACTCAGGGGTAAGGAAAGTGCAACCCACCAGATTTAGCTGGACTTCCTGTCCCATCTAGTTAGCACAGATAAGAATAAGGGTAAGGATAGAGCATTTGCACTCCAACCACATCTAAATGGCCACATGTTTCCCACCCATGGGCTAAGTTACCTTTGAGGTCCTACATTATATTTTATGGCCTAAAGACAGTTCCCCGCTGTAGCGTTCTCCTTTAAATGTGGTCATGGCTCAGGTTTAGTTAGAGGGAGTCATGCATATTTATGTTGCTGAGAGGCGGAGCCAAGAGGCAGAGTATAAGAGGCAGAGCCTGAGGGGGAGAAGAGAGATCAGAGTTTTGGAGGGAGTTTGATTAGAGAGTTCAGAGATTTATGTGATTGTGATTAGACTGATGAAAATATAGTAGGAGATCTGAGAAGTGATTGACCAGTGACTGGAAGGGAGAAGGAATAGAACTGAATATTATAATACTGAAACAAATAAGCAAATAAACTTAAGATCTTTCTATTTTATTAAAGAGTGGACCTGATTCTTTCTAAAGGAGTTATGGGGATCTAGGGATCTCCTGGTGGCAGCAGTGGAAGAAAGGAAAGAGTTTAGTTTTGCCCTGGTGTGCTCTGAGGTCTGAGTCTAGGTGCCAGAGGTGTGGGATCCAAAAAGGGTCAAATCGCGACATTGGTGTCCAGCGGCGGGATACGAAGTAATCCAGTGAAGCCTATTGAAATAATCCAGTGAAGCCTATTGAAAAAATCCAGTGAAGCCTTTATAAAAGAGTTTATTGAGTCAAGGGTACCTTTTAGACAGGATCTGTGGCAATGAGGTTTGGTTCCTGCTAGAGCTTTTGGGAAAAGCTTAGTAGCGGGGCCTCAGAACCCAGATCAGGGGGGTCTAAGATAGGGAACGACTCTGAAAGGAAATTGCTGAGTTTTACCTCAGGATCTGAGGATCAGAGGGCTTGCTGTGAAATCCCAGGCTCTGAGATAGGAGAGCGCTGTGGATAAGGCAGAAGCCAGGTCATAGCAGATCTGAGGGAGAGAACCTAAGGAAAAGGCTTGGATTCTCTGAGAGGGAATTTCTGAGTTTTACCTCAGGATCTGAGGATCAGAGGGCTTGCTGTGAAATCCCAGGCTCTGAGATAGGAGAGCGCTGTGGATAAGGCAGAAGCCAGGTCATAGCAGATCTGAGGGAGAGAACCTAAGGAAAAGGCTTGAATTCTCTGAGAGGGAATTTCTGAGTTTACCTCAGGATCTGAGGATCATAGGGCTTACTGTAAAATCCCAGGCTCTGAGATAGGAGAGCGCTGTGGATAAGGCAGAAGCCAGGTCATAGCAGATCTGAGGGAAAGTACTAAAAGAAAAGGCTTGAAATAAATTTATATCAGTAACTGGAAGTAAAATAAGAAAAACAGGTCCTTTTAAAATTTTGTGAACGCTGCTCTAATCACCCAGAAAGAAAAGATGCCTCACAAACGCGCCACAAGGGGGAGTCCTGAGTCTGAAGAGTTACCTCAGGAATTGGAGGGAGAACAAAAGGAAATAGGCGTTGAGGTTACCTCAGAGGGACATAAGGAATTAAGCCCTCAAGAATTTGAGAGATGGAAACTGGAACGGGAATTTAAATTTAAGGAACTACAGCTCAAAGCTGAGCAGGAGGAGAGAAGGAGGGAACAGGAAAGCAAAGAAAGAGCTGAGCAGGAGGCCAGACAATTTGAGCAGGAGGCCAGACAATTTGAGCAGGAAGAGAGAAGAAGGGAACTGGAAATCAAGGCTGAGTCAGAAGCTAAACAACTAGAATTAAGAGAAAAGGAAATGAATTTTCAACTACAGATGAGACAATTAGAGATTTCTGCTCTAAATAATAACCTTAATAATAACAACAGTGGGGGAGGTGGAATCCTGTCAAAGATAGATTTGAAGAAGTTTCCCCAGTACAAAAGAGGGGACTGTCCTGAATCCTTCCTCATTGCTTTTGAACGCACCTGCAATGACTTTGAAATCAGAAATGAAGATAGAATGATGGTTTTAAGAGCGCAGGTTAGCGGAGATCTGGCAGAAATATATGCCCAGATGAATCCCGAGAAGGCAAGAGATTTTGAGGCATATAAAAAGATGGTTTATTCAAGATTTTGTCTGAACTCTGAACACCTGAGGCAGAAATTTCGCTCTCTCTCTAAAAAGCAGGATGAATCGTACTCTCAGTTGGGAGCTAGATTGGCGCTGACTCTGGATAAGTGGATTGAAAGAGAGGAGATCACTTCTTTAGAACAGTTGAAGGATTTAATTGGGCTAGAACAGTTTTACTCCCTATTACCTGGAGAACTACGGTATTTAGTAAGGGACAAGATTCCTAAAAATTTATGGGAAGCGGGAGAACAAACTGATTTGATTAATGCTTACAGGAACCCTAGATTTTCAGAGCTGAGAGTAAATAAACCAAACTGGGACAATAACTATAAAAAGCCTTTTAATAAAAATTACCTCAGCAGGAATCCTGAGAGAGAAGGTCAGGGCGGGACTTCCCCAAAGTTGCCAAGGGCTAGCCCGCCAAAAACATCAAACCCTGAGGCACAGTTCGCCAAAGTACCTCAGAATGACACAAGGAAATTTAAATGTTTTAACTGTGGGCAACCAGGCCACTTACAATTCCAGTGTAGGCAACCATACCCCAACTTGCAGAGAAATGATTCTCTAACCAAAAAGGTGTATTGTGTCAAGCAAGTGGAATCAGGGGAGGAAAATAGTAGACAGAGACCTGATCCCATAACCACCACCACTTCTACTGACCATGAGGAGGAAGATATTCCTATAGCCCAAGTAGTCCATTGTTTCTATATCAGCAATGACCAGACCCTTCTCAGAAACGCAGGTGAAGAGATAGTTGTGAAAGGAAAGAAGTACATTGCAATAAGAGATACAGGATCTCAAATCTCCATTGTCCATTCCGATTTAGTAGCCCAGGAGGACATTATTCCTGGCAAAGAAATGTCTTTAAAGGGAATTGGGAAGGAAACCGTGGTTTTAAAAGTGGCTGAGATACCAGTAGAATACCAGAATTGGTCTGGAAAGTGGCAAGTAGCTGTGTCAGATGAAATACCAGCAGCTTTTCTCCTTGGTTGGGATTTAATAGAGCATGTCAAGAGTGCGTTAGTGCTTACCCGCTCAAAGGGGGGTCAAAACTCACCCTCTGCAGCTCAAACCGATACTGTAGCAGAGAAAGGCCTAGGTGGAACGGTTACCGTGGCAACCCAGCTTGATAGGGCTGAGGCAGAACTCATGCTACTACAGAATCCCAAAACAAATAACAATTTTGCCCAGGAGCAGAAGGAGGACATTAGCTTGGGAGTTTGCTTTGAAGCTGCCAGGACTCCCACTGCACTGTCTCCTGAGTGCCCTGAGAGCTTTAGCTTAACCAAAGACCTGCTGTACAGGGAAACGTTAGCTACTCCATACCGAGGAAAAGGGGAACCCCGAAAGCAATTAGTGGTCCCTAGTAAATACAGGGAGAAAATCATTAATCAAGCTCACAGCAGTTTATTTGGAGCTCACATGGGGATCACCAGAACCAAAAGACGGGTTGGCCAGAACTTCTTTTGGCCAGGTATGGGCAAACAGATTACTTGTTTCTGTAAAACGTGTGATGTCTGTCAGAGACGAGGGACTGGGCAGGACAGGACCAAAGCCAGAAAGAACTTAAGGGCTGCCCAGACTAAGCAGAAGACCTGGTATGACAAGAAAGCCCGTGAAAGAACTTTTGGGCCTGAAGATGAAGTTCTTTTGCTTAGGCCAGTCAAAAGTCGCAAGCTACAATTAGCTTGGGAGGATCCCTATAAAGTAGGGACAAAATTGAACAATGTCAATTATGTGATACAGAAGGAGGAAGGCCCTGATGCCTTAAAGAGGGATGCATCTAAAGATGTTCGGGAGGAGAAGAGGGAACTGCCTACTCTTTCCCTAGCTGAGCAAGTGAAGCCCCGAGCCAGACTTAAAGATGACGTCACACTAAAACGACCAGCAGATGACATCCTGTGGACAACCGAGTGGCCGATGACCGCCAGTCGACGGAAAAGGGTGCGGAGAAAGGAGCCAGTGGTCAACAGAGGGACTCCTGAGTACCAGCAGAGGTGTGTCCAGCTGAAGGAGATGACCACAACCGGACCAGTCCATGGTGCGCCAGACTACGACGGGAAAGTGAGAGACTTGGACTTTGCAAATTTTGCCTTTGAAACAGAGACTCAGTTCTTGCCTCGAAAGCCCACAATGTTGTCGCAGATGTGCTTTCCAGGAGGCTAGATGAATGATACCAGGACTTTTATTATAAACTGAAATGGACTATAATTCACGGTTAATTATTTATGTAAAAGTTCAGGATCGTGATTTCTGTATGGTTGTAAATTCTGTAAAATGATAAGGTAAGGTATATTATTGATTAGTAGATTATAAGGTAAAGTATTGTATTGATTATTAAATGATAAGGTAATGTATATTATTGATTAGTAGATGAAAAGGTAAAGTATGGTATTGATTATTAAATGATAAGGTAAGGTATTTGGTTGATATTTAGTAAAAATGTGAAAGGTAAAATGTTATGAGAAAAAAAAAGTTTAAGCTATTGCAGCTGTTTGTTCAGGAGGAAAAATGTATTTCCCCTCCCAAACAAACCTAAGTAAGGGGGGAGGTCTGTAGCGTTCTCCTTTAAATGTGGTCATGGCTCAGGTTTAGTTAGAGGGAGTCATGCATATTTATGTTGCTGAGAGGCGGAGCCAAGAGGCAGAGTATAAGAGGCAGAGCCTGAGGGGGAGAAGAGAGATCAGAGTTTTGGAGGGAGTTTGATTAGAGAGTTCAGAGATTTATGTGATTGTGATTAGACTGATGAAAATATAGTAGGAGATCTGAGAAGTGATTGACCAGTGACTGGAAGGGAGAAGGAATAGAACTGAATATTATAATACTGAAACAAATAAGCAAATAAGATCTTTCTATTTTATTAAAGAGTGGACCTGATTCTTTCTAAAGGAGTTATGGGGATCTAGGGATCTCCTGGTGGCAGCAGTGGAAGAAAGGAAAGAGTTTAGTTTTGCCCTGGTGTGCTCTGAGGTCTGAGTCTAGGTGCCAGAGGTGTGGGATCCAAAAAGGGTCAAATCGCGACACCCGCTGTTTCCCATGTGACCAGGCTAAATTAATATTATTAGTTTCAATGTATATCTTTACTGAGTCTAAGGTGATCAGATGAAAAAGATGACAGTCTTTCTGTGACTTTAATAGTTGCTCAGAAGAGAAGATTTAAGTCCTGCCACCTTAAATACAAGCCTCACCTGCTGAAAATTTCTGCCTCTACACAACAATTAAAGGCCCAGGAACCTTTTATTTATTATTTATATTTATTAAAAATATTTTCATCCCACCTTTCTCCTTAAAAAGAACCCAAGGTGGTTTTTTTTGGTAACTCTATCAAAATTCTTGTGTACAAAACCAGAATGCATAAACCTGCTTCTGTTTTTAATTGCAGACTTGTGCCCTGTCACTCTCTTAAGACTGCCACTTTGACATTTTGCATTGGCCATCAGTGGACAAAAAACAAACAAACAAACAAAAAAATGAATGAACACTTGCATATTTCGTTCAGTCATCTTTTGGCAATTATATTGTTTTCTCATTAAACCAGTTAAACAATGTTGCTATACCAGTTTATCTTGATAAATAGGGATGCACAGATTATAGTATACATCAAGACAATAGTTTTTAATCATATTGACGTGTCATTCATCCAGTAATTCTGTGTCAAATCAGTTCCAGTCACTGGATTAATGAGAAGCAACCAGCTTGTTCTGTGGATCCTATCAAACAAACATGCTGCTTCAAGTACACAACATGGTTACTTCTTCAAATTCCACAGATCAAGTGGTGAAGCATGGCTTTCCAGATCTCTTACAAGATCTGTGGTTCCAGTCTCCGTAATGAGCAAACACACCAGCAAAAATGGAAGTAAAACAGTCCACTCAATGTTAAGCAGAACCTCCATACTTTCCCATTGAAATCAATGAGAGCTTCGCTTCACTTGGATAGTGCTTCAGGTGTTTTGCATTTGGGTTTTTTTTTTTAATGATCCAAGCTTAACTTGACACATTCTTGCATTAATTCCACTCTTCAATGCCACCAAGTTTGCATCTAATACACACTTTTGTCTTTCAACTAGAACAGTGTTTCTCAAGTTTTTTTTTAACCCAAGCATGCTCTTGATAAATGTATGAACTCCATCCTACTCTTTAAATGTGCCCCCATGCTTTTC
Source organism: Intellagama lesueurii (assembly GCA_037013535.1). NCBI lineage: Eukaryota > Metazoa > Chordata > Lepidosauria > Squamata > Agamidae > Intellagama > Intellagama lesueurii. The sequence goes on along the minus strand of JBAJHW010000003.1, from coordinate 245,635,915 downwards.
TTTGGAGTTTTGTGACTAAAAATAAAGCAAACACTTGTAAATTTAATTTTAACAAAGGGGGTGGGAAAGTTAATTTTTGATGTTAGGGAAGTGGCAATTTTGATATGAAAACATTTAGGGGATGCATGGCAGCACAACTTGCATACAACAAACTCTACACAGAAATAAAGATAAAGGAAAGATAGCAGGTAGACTACTGCTTTTCATAAGGTGATGCAATAAGCTGACTGAACATTCAACATTATGAACTGAGACTAGAAGAATATTAGCAGCCAGTACACTGTGTTCCGGCAGTCTAGCTATCTCACCAGGTGCAGCCTTCATGACATCTTCAAGGGCAGCACCACATGACGTATACTGCAGTTACCAGTGCATGAATTATTCTGACCAAGTTATCTTTGGTATGACAACCAAAGCTGACCTTAGACACACAAAGCTATGAAGGCCACTTGTGCCTCCTGTAGCAGAGATGTGTCAAGGAATATACCTAAACTACATAATTTCTCTTTCAAGTGAACTTGTTTTGTTTTTTCGAATTATGTATACCACTCCTGTAATTCTGATAGATGCCCTTGGGAAGGAATGCTTCACTGCTCAAGAATCACCACACTACAATATACTTAGAGCCAGTGTGGTGTGGTGGATAGAGTGGTGGACTAGGGCACAGATGACCTGGTTCAAATCCCTGCTCAGCCATGGAAACTCCTTGGAGGGTGGTAAAATTACTCCTTAAATATTTATTTATTTATTTATTACATTTTTAGCCCGCCCATCTAGTCATATAGACCAGTGGTTCTTAACCTTTGTTACTCAGGTGTTTTTGGACTGCAACTACCAGAAGCCTTCACCACCAGCTGTGCTGGCTGGGGTTTCTGGGAGTTGCAGTTCAAAAACACCTGAGTAACAAAGGTTAAGAACCACTGATATAGACTACTCTGGGCGGGTAACAACATAACATATAACAAATTACAATTTAAAATGGCAATATATTACTAAAAACACAATAATCCAAGATGGAAAGAACACAAGAAACAAAAATTCAGACAGTGGGTGGAGGGAAGGCTTGCTTGAACAACCAGGTTTTCAATTGGCATTTAAAAATGCCCAGGGAAGGGGCCATGCGAATCTCAGGAGGGAGATTGTTCCAGAGATGAGGAGCCACTGCCGAGAAGGCCCGGTTTCTTGTTTTTTCCTTCCTGGCCTCCCTCGGCGTTAGGCTCCTCAGTCTCACCTCCTGGCTAGATCGGGTGATGCGGGTAGATCTAGGTGGGAGAAGGCGTTCCGTCAGGTAACAAGGCCCTAAACCGTTTAGGGGTTTATACGTAAGCATTAAGACTTTGAAATCTATGCGGAACCGGACAGGCAGCCAATGCAAGGCGGCCAGAGTGGGGGTAATATGTTGATATTTCTTTACCCCAGTAAGAAGTCTGGCCGCCGCATTCTGCACCATCTGGAGTTTCCGCATAGATCTCAAAGGCAGCCCCACGTAAAGAGCATTGCAGTGGTCTAATCTCGAGATTACGATCGCATGGACCAAAGTGGTGAGCGACCCAACATCTAGATAGGGGCGCAGCTGCGCTATCCGCCAAAGATGGAAATAGGCGGTGCGGACCACTGACGCTACCTGGGATTCCATGGCAAGCGCCTGGTCCAGATAGACCCCCAAGCTGCGCACCTCACTCTTCGCGGTGTCACCCCCCCAAAAGAGAGGGAGTTTCCCAAACTGCTGATGGTAGGCCCACCCACCCTCAGGACCTCCATCTTGTCCAGGTTCAGCCTCAGCCCATTTTCCTGCATCCACTGCAATACAGACCCCAGGCAGTGCTGCAGGGACAGAACGGCATCCACTGTAGTTGGCAAAAAGGAGATGTAGAGCTGTGTGTCATCAGCATATTGATGGCATGATGCTCCACACCCCCTGATGACCTCACCCAGCGGCCTCATGTAGATGTTAAACAGCATTGGGGAGATGATCGAACCCTAAATATCTCACATACCTTGAAACCCCTATTAGGGTCTCTGTAATTTGGATTTGACTCAATGACACATAACAACAATAGTATCATATACCATATCCTGCCATGCCATGAATCATGTCATGAATCAGCAGTCTATCTAATGAATAAACGTGGTACTGGGCAGAAGATACAAACTTTTGAAAGAGGTGTAAAGCTTTGTGTAAACTTGTATGTCTATAAATTTATTTGGGATGACAGCTTGCTTAATGTTTGTAGTAAACACTCTGCAGAAAGTATACTGTGAGCCGCCTGATCGGGAGAAAGGTGACCTATAAATTAGACAAATAAATAAAAATAAAGTTAAATTTATTCCTGTGACCAATGATTTGTGACATCCTCTCTTAGCAAATTCATATTGATCCATAGAACCAATGTGTGGAAGAAAAGCAGTACTGCATCTTCATGCTCCAACTGTGCCTTGCATCTCTGATACCCACACATTCAAAGGATCAGGAGCTCCACACAACCAGGGTGTTCTATTGTGTAGAAGATGACTGCCTGCCGCAATAGGTGTACACACTCTCTTTTTTCCCCAGTGTCCAAATTAAATTCTGGGAAAGGGACAGGAAACAACAAGGGAAAACACCAGAAAATGTGGTGTTATCCCAAGAAAGCAAATTTGTGAAGAGGGGTCTTACTTACAACTAAGTGAGGAAGTTAAGTGTGAGGGAATAAGGTATGTACATGAAGTATCCTTGCCATTTACAGATTTCATTAATGAATGGAATAGATGTAGGCAAACCATCTCAATCACAATTATCATTTACAAATACTTCTTGCACAAGAGATCTGTGAGCATTCTCCCTATTCAGCATGCAGGCTGTAGTCTGCGTGCATGTCTATTGCCTTTACTACTTACAGCATGGAACCCAGAACAGTATAACAATTCAGTGTGTGAGTCACGAAATGAGAAAGCCTCCTGTTCTAACTCTTCTCTTTTGACATAAGCTAGTTAGCCTTAGGTAAGCTGCTGCTTTCTCAGCCAAAGGCAGCCACTTGCAATACAAGGATAATGATACTGAACTATTATACAGATTTGTGTGATAGTTAACCTTTAGAAGAGTGTGGCCATTGACTGCTTTGGCTCATGGAACCACTAACAAAGTGTTATAAATAGTATCCAAAGAGGCAATTCAAGAAGATTGGACGTAATTTTTAGTGGCATCTGGCAAGTTGCTTTTGCTTTTTCTTCTTCTTCATATTTTCAGGTTGCAGATTAAAGGTTTTTTTTTTAAAGGAGGGGGTCATAACATTTTCACCTGCCCCATAGTATCTGATGAAAAACTGAACTGATACACAGAAGCTATGCTTATTTAGCCAACACTGACTTGACAGCATTATTTCATGTAAGTAACTTAAGAAGCTTATACATTTGTGAACTTCCTGTGATAAGTCAGGCAAGTAATTTTTGATATGATGCAACTATCCATAGATTTTGGATCTAGCTGGTAAAGACAAGCAAATTAATTAATGTTGTTTGTCTTTACCAGCTAAATCCACAACCTTTGTATAGGGAGGGGGTCACCAGCATAACAACATTATGTTGCTTTTAGAATAGAATAAATCCAGTCTAAGATATATTGCCAAGAAATTAGTTCCACTGCCAAAATGTCAGGGTCACGAAACAGTTCAGGTGAAGCCTAAAAACCAAGGATCTAAGAATCTTTCCGCATACCCAGTACTTAGAAACAGCACCAGTAACAGATCAGATCAATCCAGTGGAGAAAAGCACATTAGGAGGAGTTATAATATACTCCCAAATGCATCCTGCACACATTGCATTTGTTTGTACTGTGCCTAATTTCTAGATTTTTCCCATTCTGCCACTATTTTTCTGTACATAATAATCAATTGCCCTTCTAAATAAGCATAGCTGCAGGCTTCTGCTTTCCTCCCTGTCAAAGTTGCAGAGCCTGCATAATTGATTATGAGTACCACTAAATTGTAATTTTGCTATTTACTTCCTACCTTTTAAGCAGCTGAAAAAGCTAAGCAGGGTGTATATTTTTGTGCCGGGCTGCTTCATACATTTGAACATGCTAAAAATAAAAGTGTTCTTGTGCAGATTAAATACTGCTGAGATAAAATGAAAGAGCGCTTAAATCTGTAATGCATTTATTCATCAGGGCTATGCATGCTATGTGTTCCCATGCTTTCCACACCGTTCCAAGTCTGAGCCGGAATACATCGGTGAACCCACTTAAAAACAAAGCCAAGCAGAAGTTCCATTCTGAGGACTAGAATAGCCCATGCAGGGCTTGAACAGTTTGCCTTTTACAAGAGCTACTGACATCAAATAACATCAGTTAAACGTGGACATGATCTAAAAGCACTCCTTCTCTCCTGCCTTCCCCCACCCCGCCCGGACAAGCAGTACTTACATTCATCTTCTCCAAAGAGACTTTATCTTTCAAGCCATTTTGTAAAGCATCCCAGTCATTTCAATGGAATCAATAAAAGTAGGGTCCTGTTCTTTACTCTAGCTGCCTGGAGTATTATTGTTCATTGCCTCCCTTTCCCTTTGATAACCATTCCTTCAGGAGGATGGGGAAGCTGAGTTCCAAACAGACTCCATCCAATTCATTTGGCATCTGCTGTGCAGCCTTCGACCCTTTCCAGTAGCTGTTGGGTCTCCCACTGACGCCCAACCTGGTGCCAAAAGATTTCAGTATGATCTTTCCATGGAGTGATGAGCTGGTGCACGGCCGTTATCGCATGAACTTGCCTTAACCCTCCAAATGGATGATGATCTCTCGGCAACACTGAAAGAATATGAGCTGATCTGTCCTAAATCCTTGCCCTCCCCCTCCCCTCATTCATCGACCTTGCAAGGCAAATCCTGCGTCTCCTTTGAATTATTCATGCCTCCTTCCCTTTCACCACTCCCAGTGTACACTTCAAATCATTTAATACAGCATGACTTTTGCATCCCCTCTTAAAAAAAAGAAAAGAAAAAGAAATCCATGACATTAATCTTTAAATAAAGTAGTAGTAGTACTCTGTGTGTGTGTGTGTGTGTGTGTGTGTTTGATTTAAAATGATGTTATTAAATATGAGACTCTACAAAGTGCACCTCAGGCTGGAATCCTGTGCACATTTATAAGGGAGTAAACCTCACATAGGGTCACCAGCATAACAACAAGTTCCACTAAACTCAGAGGGATGCACTTATAGCAAGCATGCACAGAAGCCTGTCCAGATAAACTGAATTTGAATGGAGTTGGTGACTGGCATGACCTCAGGAGAGGAGCCCTCCAAGGATATGTCCAATGAACTTGACACACCAGAACCTTGATAGGGTAGTGCAGCTGCCTGGCCCTGTAGATCTTGGACCCTCAAGGAACTGGGATCCTGTGTCTGTGATTGGTGGGGAATCAGCAGCTGAGGAGGAGAAGGGGCTCCACCTGATCTTTGGGAGTAAAGAAAGCTGATGGCATGAGCCCAGTTTGAAGCCTCAAGGTGGAAGTGCTCGGCTACAGGGGAGGTCACCTTGTGAGTAGGTGGTCTCCTCACAAGTGGGCTCTTCCTCCCAGCTGTGTGCTGGATGGGGCTCCAGCAACATGACTATAAAACAACCTTCAGTGGGAACTACAAGCTACTGGAAGTAGAGATGGGATATTCTTATTCCTACACAAATACGAATACACTGGACCAAGGTGGCTGGGAAGCCCAGTCCCACCTCCTCAAACTGACCTGTCTGCTTATGGGTCACCATGCGGTGCACGTGGCCGGCGTCCCACTTGTTGCACCAATCTCGGACGTAGCCCAGCTAGCGCTTCTCTGACTCCCTGCGCTGCTGGCCACTCCAGCCAGGGGGCGGGATGACAAGTCTCCCCACTCAGCGGCTGAGTGGCCAGCAATGCAGGGAAGCAGAGAAGCACCAGCCAGGCTGAGTCCAGAATTGGCACAATGAGAAGGATGGCAGCTGGCCCCATGTGCTACGCAGCGACCCATAAGTGGACGGGTCATTTCAAGGACTGGGCTTCCCAGCCACCTGGGTCTGGGATATTCATATTCTCTAACTGGAAGTAATTTGTTTGATAGCTCCCTGCATTTTATATCCTTTTATGTGGATTGCCTAAGGCCTTGCTTGACTTGTTAGACTGATGTTTGGACTATTATCTCTCCATGAATTTCCCATAAAGATAGTTTAGGCATCTGGCTGTGGAACCAGAGGTTGAGAGTTCAATTTCTCACTGTGACTCCTTGACAGGGACTGGACTGAATGAGTCCCCTCCAGTTCAGCAATTCTAAGATTATTAGGATTATAAACCTCAAAGGTGCAGTGAGGGCGTGCTGCTTGCTGCTCCCACTCCCAATTATCACGGGCAAAATGGAACACTGATAAGGACATCCAGTATAAATGTATACAGTAGGACCTCTGTTCTAAAAGCCAGAAAAATGTGTGGAAAATGTAGTGGGTAGAGAGAAGGGTTGTGGGAAGGAGGGTGGCAGAAACCTTGCACATGTTGGAACATGGCCAGGAGATATGTTTCTACTCTACCATCCAGCCATTGTCTAAATGCACTGAAGGGCTGTTGCAAACATCCATGCTATTGAAGGTGTTACAGTTTTAAAACCAAACAGATGTGTAGATCCAGGAAATTGCCAATACAAATACCATACTAATTCACCTGGCCAAATTTACTGTGCTTCTCACATCAAAGGATTTTATCAAGTAGGCAGCATCTGTGTGGATTTGCATCCCACTTCATACTTTATCTGGCAGTCTGGAATTGAAAGCAAAGCACAGATTTTCCAGAAAAAGCTAGGTGGTATGAAAAAAGCATTGCTTGAACATATGTGCACACCATCCTTACTAATGCCTCTAGTGGCCATTTGTGCTGTCTTGAAATCTGTTGAATTAGAGAAAGATGTGGGACAAAGGAAACTGTGTGTGTACAGCAAGGATGACAATGCTTCTAATTCTACTTCTTTAAAAAAATATTTTGTCCATCTTCATGTTAGGTTAATCAGCAATCTGTTGCACACTGAAACAAATGAAAGCAAGGGCAAAACAATACAGTGGTACCTCGACTTGAGAACGTCCCTACATAAGAACGATTCGAGTTAAGAACGGCTCCGTTTGCAAAAAGTTGCTTCGACTTGAGAACGGAGCCTCAACTTAAGAACCAAAAAAAGAAGAAAAAAACCTTTCCTGCCCTTTTTTTGACCTAAGTTCACCTTAGGTCAAAAGAAGAATTTTTTTTAAAAAAAATTCGCCCCCTAGTGGTAGATACGGATTAACCGGCTTTGCATTAGTTCCTATGGGAACTAATGCTTCGACTTAAGAACAGCGCCTCAACTTAAGAACGAAAAACAGCAGATACGGATTAAATGGTTTTCAATGCATTCCTATGGGAAATGGTGCTTCGACTTAAGAACGTTTCGACTTAAGAACGCAGTCCCAATATGGATTAAGTTCTTAAGTCGAGGTACCACTGTACAATTACAGCCCATCAACAGGAGACAGAATTTCTTAAGTTCCAAAAAGTCTGATTGTCATAGCAGGAGCTTTTCATACTATGATTTGCAAACTAGCTTGTTTTGTGATGGCTCATTTGGGGCAAGTACAGGTTTGTTTGGTGCTAAAATGTATCACACAGTTCTTGGAGACCTGCTCTGGAAAAGCATAATAAGTTGTAATGGTAGAGCGTGCACCCACTATATCTCTGGAGATGAAATACATTCTTTCAAACTCTAGGTTTTACACAGAAGATAGAAGAGTCCTGAGCCATTGCATCAAGTGTGATGCAGTGCCCACCGCAATGTGTCATCAATTCTCAGATTTCTGTGGTAGTTTCGTGTCAGAATTTTCCCCACGTTCAAGGCATGCTCTGAAGGTACAAGGCAAATCATGCTTGCTGCTGCTAGGTGTGGTCAGGATACTCATATTTAAAGAAAGCACATGCAACGTTTGAACAAGAATAAAATCCAGGTCAAATCATACTCACTTTCAAAAGTTGATCATGGAAGGGGAAAAAAAAATCTTCTCTGACAACAGACAAAGATTGCAAAACAAAGCTGGGCAAACAGACTTACAGCTTTGAAGGCATTCTTGCCCTAGAACAGAATATCTGATCACTTTTCTGTTGACCAGAATCCTTGCCAGTTGAATGAATCCAAGAAGTGTGAACAAAATGAAGCAACTGGAATTGATTTTTTACATTCTTACATGCTGAGTGACATGCTATAATGGTGCTTTCTTCCCTTTCTCACTCCCACCCTCTTCATTTTTTCATCCATGCAAGCAACATTCAGTGCTTCTGGATCAAAAGGAAACAATAGGGGATCTACGTGGTTGCTCAGCAACCACACACACATGATCCTCTCTGACTACCATTGCTCTCTCCGCTCCTTCAGTCTAGCATGCATAACACCAATGGAAAGGAATGATACCATCTCTCTCTTCGTTCCTCTTACTGGCCCTTGATGTGATACGTTGTAAACGGTTAGCAGCTTGCATGCTCCCACTGTAGACTTCAATGCTTTTAGAGCTTTGTGGAGTGATGATAATGTGGGGAACATTTAGGAGCTTCAGGACTAGATTAGGACGCTGACCAAGCCCACATGCAAAAGTTCCATATGTTGAAAGGGACAGCAGTCCCCTGATCCTGTTCAAACATTGCACTGTTCTTCTGGTTGTACCAAGGATTGTGTACTTACAGATGTCTGAACCTGTGAAGCCTTCACTTCTTGAAGACTTCTAAATGGGTAAGCTTTGATGTAAGCTGGAGCACTGTACATGCAGTGTTTTGATTTCTATGGAAGCTCTATGTTTATCAGCTTGCATGGGTCAGATGGCCTTGCCTAACTTCAAGGGCAGAGATGCCACACCATGTTGTGGAATGGGGACAGAGACTCTTCTAATGACTGGAACATTCCTCCACACATATAAGACAACAAGAAAGACTCAATTCAAGCTGAACCAATCCATGCATTCTTGGAAATAAGATGTATGTTCTTGATAAGCTGTCACTAGAAGAGGGAATTCCTTAAATGCCCTTTGTGTGTGATTGTCACAGCAGGGACTTTCCTCATCTTCTATATTTTGCAAATTAGCTGGCTTCACTCTGTGATTGATCTTCAGGTCAAAAGCATGTTCTGCCTTGTAAGCCTGTGTTTTCAGACCTTGAAGACTGGCTCAATTACACCTTTGGAGCACTAACAGAATTTCAGCTCTGCTGACAAGTTAGCTGAAATGCAGTGTTTGGCCAAAAGATGTTAGAGCCGTAGTCCAGGGATGAGGCAGACTACAGCCGTGCAGGGTTTGCTTTGATTTTTATTAGGAGCCTAAATTCCAACTTCTGCCAAATGCAAAAGGGAGATTCAAGAGGACAGAGCAAATTATCTCTAGTTTAATCCCATAAACCATGTACTGCCATTATCTTCATACACCAATACAATGCTACATGTTACTACAGATCAGAGATTCTAAGTAATTTAGACCTAAACATTGTTCTTGCTAAGTAATGAAGACCCCTGCTGATCAACTTGATCTTGATTCTCCCCACCCTGCCTTAGACTGTATTACTTAGAAGTGGTGGTAGGTTCCCTTTTGAATGTCCCTTATGTTACAGAGAAGTCCATACCACCTTACTGGAAGAAATTCTCTGAAGGCTTCTTCCTAATCTGCTAGTCAAGTACATATAGCAACCTATCTCCTTTATGAAAAGCATATCGGACAGTATCCTATTGCCAAAATGTGGACTAGATGAACAATCACCCAAGTATGCCTCTGACTTTGGCAATCTTGCTAGTATGTATCTGTTCTCATTGGTTGCTCCTGTACTCCACCATACAGCTGAAATTGTGGGCTGAACATGCCACATGCTTAAAGGCTGGAATTTATTCTTTGTTTATTTGTCCTAACTCTTCTGATTTTAACTGAAGATTAATCGTGAGTAAAGATTTTTCAAAAATTCTTTTTAACTTAAGCTTGCTGTAGAGCGCTTTCTTACATACAGAAGGGGTCTGGGTTGGAAGCTGGAATTTTAGCTATACTTTTTCCATGTGCTGTAGCTAGTTTATTTTGTACTTACTCTGCTAACAAAGGGAATCAATCAAATTCCAGAAAAATGCAACATGTAGAAGTACCATCTCTCACATGGGAGGACTGATTTTTAGTTAGCCCTCGCTAGTCCCCCTCTGGCTAGTCTTGACTCTTTAGAACTGCAGTAGTCTTCCAGGTTGAAAGATCCTTTCTTTGAGTTTATGACACGGTTGATACAATATTGCTTGTTTTTCTATGGCTAGCACCCTTTTACTGACTTAATGTAATCTAAATGCTTGGACATTAAAAAATATGAACATTTTGCTTGTTATCATTTGATTAAGTTGTAAAATTCAGGTCCTTTTTGACTCTTTTTAAATGTTTGGCTCTACATTATATAATCGTTGATTCTTCCCCTTGGTCTAATATTATCCCATTTAAATATTCTGAGTGATATTTTGTATATTATTAGGGATATAAGAAAAACTATAATTACAAGTAACAACAATAATATTTATTTATATTGTCCTCTACAAAAGGAGTACTCTAGTAAGTATTAATATCTAAATTATATCTAATTTCATCAAGCTGATAAAATAGTGCCAAAATTTTCTACAGGTTCTGCAGCGTTCCAAATGTCTCCTATGGTGAACTTTTTTACAGTCGCAAATTCTATCATTTTGTACCAAACAATGTGTATACTGACAGCTAGAGGCTCCTAGCATATTGTGCTCTTGTTCAGCAGGTGGTAATATACACACATTAAGCTGACTTGGGTGAATCAGTTTCAGGGCTAGGTTAAATTCAAGGGGAACTTGAAACTTGACATTAATATTTGAAAACACACACTGGTAAGGATGTGTGCCTCTTTATATAGCTACAAACTAAGAAGGGTGAAAGACCATTGGGCTTTCGATGAATAAAAGAGTGCTACATCCTTGCTCATTGAAATTTGGGATCTACCCTTATTGAGTCTGGTACATGAACGGAATATAAACAGAATTACCTTGCCTGAGGTATATCCTGAACCACCCATATCCCAATTTCTTTTAATATATATCTCCAAGAGAACAGAAACAATCACCATAGCAACGGTATTCTCATACTTAAGCATTTGTCTCTGAAGGCTGATAAGTTTCTTCTCATATATGGATGAAACTTATTAATTTAAACTAAGATCTAACAATTAACTCATCTACAGGAGGCTAATGCCTCATCCAATCCCTGCTGTTCTACTTATGACTAGACAGTTTGAAATCTTGGCTATGTTTTCTGAATTGCTAAATGACATTTCACCAGCAGGGAATTCCTTTGAATAAAAACACAGTACAAATTTACTGCTTTTTAAATTGTTGATTATATTACATTTCTATACTTGATGTGGATTGCAAAGTTTTGGAGCTGATGCATCAGCCAAAGTTCCATTGTAATCCTGGTAAGCTGTGACTTCATTAACAAAAGTGTACAACACGGATTTGCCTTTCATGTCACATTTAAGAAACGCTTAAAGTACCAAACACATTCATTTAGGACATAAAATAAATGAAGCACAGACGGCAAATGGAAATTACACTTGAGGAGGTTTTCGTGCACACAGAATGTGACCCACAAGGCTGATTTAAGAGTTGCCGATCCACAAGAGTTTGAGAGAGTTTGGTATTTGTCTACACTGATTGGAGACTATTAACGAGAAATGAACACAGATAACTACTAGAGATCTAATAAGGTGATGAAAGTAAGCATACACTAGAGGATCTCTAAATGTAAATTAACACCAAAAAAAGTTTTAAGTTTTAAAACAAGATTTGTTTTAATGTCAAAGCAACACAGTAAGACTGCCTTATGATAAGTTATGTCCACCAATTTCTAAACATCTTCATCATTATCATCTAACAACAATAATACTGATAAGGTTGTTAGATTAAAATCTTTTTGTGCTCCTGATTAATTATTCGTAATATAAAGCCTGTGTTTCTCCTAAGATGATGCCTTGTTGTCAACGTTCCCTCTAAGCTGCTTGCCTGTGCACCCATGGAGCACTGCATAAGGGCTACGCAGCCGAGCCAGTGTTGCCGCCCATTGGATTCTGGTCATAGCCAGAACCCTGCATGCACAGGGCAGAGCCCCCACCCTGGAAAATTAGAGGAAAAGTTGCTTGCTGTGATGCACATGCATCATCTAAAAAGAAGAAAAGCCTAATTTTCTTTTCAGAATCATCATTTTATTAAAATGCACATTTATACACATTCACAGTGCAATCCTTTTCATATTCAAGAATTAAAAATTATCAAACATGAATATAGCCCTGACTGATCACTCAGCTATGGAATCATTGGAATTAGCATTTTTATTGTTATTATTTTACATTACTAGTTTTTCTTCTTTTTGTGGGGCCTTGAATGATTTATCTTGGTATATGCCATCGGGTTGCATATGATGATCCTAATGGGGTTGTCAAGACTGGGAAATTAGACTATTGAGCAGCAAAGAAAACCTACAAACAACATATCCCCATACTTATCTGTTGGAAGACACTGTTAAAGTCTGATATTGTGTAAAAATAAAGTATTAAATGATTAAGGGCATAAGAATTATAGCCCTAGAAATGTGAAATGTGATTATAACATGGAGATTTGAACAATAATTAACTGCTAGATAAAGGTTCCTTTAGGATGAACAGATGTTAGCTTGAAAAAGAAAAAAAATGAAACCATTTAAGTAATAAAGTACTGAATGTCCATTAGAGGTCACTGCAGAGTGTCTGATGAAGTCCTATCTAAACCCATGTACAGGAGTCCCCCTGCATCTGAGGGATCGGTTTCTGTGGTTTCTGTTATCTATGGTTTACTACAGCCGAAAAATATTAAATGGAAAACTCCATGGAAAAAAAAGAAAGAAAAGAAAGAAAGAAAATTGAAATGTTGACCTTCTCCAATAGGGATGGGCAATAGGGATGGTGGCTACAGTGCCCGCACAGTGAGAGCAAGAAAAGGTATGCCTGTGTTCACTCCCAGGACCTTGCCAGCAGCATTACATCAAAGGGTTCCCCTGGGGGAGAGAGAGAAAGAGAGCACTGGCTCATATATTCCAAGGGCCGGTGGGCAGAGCTTGCAATGGGCTCATGCGAGGCCTGGGATGGTGGAGCTGGTGCTCTTGTAGTGCCTGGGGTGACTGCTGTCCCTCCAGACACCTTGGACAGCTGCCTATCTGAATCATCATCATCATCATCTTAGAGCTGCAGAGCTGGAAGGGACCCTATGGATCATGCCTGACAAAGGTGCAATGTCCGCAGCTCAGTTGCCCAGTATGGAGTGCCAGGTAAAGAGGGTGGCCTCCTTTTGCAAAAGGCTCCAAAGGTTACATCAGCAAGAGACCCATGTGGAAAGCAGTATTGGGCAGGTGGGAGTGGCAGGTTTACTTGGAAATAAATCCAGTGGCAATCAAGGGGGCTTGTACAGGAAAGGGAGCTCAGGATTGTGGCCTTTGGAATAGAATTAATATTAGGTGCATTAATTATTGACTATTGTTATTATTAGTGTTGGTTCACTCTACTGAAGCAGACCCTCATTGAGACAATGAGTCTGCTAGAGTAGGAAAATATATATAAGGGAGGATGTTATTGTTTCCTCTTACCTGGAAACATTTGTTTCTGTAATAGCGTCTATGAGATTTTGCATTAGCCTGCTAGTATTGGAATCTGCAAATCAGGTGAAAATGTGTAAACAAAGATAAGGATATATAAACACCATTTGCCTATAAAATGCCTGCTGTAATGTAAGCAAGATGCCTGCCAGTATAGAGTCAGCAAAACCAGTTGAGCCACAATAGAGCCAAGCCAAGCTGAGCCAAGAAGCCAGGGGGAGGAAGAAGATAATGAAACTGCAGCAGCTGGAAACAGCAGCACAGAGGCAATACACAGAAATCATAGATTTTCCTCCATAGATTTAAACTGGCAGATAGCTCGATGAGCACTTAGAAAATGTATTATTATTTTTCTTATGTGTGTGTTCAAATACGCTAAAAGGCTAAGAAATGTATTCCGACTTTTATAGATTTTTACTTTTTTTCAAGAAATATTTTTATGGCTCTAAGCTCTTGTATTTTTGGATTGAAATATGATTTAACTTCTTCTTTGCAACTTTTTTTTGCTAAAAGCTTATAATTGATATATATTTGCCTGACTTAAGTTGTAACTTAAGTTCAGTCTTCATATATTTCTAAGCATTTGTATCTGCAGTTTTGCTCACAGCTGTAAGAATGATATTTAGGGGTCATATTTTTTTTTACTTCTTAAAAAGTTACACATTTTCAATAACTAGTGTGGATTAATAAAGCTTGTATATTTAGACAAGCTACTGTTGCCTTGACTCATTTTTCTCTGTTTATTTCATCATGTGAGAAAACAGTGGTTTATGCTCATCCTATGAAGTGTGATGGAGCAAGGTTGGAAACTACAGACTTTGTAAGCCATGTGGGAGCACGTAAATAACTTATACCTTGATACCCAGATGAACTTTGATGTGGTTGTCATGAGTATCTCGTTCCCACTGGAATTAACCCTTTCAGGGATAAAGGTTCAGCTGTGATGACCACCACAGACTCAAACTACCAAGGGTGTTATAAAGTTTTGTAGCACTTTGGGGTTTTTGAGTGTCATACTTTTGACCATGACAGGGTTTTCAAGCTGTGCCACCCAGACATGCCTAAGATTTGCCATACAATCTATTAGAAAGTCTGGGGTTGGGAAAGCTTGATATGGTGAAAGTACTACAATCTATCAAGGAAGATGCAACCTGTCAGGGAAGATTGCACCCTATCACCAACTGCAGTGTTGCAAATAAAGTGGGGCAGAACTGCATGGTTCGACTTTGTTTAATACTAATAATGTAACATGAAATCTTCTGGCCACAGTCCTTTAGCCGGTGCAGAACTATACAAATCACCTTGTATAGGTCACTCAATTGTTTACCTTTTATATTCTTTCATGTGCTCTGCATTATATCAGAAAATTGCTGCTGGATGTCCTGCTGCTGGATTGGGTTAACTGGTGGCAATCTCGTGGTGATCTGCCAATATGAAAGGCTCTCCTCCTGAGGCCCCTAAAAACTTCCTCAGAACATGAAGGATCCCAAGAGAACCTCAGTACTGAAGGCAAGATATGAAGTGGCAAATTAAATTAAAATGAGGAACACTGCTAGGTGATGATGTTAGCCTCATTGCAAGTCATAAAGTTGCATCAACTGTATTTTAGTCAATGGGTCAAACATGGTGACACAATCAGCATGTCCTTAGAAGAGGACTTCCTTAAGAGCTAAAATATGTTTGTTTATCCTAGCATGTGGTTCCCTCACCTTCACATGTTCCAAATCAACTTGCTTTTGCTTCATGACTGGTTATCAAAAGGAAAACATGAACTTAATTTCAAGTCTGATTGCACAGTAGAAGCTTTGAAGGAGGGGAAATGCACTATCAATTTATGATTGTGAAGCTGTGTTTTGTCTTGCTTGACTTTACCCTGGGTAGACTGACTTGTCTAGAATGTTTCTAGGGATTCCTTCTCATGACTCCTATTAGAAAAAATCTGGACCCATGGAAAGGAATCCCTAGAAAAATTCTACAAAGATTTCAAAGAAATATCTACAAAGATATCTCTACAAAGATTTGTCACCCAAACATCAATCTCACCCTGACACAATCTACACAAAAGGTGCATTTTCTAGATATCATTGGACATCTCATCACCACGCTGTACCGGAAACCTACCAATCAATATACCTACTTGCATGCTTCCAGCTTCCATCCTGAACACACAACAAAATCCATTGTTTACAGTTAAGCCTCCAGATACATTCACATCTGTTCAGATCCACAAGACAGAGACTCCAAACTCAAGGATTTACAAAATGCATTCATCGGACTACAATATCCACCAAATATGATTAAGGAACAAATTAATAAAGCAAAATGGATACCCAGAAGCAATCTACTACAGGATAGACCCAGAAGGGAAAATAATCGAATACCACTAGTTGTCACTTTCAGTCCATAGCTGAGACCATTCTCACACATCATAAATGATCTCCAATCCATTCCCAACAAGAACAGTTCACTCTCCCAAGCCCTTGATGGCAGACCCATACTGGCTAACAGACAACCATCGAACCTCAAACAACTACTGACACACAATGGATTACACAACACTGACACGGAGATGGGAATGAAATTCTGCTACAAACCCAGATGCCAGCTCTGCCCCCACATTTAGTCGGGCAACACAATTACTGGACCTAACAATGTCACACACAATATCAAAAGTACGTTTACCTGTTCCTCTACCAATGTTATTTATGCCATTTTTTAGCAACAATACCCATCTACACTCTACACAGGACAAACGGGACAATCTCTACGCAAATGAATCAATGGATATAAATCAGACATCAGGAATGGCAACACAGAGAAAACCGTTTCACATCATTTTAATTTACCAGGACATTCCACGGGCAATTTGAAAGTGGCCGTCCTAGAAAAAGGTAACTAGAAGACAAGAATTCAGAGAGAAACAGCTGAAATAAAATATATACACATGCTAGACACACATATCAAAGGACTTAATATAAGCTAAGGCTTTTTGGGACACTACCAGATATAAACAGCACAAATATTTCTGTGAAGTTATCCAGGTGAGGTTATCTGGAAGCTGAGTCATGGCAACTGGACTTATTTCTTACTAGGCTGAAATGTTTTGCTACTCATCCAAGTAGCTTCTTCAGTCTGAGGAGAGTTGGTAGGAGACTCCTGATATATCCTCCGCATTGGTTTCACTTCCCCCTGGTCTGAATAGGCTTGTTAGATTGACAATGGACGGGGAGGTGTGTGAGTGAAAATCAGCAGTGTTCCTTCATCTGAAGGACACTCATTTGATAACCAAGATGTACTCATTTTGGACCAAGAAGACAGGTGGTTTGAGAGAGGGCCCAGGGAGGCCATACATGTGCATATAGAAAATCCCTCACTTTACAGAGCTGGAGGCCTTAGATACAATCTGTCTCCTATTTATTATGCTGCTCTTTCATCCATCTCCAGAAAGATCAGGACCGCACCCACCAGAAATACCACTGTTAACAACCCATGACAATGGGTGGAGAAGGACTGCAGAGGTAGGATTCCATTGTCCATCTAAGGACCCTATTCATACCAGGGGGAAGTGAAACCAACCTGGAGGATATATCAGGGGTCTCCTACCAACTCTCCTCAGACTGAAGAAGCTACTTGGATGAGTAGTGAAATGTTTCAATCTAATAATAAAGAAGTCCAGTAGCCATGACTCAACTTCCAGACCACAAATATTGTACTGTACTGCATTTCCCAGATACCACCCCCCCTTTAACAGATCCACATTAGAAACTTCTAAGGTAAAACAGATTCTACTTGTGGTCACCCATTGTCTGGGGGTAATTTCCACACTTTACAACTGATTACAAAGAAAAGCTTGTAAGGAGAAAAGTTCATCAATGACTGTAAATAGCCTATCTGATTAATAACATTGTTACTCTGCCTTGTTATCTTACCATTGCTATTTTACCATTGTTAATCTATGTTAGAGGTTCTCACATTCTTTAGAGCACTAGCTTCTACTAGACCTGCATATCAAATATGCTATCATCACAATGTTTAACACCCACTGACTTTCTTACCAACCAACCACAACCTCAATGCCATGTATAAATATTTGCCAGGTTATAGCTCCTTCTGTTAATGTCTGATGAAGTGGACTTGTCCACGAAAGCTCACATTAAAAAAATATAAAAGTTAGTCTTTAAAGTGCCACCAGATTTTTGTCTTTTTAATTCTTTATTTTTATTTTGTTTTCACCTATAATGCTTAAAAAGATGACTCTCCTTCTTACCAACAGATTTCAGTCAGTACAACAAACCACCCCCACATGCAGCCCACGGGCTCTGTGCTTTGGTCTGATCCTGCCCATCCTCTCCTGCTATAATTCCTTGATTGAAAAACTGCTCTGGGTTCTCTGCCCCTCTCCCCACACTTGTTCTGTCCCTCACCTATCTGGTATTACCTCAGCTGCTGCCTCAGCCAAAACCTGCAGGCTAGACGTGTCAGGAAATGAAATATCTCTCTTTTTTCCTTGCCTCAGCCCCCTCTGAAGAATTAGCAACCACTTTAGCACAGAAAATCATCCTTTAAGGCACACCGTCAATTTTCAGATGTTATTGTTATTTTAATACAATAGAATATAGTATTCAACACCATATCTTACCATACCACACAGATTGACTTCCCCCATGCACTACTGCAGGCACTTCTGTACTTTGATAATATATACTCTCAAGCCTGGCATGCTCTGGTCCATGGGGTCACGAAGAGTCGGACACGACTTAACGACTAAACAACAACAACTCTCAATAACTAAACTTGAGCAGCTAGGCCTGGTATTTAAGAAAAACGAGCATAGTCAGACTGCGTATTACAAAATATTATTGACAACTCCCAAATGATTAACAGAAACGATTGGGGCGGGTGGTAGTGGAGGTTGTCTCTAATACAAGTCCCAAGCTTTGCCCCACCAGCTTCTTTAAAGCTCCCTCAAGCCCAGCCATAAGCTCACAAATCAGATTTTTATCTTCTCCTGGAATCCATGATATCAGCTTTTTTCGCACAGCTATTTCTCCTCTGAGCTGCCTTGTCTCGGTCTGTCTCCCACTTTAGAAACCAGTATTTCTCCAGTGCTGCATTAACTCCCTATTTTCCATCACTGTTTGCCAGCACAACTGTTTTTGTAACAAATCCAAAACAGAAAACTCACACAACCAACACAGCTAAATAATAATTTTTACTGCTGATTTGCCAGCAGTGTTATATATAATCCCTAGGGAAAGCATGTTCTTATAATTAAGGTCTGCAACTAAAATCACACTGTCCTAGCATGATAGGGGTTAATGCAGAATGAGCCTATCATTGGTTGTTCCTTTGTTACATGGCAGAGTTACTTGTTATAACAGAGAAAGGTAAGGGACAGAAAAGTACTCTCACAGAATCATAGAGTGTGGTTTAGTGATTAGAGTGTTTGACCATGAGTCTGGAGAGCTGGGTCAAATCCCTGCTCAGCCATGCTTGATACCTATTGAAGTCTGATTACATCAAAATATAAGACAATAAAGGTGGACTGTGAATCATGCAATACCACAGACAAAATCCAAAACTGAAGTGGATGAGCATCCTAATTTAGATCCCCCTTCCATATATGTGCCATCTTAAACAGGGCTCAGGCTGGTACTAGATGTGTTGGCAGAGCCCACAAAATTTGTATTATTAGCAGAATTGACAGAAACCTAGTGTGGTGTAGTGAATACAGTGGCAAACTCAGGAGACCTGAGTTCAAATCCCCCACTCATCCATGGAAACTCACTGGTATATGTGCATGGAATGGGTAAAACCACTCCTTAAATATCTCACTTAGGATGTGGTTATACTAGTGAAATACGTCAGATTCTGGCTTGAAGATTTTGAAATTGGTGTAAAGTCAAGTGGTATTCACATGGTTTTGTGTCACTGTGTTTATCGCCTGGGACAACCTTTAACCCAGATTTAAGCTTAGTTTTAGATTGATCCAGGGAACTACATGGGAATTCCTTATTTCCCATATTTGTGTGGTGTTATTTTAAATATTTGTTTTATTTTTTATTTCTTTCAAAATGGTATAGTGCTAGGTCAGTATTACAGATAGGAAAAAAATGTTACAGACATACAAGGATGTGTGCACATACTGATCAGTCCTGTTGGACTTCCATGAGGTCTGCTTCCCTGACTTGCCTCTTGGAGCCTCTGATTTCTTTCTCTGGCATTTCTCTCTCCTTCTCTCCCTCTGATTCTTGCAAGCCATCCACAGATAGGCATTCCTGTTGAGTTGAGGTAGGGTGGGGGAAAAGAGGGGAGAGAGCCCTTTCCTACCTCTTCACATCCACAAGTGTTTGGAAGGCAGAGGCTCCTCTTTCAGTAAACTTTTAAAGTGACAGTAGCCTTCTCTCCTTGCCTGAAAATGTCTGTGATGGTGTGGCTGTTCTGGTGGTGGCATGGCAGTGGGGGAATTTTTTTAAAAAATTCAATTATACTGCTGCATTGTCTAAGTGATTATGTGATATTGCACTTAATTTTTTAAAAAAACTCTTGGAAAGATTTGTGCCCATTACCCTGCAGCCTGAAACACATGATCCTGACAACCGATACTTGACAAACCCCACAGACACAATTTACTCCAACAAAGGTGTTCACATATGCCAACATGATTCATTGTGTAGATGGAGAATTTTGAATCAGTTTCAGGCATGCTAAACCCAATGCAAATGCAGACATTTTTGACATGTAACCGAACCCCCACTTTGAAAGCCATATTAGAGTCACTATAAATCAACTTGACAATCAACACCCGATTGTAGTAATGTGTAACCTGTATTGAGGCCAACAAGCTACCATTAGGAGAGAATTATGGAGAGACAAAATTTTCTCCCTTCACCTGTTCAATCTGTATGCAGAAGAGAAGTGAAGATTGGTGGAGGAAACATCAATAATCAGATTCTACGACATGCAGATGACACAATCTTTCTGGTAAAAAGCAGCAATGACTTGAAAATAACCTTTAGTGAAAGTGAAAGAAGAAAGAGCCAAAGCAGGACTGCAGCTGAATGTTCAGACAAAAATCACGACTACTGAAGAACTACACAACTTTTACATTGACAATGAAAAAACTGAAAGTGTTAAAATTTTTATGTATCTTGGTTCAATCATCACTCCAAATGGATTCTGCAGCTAAGGAACCAAAAGGGGGCTCAATCACTCATTTCCTCATGTTATAGACTTTGTAGAACGAACGAACGAACGAACAAACAAACAAACAAATGAAAAAACAAACAAACAAACAAACAAACAGGATCTCTGCCCTGGAAAATATGTTAAAAAAACCAAAAGTGTCCTGGGACAGAAGTTTTGCACAGAGAGCTGAATTATGGTGATCTTGTGTGTGTGTGTCTGTGTGTGCATGTGCACGCAGGAAGCAAGGGGGAAAGTGCTTTGTCAAAGTACTGGCTTTTTGTTTGCATGTGCATGTGCTGGTCAATCTTTTCTTTCTGCATCAGTACAAACAAGTCACACCCTTTGAACTGAAATAAAACGATTCAACTTTTAAAAAGTAGAAGGGTCTCTGATGGAAAGGAAAACTATGGGTTGGGCCTGTGTGACTCTAGTTCATTCACATTTTCCTTTGTGTCATGTGATCAGTGGGGAAATATGTGAATCAGCCCTCCCCAATCCCATAGTATTTCCTGAATTTTGTTGTTGTTGTGTATTCAGGAGGGTTAGCAATGAATGAATTAGAAAAGAACAAGTATAAAGATGTGGCACTGGAGACCAAGAGCAAGATAATCCCCACTATGTATTCCCAGTTGCTAGGTATGCTGTGAAAACTGGACAGTAAAGAAAGCTGTCAGGAAAAAAATTAATTCATTTGAAATATTGAGCTTGAAGGAGACCTTTGCAGATGCCCTGGACTGTCAGAAAGACAAACAATTGGGTTTTGGTTCAAATCAAGCCTGAACTGTCTCTGGGGACAAAAATGTTGAAACTGAGTCTGTCCTACTTTGGGCACATCATGAGGAAGCAGAATTCTGTGGAAAAGACAATAATTCTGGGAAGGTGGAAAGCAGCAAGAAAAGAGGAAGACGAAATATGAGATGGATTGACTCCTTAAAAGAAACCACAGGCTTGAGTTTGCAAGAGATGAGCAGGGCTGCTAAGGACAGGACATTTTGCAGATCGCTCATTTATAGGGTCACCCTAAGTCAGAGGCAACTAGTCAACACGTAACAACAACATAAATCAGTTCCAACTTGACAACACACAACACACATATGCAGAATTGAATGGAGCTTCCAGTCCCTTCTCACAAAAATCCACCCTGGTTACTGCAAAATACCAGCTGCTGCTTGGGGAGCAGGGCTTATCTTGTTGCCTTTGTGAAACCATTCGTGCTGCAGATCTGTATGGCTTAAAGCAGCCACAATTTTGGGCTTCCATGCATTTCCATCCTCTCCAGTTTCTTAGTATCCAGGCTGACGAAGAATTCTGGAGATTTTGCAAGTTTGCATATTTTGTGTGCAACTTGATCCCAATAAAAGTATTGCCCGTCTGTGGATTTTGTTTTTTTATATATGCATATGACTCAACATGGTTTCTTTTTTTCAAACTGCAAATTATCCACAAATCTATTTTCTGCCCAGTCCTGTGTTAGAGAAAGAAAATTCATTACCCACCATTTTCTTTCTGTTTGATTGCCCATACAATTTCCTAAGAAATATTACTTCTGCCTCAGACATAACCCGCTGGTTTTGACGCTAAACGTCCTTTGCTTGTGGATTTTACATGGGTACCATAATTGACTTTCAAGTGGAAACATTGCTGGAACCTTAACTTAGTGTTCCTGAGAGTTCCATAAATGGAAAAAGCATGCTTCTCCTAGCCCTCTTGCCCTCTCTTAGATTGGGTTTATGTAATTCTTTTAAACCCAGTAGATTAGGGGAAGTATGCTTCCCTCTCCCCTTTCCCAGATGGCAACAATATCCAGCTGAACTTTTATGCAGCCTGCAAGAAACTGTGTAGTGCTGAATGCTCGGGCAGGCTAGCCTGCTGGGTAAAAGTACTTGGAAATGTCATAACATTAAACATAATAGCTTCCTAGGCAAAATTCTAATGACTTTGGAGGCACACAATTAACATTATTATTTAGTGGAAGACTGATACAGCTGGCCAGCACATGATATGCTCCCCATGCAATCATAAAAAGACTATTTTGGCTTTTTAAAAACAGTGTGGTAACAATCCCCTCCTTTAACATTAGTTTATTATCATTCATCACCAGAGAGGCTAATGGATATCTTATGTCTGATGCACTCAAAGGCAATCCTCAAAGAGTATAAATCAAGAGCACGCCACAAATCCATAGGTAATGGCTCTCATCCAGCTGCAACTAAATGATCATTACTGATGTCACAGGAGTGCCATGCATCTGTAGCTGAACGGCCTTTCACCCTCATGGTGCAGTGCTTAAACTGCAGTACTGTAGTCAAAAACTCTGCTCACGGCCTGTGTTCGATCCCAGCGAATTCAGGTGGCCAGCTCAAGGTTGATTCAGCCTTCCATCCTTCCAAGGTTGGTAAATTGATTTTTACAGTTCATGGGGGTGGGGGTAGGGGGAATGTGTAGCCTGCATAACTAATTTGTAAACCGTCCAAAGATTGCTTTAAGTACCATGGGCTGTATATACACAGCATGCTTTGCTTTCTGCCAAAATTTGGTTATGAAAATATGGGCCCAGTTGCTAAGCAGGGCCGGCCCTATCATTAGCTGGGGTAAAGCAGCTGCCTCAGGCAGTAGATTCTTGATGTTCCAAAAGGATACCAAATGGTTTATTTTATTTTATTTTATTTACCACTAGAGATGAGGAATGGTAATTGAAAGATTTTCTGCACCTATTCCAAAATAACTTGGATGATGTTGAGATTTATGCACCTTAACTGGGTATGGTAGGTTTGCTCCTGCACTTCTGGTAGCAAAAGCTCTTAGTAATTTGTGGCTGATTTTCAGTGGCACTTATTTAAAGGGACCTGCAGTTGAAAAGAAAAAAGCCTGGGGGCCATAGCTGGCCTATGTGCTGACTGTTGGCTACCACTGTTCTAAGTACTCCTACTACCACCATTAAATATATTGGTAAGAGGCTGCTGGCAAGCTGGCCAGCAATTCAAAGGGGTTCTGAAGAATGGTGAGAAGAGAACAAACAGTTTCTTCTGACTTTCCAGAGACACTTTCACAGTATGTTCCACTCCTGCTAAACCAGATGTTCCCAATCACCACAGAAATGACCCTTGGTGCAATACTATATTTTATTGCATATGTATTGAATATACCCTTGTCCAGCAGGCTGAGGCGAAGAGGCAGTCCCGAAAGCAGCAAAATCAGGGAGCTGGACAGGGGACAGATTGTATTTGTCTTCAGTGTGGAAGGAATTGTCACTCTCGAATTGGCCTTCTCAGCCACACTAGACGCTGTTTCAAGACCTCCATACAGAGCACGTTACCATAGTCTCTCGAGACTGAAGGATGCCTACTACTACTATTGAATATATGATGTATTGCATATGTTTTATTTATCATGACACTTGTGTTTCTTAATAATAAGTTCTATTTATTTTTGTTTCCCAATCCAACAAAAACGAAGATCATGGCCACTGGTCCCATCACCTCCTGGCAAATAGAAGGGGAAGATCTGGAGGCAGTGACAGATTTTACTTTCTTGGGCTCCATGATCACTGCAGATGGTGACAGCAGCCATGAAATTAAAAGACGCCTGCTTCTTGGGAGGAAAGCGATGATAAACCTAGACAGCATCTTAAAAAAGCAGAGACATCACCTTGCCGACAAAGGTCCGCATAGTCAAAGCTATGGTTTTTCCAGTAGCGATGTATGGAAGTGAGAGCTGGACCATAAAGAAGGCTGACCACCGAAGAATTGATGCTTTTGAATTGTGGTGCTGGAGAAGACTCTTGAGAGTCCCCTGGACTGCAAAGAGAACAAACCTATCCATTTTGAAAGAAATCAACCCTGAGTGCTCACTGGAAGGACAGATCCTGAAGCTGAGGCTCCAATACTTTGGCCATCTCATGAGAAGAGAAAACTCCCTGGAAAAGACCCTGATGTTGGGAAAGTGTGAAGGCAAGAAGAGAAGGGGACGACAGAGGACGAGATGGTTGGACAGTGTCACTGAAGCTACCAACATGAATTGGACCCAACTCCGGGAGGCAGTGGAAGACAGGAGGGCCCGGCGTGCTCTGGTCCATGGGGTCACGAAGAGTTGGACACGACTAAACAACAACAATCCAACAAAGTACCTCTTTAATCTATCAGTCTATGTGAAGGATTCTTCTGTTTGTCCACATTTCAGAATTGGTTATTCTATTGAGCATTTCCTTCTTAGTAATCCAACTCTTTCATTCATATCAGAGGGTGGACCATATGTAACACTTTAACATCCTCAGAGTCAAAGATATGTCATCCTGTTTGTTACACAGCATTTCCTTCAACCTCATAAAGGTTGTTCTAGCTATCTCCCTTCTTTGATTTATTTCTATATTGCAGACTATGTGGTTGTTAATTTAACATCCTAGAAACACATATGTGTCTGCTTGGTCTACTGGTGACTTAATACACAGTGGCAGAAATCCAGTTATGTAAAATTATGTTGTGTGAGCCTGATGTCATCATCAGTCACATCCATATTTTGTTAATAATTTTTTTCCTATTTCACTTCCCCACAAAGTTCCTAGGCTTCCTTAGGATCTCTTTGGTCCTGGAGAAGCCTTTTGGGACAGCAGGACAGAAGGGGTGATTTTAAACATCCAAAATAATCTCCATCAGTCTTACTATGGCTGCTGAGACTGACAGTGGAGATTTTCAGATATTTAAGACTGCATAATCTGAAGATATTTGAAACTTGGCTCATTGAACTAATCATTACATATTCGTTGCACTCTTATGAATTAGCCTTTTTCGGAATTGCTACATATATTGATAGCAACCATTCTATAGGAATGTTTCTTTTGTCATATACCATATTCAACAACTTTGTCAGCTTTTTAATACTATTATCTTCCATGGCTTTTAGAAATTCCGTCCTCATTTTGTCTGATCTAGGTGATTTACCTTCCTTATTAGTTCTTACTGCATTTTCTGCTTCAGATGTTAAAGTTTCTGATCCTTCTTCATTGTCATGGGTATCATGTATAATTTCTGGTCAGTTATTGGATAACATTTCATTTACATAGAATATCCACACTTCTTTCTTTTCATCTGTAGTAAATAGCATTTTATTATGCCTATCTATTAAATTTTTTGGAAAATATTTTCTATAATTTCCAGATATTTTCTTATTAAGCTTATGCAATTGAAAGTCATTTTGCTGCTCTTCAATAGCCTGACATTGATCATTAATCCATCTTTCTTTAGCCTCATTGATCTTTCTTCTAATTTCTTTATTTATGATTTTATGCCTATCCTGATTGTCATGTTTGTACTTCCTCTCTCTTCCCTTAGGTCAAATACTTCATTTCTCATTCAGTATTTTTCCTCCTTCTTATGTTATTAGACAGTATCTTTCCTGCTCAATATGATGCTGCCCCTTTTATGGTCTTCTACAAGTATATTCTTGGTATACATAGTTCTATTTTTCTCAAAACATTCTTCTAATTCTCTAGTTCTTTCACTTTTCTGGTTGCTTCAGTTCTAGCTATGATATGTGTGGTTTTTTAAAATTCTTACTCTGTTTTACAACAACTGGGTTATGGTCTGAATTTATGTCCATTTCTGGACATGTTTTCATGCTAGTTTGGAATCTATGATTTATAAGTATATAGTCAATTTTATTCTGTACAATGTATTCATCAGTATCTTGAGGAGATGTCCATATATATATAGTCATGGTGGTGCATTTAATATGGCCATATTAGTTTCTTGGCAAAACTGAACTAGTTTTTCTCCTTTTCATTTCTAACTACTAATCCTATCCTATCCTGTCCTATAAATGTTATGTTTCTTTGCAGACTTTAAAAGAGCATTGTTGGTGATACATTTAATTTATCTTTTGATCTGCTCTGTCTGTAGTAGGTGCACATATTTGTATTATGTTTACATCTACCAGTGTTCCATTCAATTGTAACATAACTATTCTATCTGATGCTGATACAAAACTTTTACAAACCTTTCTACTTTCTGAAAACTGTTATCGTTATGCCATACTGATTAAAGCCTTCTGGTCCCAAATAATAGAGAGTGAAACCATTGGTACTTTTAGCTTTTCCATTCCTATACCAGCTGGTATTGCTGACTCCAAACATCCTCAGATCTACGTATATCCTTACCAGTTCTTTTATTATATTTGCTAATTTTCCTGCCTTGTATAATGCCCTTACTATTCCATGTTCCAATTTTAATAAGTCCTTTTAAAAAATTAAACCCAGGGATTCTTTACACGCTCTGACCACTCACCCCTTCACGGATTGCTGCCTTGTCGCGGCAAAGGGACTTGAGTAATACAGAGAAGCTATGGGCTATGCCGTGCAGGGACACCCAAGACGGATAGGTCATAGTGGAGAGTTCTGACTAAACACGATCCACCTGGAGCAGGAACTGGCAAGCCACTCCAGTATCTTTGCCAAGAAAACTCCATGGACAGAAACAAAAGGCTAAAAGAGATGACGCTGGAAGATGAGCCCCTCAGGTCGGAAGGCGTCCAACATGCTACTGAGGAAGAGCGGAAGACAAGTACAAGTAGCTCCAGAGCTAATGAAGTGGTTGGGCCAAAGCCAAAAGGATGCTCAGCTGCGGATGCGCCTGGAAGTGAAAGGGAAGTCTGATGCTGCAAAGAAAAATACTGCATAGGAACCTGGAATGTAAGATCTATGAACCTTGGTAAGCTGGATGTGGTCAAACAGGAGATGGCAAGAATCAACATTGACATCCTGGGCATCAGTGAACTACAATGGACGGGAATGGGCGAATTCTATTCAGACAATTATCATATCTACTATTGCGGGCAAGAATCCCGTAGAAGAAATGGAGTAGCCCTCATAGTAAACAAAAGAGTGGGAAAAGCTGTACTGGGATACAATCTCAAAAATGATAGAATGATTTCAATATGAATCCAAGGCAGACATCACAGTAATTCAGGTTTATGCACCAACCACCAATGCTGAAGAGGCTGAAATTGACCAGTTCTATGAAGACTTACAATACCTTCTAGAACTGACACCAAAGAAAGATGTTCTTCTCATTATAAGGGATTGGAATGCTAAAGTAGGGAGTCAAGAAATAAAAGGAACAACAGGTACGTGTGGCCTTGGAGATCAAAACGAAGCAGGGCAAAGGCTAATCGAGTTTTGTCAAGAGAACAAGCTGGTCATCACAAACAGTCTTTTGCAACAACACAAGAGGCGACTCTACACATGGACATCACCAGATGGGCAATACCGAAATCAGATTGATTATGTTCTCTGCAGCCAAAGACAGAGAAGCTCTATACAGTCAGCAAAAACAAGACCTGGAGCTGATCATGGCTCTGATCATCAGCTTCTTATAGCAAAACTCAAGCTTAAACTGAAGAAAGTAGGAAAAACCACTGGGCTAGTCAGGTATAACCTAAACCAAATCCCTTATGAATACACAGTGGAAGTGAAGAACAGATTTAAGGAATTAGATTTGGTGGACAGAGTGCCTGAAGAACTATGGATGGAGGCTCGTAACATTGTACAGGAAGCAGCAACAAAAACCATCCCAAAGAAAAGCAAATGCAAGAAAGCAAAGTGGCTGTCCAACGAGGCCTTACAAATAGCAGAGAAGAGAAGGGAAACAAAATGCAGGGGAGATAGGGAAAGTTACAGAAAATTGAATGCAGACTTTCAAAGAATAGCAAGGAGAGACAAGAGGGCCTTCTTAAATGAACAGTGCAAAGAAATAGAGGAAAATAATAGAAATGGAAAAAGCAGAGATCTGTTCAAGAAAATTGAAGATGTTAAAGGAACATTTTGTGCAAAGATGGACATGATAAACGACAAAAATGGGAGGGACCTTACAGAAGCAGAAGACATCAAGAAGAGGTGGCAAGAATACACAGAGGAATTATACCAGAAAGATCTGGATGTCCCAGACAACCCATGACGCTGTTAAGGTGCTACACTCAATATGCCAGCAAGTTTGGAAAACTCAGCAGTGGCCAGAGGATTGGAAAAGATCAGTCTACATCCCAATGCCAAAGAAGGGCAGTGCCAAAGAATGCTCCAACTACCGTACAATTGCACTCATTTCACACGCTAGCAAGGTTATGCTCAAAATCCTACAAGGTAGGCTTCAGCAGTATGTGGACCGAGAACTCCCAGAAGGACAAGCTGGATTTCGAAGGGGCAGAGGAACTAGAGACCAAATTGCTAACATGCGCTGGATTATGGAGAAAGCCAGAGAGTTCCAGAAAAACATCTACTTCTGCTTCATTGACTACACAAAAGCCTTTGACTGTGTGGACCATAGCAAACTATGGCAAGTCCTTAAAGAAATGGGAGTGCCTGACCACCTTATCTATCTCCTGAGAAATCTATATGTGGGACAGGAAGCAACAGTTAGAACTGGATATGGAACAACTGATTGGTTCAAAATTGGGAAAGGAGTATGGCAAGGCTGCATATTGTCTCCCTGCTTATTTAACTTATATACATCATGCGAAAGGCAGGACTGGATGAATCCCAAGCCGGAATTAAGATTGCCAGAAGAAATATCTTGAGAGTCCCCTGGACTGCAAGGAGAGCAAACCTATCCATTCTGAAGGAAATCAGATATGCAGATGATACCACTCTGATGGCAGAAAGTGAGGAGGAATTAAAGAACCTCTTAATGAGGGTGAAAGAGGAGAGCGCAAAAAATGGTCTGAAGCTCAACATCAAAAAAACTAAAATCATGGCCACTGGTCCCATCACCTCCTGGCAAATAGAAGGGGAAGATCTGGAGGCAGTGACAGATTTTACTTTCTTGGGCTCCATGATCACTGCAGATGGTGACAGCAGCCATGAAATTAAAAGACGCCTGCTTCTTGGGAGGAAAGCGATGACAAACCTAGACAGCATCTTAAAAAGCAGAGACATCACCTTGCCAACAAAGGTCCGCATAGTCAAAGCTATGGTTTTTCCAGTAGCGATGTATGGAAGTGAGAGCTGGACCATAAAGAAGGCTGACCGCCGAAGAATTGATGCTTTTGAATTGTGGTGCTGGAGGAGACTCTTGAGAGTCCCCTGGACTGCATGGAGAACAAACCTATCCATTTTGAAAGAAATCAACCCTGAGTGCTCACTGGAAGGACAGATCCTGAAGCTGAGGCTCCAATACTTTGGCCATCTCATGAGAAGAGGAGACTCCCTGGAAAAGACCCTGATGTTGGGAAAGTGTGAAGGCAAGAGGAGAAGGGGACGACAGAGGATGAGATGGTTGGACAGTGTCATCAAAGCTACCAACATGAATTTGACCAAATTCCGGGAGGCAGTGGAAGACAGGAGGGCCTGGCGTGCTCTGGTCCATGGGGTCACGAAGAGTCGGACACGACTTAACGACTAAACAATAACTGCCCACTCAAGGTCTGCCAGGTGCTGAGTGCCATTTGACTATTTACTTCAGCCATGTGGGTTTTCTTGTGAACTTTAATATGTCAATTTCTCCTTATGTTACACATCACAGTGCTATGACCATTACAACTGAAACTGTTTCCGTTTATGGGTAACTATCACAAAGCTGTACCAATCATTATGATCTCCGCCTTCATGCAGTTCAAAAAACACTGTCACCTGCTTCCAGAATTACTTATTTATTTTAGTTTATGTATTGACACAGTTACTGGGATGTGGCATACACGACAGCTTCTTGGAGCCATAAAGGAAAGGTGAATATTTGGAGACTAATAGTATTGATGGCCCAACAGTTTGGAGTGTAGAGGCGCTAACACAAAGCAACTTCCCATGCACCTCAGAAGAATTCACTACAGCAGATGCTTTCCCATGAAGCGCTGCTTTTATCAGCACATGGATAAAAAGTCAGGTCCAGTATAGTTATGTGTTCTCTTCTTTTGTATGAGGATACTCTTTAAATCAGGAAGACAGTCTAATAGCATAAGAAGAAGAGGGTAGACTTCCTAATACCGTTGTGTTAATCCAACTTTTCCCTTTTCAAAGCTATTTTTAAGAAGAGCAAAAAAAGCTACTGGGAGATCAGATTACAACTGCCTTGTTTCATGTCTAGTTTGAGCCTAAATAGCTGTATTTGCTTGTTTATTGATCAGTTGCAAAATCAGAGAAGCACGTTTGGTTATCTCAACTAGAGTGCACTGAATAATTTGGAATTAATAATTTATTGAATGCATTTAGTTATTTTTTCCCCATGCGACGTGGAATATCTGGGAGCTGATTGAAGTTTCCCTCCCATTCATTCATCCATTCATCCATTAAAAAGAATGATTTAACACATGGGTTTCACTACTCTGCAGCATGATTGCTAACACATAAAGATCAAGTGTTGGGGAGTGCTGCTTATTTGTGTTGGCTATCAATACCCATTGATTTGTCTCTTTGACTTGGTGAGAATGAAAGTGTCTTTCTTTCATAGGAGTGGCTGCAATATGCCTGCCAGGGTTATGTAGTGTGTACAGGACAAAATCTATATGAAAAAGGAAGAGGATAAAAAGAGGAAAACTCTCTTTTCATGAAATGAGTAATAATTATTACTTCTACTGTCTTCTTGCAAGTCAATGTATATATTCATTTTAAACACTTTTTAAATGTATAAATTTTACATGCATTTCCCCCCATGACTAAAGCATGTTTATGGATATTTTTCAACAGTGTATGTTGTCAGCAATTTGTATTTTTAGTATGTATGCACAGTTTTGTGCATTTTTAAACTCACTTAAATGCAAATAAGCTGCACAGACATAGAGATTTTGGAGGCAAGGTGCACTTTGTCTTGCCACAGCTTTTGGGAGGTGCAAGCTGTATATGATTATTAAGAAACTGAAACCCAACAAAATTCTTTTCCATCTCTATTCTTTAGAAGGCAACCAAGCTAACTTCATTGCAAGGCAATTTCCTGCACACCCCATGAACTCTGGTTTGCAAACGATGTGCGCATTGATAGCAAACCTTCCTTTCTTGACAATATTGCCTGTCTACAAAATTGTCATAATTAAGCCCACATACTGGAGGGTTTAGCCAACAGTGCAGCAAGCTATGTGTGACAGCAAAAGTAAGTTTGTGTTGTGAATAAGTGGGGAGAATGCTAGAATACTGCTGTCCTAGTTTAAAACTGACCAAGAAGGAAATAGATGGTTAATGAACGGTGGTGAGAATCTGATGGAAAAGGGTTTATGTCATTTGTGGCAGCTGGAAAGTGAATGCATAATCCAACCTATATCCTCAACTTTAGGAAAGCAACTTTCAAAAATATAATAGCAAAATTAGGTAGGGTTGCATGGGGAAATACTCTGAAAGAGAAAAATGGTCAAGAGGAAGGGGAGATTTTGGAAAGTGAAATGCTGAAAGCATGATGCTAAACTATTACAGCAAGATGGGAACATGAGAGCCAGTTTGGCTCCATAGGAAGCATGGATGACCTGAAACATACAAAGGGCCTGTACAAGAAGGGGACATATAAGCAAGGCTGGACAATATTCAGCAAGGATGGTGTCAGGAAGACTACAACTCAGAAAGCACTGGAGCTTGCAAAGAATGTTTAGCCAACTGTTGTTGTTGTAATGTGCCATCAAGTTACTGCTGATTTATGGTGACCCCATGAATGAATGGTCTCCAAAATGTCTTTTCCTCAACAGCCCTGCTCAGCTCTTTCAAACTCACGCCTGTGTTTTCCTTTTGGTCATATCTGGTCTTCCTCTTTTGCTGCTGCCTTCAAGTTTTTGCAGCATCATTGTTTTTTCCAGAGAATCTTGCCTTCTCACAATGTGTCCAAAGTAGGACAGCCTCAGTTTCAACATTTTTGCCTCCAGAGATAGTTCAGGCTTGATTTGCTTTTAGTCCCACTTGATCATCTTTCTGGCAGTCTAGTATATCTGCAAAGTTATTCTCTTGCGCCATATTTCAAACAAATATTTTTCTCCGGTCAGCTTTCTTCATTGTCCAGCTTTCGTACCCATACATGGTGACTGGAATTACATGATTGTGGATTATTTTGGTCGTGGTCTCTAAACAACAGAAATAGCTTATTTGGCTATTTTGGACCAAGAGGAAGAACAAGAGATAGGTGTGTTGCTTGGGGAACATGATAAATTGTCAACAAATGACTACAAGGAAGTAGAATGATAAATTGTTGTTTTACCTTAGTCTTTCAGATTTCGGACAGCTTTTAGGAGAACCTTTTTCTAACAGAAAGAGCTGTTCAACAGTACAATGGATTGCCTTGGGAATAGGTGAAGGTGTTTAAGAGAAGGCAGGATGGCCCTCTCTCAGGGATGCTGCAGCAACAGGACTAAACAAAGCATGGGATTGGATTGCTTGATGTCAAGGACCTTTCATTCTCTACAATTCAGTGAGACTATGGAGCATATTTGTGGTAGGAAAATGCATCTGTAATGTGAGTTCTGGAATTAACCAAGTGGCAACCTTTTGCAGCTTTTTGGTGTCAGTCTCACCAAACTTGGAAATGTACCTACACATAAACATGAATAAAACTGGTTGTAATGGAAATCTTATTTTGGTGTATCACATTCATAAATTAGCTCACTTCCAGCCTTATTTATTTCTGACTTACTTTTACACAATCCTTCTCCTCAAGGTAGTAGACATGGTTCTCCTTCTCCCTTTTTTATCCTCACAAGAACCCCTTGTAGTAATTAAGACTAAAAGAGAGTAACTGGGCCAAGATCACTCATAGCCCGGGGATCTTGAACTTGGATGACAGCCCAACATTTCAGTCACTGCTGGCTCTTTTGCCCATTCAACCCTGACACCAAAGAACCAAACATTTTGTACCAAATTGCCATTGCATTATATTTTGGATTGTGGTTTTTCAGTGCATTTAATTTAATACAATAAGCTCCACTCTTTCCTTCCCAAGCTCTTTCCCATACGGATCCCCATCCCACGTACATCTGTGTCTCAAACTCTTCATCTTTTAAAGTACATATTTGCTTCTTACTGGGGTGCTGTGAGGACTTGATTAATTAAGTATTTCTATAGCCTATAATTCAACCCAAGATGAAAATGTTACAGATCTGTGAAGTATTAGGGTTTTTGTTTTTGTTTTGCACTATACGCAATATGCCTGCTCAAGGCTATAAATTACAAAGGTTTGCTGAAGATCAAATACTATGTGCAAACACAAAAAGGCAAGTTCCCTCAACCAGTATGTTTTAAACATGACCCACCCTATAGAAATTCAAAGGTGATAGCTAATGCTTATGCTGGCATTGGTACCTTTTTCCTCTCTTTAAGATTACCATCTATTCCTGACTGCCTGGAAGTTATTTCTTAAGGCTGATTCATGCAATATGTTGCATTTCTTTTAATGTGAGCGGTTCTGACTTTCCCATCTGAGTGCAAACACATAGCCGTGCAAACATAGAGAGCCATGATGTATGAGTTAGGCAACAATCACAGTTATGGCCAGTGCCTTTTCTTCTGATCATGAAGCCTGAGAAAAAGGGCTGCATGCTGTAATCAGAGAAACAACTGCTAGCCACCCATGTTAAAGATGGAATCCAATACATACTTAACAATGTAAGCAACATTGATGGTAGTGTGGTACAGCTAGACTTAAAGAATGGAAGTGCCATGAAAAAAAAGCACACATTTTTTCCTCCAGTTGAAACTGGTCAAGAAAAACTGAAGGTTTCATTCAACCCAAATCCTCAATCATTTTTTAAAAAAAGGAAAACGATAACATTTTCTCATATATTGGCAATAAGAATTCTACTTTGGGGGTGGGAGTAAGTGAAAGGGTAATATGCTAAGAGTTCTTAACATAATCCTATAATGTACAGGAAATTATTACTGGGTTGTGGTAAAGCGCAAATAATTTTCATCGTTTCACTAATGAAAAAGCTATCAAGGAAAGTCACGGGCTCCATCATAGAGTAGATTAGCTACAGTAATTTTCGTCCATGTGGTTATGCAGGATAAACCCGACAGTGGTTTATGAAGACATATGGTGACAGCAGTGACCAGATATTAAGCAGTTATAAATCTCTCTCCATTCTCAGTTTCCTTAGGGGACTATGATGCAATTATTTTAATTCCTTATGCATTTCATTAGCTGCAGCACCAACATGCACATGTTTAAAAGAGCACCAAGCTTTGCTTTGTTCCAAGTTTTTGGTTTCAGATCAACGTATAATGGTGGATTTAGTTTCACTTTCTGTGTTTTCTCTGTGTGTGCTAAGAAAGCTAATGGAGATACACAGGCAGCAAAAGCTTTTGATAACACTTGTTTCATGTCTGTCTCATCTTCCAAACATTACTTGACTGAAAGAGCTGTTCTGTTTCTGTTTGTTGGTTATTGTTAAACCCACATGTGGATCTGCACTGAGACTGGTGTAGAAATACAGCTGAGGTAAGATACAGGTTGCTAAAATATCCAGGGGAAAAATTGATTTGTTTGTAATATGGTGCTAGATAAGAGCTTTGCAGATATGCAGGACTGTCAGAAAGACAAACAAGGAGTCCTAAAACAAATCAAGCCTGAACTATCTCTAGAGGCAAAAGTGATGAAACTGAGGCTGTCCTACTTTGGACACATCATGAGAAGGCAAGATTCTCTGGAAAAGACAATAATGTTGGGAAAGATGGAAGGCAGCAGGAAAAGAGGACAGTTTTCCACACCAAACTGCACTGCAGGCTGCTTCTCAAGGTCCCCTCAATTTGGGGGTTAGATTATGAGGTAGTACAAAGGTCTGAAGGAAGATTCCTTGTATTCTGTGCTATGGCTGTAGAAACAACTACAGGCAAAAGCGTAAAAAAAAAAGCTGATATCTTTCCCAAAGGATACCTCACACTGGTGATACCATCTCAGCTTCATCTGAAACACTTTTCACAAGCAGTCTCCTACAGAATAAAACAGTTTGTCGGCTACAGTGGTCCATGCCACTGAAACATCCACATTAGATTACTATGGTGTGTTGTGCATGAAGCGGCCTTGAAGGCCAATGATATTAAATAGATTTCTGATTTGTTTATCAACACAGTTCAAAACATGATTGGGAAAATAACAATCTTGCATGCTCTAACACAAGGTATCAGTGGGAGGAGACTCTCCACAACCTAAAAAGATTGTCTTTTGCCTCTAACCAATTACTAATGTTCTTTTGTCCACATCTGGCTTGCCCCTCCTCTCTTCCTTTTTTGTTTGCTTTGTTTCCTTCGTTAGTCTCTCTTCTTTTCTTGACTTCTGAGCATGTAGCAAGCATGCAAGGATATCTCTTCCACATGGCGGAGACTCCATTTCTTCCTTTTATTTTTCTGTTTGTAACTACTGATCACAACTGTAAGTGAAGATACATTTTCTTTTTCTACTTAAAATGCTATTTTGAACATATAGAGTGCTTATTATTGTGAAGGGGGCAGTTCTAAGACTTGAGCTATTCTCTTATGCTTTCTGTGTTCAGTTGTTGTTTGTACTTTAAACTCTGCTAATTATAAAATTATTATCAATTTTACTGCTTGGGATGTTGGCTACAGAATTTAACAATAGCTTCTTCTCAAATGAGGAGAAAATAACAAGTGGGATGCCCCAGGGCTTAGTCCTGGTCTCTGTGCTCTTCAACATTTTTATTAATGACTCGAATGAGAGGGTGCAAGGAATGCTTATCAAATTTGTGGATGATACAAAATTGGGTAGAATAGCTGATACCCTGGAAGACAGAAACATAATTAAAAAAGATCTTGATAGGCTTGAGCACTGGGCTGTAAATAACAGAATGAAGTTTAATAGGGGTAAGTGTGGAAAACAAACAAACACATAATTACTTGGCTTATTAATACTACCCAGTTTCCCCAAAAATAAGACCTAACCTGAAAATAAGCCCTAGTATGATTTTTCAGGATGCTCGTAATATAAGCCCTACCCCGAAAATAAGCCCCAGTTAAGTGAAACCCTGCCCTCCACCATTGTGCAGCAACCAGAAGAAGATGACATGACTGTATTTGAATAAATGTAGATGGTTGTACATGAAAAAAATAAAACATCCCCTGAAAATAAGCCCTAATGCGTTTTTGGAGCAAAAATTAATATAAGACCCTGTCTTATTTTCGGGGAAACATGGTATAAGCAAGCAAGATATTGGAATTGTAGATCACAAGCCAACAGTGTCATTTGGCTGCAAAAAAGGCAAATGTTACTTTAGACTGCATTAACAGAAGTATAGTCTCCAAATCCCCCTCTATTCAGCAATCGTTAGGCCTAATCTTGAGTACTATGTCTGGTTCTGGACACCACACTTTAACAAGAATGCTGAAAAACTGGAAGGCAGCAAGAATGATCAGGGGGCTGGAAACCAAGCTCTATGAGGAAAAACTAAAAAGATCCTCTTGTTTTAGGGTATAGGTACACAAAACATGCAAAAATATTATTTTCAGACTTCAAGTCCCAGAATCTCCCAGCTAACATGATCAGGACTGATGCTCGATTCTGAACAACTGGGAGGTGCTGGATGGTGCAGAAACACATGCGGAAACATCCAAACACATACATGGACATACACAAATATAATTCTTACTAATTTGGCCAAGCCTGCAAAGCACAGCTCAGTCCTGTGCATGCAAAATCAGAAGTAAGCCCCAATGCAACAGCACAAGGGAGTAGTCAGAAGCCTCTAGTGATCTCTGTCAACAAAGTGCACCACAGAAGATGTACAAGCAGAGGTACTGATTAGAGATGGGCACAAACCTTGATTCAGAGGTTCATGCAACTTCCCTTCCCTGCCTCCCCAGCCAATGACCCACCCCCAGTCAGAGTGCACTCCTCTCTTCCTCCTCTTTGGCTGTTCAATTAGTCCCCAACAGGAGCACCGGTTTGCCTGTCCTGCCTCCTTGTCTGAATTGGCAATCAGCAAAGGAGGTGGAGGAGGGAAGCCCACACTCTTGTTGAGGACTGGTAGAACAGCTGAAGAGGAAAAGGAAAGGAGTGTGTGCCGGTTTGTGAGTGGGGCACCCAGCCGGGGAGGCAGGGAAGGGAATGTGCAGCACCTGTGGTGCAGTGTACACGAACTGGCATGAACCTCCACACCAAGGTTCATGGCTATCTCTAGTACTGATACATACGTTATGGTAAAAATGGAGATTCTAAACTCCTTGTTTTAGGATTGTGTAGAAGTGGTCATAAGATAGTTTATCTCTAATTTGGAGTACTAGAGCTATTAAGACATCAAAGCATGATGATATTGCTCAACAATATCTAAAACACCTTTTGGCATAGTCTAGCTAAAGAGAGAAAAGACTTGTTCTTTGTTACTCCCTAGGTTAGGTCTAAAATCATGGATGAAAACTACATAAAGCAGATTTCAGCTAACTTACTGTAACAAACTTCCTAATGGTATGGCCTTTGGTGCAAGCACTGATCATCTCCTGGATTTATTGTTGCAATGTTCTCTACATGGGGCTGCTCTTGAACCTGACCTGGAGATTACAGCGGGTCCAGAATGCAGCAGCCAGACTGGTGACTGCTGTGAGCAAATTTGATCATGTCACTCCAGTTCTGGCTTGCCTGCACTGGTTACCCATTATGTCCCGGATCAGGTTCAAGGTTTTAACTCTTATGTATAAAACACTCCATGGTTTGGGACCACGTTACTTTTCAGAGCGTCTGACCCAATGTCATCTGCCCGACCCACCAGATCCTCCCAGACCAGGCTCCTCCGGATGGTAATACTGATGGAAGCCTGAAAGTCCTCTACTAAAGACTGGGCCTTCTCTGCAGTGGCCCCATTTTAATGGAATCAGCTTCCAGAGGAGCTACACCTGGCTCCCCCCCCTTTCGACATTCAGAAGAAAATTTAAGACCTTTCTTTTTAGGGAGGCCTCCCATACTGATCTGGGTTGATATATTTTTTCTTATTTTTATTTTATTTTTCTTATTTTATTTTATTTTTTAAAAAATATCATCTCCTGCTACATTGTAAACTGTTTTGTGCCATCAGGTTTCTTACACTGTGAGTGCTTTTAATGTGCTTGAATTTTATTTGTTAAACCCCCCAGAATATTGCTTTTGAACCAATAGGGCTGTGTATATATATATAGCACTTGACTCTTTTTTCTTTCTTGCTATTCATTTTCATTTATAGTTTTGCACTATTTTGTTATTGATTATGTTATAATGTTTTTATGTCATTTTAATGTATATATGTTTGTTGGAAGCCGCCCAGAGTGGTAGAATATACCAGATGGGCGGGATATAAATCAAATAAATAAATAAATAAATAAAAAGTATATAAATAAAAGAAATAATAATATAAATAAAATATGAGCTGTACAATTTTTTAACGGATGTCGCTGTGAGAGTCATACTTCACAACACCTGAATTGTGCACTCTTAGCAATATATGGTAAGTTTGTTGAGCTGGGGGTGGCCCGGTGATCTTCAACATTCCTTCTAAATCTATGATTCTGTAATTCAAAGTTAAGCACATTAAGGCTGTGATCCTATACACACATAGCTGACAGTCACTACAACTGAAATTTGTGGGGCTGCATAGGGCTGAACTCGGCTCCTAATGATTTTGATGAGGAGACAAAGAAAATTGTGCTCTGTGCCATTGAATTTTTTTTTTTAAAGGGTGTTTGATATTGACAAAATTATGCCTCAAGCAATTCCAGATTCCTTCAGGAATCACCGTAATAAGAGAAAGTCAGTTATGGGAGCAGTAATCCAAAATGAACCAGTCTGCTCAGCCGACGGAATGACCCTGTGAAATTCTGAACACTGCATATTTGCATATAAATGTGCAAAATAATATATATATATATATAGTCAATTTAGTCTTCATATATATGAAGAGGACCTCAAACAAATTGCAAATAAATACAGAAGCAACAAATTGGGTTGAAAGAAAACATTGCAGCCTGGCTGCCATAAGTCTCTGGCAGAGATCATGGCAGCTGCCACATCTCTGTCAGCTTTGTATACAAGAGACCTGACATCTGAGGGATAGAGATCCCTGATCTTTCCTGACCTGATTTGGAGAATACAAGAGGGATGATCATACAACTCTATTTAAAAAGGTTTACCAAGTAACATGTTTGGGTCATCCTTTAGATTAAGCAAAATGCAGGACAATTTAGTCTTGACATGACTCCAACATTCTGGGAAATTACCTCTGCTATCCCATTATTGGAGAGAGTTAAGAGGATATATATGGTGGATGAACTTCAGACAAGAAGTAAACAATGAGGCTAATAAGGCCAAGCTATTTTATTACAGGGAGAGGGCCAAAATCCTCTTACATCAAGTTATATTTGTGAAGGGTGAAGATGTCACCAGCATGGGAGGGTTTTGGTAATTAAAGACTTCCTTCTTCTGTGTGGCAGCTCCTACAACTTATTTGAGAAGAAACTGATTACTCATGAGTGAGACAAGGCATGGGAGAGAAAGGGAAAGTCTTTGATTATAAAAACATCTCTGCCTGCCAGTGACATCATCACCTTTCCCCAGAAGTAACTTGTTGCAGATGTCAGCTGTTATCTTACTATTCTAAAGTTGGAAAAGTTATATTTCTGGATTACAGTTTCTGGAATCCTGCAGCTGGCCATTGTAGGCAAGGAATTCTAGGAGTTGTAGTCAAAAAGAGTAATTTCCCCCACTTCAGGGTAGAAGTGTATATGTCTCCATTCTAGTGAATTTTCAAGTTTGTACTTGGCACCACTAAGCCAAGTACAGCCAGATGAGCTGTAGCTACGGCACTCTTCAGGCAGTCATGGTGATGTAACAAATAAACTTTTTGAGTGGGGGCTCGTCTAGCAATAAATATGTATGGCGAAAGAGAGGAAAATACATTTATCAAAAGGCAAGTGTCAAAAGCAGGAGGAAGTTGTGGCCAGGGATTTATTTGTGCACAGGTTGTGTTGAAAATATTCATGGGTAAAGTCCACCTATGTGAAAGCACTGTGTCACTTCTGTAATGCACACGTCGATATGTCAAAGAGCAATAACACTGTGACAGCTAACTGATAAGGTGCACTATGCTTTTTTAAAAATCAGTTGATGACATAAAAATTCTGAAATGTTATATAGCATAAACAAAGGCAGCACGCAGATGTAATCTTTCTGGTTGTCACTGGAAATCCCTGTAGTCCTCAAACTCTGTCAAGTGGATTTTGTGATGTTCTGGTTGCATCTGCAAATCTGGCCCCTAATTTTAAGACAATCTGGGAAGGGGGGGGGAGAAGATTCTCATAACTGTCCATTTGCATTGTGAGTGTGGTTTCTGTTGCTCTATGCTGGTTTCTTGTTTACAGCAAACCTGACATACGACAACATGTGCTGTTTTCTCCTCCATCTTTTATTTGAAACCTAAAGGAATTTCAGGAGGCTAAAGTGGGAAGGGAGGGAGGAAGGGCTGGCTAAACAAATTCCCACATGCCTGGCAAAATCCATTTTGCCAAGAACAGTTAGAATTTACATCTAGAGCAACTTTCCTGGCAAAATCCATCTTGCCATGAACTTTTGGACTTTGAGTTCTTTACACTGGTACATGCCTGATGAAGTGGTCCTGATAGCTAGAGAGCAGGGATTTTTGAGTGAAGCAGCATCTGAAGAGGCTGGGCTTCCAAAGCCCTTGCCCCATATCAGGGCAGGCCAATGTCTACCAACGCTGCTTTTGCTTTAAGAAATTATCAGGCATAGCAGCACATGGCAGCACGGTCACATCTACTTCTCTCCCTTTTATTTCACCCTCCTGAAACACTTCCATGAATCATTCCGCTTTTGACTTATGTAGAAATCAAGGAGTGTTGGAAAACATTTGTGTGAAACAAGCACAACATTTCCACATGAACTAGCAGCCTCCTGCCATTTTTACATATATGTTTTATGATGGAACTGGTCCTTTGATTACAGATTGGGGATGAAATTCTGGCATCTGTTTAGGGATATCTCTCTAAAGCAGAAAAGCAAAAGCAGTACATTGAACTATTTTAGTTTATGTTCACTTTGCTTCAGCTTGCAAGGTTGGGGGGGAAGTATATTTTATTGCAACTGAATTCCCTACATAAAGGAAAGTAAAAATCTCTTGTTTAGGTTTTATTTTTCTTGCATTTCTTTGAGTTTCACCTGCATTTTCTTCCCATCCTTCTTCTGTATCATGTTATAAGACTTTGTTTTCACTTCCCACATGAAATTCATAGATACTCTGAGCATTTTTCCTAGTGCAGGCATTTATTTGCACAGTTTACCTAGGGAATCTTCTCCTATTGAGCCCCTGGCAGTACAAGAATGCTATTTCTGCTAAAACTGTCAGATGCAAGAATAATCCTTTCCCCTCCATTCCCATATATTAAACATGGAGCAGTTATACAAACCATATCTGGCATAGCATCGGTCCCCAACATGGGTGCTGTCCACACAGTTTTGCCCTAGAAGAGCAAGAACTGTAATCCACAACATCTGGTAGGGGATACAGCTGGGGGAAAGCTGCTGTATGGCATCTAACAGACAAACTTCAAAGAGCAAGCTAGTTTTTGACAGGCCAACCCCTAATTAAATCAAATACATGACAGAAGATGAAAAAATCCCAGCTGGTCCCTCTGTGTGCCTCTGACAAGAAGCAGTTGTGCTTCAGGGCTGATTCCTATTGTGTTCCAAGAACAGCAGAGCTGTTCCAGACGGTCAGGTCTTGCAACACAGCTCACCTGCTGAGAGGTGCTTTCAGGGTGAGAGATTCACAGGAGGCAGGAGAGGGCAGTGCCTGGCTCCAAAATAACAACAAAAAGTCCAGTGGCATCTTTAAGATTAACAAGTTTTATTGGCACAGGCTCTCATGGACTGCAGCCTCCTTCTTCAGATATCTATATAAATGCCTGCCTGCCAACGTTATGCTCTGTACATCTGAAGAAGAGGGTTGCAGTCCATGAGAGCCTGTGCCAAATAAAACTTGTTAGTCTTAAAGGGGACACGGGATTCTTTGTTATTTTTGCAGTAACAATCTAATATGGCTACCTCCTGGGGTGTGTGTGAATGTTTGGTTCAGGAATGCCAGCCCTGATGCCAAGGGACTTGGGGTGCTCAAGGCATCTG
Source organism: Intellagama lesueurii (assembly GCA_037013535.1). Lineage (NCBI taxonomy): Eukaryota > Metazoa > Chordata > Lepidosauria > Squamata > Agamidae > Intellagama > Intellagama lesueurii. Next base: position 245,593,022 of record JBAJHW010000003.1, on the reverse strand, counting down.
CCTCTGTACCTGTGCATCTGAATATAAGTCTTAAACATGGAAAAGAGGGATTGTTGGCAAGGGTTTAACCTATGCACTGGCCCCCAGCCTTTGCTAGAGAAGAGAACTATAGGAAGATAAGGAACACCCACCAAGGGAACTTCTGAGTAACAATAAGCTGTATCTGGGTCCTGACCCATCAAATACAAAAATAGGCGATACTTTTATAGACCACTAAGAAACTCATCATACAATAAACAAGCTTTCGTGGATTAAAACACCACTTCATCAAGTTTGTACCAGTGTGAAGAACTTAAAGTCCAAAACTTAAAGTCCAAAAGTACATGGCAAGATGTATTTTTCCAGGAAAGTTGCTCTTAGATGTTAAGTCCAGCCGTTCTTGAAAAGATGAGTTTTGCCAAGCTTGTCTCTTAGATGGAAGTCAGGAGTCTGGTTACTGTTTAATGATTATAGCTTAGGCAACAAGTTTCTAATTGCTGGACTGAGCAAACAGGGAACTTGATTTTTTTTGGCTCTGTCTGACTATAAACCTTGCCTTCCATTCTCAGTTTAAGAGGTGCTAACAAATCTTATATTCAGGTAGGAAGAGAAAGAGCGTCCATGTAAAGTCTTATTATGAGACTCAAACTAATAATTATTATGGGCAATCGAGCTATTCTGATTTATGGTAACTGTCCCAAGGTTTTCTAGGTATAAACTACATAGAAGTGGTTTGCTGGTCCCTCCTTCTTAAGACTGCCCAGCTTGTTCAAAGCCAAACAGATGGCAACTCATGTAATCCCACCAGTTGGATACATTCTGGGTGATCTCAGCCAGCCCTTCTCCTTGATCACACTGTGAGAATTTGAACTCCCAGCCCCTGGTAAGTATGCCAATTCAGTAAGGATGTTCGAAAGGGAAGAGGAAAGGGCTTGAAATGACTCATCAGTATTCAAACCACAAGCTGAGCTCGTGCATAAGTTATTTGCTCAGTCTTCTCAAATATACTGGAATTTTTTTTAAAGTTACATTATAGCAATGACTTCTACGTTTGCCTCTATAAATATAAATTAGCATTAAATATAAATTAATTATATAAATTATAAATTTTAAATATAAATATATATAAATTAATTATATAAATTATAAATATATATAAATATAAATAAGCCAAAAGAGAAACTAATGTGTAATGCAAAGCAGGGTTCAAGCATATAATGACTCTGAGAATGTGCAAAGTACATTTCTATCAATACTGAGCATAGAGTGGACAACCATTCTTTTTCTGAGCAACTACTAGAATTCCATATTCAGCACTAGGCAGAGAAATACAGTGCAAAAGTCTAAGATGTAGAGCTACAGAAGGATAATTTTGTTTTTTTCACATTCTGGAAATGTGACGTGTAGATTTGCATTACTATCAAAACTGGATGGGCTTCTCTGATATCCTTAACTTAAGGCTTGTACTTTCTTATCTGCACTTTAGCACAGAAATACAAGAGTTCCCTTGAGTCATAACTCCTTGTTTGTTGCTAAGACTACAAACTGCAGGGTTGTCCTTAAAGGAGGCAGATATCCTGAGGTGAACTGTGATTATTGAGATGAACAATAGATGGAATTATCTTTCACAGTGAAGTCAACAGCTGCACCCAAGCAAATCCAATCAAAAAGTTAGATTATTTATCTTTAGCAAGTAGGATGGGGAACCCCAAACAACTCCACCTTCTTCCATTGTGTCTATGTTTCATCATTTAAAAGTTCTATGTGATGGGATTTATCAAGCCTGCTACAGCAGTTTTATGGGCAGCATAATATGTAACAGTGAGACTATCTTAGTACTGCAGGAAGACAAAACCAAGGTGAAACTTGGAAGGAAAAACAAAGAGAGAGAGAAAGAAAGCGAGGGGATTAACTTTATACATTATTAAACAGTGTTTCAAAAAGGCACTGAAGAGTATAAAAAAATAGCCAAAGAAAAGATAAAATGGGAATTAATGTTTCCTGTGTGAAGCGACTGAATTTCACAGAGAGGGAGTTGTTTATGTGCATGGTGACCCAGTTATGGCTGTCCTCTGGAGTTCTTCCAGACCTTCTATCATCTCTTCCCTACTTCCAGATCATAAGCTCCTTCTTTAAAAGGTACAGTGCATTAACTCTGCCCTAACTGTAGACTATTTCTACACTGTACATAACATATTCAACTTTGTATCAAGTTCTTCGCATCCCTGAACATTGGCAAGAAGCAACACATCTTGTTCCCATCATGACTCTTCTAGATCTGCTTGTAGACTGAGCTTGCTTCCATCTTCTCTTTCTGAACACACTTCCTGCTTCTTTATGCTCCTAGCTGGAGAGAGGCAGATGCACACTGCTGCTCTATAATGGCTGATCATATATGCTCTCACAAAAGCCAGCCTTTATGTCCAGGTTTAAGGATTTTCTCTCCTACCAATACTGAGTGGATTTTTGGATGCAATAAATATGTTTTCTATTTTTACAGTTATGGGTTTCTGAAACAGTTACTCCTGTTTCATTGCCATAACCTGAGCACTATCCAGCTCCAACTACCCCAAATATTCTTACAGATTTGGGTAGTGGGGAGGGGAACCTGCACTCTGGAAGGATTGAGAACAGATCCTGCTCCTCCTCTGTATGACAACCTTTCAAGCTTTTTAAGAGCACCATCATATTTCCCCTGGGTCTTCTTTGCTGAAGGCTGGTTCTTTAATCTTTTATACTATGTCACTTGAGCAAGCCACTGGGAGCTTGGAGAGCCTGTCCACCTTGATGCCTGCACAGGCCTGACTGATGGCTGCCAGCAGGTAGAGGGTGACCAGCATTCTTCACAGTGAGAGCTATGAGTTGTTGCTCCTCCCAATCCATGGCTTGAGACAAGGAGATCAGCCTTATAAACCTGCCTAATCCTGATCCATGCCCAAGCTGGACCTTTTTTGTTTGGCAGCAGGTCTACACTTTCTCGGGGCCAGGCTCGGGTAATTCCTCCATGAATGGAAGGATCACGTTAAGAGCAAAGTGATCCTTTCCCAGATGTGATCCTTTCTTGTCATCTGATAGCACCCCAACAAAGAGCTGCTAAGCAGAACTGTTCTGAAGACTGAAACTTTACATCTTCCTCCTTCACACACCCTCTCACGTTGTCCTCCCAGAAACTGGGAACTGTGGCAGCTCAATACATAATATATAAACATGTTGATATAGAAACACAATAAATTATAAATAGTAAAGCACAATTAAACAAGTTGTAATAGTTTAAAAATCTATAATAGTAATTTACTATATGATAAATAGTAAAGAAACAATAAACACATTATAATAGCAGAGACACAATGGAAGTAAAACACCACTTTCTCTCTCCCCTCACACACACTATTCTTGGCACTCCCCAGAATAGATTTTTGTCTGCTCAGATCTTTCCTGTATTTTAATCAGACTCGAGTTAGGAGGTTAGCTAGCTACTTGCACTGTATCTGTGTTCCCTGTCAGTGAAGCATCAGCCATAAAACCTGTCACGCAACAACAAAGAGTGCTGGTGTTCGGTAAAAGACTGTATTAACAATGAGGAGTTACTGTCCTCTCACCTTTCAGAGATTAACCTCAATGGATTTACAATGCTTCTTCTGCAGTCACGACGCCCACACAGCCTTAGGGATGGCTGTATCTTTGGTGCTGTCGTAGCAGCGTGATGAGTATGCATGAACCGCATTCATTTCTGAGAATTCCACAGTGACCTTTGTTCTCTGAGTGGAGAACCCCAGCTGCCCCAAGGTGATACGCTCTCACTCCTCTAAAGCTACAATTGCTGTGTAATGGATATTGTGGGAAATTTCATGGCCCCTGAACAGCCACAGTAGGAGGTACTCAAGGGATTAAATATCATCTTCTACTCCTTCCCCTTCCTTAATCTCCTGTCTGTATTTGTTTCATTTCTGTTTTCAGATAGCAGCTTGCTTAGGTTACCCGATTGTTTTAGATAGGCGTCTCTCATATAAAGAACTCAGGGAGGGCTTGTCGATTTGAATATCCCTAAAAGGTTTAATTTGGAAACCTTCATCTCATGTGGTATTTAGTTTCAGTCTTGATTAAAAATGTTCTCTCACGTTACCTTGTTCTGAAATGACTTGGCTGTTTAGCAGCATTGTCCCCAGCTTACTGCAGTATTGGAAAAGATAATAAGGTATTTATTTGTTCTGCTTCTGACAGCTCTATGGACAGAAATGCAGATATTCACTGGCTCTGATGATGTGACCAGCAAAGGTTCTGCCATGATACATCTGTTTCAGGTAGCCTTCCCCGGTTGTATTCTCTCTGAATATGTTAGACTACAACTCCCATCATCCCTGGGCAGTGTAGATATGTACAACACAGCAAATGGTTTTTGCAGGGACTCAAACAGGTTTAAGAGCCTACAGAATTTTTGCAGGTTCTAAAAGCAATGTAACACAAAAAGCCAGGGATGTTGGCAAGTCTTTGGGTCTGAGTCCCAAGTCCGAGTTTTTGGTATCAAGTCCCAGGTTTGGTATCAAGTCCCAAGTCTCAAGTCCCAAGTCTGAGTCCCTATTAAAAACAAGCTTTTTCCCCCCAGAAAAAAGGGAGGGGTGGGTGGGTCCAGAGTTGAGACCGAGTCATTGAAAAAACAACAACAACCCTGAGTTGAGTCCAAGTTGAGTCACTGGTGTGACTTAAGTCCAAAGTGAGATGAAAGTAGAAATGACAAGTTTTAAAATATATTTGCTTCTGAAAAAATAAAATAAAATAAAATAATAACTCAGTTATCTGTCTCCAATCTCTCTCTCCTGTTCTGTTTAAACTTTCTGTAGCTACTTTACCTGTCACCCTGAAAAAAATGAAATAATTTTTTTTGGGACAAAATGGGTTTTTTTTTCCTCATAAAAACACTTCTGCAACTTTTTCATTAAAAAAAGTCATGAAAGGGGAGAAATTGCAAAAAATAAAATAAAATAAAATTTTTAAAAATCTCTACCTTTCCATCTCTTGTAATCTCATGTAATGAGGAGGAAACTTTTAAAGTTTTCATTCTCACTTGTCAGAACAACATAATCAAGGATTTACTTTCGTAAGCCCAATTGGTACAACCAATGCATCCAGTTGTTGTTAGCTAAGAGAAGACTCTGCATGATGCCCTTCACTACGTTAGAGAAAGGATTCAAAATATTAAAAACAAAACTGCTCTGAAAGACACTTCGAGAGCAGAAATATGGAATCAAATCTAATTGAAACAGAAACACCACCAGCTGGGGAAAAACATCACAGCTGCCAGGAAAAGTCCAGGGAAAACATGATAACACTGAAAAAAAGACTAAGGACTTGGCTATATGGTTCATTTGGAGAAGGTTGACAGGAGATAAATAAGGTCCCTTAAGATCAGGTAGAGATCCCTTATGCCATGTGGTGCAATCTTTGCATCTAAATAGTATAGTGGCCCTATTTGGTCCACCTCCTAAAGTTGTTAAGAAAATAAAAACTTTTTAAAAAATCCAATTGTAAAATTAAAAACATTCTTTCACAGCTCTATGGAGCACAGGGTTGAGGCAACATTTTAAAAAAACACCCAGTTATGGCAGTGCTAATGCACTCTTTTCCAACAACACAAGAGGCGACTCTACACATGGACATCACCAGATGGGCAATACTGAAATCAGATTGATTATGTTCTCTGCAGCCAAAGATGGAGAAGCTCAATACAGTCAGCAAAAACAAGACCTGGAGCTGATTGTGGCTCTGATCATCAGCTTCTCATAGCAAAACTCAAGCTTAAACTGAAGAAAGTAAGAAAAACCACTGGGCTAGTCAGGTATAATCTAAACCAAATCCCTTATGAATACACAGTGGAAGTGAAGAACAGATTTAAGGAACTAGATTTGGTGGACAGAGTGCCTGAAGAACTATGGATGGAGGCTCGTAACATTGTACAGGAGGCAGCAACAAAAACCATCCCAAAGAAAAGGAAATGCAAGAAAGCAAAGTGGCTGTCCAACGAGGCCTTACAAATAGCAGAGAAGAGAAGGGAAACAAAATGCAAGGGAGACAGGGAAAGTTACAGAAAATGGAATGCTGACTTCCAAAGAATAGCAAGGAGAGACAAGAGGGCCTTCTTAAATGAACAGTGCAAAGATATAGAGGAAAATAATAGAAATGGAAAAAGCAGAGATCTGTTCAAGAAAATTGGAGATATTAAAGGAACATTTTGTGCAAAGATGGACATGATAAAGGACAAAAAGGGTAGGAACCTCACAGAAGCAGAAGACATCAAGAAGAGGTGGCAAGAATACACAGAGGAATTATACCAGAAAGATCTAGATGTCCTGGACAACCTAGATAGTGTGGTTGCTGACCTTGAGCCAGACATCCGGGAGAGTGAAGTCAAGTGGGCCTTAGAAAGCATGGCTAACAACAAGGCCAGTGGAGGTGATGGCATTCCAGTCTTAAAAGATGACACTAAGGTGCTACACTCAATATGCCAGTTAGTTTGGAAAACTCAGCAGTGGCCAGAGGATTGGAAAAGATCAGTCTACATCCCAATCCCAAAGAAGGGCAGTGCCACAGAATGCTCCAACTACCGTACAATTGCACTCATTTCACACGCTAGTAAGGTTATGCTCAAAATCCTACAAGGTAGGCTTCAGCAGTATGTGGACCGAGAACTCCCAGAAGTACAAGCTGGATTTCGAAGGGGCAGATGAACTAGAGACCAAATTGCTAACATGCGCTGAATTATGGAGAAAGCCAGAGAGTTCCAGAAAAACATCTACTTCTGCTTCATTGACTACACAAAAGCCTTTGACTGTGTGGGCCATAGCAAACTATGGCAAGTCCTTAAAGAAATGGGAGTGCCTGACCACCTTATCTATCTCCTGAGAAATCTATACGTGGGACAGGAAGCAACAGTTAGAACTGGATATGGAACCACTGATTGGTTCAAAATTGGGAAAGGAGTATGACAAGGCTGTATATTGTATCCCTGCTTATTTAACTTATATGCAGAATACATCATGCGAAAGGCTGGAGTGGATGAATCCCAAGCCAGAATTAAGATTGCCGGAAGAAATATCTTGACAGCCCCCTGGACTGCAAGGAGAACAAACCTATCCATTCTGAAGGAAATCAACCCTGAGTGTTCACTGGAAGGACAGATCCTGAAGCTGAGGCTCCAATACTTTGGCCATTTCATGAGAAGAGAAGACTCCCTGAAAAAGACCCTGATGTTGGGAAAGTATGACGGCAAGAGGAGAAGGGGACGACAGAGGACGAGATGGCTGGACAGTGTTATCGAAGCTATGAAAATGAATTTGACCAAACTCCGGGAGGCTGTGGAAGACAGGAGGGCCTGGCGTGCTCTGGTCCATGGGGTCATGAAGAGTTGGACATGACTTAATGACTAAACAACAACAATGCACTGTACCTATTTATTTATTTATTTTTAATTGAAGGCTTCCTTCTAGAAGTGGGAGGAGGCAGGAGGGTTTTTTTCTCTCTGTCTTCTTTACAGCCTGGGTAGCCAACTTGCTTTATCAGGGACATGAGCAAACGAAGTTGGTTCGCTGGGTTGTAAAGAAAAAAAAAAGCTCTTCCCATCTCCTCCCACTACCCAGAGGAAGCCTTGATTAGGAAAAAAAAATCTTTAAAAGGTGCAGTGCATCAGCACTGCCCTAATTGGCTTAAAAAAAATTACTTCCTCCTTCTGCTCCATGAAGCAGAGAAAGGAAATCTTTAATTTTTAAATTCCTCCATATAATTAACTGTTTAAACTGTTTGTGCAAACCACTAATGATATGGCGAAATTGATGCAGGAAAGCTCATTTTTGTTTGATCCCAGCAATCACATGCACTGGAAATGAACAAAAATGGAACGATCCTACCTACACCAAAAAAAGCTGAAGTATCTGGTAGTGACCCAGAAAGGTGAGGAAACAAGCAAACAACCCAGCTCAAGGGGCAGGCTTGTTTGCTCCCCCAATTATGTAGTGTGATCACCAGAAAAAAGAGTGAACCAGCCTGTCCCTGCAGTGGATCAAACAGTGGAACTAAATGCCCATGTAGTCACCCTTTAAGTATTCCACAAACTAACTCTTTTTCTGAGAGAGTTCTCCATTTCTGTCTCACAAAACTGCCTGTTTCTCTCTGAAAACCAAAACTGGAAAATGTTCAGCTCAGCCCTAGGCAGTATAATGAATGCCACCTTGTTGTTGTTATTGTTTGGAGAATGTTGCCAGAGATGGTAAGTTACAGTGCTAAGTGTCTGCACAGCAGTGTGAACAGAAGGTGTCAGTGGGGCATATATTGTTTATTTATATTACATCTCCATCCTATTTGTCCTCCAGGACAAATCCTCAAGGTTGTGGTGTCCTGATTCTGTTCCCAGTATCCTCACAACAATGCACCCTGTAAACAGGTCAGGCTAAAAAAGACCATGGTTATGTCAAAGTGAAGACAGAGCTGAACCAAAGGTTGCCTACTGCTTATCCAGTTGTCTAACTGTTGCAACATGCCAATTCACATCCACTCTAAATGGTGTCTAAATTAAGTTTTGTGGCTATGGAGCACCCATAATGGTAGTGGCTAGGCTGTATTTCTTTCTTTACTCAAACACAGATCATGCTATGTGCAATCTCTCTCCCACACCTTATTCTTTTACACTGTTGCTATTCTCCTCACAGATATAAAGAGATTAATTTAGGTTACAGTCCAGATTACAGAGTGGAAGATACTAGGTTTACAGGCACAAATACATCTGACAGCAAACAATAAAACCTACAGAATAATTTGCAGTCTTTCTTCATTGGAGGTCAAAGATTATACAAACATGAAAGACAGAATTATACTTTCACTCCAGAAGAGATGGGTTTCTGGAGGTTAGCATGAAGGACATTTGGATGAGTGCAAGAAAGTGAGTTGCAGAGACTGTCAGCTAAGCAGAGCATTTCAGTCTCTCCAGTGCTGTCAATCCCTCACTTTTCATAAGCAGTGAGGGAAAAAAAATGGCAGAGTTCCAGTCTGCAGCAGAAAGGTTAAGACTGTCAAGCATGTACTGTTGCAGTTAAAAAAACAAAACAAAACACTGAATACCGACCAGAGGGAATTATTTACTGGTTTTCAACCTGAGAGATAGGATATGTCTTGTAGTGTGTGAATTTCTTAATGTAGCACATGTTCTCCACTTACATATAAACACAGGCACACATGTCAAAAAAAAAAAAAGAATTTCATAGTAGGAAGCTCAGAATAAAGTACATGCTATATAGCAGGGTTTTTTTTAACTGAAGGTCTTTGCAGACCTAACCTGTCATAAATTGATAACTCAGACTACTTGCCCTAAAGTAATCTGCATATATATTTTATCAAGTCACCTTTAAAACTGCTGAAACAGCTATGTTATTTTGTTGTTAAGAATATACAGTGCTGAATATGGTTCAGGATGTAAGTCTGAGAGAGCATTAAATGCTGCAATATTCCACCCAGTTCCTTCAACAATCTGTGAAGGTGGTGCCTACAGTAATCCCCCCACTTCCACACCATGAATGTAGCTCTTTATGGATTTAGGTGAATTATTGTATAGAATTATATAGATCTTCTAAACCAGTGGTCCCCAACCTTTTCCGAACTGTGGACCGGTTGGGGAGGCGGGGGCTGTGCATGGGGGGCAGGGCACCCCCCTGCTCTCATGGGTGGGTGGGTGCACGATTGTGCATGCATGGGTGGGCGGGGTGCGCTCACAAAGATTAATACAGCTCAGCAAGCATGTGTTGTAACTTATCAGGTGTCTGACAATACATTTTTGCACATTTTCTAGTTCCATGCAAATAGAGGGGGTATTTATAATATATCACAAATTATATAGTGTCTTCCAGCACTTTCTCATTTTTATATATGCAGGTATGCATGCATGTATGTCTGTTGACGCTGGAAGATGAGCCCCTCGCGTCGGAAGGCGTCTAACATGCTACTGAGGCTGTATACTGTATTTTTTGGGCTCCATGATCACTGCAGATGGTGACAGCAGCCACGAAATTAAAAGACGCCTGCTTCTTGGGAGGAAAGCGATGACAAACCTAGACAGCATCTTAAAAAGCAGAGACATCACCGTGCCGACAAAGGTCCGCATAGTCAAAGCTATGGTTTTTCCAGTAGCGATGTATGGAAGTGAGAGCTGGACCATAAAGAAGGCTGGCCACCGAAGAATTGATGCTTTTGAATTGTGGTGCTGGAGGAGACTCTTGAGAGTCCCCTGGACTGCAAGGAGAACAAACCTATCCATTCTGAAGGAAATCAATCCTGAGTGCTCACTGGAAGGACAGATGCTGAAGCTGAGGCTCCAATACTTTGGCCATCTCATGAGAAGAGAAGACTCCCTGGAAAAGACCCTGATGTTGGGAAAGTGTGAGGGCAAGAGGAGAAGGGGACGACAGAGGACGAGATGGTTGGACAGTGTCATCGAAGCTGCCAACATGAATTTGACCCAACTCCGGGAGGCAGTGGAAGACAGGAGGGCCTGGCGTGCTCTGGTCCATGGGGTCACGAAGAGTCGGACACGACTTAACGACTAAACAACAACAAAAAATGTCTGTAAAATATTTTCACACACCTTTCAAAAAGTATGTCAAGTAGAGATGGGTACAAACTGCGGTTCAGCGTTTCAACTTAGTTCTGTGGGCACGGCACACTCCCCTCTCCTGCCTCCTCTGCATGCTTGCCCATTCCTCAGGCAAAGAACACTGCCCTTCCCTGCCTCCACAGCATGACTGCCCACTCACTGATCAAAGCATATGCTTTCCTCCTCCACCTCCTCCAGTGGCTGCGTATTCAAAATCAGCACTGTGGACAATCCTGCCCTGCCTCCTTATCTGAGTGGGTGGCCACCAGAGGAGGCAGAGGAAGGAAGTGCACAGTGTGATCGGTGAGCAGGCAATCATGCTGAGGAAGCAGGGAGGAAAGCAAGCTTCAGTTGGGGAATGGGCATGTGCAGAGGAGACGAAAGAGGAGAGTGTGTGGTGCCCACAGAACATTCGTGCAGGCGCTGCACTGAACTGGGCTGAACTGCTGGACTGCGGTTCATGCCCGTCTCTAATGTCAACATTTGCTAAGAAAAAAAAGCCAGTCTTGCAACCATAGAGTTAGAAACTATATTGTTAGGCAGGTAATGCAATGTAGAGTGCAGTTACAGTATTCCTGACGGATGGTCATCCAGGCTTTGTTTAAATATCTCCAATGAGGAAAAACTCTCCTGAGGCAGCATCTGTTCACTATGAAATAACTCATGTCACTAGAAGTCCCCCCCCCCTAATGTTTACTTGTAATTTGGTTCTTTTTCAGCCACTGGTTCTAGTCGTCTTCCCTTGCCCCACTATCAGAGATCAAATCTACTGTGTCTCTTCCATGGCAGCCCTTCAGGTATTTGAAGACAGATACCATGTCTATCCTCCATGTCTCTCATCTGTGGTCCAAACAGAGAGGTGCCTCACCCCCAGTTTTTGGGGAAGCACTCTCTTCTCATGCTCTGGCCACAAGCCATTTATGCTGCAAGCCAGATGTGCCAAAGTCTTTCCTTGTAGGCTTTGGCTTATACTTCCTACACTATTCTGGTCACAATTAAGTATTTTCAAAACAAGCAGACGGAAACATCTTTAAAACTTCAGCTAAGAGCCCAAATGAAAGACTTCAATGGCCTCAATGTTTTAGAGTTTGACTTTTTATAGTTTTTGTACTGCTGTTGGTATTGAAGGTAAGTTGTTTTCATCTCTGTGTTCTGTAAACTTGCACTTTAGTAATCATATAAAAAGAAGTATTACAACTTCTCAGAAAAAAGCACAGTAGATTGATCTATTGTAAGTAATATAGAAGAGGTAGGTTTGAGGATGGTCTGTGCTGGTGTTAAGACAGCAAGGGTAAAAGTGGCTTATTTGTGGAACTCTTAGCAGGGTACCAGGTATTGTCTGATATTTGCTTTGGTTAGACTTTGTCAGCTAACTTCTCAATTTGTAGCACATCTTTAAGAAAACCTTTTTTGAGTCAGGTCAAGAGGAATATCTAGTACTCACACACAAAGAAAAGAAAAAAGAAAAAGCTGTATGGTTCTTGTGCAAAATCTAAAAATAAAGAGTTGTGATACTACATATTTGTAGTTGGAGTTTTTTTGTGAACACATATTTAACATGCAAGCACATTTTCATCTGTAATTAATCAGAGATTAACAGATGATACACATTATTCTGAGAAACACCTTAGCAACACATTTGCCCTACAGCAGCACAGCGGGAGGCATCACAATTGAGAGAATTTGGAAGGACACCAACGCTTCATCTCTAGCTGGGCCTGATACAAGGAACGTGTTTATGTGATGATGATACTCACTACTGAAATATGTTTGCAATACCTCTTGTTCACTTCCTACTTTACAAGAACAGCAATGCTATGGACTTGACAAATGAGAATCAATGTCTTGGCTTTCTCTAGTGATTAATGTTTTGTTCCCAAAATTAGATTTCAGTGTCAAATGAATGGCCCACCATCTGTGATCTTCGCCTAAAGCTAGAGAAAGATTAAAATAAAAAGTTTGGAGGACGTTTCTTTCTCTTGTGTGTGAGAAATTAAAAATTAGTACTATCAAAATAACTTTAGAAGCATTAAAATGGAAAATGGCAGATGTACATTCACTAACAATTCAGGGATTTTGAATATTTCAAAAATGCCTTTTTAAAATTGAAATCTACTTTTCTTGAGATCTAACTGAATCTTTGCAGGAGATCAAGGTCTCTATGATATGTCACCAACTAGAGCCTTTCACATAAAACTAATGTTCCTCCACTTCATGAATGAAAGAGTGGTAATTTTGATTTCAAAGAGGACATGAATCCTGTTCGCTTTTTTCACATGCAAAATGGCTCTTTGTCTGTATCATTTTTCAATGCCAGTGGCACAAGGGAATATTCACTCCCTTTCCCCTGCATAAGCCCCTGGTTTTCTAATGAGGCAATCTCCAGCTTTTGTATTTATAAGCTGGAATTTGCTGGAGCAGCTGTGGATCACTTCACCCATGGAGAAGGCATGTTCCATGACTGCTAATAGGATTCTGGCCACAGATGATAATTTTATAGGGCTGACGGGGTGTCCAAATTGGTCTGTATCTGGTCTGTATCAGTTTCTCAAGTATTTATTCATAAATCTATGCTGTATAATTTCTAAATCATTAAAAAAAACCCGTTACAAACCTTCACATTTATTTTCATATTCAACTTTCATCAGCATACACATGTTGTATGTTCCCTTCCCTCTTATGCACATTGCTATGTGTCTTTTCATAATATGCGGGTTGTTTTTTTTTGCAAGGTCCAAGCTAAGAATGTCACTGTCAAATTCAGACTAATACAGAATCCAAAGGATGCATTCCAATATTAGCGCAAATCTGGTTGGTTTGCCAATAAATGCAGATCAAATGAAATTCTCTAGCATCCATAAGGTCAGATCTGGTCTGCAACGCAACCTGTTTGCCCTGCTCAGTCAATAAAATGTCAAAACCGTAATTTTTATCAATGATGTTAGGGCTGATTCACCTCATGCTGATCTCTTTTGCCGTGAAAGTGGAAAAGTGGAGAGGAAATTTTTAACTTTGCTCCCAAATAAAAGACATGCAAATCCAACAGAAACATAATTGTGTTGCTCTCCAGATTTTGGGCTGCAGAATAGGTTGGAAAAGGATCTTGTAAAATGATGAACAAAACACATCCAGATGTTGTTCCACCATGCCCTATTTGTGAGGGGGAGAAAAGTAATACTATTCCTTCTATCAGAGTATAAGGTCAGAATTAATTTTCTTGCAATAATAGCAATGTAATTTATTCGAATAAGAGGATAGCAGGCTGATGGGCAGTTGTTACCACTGAAATATGAGCATTATTCCTTAACTTTCCCATAAAGTCTTCTGTTCCCAAAGGATAAAGATGGGATCTGTCTGCTGGCTCTGAGGTATAATATATTAGGTATTAAGTGCTGAAACCTGACATGTCTGGGATCAGATTAAACCTGGTTTTTAAAGGTCTTTTCTGAAAGATATTCAATCATGTGAAACAAGATTATTTGCTGGAGAAGGAAGAAGAGTTTGAAGGGGTGTTGATGGTTTACAAACATACTATAGGAAGCTTAGTTATGTGTTTGAACCTGACATTTCAGATGCTGAGTGGCTCATAGCTGAAGAAATTCTCATCACAAAGCTGGAAGGATTTTACAGATTTTCAAGAAATGACTGGAATGACATCTGGCAAGATGCTTTAAGTGCATCATGCTTCAACGAGAACAGCAAGTTGGCCTAGGCATCCTACTGGATTTTCTTCCAGTATTTCAGCCATGAATATTATTGACTTATTAGCCTTCTATTTCTTGCATTCTTCATAAGAATGTGGGTGCCAAGTGAGTCACTGAATAATAAAAGCATGACTACTATTTACAAGCAAGGAACTAGCAAATCTGGTGAACCTCTTCCTTCTAGACATTATGATAACTTCAGCTTGGGATGGGCAGCAGGACTGAGCATTTCTTTATTCATAAGATTTGTATTATGCCTTTCTATAAAATATACATGCAAGGCAAAAAAAAACAAATCTAATTGTTTAAAAACAATAAGGGCATAGGGTGGGGAACCAAAGTCCCAAGTAAAATAATATAGCAATAGTCAAATACAAAATAAACCAAGGATGTTGGCAAGTCTTTGGGTCCAAGTCCCAAGTCCAAGTCTAGTATATCAAGTCCTGAGTCCCAGGTCCGAGTCCTGATTAAAAACAAGCTCCCCCCCCCCCCCGAAAAAAGGGACGGGTGGGTTCTGAGTCACAAGCTGAATCTGAATCATTGGGGGGGGGGGGGAAGTTGAGTCACTGGAACGACTGAAGTCCCACTGGTATAAAGTCCCTGGTATAAACAGAGCACACAAATTTAAAAGCAGAGTCTAAAATATCTGGTTAAAAAAAAAGTAAACATCTGAAAAAGCAAAGTAATGGTGGAACCAGGAAGACCTGCTTTAGAAGACTGCCTTTCTGTTTGTTTTTTCAAATCTTGGGGCCATGAATAAGAACAAGTTGTATAACTTCCCTTCAACGGAAACTAGGCTGCTGCCTCCCTATTGTTCTTCTGTCAGTAAATACTCTTTTTCATTTTTTTTTTAAATCAAGCAGGCTTTAGGCAACAGATTTGATACAGGGAAATGGGCTTTTAATGGGACTGGGGTGCTGCTGTTGTACTCTTTTTCCCTCCCAATGTAGTTTTAAATTGTTTAAAATTATGGCCCATTTAATTGCATTTTAATATTATAATTATAACCCATTTAATTGCATTTTAATATTATAACCTACTGTGTTTTTAGTTGCATCTTTTAAAATTGTTTTGAGAATTGCCTCAGGTTCTAATACTGGGGAAAATATGAGATTAAAAATAAATAAATGAAGAATTGTGCTGACCCATTATATTTCTTCTCGGAGACTGGAAAGGTAATGAAAAATGGTTACATGTTAAGTCAGTCACTAATAAGCTAAAATCTGATTAAATTATGTTCATGTCAAAAAGAGGGTGTTTAAATTGACATTTATCCTGTAAGTTTTATAAAAATACCTACAATAATTTCCCTTGTGAATAATTAACCTCATGGCAGAAGCATTGCATTTCAGTGCCATGTAGGCCAAAGTTCAAACTAGCTGACACACTTAGCAAGCCTTTAGAAGGAGTGCTTCTTTAAATGGTGGAAAACATCTGGTTGCCATAGCACATGCTTTTTCTCACTTCCATACCTTGTATTCCAGTAAGATTTGTTTCTTGATTGGGCATTAGAAAGTAAACATGGGTTTAAGTTGCAGTTACATGTGTTGAGGCACTTGTCCCTGAAGAAACTATGTTCGGGGAGTTATTATTGTTGTATAAAATGAGGTAATGTCGGTGAATATGCATTTTTCTTAAAGTTTAGTTTGATGCCAGGCTATTCATAGGATGGAAAGCTGGCCCTCAAGGGCCCCAGGGCCCGTTAATGCACTTGAGTCAGGTTTGTATTAGGAGCTGGGAAGCACCTGTAAGAATCATGTATATGTGCTGCTAAAAGGTAAAATAAATTTACTAGAATTCTGTATTTCAGAAGCACAGGTTTGCAGTTTCACACTGGAGTCATGGTTTGGGACATGAACGTCTTGTTTCTTTGGTTTATGTAAGGCAGGGATGGACAACTTTGGAGAATCTAGGGTCAGTAT
The DNA here is from genome assembly GCA_037013535.1 of Intellagama lesueurii. Classification (NCBI taxonomy): domain Eukaryota; kingdom Metazoa; phylum Chordata; class Lepidosauria; order Squamata; family Agamidae; genus Intellagama; species Intellagama lesueurii. The sequence continues at coordinate 245,576,787 of JBAJHW010000003.1, read as the reverse complement.
TTCACATCCATCAGCCACCCATTGGCATCTGAAAATGTGAAAAAAAGGTCACCTCCAGTTTCTAGAATTCTACTTCCTGTATTTTTCTTCCTAATTTTGAGGACTTTGATGCTTGCAGGTCCTATCTCTCATTTTATAACAAAACTTCCAGGCTTCCTGGAATAGAAACTGACATTTCTTATCAAGTTTTCTTTTTTCACACACAAAAAAGATCTTTCCCCCCCCCCACACACTTTTGGCCTGTGGTGTGTACTTTGCTCACCCTGGTAAAACCAAAACCTTAATCAATTTAGGTCTGTCTGATGGCCCACTCTAGACCTTATAAATTTGTGGAAAGGGTGAGGTTGAATGACTTACCAGTGACTCTGTGGCTGACTGATTAATGAACCCATACTAAAGCATCTACCCACCTAAGGAGCTGTGAGAAGCATCTGGCTTTTACAGCTAGTTCCACCTGCCCTAACTGGCACAGCTGATGATGGGACTAAGAAGAATTATAGTTCAGTAGTATCTGGAGGGTTCCCACTAGAGAAAATATTGGATGTCTATTTGTCTCTACGTTAGGACAGCCAGAGCTTGGAAAAGTTGCTGGCCATCAGCTGGAGGGTTCATGGCATAGTAGTCCAAAGAAGTAACTTTTCCAACCTCTGCTGATTCCTATAAAACAGTGATTCTAGACAGACATCCTCCTCCAGTTTTCAACATACAATTCAGAAAGGGGGAATGATCACCTCATCTACCTCATCACCGGACATTTCACTGCCTACAGCAACATTATCTCCTTCTGTCTCCACAACTATCCTATGGGGTAGCTTAGCTTCAAAGAAATTGGGCCAGAGTGACTCATTGAGTTGCATGGCACCCAAATTTCATGCATCCCACCCCTTAATAAACTGCAATATACCTGTAAAGGGAATGCTAGACATTAAGAGCTTTGAAGATGTGGCATTTGGACATCAGTAGCATTTGTTTTATGGCTGGCTGGCTGGATTTTGCTCCTGAAAAAAAGGAGGAGTTCATGTGCTTAAATTTAAGGTAACTCACTGATCTTTGAGGGCCATCTGGAAAGGTCTCCAAAGGAGCTAAAATATAGTTGAGAAGGAGAGCATAATTTTGGACAATGTGATGTATGACAAAAAGACATCCTCGGGCAAACCGGTGTAATTCGTGTGACCCACCAGCCCTATGTTTTATGTCAATTTGACAAGACTCTTGTATTTGCAATTTGCTAGGTACTTCAGAAATATTGGCTATGTCAAGCAACAGGCAGTTCATAATACATAAATAGTGGCCTACCTTTGTCTTGATAGGCCATTGGTTTGACAGCCTACACATTGAACTTTGTGGTCTGTCTGTCTATCTTATATACTGATTTTCTCCCCTAGTGGACTCTAAGGTGCTCATAATCAATGAAACACGATAATCACAATTTAAAACACCATACATAATAACATTTTAAAAAATTAAACAGAACAATATTAAAAACAATGTTAAAACACATTATAAAATTTGAACACAGCATTCCTAATCCCCTACTTGCCATGTAAACACCTCCCTGAAAAGGAGGGTCTTTGCCTGATGATAGAAGGACAAGAAGGAGGCAGCTATCCCATAACCTGGGAGCAGGCATTGAAAAGATTCAGCAGGCATTGAAAAGATTATTCAGAGTGATAAACCAGACAATTGCAGCCCTTCAGAGATGTAAAAGTGGGCTGTGAGTGTCCTCTCAGTTAGCCCTAAGAAGAGTATGTCTGAAGATAAAGGTACACATGATTTTTCTATAACATTAATATCAATGGAAAAGTACACCTCATGTGATGGATGATTAGTTGCATTAGTGTATTTTTGCTACTGGTTCAAGCACCTGATAGGCTGATATGCAGAACATCTGTGTCAGAGACAAGCCTCAGTAGCATCCCTGAAAGGAAATAGAACAGGTGATAAATTGGGAATACCCTCTTTTTGTTTCCCTCTCTCTGTGAACAGACGGTGAATGCACATAAATAACGAAATTACATGAGGGTGAACATCTACATCATCCTGCCAAGTGGTAAGAAGGATTTCACAACATATTTGGTGCAGATGTGTGCTAAAGTATATATGACAATATGTAGCAAAATGGCTGAAAGACTTCTTTATCTGTACTTACGTACGGAGAGTGCCTGAAGAACTATGGCTGGAGGCTCGTAACATTGTACAGGAGGCAGCAACAAAAACCATCCCAAAGAAAAGGAAATGCAAGAAAGCAAAGTGGCTGTCCAACGAGGCCTTACAAATAGCAGAGAAGAGAAGGGAAACCAAATGCAAGGGAGATAGGGAAAGTTACAGAAAATGGAATGCAGACTTCCAAAGAATAGCAAGGAGAGACAAGAGGGCCATCTTAAATGAACAGTGCAAAGAAATAGAGGAAAATAATAGAAAGGGAAAAACCAGAGATCTGTTCAAGAAAATTGGAGATGTTAAAGGAACATTTTGTGCAAAGATGGACATGATAAAGGACAAAAATGGTAGGGACCTAACAGAAGCAAAAGACATCAAGAAGAGGTGGCAGGAATACACAGAGGAATTATACCAGAAAGATCTGGATGTCCCGGACAACCCAGATAGTGTGGTTGCTGACCTTGAGCCAGACATCCGGGAGAGCGAAGTCAAGTGGGCCTTAGAAAGCATGGCTAACAACAAGGCCAGTGGAGGGGATGGCATTCCAGTCTTAAAAGAAGACGCTGTTAGGGTGCTACATTCAATATGCCAACAAGTTTGGAAAACTCAGCAGTGGCCAGAGGATTGGAAAAGATCAGTCTACATCCGAATCCCAAAGAAGGGCAGTGCCAAAGAATGCTCCAACTACCGTACAATTGCACTCATCTCACATGCTAGCAAGGCATGCCCATGGGGTCATGAAGAGTCGGACACGACTTAATGACTAAACAACAACAACAACATACGGAGAATTTTCTGGATTTAGCAAAAAAAAAAAAAAAAAAAAAAAAAAGCGGGAGGGGCAAATTTAAAGCCAAATTTATCCCTGACTTGGGGTTTCATCTCTTTCTGTCACAGCCTAGCATCCAGCTCTCTGTTAATTTGTGGTCTGCACCGTTACTTGCTCATGTTCTGTGCCCTTTGAAGGATAATGCTAAGGAGCACTAAAAGCCTTTCTATGGGGTAGGTAATTGGGTAGACTTATTACTTTAAAGAAAGCAGGCAGATCTGTTCATGTCTCTAGAGGGAGAGATTAAAAACCTGGAGAGCTATAAACTAACCTCATCAAAGAGGATGTGTTGAAGAAAGGAAGGAAAAATATTCCCAAGGCTTCTATATAATGCAGAAGCAGCTTTCCCCATGCCCAACCTCAGAAAAGAATTAATTGTGAGCTGCTTCTTATAGCAGAAGCAAAGAAACAATGGAAAGCAAGGACCACATAATTTTTGATAGTCAATAATGTCTAATACAAGTCACTTTGATATATATCTGAAATATTTACAGCCCTGTATTTGAGCCATGACTTTGCATTCCTATGCTCTCTGGCAATGTACAACTGCAGTGAAATGCCAGGTTTGCTGAAGTCAAAAGCACAAGCAGACTTCAAAGGCAAAAAGTCAAATGCAAAATTTAAAAAAGAAGTTGTTTGCATTGAATGGACACAGACATCTAGTTACCACTGAAAGCAAGGCATATTTTCTCTTTCTTTCTCTCTGGAGTTGGCTGAATCCTCTGCAAACCTCACATGGCTGGATGTTCATGATGGGAGAAAGAGGATGTGCTACCTGGCTCCACCCCTTCTGCTATGTCCCCATCACCCTCAACCTGTTGTAGGATACGGTCTAAACCAGGGAACCTATGATGGCATTTCTCATGGAGGCTCTCTGTATAAAAACAGCAGGCCTGGTAAATGAAGCCTAGTGGAGATGGCTAACAAAGATGAGATCACAGCGTAGAGATCTCCTTTAAAAATAATAATAATTTGCTCCTGTTGTTCATTATAGTATTTAGGAAAAGTAATTTGTTCCCATTACTCAATCTGAGTACTAAATATAACTTGAGTTGCTCACTGTGCTGCTTGCTACTTTTCTGTTACTTGTCATTACTTTTTAAGAAACCTTAGGTTTTATAAGAGAAGGACATACAACTTGCAACATTCTTGCCTGTAAAAATGAAAAATAACTTGTAAAATATTATCAAGAAACAAAAATTTACAGTATATTCATCATATTATTACAGGAACTTAGTTCCCACTCTTTATCTTACTTTTGAGATAGAACTTTGATTCTAGTGATCACACAAATCCTATGTAGCTGTTTACCTGCAACTCAAATACAGTTAAAATGAGACATTTATGTGGATATAAATGGCAGGGACATAGATGTGCATGTAAATCCAATCTGTATTCCCCATGGATCGTCAAATACTCAGGCAAGATCGTTGTCATTTCAGACAGGAATAGGCCTATCCTGTTTCCACAAAACAAAACAAAAACATGGAAGAGACTTTTCCCTACATTTTCATGTTCTTTTGTTGATTTCAGAAACACAGCCTCTAAAGCATTAATGATTCATATTAATGAAAGAGGGTTACATGAAAGTTTCGTTTCTTTCCTGTTCTCTCCTTCGTGTAACCCTTCTTTGATCCGTTTATTGTGTCAAACTTTCCACTTTCCCTTTGCATTTCAAATACCTGGTGTTTTTTTCATCCAATAGTGTTGTTGGGGCTATTGCAAAGGCATGGCAGTGTGGCCAATGAGTGTTGTCAGCAGCCAGTCAAAACATCTGGAAGGAGGGGGAATGTTGAATCAGTAGAAGGGCCTGGAACTCAATAAGGAGTTTTCTGTTTGCTTCACAGTCTTTCTGGGTGTGTGTGGAATTAGAATGTGCTTCTGAGCTCCTAGTACCTTTCATTTTGGATTCCTTTTGCTTTCTGCCTCCTTGTGCCTCCATCTTAGATTTTTTCCTTGTTTGCCTTGGGTGAAAGTTTCTGGGGGATTTCCCTCCATTTCTTTGGATTATTTTTGCTGTTGCTTGGCAGCCTGCCTGTGCCAGCTTGCCACTGGGATTTTTTATTTTATTTTACTTCCCTTAATTTCTTTAGGAATTTTTTTAACCCTCTTTGGTGTTTTGTCCTTTCCTTTCTTGGACTATTTTTCTTGCTGCCTGGCTTGCCTGCTGTACTCAAAAATTAGAAGTCATCAAGCGCTAGTGGTTGGGGAGAGCAATCCCCATATTCTAATAGTTTCTGTTTGGAGAGGGATTTGGTTGTATTTTTTCCTTTATTTTCTTGCTTGCTTTTCTTGTCTTTTGGGAGAAAGGGCTGTGTGTGTCCCACTTATTTTGCTATTCTACCCCTGTGTGCACTTGTGGGGAAGATGATTTCCCTTTTTGATTACTTTTTTTAAAAAAATGTTTTGGTTAATTTACTATATTTATTCTGTTAAAAGTGTATATTTTGGTGGGGTTTTCAATTATTTTTCTTTCTTACGAACTGCTGCCTGATTTTGCAGGAGATTGATTTTCTATTGCCTTGCCTCTGCATTTTAGGAGTAGTTTTTAAGGGTTCTCTAGGGTTTAAGTTCGATTAACACCAGGAAACACAAATGGGAAACCCAAAACGAAATAACTCAGAAAAGGCTTCCCATTTTGTGTTTAGCAAGAAGATTAGTACACTAAAAACAAGAAAATGAAAGAGGTTACCCTCCACAAAGAAATGCAAAATGTTTCATTATGCACCTTTGCATTTCAAATCATGAGAGCTATGTAAGAAACACCCTATTCATTCCTTACTTACCTGATTCCTTCCAACAAATTTAGAGGGGAGCACCTACCCCTCCCATCACTATTGTCACTATTTCCATATCACTATAGAGCAAAAAATGTGTGAAAATCTAGAATGTGACCAGGTGGTCTGCAGACAATGGAAGAAGGCACATTTGCATATTCAAATCCCCCTCCACAGCTGAAGTATATTTCTTTCAAAGCAGAGGTCTCAATAAAAACAATGTCCTGGATATAATGAGAACTCACTGTTGTATTACTTTGAAGGTAACACTACTGCTTGAACAGTAGTAAACTAGTTGAAAAGTTATGCAGAAGTTCAGAATGTCATGTGAGGAAATGGGTCAACTATATTTAAGAAGAAAATCTTAGTACTTTTGCCAAACTATAAACTGCAGGATTTGAGGCTGGGGTAGTAAAAAGAACAATGTAAAAATGACATAACTCAAACAATAAAAAACATATTAAACCAATGAAACCTTGTTAATTTGTATACATTACATAAGAATCGGTGTAGGATAACCGTTAGTATATTAGATCAGAAATGGGGAGATTTAAATCCTCACCTAGCCACTAAGCTTATTGCTGTGAAATGTATTTCAGAGGGTGGTTTTGATGATAAAATGGGGTGTGGAACAACCACGGTGGCTGCCTGCCATGAATGTTTTGGAGGGGGAAAAGGGATGTGAATGTAATAAATATGCTAGTCTAAGACTGAAATTCTTAAAAGCACTTATTATGAAATAAACCCAATAGAACACAGAGGAACATGCTTCTGAGAGCATATGCATGAAGATGATTGTAAAGCAATGGTGTGAAGTCAGACTAAAAATACCTTTATGCACACTTAACTCCAAACTCCTCACTGAATAGCAGTATATGGGAAACAATTTAATCCATTCATCCAACTACGAAAGATACAAATATAAGAAAAACCACAAAGAATCAACCTCAAATCTATGTTGTCCCAGATTCCGTGGTCATTCAGTGGCCTAATGGAAACCCACAAACAGAATGGGTGTAGGAGCTGCTCTTAGTTTGTGCTCCCAGCAAACAAAACACAGAGGCATGTCATCACGGGTGCTCGACATATTCATTACGATCCATATCTCCATAGTTTTTCGTCTGATCTTCCTCTAAAACCATACAAGCTGGCCGCCACCACAAATTTCTCAAAGCAGTGCTTTCACAACTGATGTATGCTTTGTTATGAACAAACACCTTCTTTTATCTCTCCCAAAACTCCCAATATTTTCTGGGTTCTTGAATTTTAAGAGAAAGAGAAAAAAACTGTTATACTTTTGCTCCACCATCCATATTTTGATATACCTCAGTCATGTCCCTTCCCATTAGGTGTTTTTTTCCCTAAATTTAAAAGTTGAAGGCATAACTTGTCTTCACAGTGGAGTTGCTGCAGATCCCAACCAATTTAGCTGGTGTTTTTACATTCCGCCCCACCCCAAGGTTTATAAAACCTTTTTTGGATGCAGTTTCCAGAACTGTACCATCAAAATGTGGTTGTATCATAATTTTGTATAAGAGCAAGACAATACTGGTGGTTTAATTTCCCATTCCTTTTCTAATATGGGCAAATTCATTAATCTTACCTTTAACCTTGGCATCAGCACAATACATGTGAGGGCAGCAAGTTCACTGAGAGGAGACAGAGCAGATTGCATGGCACACACAACTGTCTTCTGACAACTTGCAGCTGCTTCCCAGCCAAATCTTAGCATCTCCTAGCTGACATGGCTGCCTCACTATGTCTAACAGCAAAACTGGTCCTGAATACAAGGGAGGTTTCTTATTTGGTAGCATTTCATCACTGATATAAGGTCATTGCAGATATAGTTCATATTAAACTGATTAATTCATTTTATCAAAGAAAGGGAAAATAACACCTGTGATTTGCAATTTGCTCTTATTCATTTTTGTTGCTGTTCATTATTCCCTGTTATTCATTATCACTGCACGATTTACTGTTATTCATGAGAATTTCTCATTGTATGAGAAACAATTTGCACCAACAAACGTATCAAACAGTTCTTCCCATAACAGCTTTTCTACTAAATGCGAAATAAAAAAAAATGACAATATGAATAAGAACCAATTTTATCATAAGCTGGTAGTTTTGTTACATGAAAAGATACTAAAATAATAATTATGTGTTGTCAAGTTGATTCTGACTTATGGACACACTTGCCAGGGATTCCTAGGTATAAAGCACCCAGATGTGGTACACTTGTTCTTTCTTGTGGCTCTCTGGGACTATGCAGCTTGCTTGAGCCTATACAGATTGGTTTTTCTCCTGGGAAGCTCAGTGGAGGATCAAACCCCCATCCCGTTGCTCCATAGTCAGCTACTCCAACTCACTGAGCCTGCTGACTCATTTAACAAAAGGCACACCATAAAGTTTCAAGTCACAGTCTGGATTCTCTAGATATATTGTTTTATAAGTATAAAAATAACATAATGAGATGTTGGGGATCTAGTTTCCATACAGGTTGTCTGGGCTTCATATCAGAGTTTAGGGTTAAGTCACAGATTAAGGGGAATATGCATTTATTCTATTATAATGTTTTCCCTCCAGTACACAATTCCTTGAAAGCCAGAGTTTCTCTCTTGATGCCATCTTAGTTGCTGAGATTAGCCACAATCATGGCACATTTCCACCTGTTTCTAATCTGTGTAAATTAGTTGTTCTTAATTAAGGTCCAGCCTGTCTCTGACATAGCTCATCCAAGAAATCTGCCTTCTATCTCTTCCACATTTACTCTCAATCATCCCTTCAATTAAAACCATGTTTAACTTCTGATGATCAATCATAAGAGAAAGGCAAGCCAAAATGTGAAATAGAGAATGAAGCTCAGCAAACTCATGCTAGGACTATTAGATGTGTTTAGCAATGTCTGAGAACTCAGCTTCTAACAACGGGCTAATCATTTGGGTTGGTCCTTGGGATCTGCGCCTTAGTTGTTACATGTTTCCTCAGCTAGATGTAAGAGTACAGTGGAATCAGGGCTCACTAAGCTTAAGTATGGTCACATTTCAGTAGCAGGTACTACGTCTAGGGATGGAACTTCCATATTTCTAGGACTTCCAGTTTCAGAATTCTCCTAGAATCTCCCAGGCAAAATTCTAGGACTAGCAGAGGAGAAACCAGAAAGTGGGGGGGGGGGGGGAGAAGGAGCCTCTCTAACTCAATTTTCAGTTTCAGTCCACATGCTTTGGCTGAGTAGAAAAAAGGAATCCCCTCCCTCAGTCACTTAGAAAAGAGCACTGTGATTTCTCAGACCCAGTTTGAGGTTCTCAAAAACAAGCCAGAACAGCCTAATCTTATCTCTTTTTAAAAATAGTTATAAGCTTAGCTGAAGAAATAAATGCTCTAGACTAGAAGGAACATATTTTGATTTTCACAAGACTTCTGACAAGGCCTCTCATTTTAATCTTTTGGCCAAGATGGTAATATGTGGCCTAGATTATGCAACTGTGAAGTGGATTTGTAGCTGATTGACAGGCCATACCCAAAGAGTACTTGACAATGGTTCCTCATCATCCTAGACAAAAATGGCTAGTGAGCTGACACAGGGTTCTGTCCTAGGCCTGATGTGGTCCAACATGTTCATAAACAATATGGATGACGGTCTGGAATGGATACTCGTTAAATTCACAGATTGCACTAAACTGGGAGGGGTAGTTAATACTTCAGAAAATAGAATTAGGATTTAGGATCAGGAAGACCATAACAAACTGAAGAACTGGGTCAAACAAAGGAAGATTCAATAAGGGGGAAAATGTAAAATTCTATAGTTTGGCAGGAAAAATCAGGAGCACAAATATAGACTAGGAGATGACTGACTGGACAATAATATGTGAAAAGGATTTAAAGGTCTTAGTAGACTACAGAGCTAAACATGATTCAACAGTGTGATGTGGCAGAAAAAAAAGCTAATATTGTATTCGGCTACATCAACAAAAGCGTAGTGTACAAATCAAGAGAAGTAATAGTATCACTCGTTTCTGCACTGGTCACTCAACTGGAATTCTGTGTCCAGTTCTGGGCACCACAGTTTAAAAGGCCATCAAGAAGTTGATCCAAAGGAGGCTGACCAGGATGATAAAGGGTTTGGAAACCAAGCTTTGTGAAGAATGGCTCAGGGAACTGAACAGGTTTACTGTGTTGAGGTGAAGAGGCGATATAACAGCCATCTTCAACTATTTGAAGGGCTGTTATGGCGAAGATGGAGTGAACTTGTTTTCTGCAGCTCCAGAGGATAGAGTCCAAAGTGCTAGATTTAAATTATGGGTAAGGAGATTTTGAATCAACAATGGGAAGATCTTCCTAACAGGGAGAGTTGTCTGACAGTGGACATTCTGTTACTTGTACGTATAGAGAAACAACAGTAAATAAAAGGAAGGGGAATGTGGTAAGAACATGTAAACATTACAATGGGGAAAAATCTCCATGGGAAAGCCATTTCGGATGGCAGTTTCATGACTCTAAGAGTGGTTTCCCAGGCGGCCTGGTTTTTTTGTTTGACAAATTAAACTCTGCTCAGTGTGCATTTATTCTGGCATATTCTGCATGCAAATGTGAGTTGTGAAATGCATCTTTTACAGAGACAACATATCTGTAAAAATAAAGATAAGAGGAATACACAGAAACAGATACACTCCTTTTGTAGAAAAGTCTCTTATCGGGGTTGCGGGGGGATGCTGGCAGTATATACACAGAATACACAAATTTGGAATGGAAATGTTATTTTTTTAAAAAAAAACCTTTTCAGCCCTTGGCAGGTATGAATTATAAAGTCATGTTTTATTTCTTTTCGGCTATTCTCAAGCTATTTTCAAAATGTATGTGTCCCTCTTAGTTTTCACTTCTTTGTACCTCTTTTGGCTTGGAGAGATTGCCTTCTTTAGCTGAAGTGGGACTTACTGTAACTGATCAATTTAGCTCAATTCACTTCACGAATTAATGCCAAAGACTGCTTTGCTAACATTACCTTCATCAAAAGAGAACACTACTGAACAGTCTTAATAATTTTTATTCCTTTCTAGCTGTATTAGGATATAAAAGTATTAAACCGCAATTATACATTATCTAGTATGTAGATTACAGCAATTTGAATACATGAATAAGGGGTTGTTTTAATATAGCAAAAAGAAGTGCAGTCCTCTTTTTTTTTAAAAAATTAAGTAGGTGCTATAAAATGCTTGGAATTACATGGTTTTAAAATTTTATCACCAAAGATTTAAATATTTAGAAAGAAATCTTTGGCTAAAAGAGACAAATTCCCATAAGAATAACTTCTATCAGTTACAGTCTGCAACCCCGTGAGATGCATATGTAATGTTTCTAAAGGGTCCACCATTTTAGAGAGACTTTTCCTCTTAGTTGTTTAACCCAATAAAGGCAAAGCTTAAGCCTGGAAGTTGGCAGGGGTTAGGCAGCAGCTAAAAACAAAATCATCTAAATTTTGAGTCCAGCCAGATGATGGTAATCATGATGAGTGTTTTATCCAAATGACTGTTTTCAGAGCCAGTTCAGAAGTTTGATTTTGTTTTGTTTTTTAACATTTAAAGCCCTTAAGAGCTTCTGATCTGTGATGCTGAAGAATTGCCTGCATCTACCATATGGATGCTAGGTCCGCTTCCCAGTTTTGGAGATTTCAGGGCCAAAGCTAAGACCTGTGTCACCTTTACAAAGTAATATGTATGTGTGTGTGTTTGAGAGAGTGAGACAGATCATGTGGATGTCTTGTGTTATCTCTTAAACATGTATCATGTACACAACACGGATACAAACACTTTTATGCCTAAGCAGTGAGTACTAGTGGCATCTGGCACTGGGGAAAGAATGTGCACATTAAAGTCAATGTGTGTGTGTGTACATGTACACATATGTACACACATATACTTTCTCTTTCTCCAGGACTGCTCATCCTGAGAGTTGTCTCCCTGCTCAGAGATCAAGGAAGCATAGTAATTCTTTGAGATTTCAGCGGGCCCTCGATGAGACCTGCCGATGCCAGCATCTCATTCTGTTCACCCTTCTTTGGATGCCTGAGCTAAGTGGTGTTTAGTGGGTGTTATTAAGGTTGCCAGGGCACAGCATCCCATTTCCTGAAATTTCAGAGCCAAAATCTGAGATCAGGGGGCAGACGTTTGAGAAGGGGGAATTTCCTCCAAGTTTTGCACTGCTGATGTCAGGGCTTACACAAGAGAAAAGTATATGAGTTTTTAGTACTCCAGTCCTTGCCATGCTCCATACAGCATATTGGGGCCAATGTCAGTGTGTCAAAATGCCAGGAACAAGGGGAAGGAAGCTGGTAGATCGGGGCACGTTGGCTCATCATGCCATATGGAGCTACACATGCAGAGGTGTATCTTCATGTTGAGCCAGCAATCCCTGGTGTCAGTAGGGATGAGGTGAAGATGCACCTCCATCACACTAATCACATGCAAAAAGCAAACCTCCTCTAAGTCATGCTCACCCAGAGATTTTCAATTCCCATTTAGAAGCCTGGAAAAACACATTACTACTCGAAATTCCAGCCAGAGGCCTGGCAACCCTAGTTGTTAATCCATCAGCAAAAATAAGCAGGGGGTTCTTTCCTCCTTCCTGATTTCCTGTTGGAAGACAGACTGAATGGGAGCTTTGACAGTGTGAGCTTTTTTTTCACTACACCACTGACTAAGACTGTTCAGGAACTGGATTAAACCCACAGACATGGGTTCCCTTTTTCAGATAGATATGTTCAAGGCAGATGTGGAATACTACCTTATCGTGTTAGTTTGACAGGTATTCTTGTGTTCAGGAGAGCTGCTGCTTCTGCCTAACCAGCTGTCAAAACAACCGACAGAATGAGCATAGGAACTTGGTAGAACTACTTGGTTTACTTGCATCTCTGGGGAATTCAGATACAGCAGAGAGGAGGGGAAAAAGAAAAGAAAAGGAGATCAAGGATGGCATGTTAGAGACAGTGCAAACCTTGTGAGGACATAAAAAGTTTTTTAAAATGCAGAACAACCAGTGCCCTGTTGCTATCTTCTGAAGTCTGTGATTAGATTTTTTTTCTTGTCACGCATGTTATCCTGACAATGAACTTCACCACATTTCTAATTCTCTGTTTTATCTTGACAGGAACTCCAAGCCTGGGGAAATACCTCGAAACTGTGTCTACTTGCCTTGCCTGTACATATGAAGTTAGCAGGAACACACCCCCATCCATTGTTTTTATTACATAATTATAATTATATTGTAAGTACCAGAAGGAGGGGGAAATGCCTTTAATCACAGATAGGAAAATGCAGGAGACAATAGCTTCAGCCTGGAGGTGCTAAAGCAAATGATTACAGTTGAATTTCATATGTCTTTACAGTTAATGGGAAGAAAGTTGAAAACTGCCTGTAAAATGAGTGGTTTGTATTCATTGCATTTCCCATCAAACTAACATTTCACAATCTATTTGCCATGACTATAATAGTATTAATTCTCTATACAGTGGTGCCTCGACTTACAAACTTAATTGGTTCCGGAACTCCGGTCGTAACTTGAAATGGTCGTAAGTCGAAGCACCATTTCCCATAGGAATGCATTGAAATGCAATTAATCCATTCCAGCCGAAATAAAAAATCACCAAAAAACACACCCCACAAACAAAAAAAAACACAACCCACTGCAAGACCCATCAGAAACGCGATTAATCCGTTCCGTCTGAAGGGGAAAAAAAACCCGGAAAAGCAAACAAACACTGCAAGACCCATTAGAAACGCGATTGATCCTTTCCAGCCGAAGGAAAAAACAAAACAAAAAGCAAACAAACCCTGCAAGACCCATCGAAAATGCAAAAAAAAAATAACCAAAAAGCAAACAAACCCTGCAAGACCCATTGGAAATGCAAAAAAAGAAAACCAAAAAGCAAACAGAGAGTGCAAGACCCATCGGAAATGCAAAAAAAGAAAACCAAAAAGCAAACAAACCCTGCAAGACCCATCGGAAATGCAAAAAAAGAAAACCAAAAAGCAAACAGAGAGTGCAAGACCCATCGGAAATGCAAAAAAAAAGAAAACCAAAAAGCAAACAGAGAGTGCAAGACCCATCGGAAATGCAAAAAAAGAAAACCAAAAAGCAAACAGAGAGTGCAAGACCCATCGGAAATGCAAAAAAAGAAAACCAAAAAGCAAACAGAGAGTGCAAGACCCATTGGAAATGCAAAAAAAGAAAACCAAAAAGCAAACAAACCCTGCAAGACCCATCGGAAATGCAAAAAAAGAAAACCAAAAAGCAAACAAACCCTGCAAGACCCATCGGAAATGCAAAAAAAGAAAACCAAAAAGCAAACTGAGAGTGCAAGACCCATCGGAAATGCAAAAAAAAGAAAACCAAAAAGCAAACTGAGAGTGCAAGACCCATCGGAAATGGGAAAAAAACAAACCAAAAAACAAACAAACCCCGCAAGACCCATCACAGCATAGAAACATAATCCCACCACCCAGCCCAAAACCACGCTGCAAAACCCACCCAGAACAGTTTTCAAAAAGTAGAAAGCAGCACCTTACCAGGCAGTTCGAAGCCTCCTCCGATTGCACACTCTCTAACTGCTGGGGCGAAAGAGCTACAAAGAAGCAGTCTCTTCGCCACCAACGGTTAGCAATTTGAATTTCCCGCCTTTTTCCCCTGCCTTTTTCTGTTTGTAAATGGAAGCTCCGGTCGCAAGTAGAAGCAAAATTTTGTGGCCGGAGCTGGTCGTAACTCGAAATGGTCGTATGTCGGGACGTTCGTAAGTCGAGGCACCACTGTATTAAACAAACAAAGAGGTGTGAACTGCTAAACAAAGAATATCCCTGCACACGGCAACCATGGCCAACCAATGCTTCCAAAACAATATTGGGTCATCATGTTGACCATGTTTACTGCAAAAAGTAAAGCAGTCTTACTGATTAAAGACTGGCATGGCCAGGCAAAGAGTGATACTAGAATAAAAAAGAGCTTGGAATGTTATTTAATGTTAATACACCAACATTACCTTTTTGTTAAGAGAAAGGGGGATAACAAACCAGATACTTTATAAGTAACACCACATTATGCATCATTGTCATATTTTGTGTGTTCTATGTGCTGTCACATCAGGACCAACTTACAGCATCCCTAATAGAGCTTTTAAGGTAAGTGAGGGCATGTCTATGCTGACCCTTTTGGTGTGGGCGGATGTGGTCTGAATAGGGTCGGTTGAGGTTGTGGGGAGCAACGATATGCCATTTGGCATGATCCTCATAGCATATCAACTCCAAGCAACCCTCCAGTTCCTTCCACTGTTAAATGTTTGTGTGTGTGTGTGTTTGCTAGACCACTGTTGATGTGCTAAGTCACTTAGATTAAATTTATTTAAAAAAAATTCTTAGCCTTTGTGTGCAGTGCCCATCAAAACCATGGCTGTGGGCAGTTTCTCAATTGGCACTACATAGAAGGCAAAGAATTTGTAAAAAAAATAAATAAAAGTGATTCAGTGCATCAGCGATACTCTAGCACAGGCAAAAACAATAATTTCACTTCCCCTGCTCCTGTGCAATGGAAAGCAGATGGGGATGGATGTAATTACTTCCCATGGAACATTATTATCAGCTGATCTTCAACAACATTCTGCCCATTGTTTTTAGCATGTTACTTAAAATTAAGAATAATTTTCATTTGATGTTCAAAAAGCTGTGTTTCTAGCCCTTATGGGTGAAAAAAAATAAACTTTAACACATGTGTACAGTATATGGCAAATGCCAGTGTGAGAGGAGAAGGAGGCTCCTCGAGGAGAAAGGAAGCAGCCAGTGCTAACCACCAGCCACCTGTATGGATCCTTGCTAAAATGCTCCAAGACTGGTCCTGGACAGGACTTGTTCATCCTCAGGACCTGACTGGCCTCAGTTATGGAAACTGAAAACAGTACTGAACTAATTGTTTCCAGGGGACTAGTGTCAGAAACTCACCCTTGGGGTGCTCAAGGGCAGTGAGAGGGAACCACTCTTGAAGGCATCTGACCCAATAAAAAGTACTCTAACCAGCAACCTGGAGCTGATGGCAGGAGTCCCAAAGGCTGCTAGTTCTGCCAGAGGGATGTTTGTATATCAAAATAATCAACAAAGCTTCTTTATGTTTAGTCAGATCATAACTCTAGCTAGAAAGGAGAAAGTTGTGTTATACCCAAGATAAAATGCTGGCTGATCTGATTCAGTACAGTAGAACCCCCATATCCACTGGGGATTGGTTCAAAGCCCCCTCCCATAGATACTGAAAACCATTATATACATAGGGAATACTATGTATATAATGGTAAAAGGGGGGGGGAATCCAAAAAAATATTTTCACATGCATTACTGGAACTAGCCACTAGAGGGCACCAGAGATGATGCTATGTATTCTTCACTAAAAAGTATTTTTAGCACTGTCCCTGGCTCCCTATAATGGCCAATTCTGGTAATACATGTGAAAATAGTTTTTTTCCCCCTGGATTTTTCTTTTAATATTTTACTATTTTCAGAGTGTGGATAAGTGAATCAGTGGATCCTAAGTTAGGTCAGAGTGCACATGTCTGACTCTCCAGAAATTCTTGGACTGTTGCTCCTATAAACCCTCATCACTGGCAATGTGGATAGAGCTGATGGAAATTGCAGTGGGGAATAGCTGGAGGGCCACAGTTGCCCATCTCTGTGGTTAGGTGAAGGATGCAGATAGCATAAAACCTTCTACAACAAAAAGTCAGTTGGATCCTCATTAGATACCTAAAAACACAGCTTATGCCCCAAATGCTACTGGTTACAAAGTTCAAAAACTCAGCTGTCTCATATAACCCTACCTGACGGAAACCTTCAATCTATTGTCCTTTTTAAAAACACATACAACTAGTTTACTCTCTTCTTTCCACTAGAGTGGGTAGGGAATGAGATACCTAATTTCCTTTGTTAGCCTTCTTGATCCATCTTGACTCCCATAGCAACAAAGCACCTGAAGTTTGCCTTACCAAGAAATGTCTTTGCTATTAATAATTGACTTCTATTTTTTATCCATCCCCAAGTCTAGTTATTTTTCCCATACCCAAAGGACCATTAACTCTTTCTTATCCATCTCCAAAACTCACATTGTTATTGTCTGCACCATCATAACTAGACATGGGGACGAATATAAGAACGAATCAGGATATTCAACTAATATCCCTGATTCATCAGATATTCATTGCTTTGTATTCTTGGGGTCCAGAGACCCCGATGAATACAAAGCAATTAATATAACCCTTTTATATTCATCCCTTCGTTCCTTATCGGCTTATGCCCCTGTGGATCAGCTGTTCCTCGGGGACATAAGCAGAGAGAGATTTTCCCTTCAGGTGGCTTGCTAAAGCCTGCCTGAAAGGAATCCCACCCCCGGGGCTGGGGGATGGCTTGGTTCCCCTTTCCTCCTCTTCCTATGCCTGTGCGGCATAGGAAGAAGAGGGAAGGGATCAAAGCGGGATCAAAGCAATCCCCCAGTTCCACTGCCTTTGCAAAAGCAGTGGGGCTGCAGGACGGCTTGGGTCCTGCTTTCCCTCCTCTTCCTATGCCCCGGCAGAGATAGGAAGAGCAGCATAGCCTGTCAGAAGCGATCCTCCATCCCCGCTAGCTTTGCAAAGGCAGCAGGGGCGGGGGATCACTTTGATCCTGCTTTGATCCCTTCCCTCCTCTTCCTATGCTGCGCGGGTATAGGAAGAGGAGGAAAGCGGTACCCAAGACTTCCCACAACCCCTCTGCCTTTGCAAAGGCAGCAGGGCTGGGGGATCACTTTGATCCCTGTGGTGATCACCCTGCTTTGGCTCATGTAGGAGGTTATTTGCATGTACCAATGGGAGCTGTTGGGAGGCGGAGTAAGAGACACTGGAAGGAAGGGGTTTTGTTAAACTTTACACTCAGCAGGGACCTCAATCTTTCTAATTGAACATTGTTGACAAAGATCAACTGGTGGCAGCATAAAGGCTAGTGAAATAATCTGGGGACATGCTGGGGCACGTCACAATCCATTATCTGCTCTTCCTATGCTGTGCGGCATAGGAAGGCTGTGGGTGCTGTGGCTTTTTTTTTTTTTTTTTTAGAAAGCCCCACTGGCTGTCTAAAAAAAAAAGATCCAATGAACCAACAAATTGATTTGTGGTTCGTCGGGCCACTGGGGGGGCATTTTGTGGTTCATGGGTCATCATGTTTGATGACCTACGAATGAAGATGAAGGGCCATTTTGGCATTTCGTCCGCATCTCTAATCATAACTGTGGGATTATGTGAGTTGTTGTTGTTGTTGTTGCGTACTATCAAGTCATTTCTAATTTGTTAAAAACCACACAAAAATCCTATCATTAACAGCCCTGCTTGTAAATAGGTTCTTTCAGTGAGTCAATCTATCGCATAATCAGCTTTCCTCTTTTCCCACTGCCTTCAACTTTTCCTAGCATATTGTCTTTCCAGTGAAGTATTTTGTTAACTGGAAGACACTTTTAATGGAATTTGTAGCCTGAGACATATGGAAGACACCACCTGGAGGAAGACTGATGATGGCTCTCCATAGATTCAAATCTATTTTCTTCCCCCCACCCCCAGCCATATTTAGTGATGCCAACAACTGAATTATGCGCCTTCCGCTTTGGTAAATCATGTGATCTGTCTCACATGTCGAACTCCAATTGGTAGCGTTTCTCTAAAGTCTCATGAACGGATCTTTCCCTGCCTTGCAAATTAATTTTGTTTAACCAACAATAGTCAGACCTGAATGTAATCCGTTACTCAGGCAAAACATTAATACTGAGCTGAGGATGTTCCAGCATTCTAAGGTTTTCTTTTTCCTTTTCAACATTCCCCAATCTTTTGGCATTTGTGTATACATCCGCTGACTTCAAAAATTTACTCTAATTTTAATATGGTCAAGAATTTCCCTACATAGAGCTGACAGCACTTCACGTTATCTGACTTACATACGTTTGACACCAGCTTGGGAGAGCAGTGTTTTGCTGTGCTCCTGCTGGCTGCCTTAAAGCCGAATGCTAAACAAGATTTTACCGTTCTACCTCTACATCTCACACACAACAGAAAGAATTTTATAAGCAAAAAGAGATTTAATGATGTTAATATTTGAAATTTTGTGCTTTACAGTATATGAATTGAAAAGGATGGGGAGGGGGGAGGAAAAAAGCCTTAAAAGTAAGGTGCAGTTTAAAACTACTGCTTGGAATGGCTACTACGAGTCAATTCATAACACTTTTAAGAGTACCCAAAGCAATTGACCACAGATCAAAGTTACAGAATTTGTGTAAACAATGACAGCTAAATGGTTGAATATCTTTCACTGAAATAGTGCCATCTTTTGGAAAGTATTCCTATTTGAACCCTAGGAAATTCGACAATACATTATAGTTAAGTACCGAAAACGAAGGTACCATTTCCCTAAAGTTAAAAGATAGTCTAGATTAAGAATATTATGAAAACAATTTTGTCAACTTTAGGAAACGGAATGGGATCTAAGCTTATTTACTAAAACCAGATAAGGGGAAATGAAAACAATTTGTAAGAGGTATAAATATGGTGACAGGGAACACATAGTCACGAATGAATGAACAAGCATTCATCAAAACTTCATAGCACTTTGGGTACCATCCATCAAAGAAGATGTAGCAGCACCGCATCAGGTTCTGTTCCCAGATTCTGGCAACAACAAGCAAATGGATTTTACATTAGGCTGGGTGAGGAAATGTTTTTCTGTGTGTGTTCTTCACATGTTTAGAGGCTAACTAACGCTTTTTTACTTTATATTTTTACTGTTAACAATTTTGATATTTTCCATGCTTTTTAAGTAATGCTTTTTTACTTTTTAATAATTTTACTACTTAGGGATTTATTCTCTGCCTTTATGGCATTTTTATAATGCAAGCTGAAATACTTTTCTTCTTCTTCTTCTTCTTTCACTTCAAAAGAGACACTCCTCTATTTTTGACTTAAGTTTGTGCTTAAAGCTTAAGTTCTGTTCTCATATATTTTTAAGTATATGTGTCTACAGCTTTTATCTTGCCGTAAGACTTTTGGATGATACAACTCTGAAGAATTTTGTGCATATGCAATAGAGATGGGGGCTTTGTATTTGTATACAAATATGAAGCCCATTGGCACAGGTGGCTGGCCTGATTACCTCCCACCCCCAGGCCCCACCAGACATTTGCCACATGGTGTGTAGTGGGCATGGCCAATGCCACATTCTGTGCCCCAATCGTGGCAGTAGCTCAGCTGCCGCAGCCCCACCTCCCTGCTCACCCAGCCATTCCACAGCTGAGCAGGGACACTCGTCGTCCCACCCCCTTGCCAGAGTGGCTGGACGAGCAGGGAGGCGGGGCTGTGGCAGCTGAGTTACTGCCACAGTTGGGGCACAGAAGATTATGCTGGCCATGTGCACTGTGTGGTAAGTGGTCCGGCAGGACCTGGGAGTGGGAGGTAATCAGGCCAGCCACCTGTGCCAGCAGGCTTCATATTCATATATGAATACAAAGCCCCCATCTCTAATATAGAACCTAGAAATAATGTAAATAAATAACGCTTCATGGATAGGCAAACTGATGTTGCCTGGAATTATTGCAACAGTGAAAAGACTTATATCTTGATACTCAAATGAACATTGATATGATCATCTGTGATTATTTGATTTTATTCTGGGATTAACCCTTTATTGGGATAAATGCCAGCTGCAATGAACAACAGGCTTCTGATATTTGCCCAGGGGGTCTATGTATTTCTGTAGGACTCCTGGGAGAGTCCTACAGAAATCCTTATTGGGTTCTAACAATGAGAAAGGCAAGAACATCATCACAACACTTGTATTTGGCAAATTAAAATTCACAGATGGGCTAGATAGTTGGAAGGGAGAGGATGTGGAAAAGGCAGAATAAGACTGCGATCTGGTCAACATGTGTAGAAAAGAAACCCAAGCACAATTTCCAAGTAGTAAAGATTTGCTTCAAGATGGAGTCCTTTGTCATACAGATCAAATGCATGTGTAACTGAAAAGGAAGTGAAATATTAATCTTATAATACTCTTAGAACCGCAGAGCTGGAAGGGACCCTATGGATTATTGAGTCCAGTCCCCATTAAGGAGGCACAGTGGGGAATCGAACTCCCAACCTCTGGCTCTGCAACCAGAGATCTAAGCCACTGAGCTATCCAGTTCATAATTGCCCAAATAAGTGGCAGCCAGCTACTCTACAAGTCAAATGTGATGCACCATAAACCAGTTTTTATCACCTTTCATGTTCTCTCCATGGCTTGGAAGCCATTTCATTTCAGGAATTCATTTGACCTGACCAGGCTAAGTGCTAATTTCACAAACTCTTCCCCACCACTACAGCATTTAATGAGAGCATATTCTTGGTTTTAAAAATACAGACGCTTCTGACCAAAACTTTTTGATCTGCACTTGAAGGGCACTTACCAGATTTTTCATCATGAGGAGTAGACATCTCCTCAGCTCAGCATTCCTGACATCAGTTTGAGAGCCTAAGTTATTACCATTACTCACATCAGAAAAAAGATTTGTGGATTTTGTTCCACTTTTGTGTAGCCTTAACAGATTTCATGCTGACATAGAGCACTACAAGAGAACAGAGTATTCTAGTAAAAGTCCACGTGAGAACATGATGCATTCGCTCTGCATTCCTTCCAAATATTAGAACAGAATACCCAAACAGAGAGGATGAGTTATGGATGAGGACAATGATCCTCTTTGTATTAATTCATCTCTGATAATTAGCCATTTAGTAATGTTTCATTTACTTGATTTTGAGCCAAACATGGAGTACAAAAGGTTCATCATTCTTCTATAATTCTGTGGTAAGGATAAAAAAGTAACTGTCAAGGGAAAAAAATTATATATAGAAAATACAGAATTTAACCGTTAACCATCATGGATAGTGATAGGGTCTAAAATCCAAGTTAGCTACAGTAGTCAGGGGTGCCAAAAAACACAAGCAATTAACAACGGGGTCTAAACCCTCCATGGAATTTGGGCCTGGCTCATCCATAGCCAATTACCCTTCTGTTTTCCAAAACTTACCATCGAGGACATATTACAATTTTTAGTATCTTGATTAAATAGGGTTGTCTTGTAATGGGCTTGAAAGGACGAGCTTCACAAAATCACAATTGTCCTGCTTCCAGGCAGACTGGTCCCAAGAGCCAGATCTTGGCAGGGTGAACGATGTAAAGCAATAGACAGGCCCAGCCAGAGACATTGAGACAAAGAATCAAGAGGCAAAACAAAGATTTATCACACAAAGTCCTACCAGAGAGTGAAGTATACCAGGTGCCGGGGATCAAAGTCCAAATTCCAGCCAACAAGGCAAAGTCAGACAAATCCATTAGTAAAATAAACAAGAGAGAGCCCAAAAAGTATCTTCAAGCCAGTTTATCTACACCCAGGGATTCAAAAAGTGTCAGCAGGCACAATCTGGAACTAGAAAACATGTTTTCACTAAAAGAACTCATAGTCTCAGTCTGATGTTTTTACAGCCTGGCTACTAGAACCCTACTCAGAGAACAACAGCAGGCATTTGGCATCCTGGCAGAGGAGTCAGCTGCAGGATTTAGTTTACTAGTCTCCCAATCTTGCCTCAAGAAGAGCCACTACTCCTGAGGAAGCTTCTTCTCCCAAGGAGTTTTACCCTTATTTGAACACTTTGACTTTTAGCTGACCTTGTGCCTTCCTTTTTCAGCATTTTCATGAGCTGGGAAGGGGTCCAATCCTCTCCCTTCCAACTATCTAGCCCATCTGTGGGTTCAGCCTTTTGGACTCCAATAATCTAGGGCCTGTGGGATCCAGGCATTATTCACCCATGTTGGAGTTAGAATCATAGAATAATTGTTGGGGAGTTCTAACTTATCTTCACTGGATGATTCATCCTCTGGATCCATGACTGTCCAGTTGTACAATCAGACATACAAAAAGGTTTTGGGGAACTATTCCTCATTTTTAACAATGGATAGAAAACTAAATTTTATCTTAGATGTATTTTTTGCACTTCTTTGTGTGGGGTTTTAGTCACAAATCCATTCAGTTAGCCCAGTCTTGATTGAAATTTAAAACTAGGGAAACATGTATAGAAATAAATAAACTATTAGCTCCACCAGATTATTTTCTATCAATTCTTTTAAGCCTGACAACAACAGCAAAAACAGACTTTCTACCACACCATGATAAAGCTATATGATGATACCCCAGATTAAAATGAAAGGAGAGATCACATTTATTGCACAGTTTGTGATCCAGGCTGTGATTTCATTCTACCTTTGCTGCTTTGCCTTAGTGATAAGGCCCCATGGTGTTGTCAACATTTAACCACATTCCACTATTAAAATAATGTTTGAAAGTTAGGAGGTTTTATGTGAAGAGGAAGGCTGTTAGCACAACTGCCACGTTCTCAAATGACTTTTTTGTACATTTTCAAGCCAGCTAAATGGAATCCATATAATTGAGATGAAACAAAATGGCAATCCGTGCTCCTGAATATACCTAGGGGGAGAGAGAACTTAACAAATGGCTTACTGTCCTATGAATAAAAAGACATAGTGCAGGTACTCTGTCTTTCTCTGATAAATGTATTTTCTGTAGTAAGATGGAATCATTTTCTGAGTGAGTCAAGGTGATACCACACAATAAGAAGTCTTATCTGGAAGCACCTGAGTCCGAAACAACCTGTTCTTTCTTATTTCCATTAAAAAATGATTGACTTCTTAATTTTATTAAGGGATTCTATTTAGTTTTCACTGAGCTTTTGGTGACAGAGCTGGGCCAAACATCTATGGAGTATTTGGGTGACAAGGAATGACTCTCAAGCTAGGAAAGAATAATGAATGAAACTTGAAACAAATCTAAAGGGGCAGAAACAAATCCTGTGGGCACATCATTTTCCCGTGTAGAATCTACATATAATGAACACAAGTGGAGATACAAGCATGGAAGGGCCATCCCCCTCACTATGCCAAAGCCAAACCTCTGCAGCATGACTTAGAATCTTAGAAAAACAGGGATCTAAATCATTCAAAGTTTCTGTATGAGTGGAACGTCTGACTCCAGGTGTTCACTGTCAATAGAGTGAAAGCAACAAGGATGGTCAAGCAGGAGACAGAGCTAGCACACTTATCTTCCCTGTCCTTCTCTCTCAATGTCCATTAAGCCCTAAAGTAGAGTGACTGAATAAGGTTGAGTCAAACACAGGCAAGGAATGCATCTTGAACCAAGGAAGAAATATACCACAGAACTAGCTACGGTGACAAAAGGGATGGTTGCATTTATGCAGAACATGGCGAATGTTTGTTTTTACAAACTACATCTACCAGAATGCTAGAATCAGCATTATGTCAACTGCTTATTTTAAAATGTGGCTTTGCTGTAGACTTTAAAAGATAAGCACTCACAGCACTTTGCTTGTATGGGGAACTTTTGTGAGTTCTGTTCTCCCACATTTTCTGTTTTAAAATCTCAAATTTATGAAGAAATTTGCAAACTTGGAGAAGTTGTTTTAAAAAGGAAGCAAAAATATTCTTACTGATCGTTAGTGCTTCCTGTCTGTTTCATGGCCATTCTTTCTTATCTGGCCAGGCGGCTGAATGGATTCACATGGCATAAAGTTGTCCATTGCATAGCCTGCTTTTGAGCCAGCGATGTAGCAATCTCCCCTCAACATCTCTTGGCTGAAATCCTGTTGATTAGTGTAATGAGTCACAACTACAGTTGGATCAGTGGAACCTATGGAAGAGTTGACTCACCATCGCCGTTGGTTCTATGGGCTCACTCTAGTTGTGACTTACTACACAAAGCAGCAAGATTTCAGTCCCTGTGTGATTAAAATTTTGTTACGAAGTAACAGTTAGATTTATATCATTTTCTGGTTACAATGAATCAAGAGGACTCTTTGGCATTGATAATAATTCATTTAAGGCTTTAAAAAGATAAGTTGTCCAATTGAAATCATATTGTTCAGGTCCAAACCTGCATCACTGCTGTAAATGCTAATTCTCCATACTGGTAAAAGAGAAAATAAAACAATTACAATCTATTAATACAATTACTATTACTTCTTCTTCTTCTTCTTTTTAAGATGTTCTAGCTTCTCTTATCCCATCATTACTCAGACTTACTTTTTATTCTCTCTCACTATTTCTGAAATCACCTGTTGGTGGAAATAATTAGCCATAGTCAGTGCCAATATAAAACTGAATTTTAAAACTGAGAGAGATATCAATTAGATGTTTGATATGAGTGTGAGAGATCCATAGACATAAAAATATAAATCCTTGTAGTCAAAGAAAACAAATTATTATTCCATATTTAAGATGTGTTTCACTCTTTGACAGCAATAAAATCTGAGAAAGCATAGCAAAATAATAATAAATGCAAAATTTGAGAGCTCTTGTCAGGTGGTAAAGACTTATGGAGAAAATTATATGTTTTAAGATAGTTGCAGAAATAATGTTGCCTATTTATTTCTGGTATTATATACAAGTAGGTAATGATATACTAGATATATTCCTAAAGGCTATACATTTAAGACTTTCCCCCCACTACTGAACTCCCATCTGAAGTGCAATCAACCAATAATGAATGTCAGAAGAAGAAATAATAATAATGAGTACATCGTGCCTCTTTTCCTTGACTGTGTTTTTTTAAAATGAAAAACAGCTTTAGAAGCCAATTTCAAAACCAGAAGCACAGTTTTAGTGTGGGTAGGTGGGGAAACCATTTAATTCCCTCTCTTTTTGATATCTGTTGGTCCAGGTATTCCTTCATTTCTCCACCTTTCAACATTTTATGAAACAAGGTCATACTTCCCACACCTATGTATTCATATCAAAGATCATCATCTGAGCCTTCTTCCCAACCCAGCCCTCACCAGGTTTCTTAGATTGCAACTCCCATTACCCTGCCCATTGGTAGGGGATGATAGGAGCTGCACATCATAATAAAAGGAGGGCATCAGGGCAGAGAATGCTGTTGTATGCCATTTGCTCATTTACTGAGGTGTTCATTCTCTTGGCTAAAGATATGGTGGAAAAATGTAATTGCCCCACAATCTGTTATCAGGCCATTCAAAATGGACTGCACCAGCACATGAAATTATAAGCTGTGCACTGCATAAAATATAGTGCTGGAGGAGGGGCTTTGTGGATTCCCTGAACTGTTGGAAAGATGAACAAGTGGGTCCTAGAGCAAATCAAGTCTAAACTATCTTTGGAGGCAAAAAATGATGAAACTGGGCCTGTCTCACTTTGGGGGCATCATGAGAAGGCACCATTCTCTGGTAGAAACAATAATGCTGGGAGAGGTTGAAGGCAGCAGGAAAAGAGGAAGACCAAATACAAGATGGATTAGCTCCATCAAGGAAGCCACAGGCTTGAGTTTACAAGAGATGAGCAGGGTAGTTGAGGACAGAATATTTTGGAGATCTCTCATTTGTAAGGTCACCATATGTCAGGGGCAACTTGATAGCACAGAACAACAAAAACAACAAATCGTTCAAAGTCTGATACAATTTGTATGTCTGTCCACCAAAATGTATAGTATCATCATCATTTCGATTATCAGCTTCAGCACTACTACCACCATCTCCTCCTCTTCACCCCCATAGCCCTCTCTTACCTATTTTTCTTCGTAGCTCCTTTGTCTACTGTTTCAGGACACTAGCACTTCACAACCTGATGGCCACATGTTTTAAATTCCTCCAACACGCTGAATTACTTTTACTAGTGCATTGAGAACATATTCTTTCCTACTTGCTTGTGTGCTTTTCAAAATGGTCATGTTAAAAGTTCATTGAAAAGAAAACTGGAGCTTTGTCTGTGGATGCTGAACAGAAAACTTCAGGTGATCTCAAAGATATTTGCTTTCAGACTGTTTAGTCTTAGAAATCCTGAGAGAATATATTTGCTGAAAGCACTTTGGGTCATGACAGAACACAAAATACAGTAGCTTCATGCTGCGTTTCTTTATAATGTGCGCAGAAATACTTTGAATATGCCTTACAAAATTGTATTCTAATTCCCTGAAGATACAAGGCACAATCTTTCATTTTAAAATCATGGATTCCATCATTCCTTAATTCCACTTTCTGTGCCAAGAATAATGGTCACCCATCAGCTCAGCAGCAGCTTCCAGCCAATTGTAATGGTTCCTGGCATGTTTTCCACAGCCAGATCTTCACTGGAGATCTCTTTGAAAACTTCTCACTACTCCTGTCACCGCTGGTTCTCTCAGATTCATGTTTGCACTATAAAATGTGTGATGTAGATAGAATGCCAGCTGCCACTGACATTATTTTTAGCATTGTGTTGTTTGGCTTTGCCGGAAATAAGTCCAAGTGGCACAGTTCCTTGTCTAATGTTGCTTGTCAACCATGTCTGTTCCTCCGACACTATCAGTGATATAGTGCCAGTCACCTACTGGAGACAGGAGGCAGGGAGGGGGGAGGAAGGGGGAGAGTAAGCAAGCCATGCAGATTAAGTTAATCATCTGCTTTGCAGTGCACATACACTATGAACAGGTTTGGTTTTTTGGGTTTCTTTGGTACAAAAAAATTCTGGAATCACTAAGTCAGCATGATCAGTGACCATATTGTCTGAGGAATTCTGGGACATGTAGTATGAAAAAGCAACTTTTGCTGAGAAGATCTGTCTCCATCTTATTTGGAGTTTGTGTGCATTTTGAGGGTGAGCATAGCATCTTCTTACAGCACTCCCAGGCATCTTTGAATGGCAGCTTTCACCATCACTTGTCAGTGGCTAGGGCTGATTGGAATTGTATCCAGCAACATGTGGAGCATCACCCATCTCCTAGTTCTGCTTTAATAGGTGAGCACCCAGCTTGGAGCAAGCATACTGGTGCTTTTGCAAGAGAAATCATCACATGACGGAATTGCAACTATCAAACACATGTGAAGCCCTTTGAAACTGAAAAGGTTGGGATGCAACTTGAAGCAATCCAAGAGCAGTAAATCAAGAGCAAAGTGCTGATCTCCAGGTGTTATTGGCTTGTGACTCCTTGCAATCCTATTTAACATAACCAATGGTGAGGAGCACTGCAGTATAACATCAATTGGAGGGCCAAACCTAGCCCAGTCCTAAACCCAATCAATAATAAATGCACAAATAGATGCAGTCAATGTCTGGCATATGTAGCTGCTACATTGGTCTTATAAAATAAACAATAAGGAATGATCACATTGGACCACTGTCTAATGGAACATATTTTCTTCATTTGGGTCCACGTTGGTGTAATAAAGATGTCACTGTTTCCTGTTGTTTGCAATGACTCACAGCAGAATGGCCTACTTAAGCTTACAGCTTTTCTTTTGTCCGAAATGAGATCAAACTACCAGCACCATCTCCAATTCTTGGACTGAGCAGAAAAGAAGTTAGGATTTAGGGGACTTAGAACATTAAAACTACAAAAAAGGAGCAGTCACCATCCATCATGCCATGACTACACAAACTAATTAATCCCTAGAGAATGTATGACATCAGGGTAATTTTTCTTACAGGTTAAGTTTAATTTTCCCAAGACCTCTATACTAGCCCAGATAAATGGGTTTGATCCTCCCTTCTAGCAGCTGAAGATTGGAATCAAACAGAGCTGTGATGCTGTCACTCCCACTGCATAAGAATGCTGGCTAGCTAACCTGCCTCAATTATATGCATGACTGAAAGCAAGTAATAGAGAGGGAGAGTGATGTGATCTTGAAATCTCTGGCTCCTGTGCATACAAAAGCACTGCTCTGGAGCAAAGTAGTTTTGCCAGATGCCAAAAATCTCAAACGATAAACTTCCGAATCTTTTCCCTCTCATGCTCAGCTCCAAAAGAGCAAGTCATAGTGCTAGAATATCATTTGTCAGAAGTTCCCATAGTTATATTTTCAGAGAGACAAGTGTTGTATGCTAAATAAGGAGTTATCCATTCAAGTATTATAAGGACACTCCTAAAAGAAACTCAGAATCCAGCAATTTAATTTTGAAAAAGGGAGAAACAAGCTAAATGGTACCAGAAATGTTGCTGCTGCTGTAGAATCATTTGAGGCATTTGTATACAAATGAAAACTAAATGGCTTCAAAGGAAACTCTATGGTTGTCTGGCTTTGGATTCATTTTCAATGAAAGGAACGTAAACTGAGTTTCCTTTATGTTCTTCTGCAGCTGCCATATTGGCTACAAATCCAGAAGAACCAAGACCTGTCATGTTTTTACATTTATATCCCACCTTTTCTCCAACAAGCTCAAGGCAGTCTAGGTGGCTCTCATAATAATAAATAATTGTGTGTTGTCAAGTCAGTTCTGACTTCTTCATCTGGAGGCACCCTGGGACTGTGCAGCTTGCCCAAGGCCAGACAGGCTGGCTCTTCTGGAATGCACAGTGGGAAACTGAACTCCCAACCTCTGGATCTGCAGCCAGGAGCCAAACTCTCTGAGCTATTAAACCAGCCCAGCTCTCTTATAGACACATTTCTTCTCCTTTCCATGGGAGATACTATGCCCATATTAAAAAGCAAAGAACTGAGGAGCCCATTCAGTGGGTTTCTGAAAAATTAGAACAATAAGTGAGAGCTTGTATATGTGCTCTTAAGGCTCATTAAGAGTGAAAAAGAGATTATATTTTGTTGGTGCTTGCAGAAAAATTTATACAGTTTGATAGTTTTTGAAGCAGCAACGTAAACTGTAATAGATGTTCTTGAATGTAGTCATCCTCTAATTAAGCATTCCTTCCAGGGCTACTCATTTATTTTCACGATACGCAACCTACTACAAAAGTTTGAGAATAACCCATAAAAATGTGTCCTCAAATATGCAGTGCAGGCTCTTCCGATCAGAGGCAGAAATCTAATGTGCTGAATGTGCTGGCCGTTTATCATCTGTTATCCTAGATGGATACCATTTCCTATCATTTTATGTTGAGAGAATGCTGCAGCTGTGACAGCCAGATCAGAAGGATTTAAGATTTAAGGGGCAGAAGACAGAACAGGTTAGTGGTTACAACTCCCAATGGATTTCATGTTTATCCACTGGACTAAGGGCATACATAAAATATTGTTTGTGTGTGGATATGTGAAAAAAATTAGACACACACACACGCACACGGGGTGTACTTTCTTTTTCACATGACTTTTTCATATATATTGCATATACAAGAAAACACATCTGCACACAAATATATATATATAGACATTCCCTGTGCTCACTCTCCTAGTGGCATCCTAGTGTAACCAAGAAATAGAACCCATGGAAGAGCTGTGCACAGGAATATATTCATCTTGAAGAGCTCTCACTGGGTTGCATGGAACAAAGTAAATGGGTTCTGGTTTCTATGGAAAGTTGCAAAGGGGATGAATCTGCCCTGCTTCCTTAGTTATTAGAGGTTAAATTAAACTTAACACACACACAAATGCCTTTGGTTTCCCATTGTATAGTCCACCCAGCACTTTATTTATAGGAAAAGATGTGGTCTTAAAGGTTAGTTCCACTCCCCAAGTCTGCAACATCAGCAACCCAAGTGTTTAGCAAATGTTGGAAGCATGCTCATTCTGTTGAGTGTGATTCAAGCCTTCTGTTCCTTGATACCTGCTTGGTTCACACAGTATCTAGCAGAAGTCAACTACTTGTACCAGCAACTAAAGTTGAAGCACTGGCAAGTTTCCATGGGAAGGGATGTGTTATCACATAAATTATCAATAGTTTACATTAGCATTCTGCAGTGCCACATTTTAGTCCTCTCCCTTTCAAGTATTTGCAATCCATGCACATCTTAATTTATTCGCTCATATTCAAAGGGAAAAAAGGGACATTTTCTAGATAGCTACAAAATGTAGAAAAAAACAGGGATCACAAGAGAACAAAAGAGGAGTGAGTGAGGGCCTGCCTCTTCATCTCTTAAAATTTCTTGCATTCTGAGCATTTCCATTTAGTACACGGTCAGCTAAAGGATTTTTCTCTTTCTTGCTATGGCAACTGGCTGGAAAAAAATCTTTGTTTAAGCACTTGGTGTTCTTTCGTTCCTTCTCAAAAAGGTTAGTGAAATAATTCTCCTGAAAGTTTTCAGAAATATGCAGAGGATTTGCTTATGAACTGTGATCCATAGCCATTTACAGATCCGTCACCCGAAAGAGCACCAACAGCTGCTCCATGTACAGACTGACTTTTCTTTTGTGGAGTCCCAAATCTGAAGCCTAGGCCTGGATATTTCACTGTACAGCCTGTTATCACTAATGAGCTCCAAGGCAGTGTTTTATCAAAGCATTGTGTCAAAAGCTCTTTGTTAATGCCTCTTGTTTTGATGTGTTAGTGTTAGTTATTAAAGAGGAATATACATTTCCCCCTCTTGACAGGGCTTGTACAGGGCTATCATCAACAGAAAAGTAAAATATGAACAGCTGGCCTGCCCTTAATGATGCATTGTTGCATTGTTAACGTAAAGCTGTTACATGCTTTAGTAAGCACATAATGGGCCTCAAGAAATTAAGAGAAAATTAAAATGTAAATGTTTGTACAAGTCCTATTATTGTCACACCTGCAACCCAGGTGTAAATAAGATTCAATGTTTATATCATGGCAACCCAGCCTCGACGCACTTCTTAATAAGCCGTGATCATGACTGGTCATGAGCAAATCACAAATCTTTAAGCACAGCTGGATATGCCAGGGCAAATGTAAATGTGACCCAGAAGTTGGGGGAAAAGAAGGAGAAGAATTGGAAATGACAGAATCTGTCTTGGAAGTGAAGGATAGACAAGAGCTTCCTTCCTGTTCTCTGAGTTTATGAAACAAGGCTTTGTGTCCATGGGAACTAAATGTATGAAGCAAGAATGCCCACCAATCTCAGTCTACCATGTTGAGATCTATGGCTTTCAAGATAAATGGGATATTTATGGAGTGGTTTTACCAGTTCCATCTCCCAGTTAGTTTACATGGTTTAGATTCAGATCCAAATCTTCTGAACCCTAGTCTATCATGCTATTCACTATACCTCATTGGTTTTGTTTGGTCCTCCTAAATATGAAGCTTCTTAACAGAGCTGCACAGAAGCCTGGGTGATCCTAAAATAGGATGGCATATTCCCATTACACATACACACAGTTTCTCAGTGCCATTTGTGCTCTGAAAAACTGGGAAATTTTAGTGGTTCCTCTGGATTCCATCACTGTCCTAAGATGTTCTATATGAAACTTCATCCATATAAGCTCTATTGATACATTCAATTAAAGGATTAATCTGAAGTCTGACCCCATGAGCAGATGGAGCAGGCTAGTCCTGCTTGCTGCATCCCAGCTATCTCTCTCACGTGTGTGTGTGAATAAATCTGAAAAAGAGAGTTGTTTCTATGGCACATGATCCTTAACTCTGTTTTGTACATAATGCATTACATAAGATGGATGATCCATTAGCAACTATCAGTTTCAAGCCATGAGATCTATCAGGACATTCTATTTAAGAGTTAGCTAAACTGGAGGGTGGGGGAGCAAAAAATCCCTCACATCTCTGTCACCACTTTGCTTGGGTGAAAAGCAGAGAGCCTGAAGCAGAGAGCCTCCTACATGTATGAATGTATGTCCACTAGATTTCAGAATCATTTGCAGAGTCTCCCCACACAGGATGCTCTCTGCTTCAAATGAGCAAAGCCACATGAAGGAGGTGGAACTAGAATACTTTCCTCATATGTTTACTTAAGACCTATTCTGAACACTGAAATAGGACTATAAAAAGACCAGCAGATATTAGATCAAGCTCTACCCATATGAGTTTTCCAGAAGGAATGAACCCGGGTTTTGATTTAGAGGAGAAAGACTAGGGATGAAGCCTATATAATCTTATATATAGGATTAGCCTATATAATCAGACATCAAATGAGTCATGTGAGAGAAGAGCATGTCGGCTCAGAAAAGGCATTCATATTAGGTTGCAGATTTAGATGTGTAAAAGCAAATAAATGATAATTTTTTATTTATTTATGTCCGCTGAAATCCTGTTGCTTAGTGTAATAAGTTGCAACTTGAGTAGGCCCAATGAATCAGTGGGGATTTGCTGCATCACCTTCTCTCTAAGTTCCATTGATTTAATGGGTCTAATCGAGTTGCAACTTACTATGCTAAACAATAGGATTTCAGCCAATATTTATGAGCTATCATTCAGGGTGACATGTCATCCTGTAGCAACTTCCAGTGAAGACTTAAAATACAATTACACACGAAAATTAAATCAAGTTGCACTGAATTAGAAGATATAATTATAAATTTATCAGAGCCACAACAGCAACAATACCCCCAGCATAAAATGAGTTAAAACCAACAGAGCCATAAGAGGTAGCTGCTTGTTATGTCACTCCCCCATCTGCCTCATTTTCTAAAAGGAAGGCAGACATTTCTGAAGCCCTGGTGCTGACAGAATGACAACTGATTTACAGGTTTTCGTAGTGCGATTACATGACTATCACACACTGATACACACTCAACAGTGACATTAACTGAGCAGTTCCACCAGTGTGGTAGACTTTTGCTGTGTTTTGTGAAAAATGATTTTCCACCCCTGCAAGATAGTGAATCGTTCAGTGAGCCAGAGGTTGGGAGTTTGGTTCCTCACTGAGCCAGCTTGTATGGCCCAGAGAGGTCCCAGAAGGCAGAAGTGGTAAATCACTTCTGAATACTTTATACATAGGAACCCCTGAGAAAGGCTGCCATAAATGGGAACTGACTTCATAGCATGCAATTACTGTAGTATTATAGGTCGATTTTGGCATTGCGTTAATTGGTTTAGCCATCATGAGATATTATGACTTCCCTTTGATCTATTCTGGATCAATCAGGACATGACATGAAATCATGTAGTTGAAGTTAGAATTATTAAGAGATAATCCTCATTTGCTAAGCAATGTATGGGTAACTTGAGCTTGTCTGGGGGTAATATTTTGTCCTCAGCATTTGCCACAGGGTGCAATTGTGTGTGTGTTGGTAAATCAAACCACAACATAAACTGAGAAGAACACAGAATTAGTGAGCATTCTTTACATCTCTACTATAGCTCCTCAGCCATCAGAATGCCAACTCAAGGGTTGCGCCCTCATTATATCATTACTATTTCCTCCTTTCCATTTTGAATATGAAGACATCTGTGGCTAATGGGAAAGTTTGATAAAAAAAAACTTGCCTATAAATGCCTCTTGGTGCAACCTCACATGGACCAGATGTGGAGATATGAACGAAAGGAAGTCCATGGATGCGCATTTTATAGATGCATATATTCCTATGTGCTGCACATTGTTGACACTGGAAGCTAAGCTCCCAATTTGTAGGGCCTATATTCTAAGCATCTCTGTATCTTCTAAACATGGAAGTATTCACTGTGGCACTCTTGTACAACTGAAACAATGTCAAAACTGCTCTGGGACATCAACTGGTACAGGCTAGGCAATAATTAAAAATTAAATAATATTAATAAGCAATGGAACTCAATGTGTCAGTAAGGATGTCCTTTAACTTTTCAGTGTGTCAGTATGCCCTTTTCCTTATTAAGCAAGAACATGGCATAAGCTCGTCCTTGTTAAAAGCTGCCACTTCTGAAATGGCACATTTCTCTCCCCGCCACACACACCATTTCAAATTGAAAAGGGCTTTTGCTTGTAATGCTGGTAATTACATGTAAATTATGTGCTATGCTTTCATAAATGTGCTCCTTAACAAGAATGCCTAATTCATTTCCAGAGCAACATGGATAATCTCTCTTGATCCATGAAAGCATGTGGATTAGGTCACAGAAAATGATAATATTTAATAATTTGTGTCAAGAGGTAAATGAGTCTGTGCATGTTGGCTTTTCTCTTCTGCCTCATTTTAATTTAATGCACTGTGAATAGCCTTAACATAGTATGCAGATTCACTTCCATCATTGTGAACTCACTTAAGCTTTGATACTTGAAACTGATAGTTGCTAATTCCTTCATAATCCCTTGCAAATGGTTCTCTAGAGCCAACAGGAAATTTCATATTTTAGAGCTAAAACTGAGGGTTTTGTCAGAAATGATATTTCAAATGCCCTTTCCTGCTAAATGTCACTAATGGGGCAATGTGACAAAGATAATTGTCACTGGAGAAAATTGAATGATGTTCCCTAGGGGAAAAAAAAATCTGATGTTTAATTGAAATTATCTAGGGATACAAGCTTTCCTGCTCCTGTAACCAGAAAGGAGGCACTGTCTTGCTAAAGCTAATTATGACTACTGTATGTACCATTGAAAGCAGGAAAATGAGGCTTAATTACAACCAATTTTTACTGGAATTTTGGCTATGCATATAAAGATATTACCAGTCAATGGCCATTGTTTTAGACATCAAAAACCTTTAGGACCAGCCCCTAATCAGTGGTATAGCAAAGCCAGGGCTTGCAGGATCAAAGTCCCTGATCAACAGAGACTAAAACTACATCGGCTGCCCTCAGTCTTCCATGCTCCCTCTCATTTTAGCTGCAATCTTCCCAATAGCCAGAAGAAAAACAGGAGCAGTACATTGTTGACAGCTATCCTTGTCATAATGCAAAGCATTTCATGCAAAGGGTTGGGCAATTAAGAGCCTTTGGCTTTACCAAAGTCCTGGTCCTCATTTTTAGCATCTCCCTGTTAGGGTCAGGTGTGTCTATGAAGATTGTCATGCTGAGTATCTGCACTTCCAAAACTACCATCACATCACTGTCCACAATAAGATAGTAACACGGAATTACCAGGCCAGGTACGTTATTACAAAATGTTTATTAGTGACACTTGGAGCCATAAATAGGTTTCCTTAATTTCATCTCAACATCTGATAAAGTTGGCTGTTGGCAATGAATCTTTACACTACTAGTGAGTAATTTCTGCACAACTGAGGGGGTACACTTGATCACTCAAAAGTCATTGGGATCTACAGCAATGCCTTCATCATAAACAGGCACTGGCCTTTGATAATGTCACTGCTACAGTGGCCAGAGTAATCTCTTGAACACCTTGAGCCCTGGAGGCTGGCAGGACAAAGCATGTCCTTCTTCCAGAAGGGAAAAGCAGAAAGGTGGAGTGTTTATGGCTGTGCTGTATGCTTCTATCAATAGTAGCAAATGGGGATGGCAGAGGCCATAAAAACAGTCTGGGAGTGAAGTGGTCTATGGGTTGAATTTTACCAATTCCTGATTTACACTATTGTAAAGCTTTGAAAAATTGCAGGTATCCAATACATTTCTGTTTTCTTCTTAAAAGCAGACGAGTATTGCTTTCATATTACATCCCTTTCTCTGGACCTGGAATGTCATGAATTTCAGATAGTGTCCTTAGGATACCAAAATAAATACAACTACCAAATGGTGCTCCAAGTACTCTACTATCCATCGCTCTTCTCCACCTGGTCTTTCATAAGAGGAAAACTGGATGGGTCAGGAAGATAATGTATCCTGCTTTGTGTTACTGCCTGGCAACATGTACATAGGTAATCACTAGTAGCATCACCCATCAATTTTCTTTACCCATCATTGCTATTCCAAAGGTGGAGAGGGACTGCCTTTTTGCCAAACAATTGTAGATACAGGGCCAGTCTTCACTGTACAGCTTCAAAGTTAAAATCCATTCATTCATTCATTCATCACAGATAGCAGGGCCACACTCAACATGGGGGATCCTGTTCCCTGACATTATGTCAGTATTTGAAACACACAGTCAATAATGGTTGATTGTGGGAAACGTCTGCTTAAAGGTTGTAGCTGCATTCTGTTCCAGTGACGTGCATACACTCCTGGCAGGAAGTGGCAGCTGCCAGCAGGCGGGGTAACCCCTTATTCTGCCCTTTCGTTTAGAGGTAGAGCATAAGATCAAAGAGTTATTTCAGCCAAACCTAGTTGCGATTAGGTAACTAGTATCCTATCTGAATTCTAACAACATACTATGTAACTCATGCTAAGTCAATAAAAAGAGCTCTCAGGGCGTTGCCTTAAGGCTCCGCTGGCTTGGACATCCGTCATGGACTCCTTTGTTCTAAGGCAATTAGTCTTCCTTTGTTCCGTGATCACCCACAGTTGATGACTGCTAAATTAGTCTATTTCTGTTCAAAGAAAATGGTCCAGATCTTCCTGGCACTTGTGTAAGGTTTGTTTAACAGCTGAGGCCAATTGTGGCTAACTGATGAAGTGCTGAAGCATATCTTGGTCATGTGCATAGACCTGGACCCAACTATGAAGCCAATATGTATCCCAGCACCTTGTGAGTTAGCCACACTACTTTGTGCATATATCAACAGGATTCATTATGAAACATCCTCATACTAGCACTTGACCAGTATAACTCAACCCATACGAATCTAGTATCTTGAGGCACTGGCAAAACATTTAAAAAGCAAACCCTATAATTACTTTCTCAGCTATTGCTGTGACAACTGAAGTCCCAATGAGTTGAGTGGGGCTATTTTGTATTAAGTTATGCTTAGGATTGCTGCCTCAAGCACAGTTTCTTCACCACTGAGCTAATGAAAATATATTGGAATTATTATTTATTGCAGCAACAGATTACTCTGTAATATTTTGATTCAATCAATATGTTGTTCAAATTTTACTGTACTAAGGGGAATGAAATCTATTCAGCTACAGAGAAATGATAAAGAAACATTCTGTACAGTGACATTCAATAACAAGACTTTATAGTCATTTAATGCCTGTGATCCCAAAAGTTTTCATTCACTCTCCTAAATATATATCACTATGCCACCAAATAATAGGAAGTGGCACCTGTAGGAAAATTACGGTAACATAGCCAAATAGAATGGCAAAATATTAGATGGTGTCACTGGGTTTGGACAGCTGGCAATGCCAGAAAGGCAAGTTGTTGAGAGATAAGAGTTCCCAAGAACACTAAAAGAGGCAGTTATAAGGCCTCTTTTGGGGGAAAAAACGCCATCCAAACCCCACTATCCTGGACAACTACTGGCCAGAATCCAATATTTTTGAGCAAGGTGCTAGGGTGTGTAGAGGCCTCTCTGTTCTAGAGGTTTCTGGATGAAACAGATGATCTACAGCCATTTCAGTCTCACTTCTTGCCTGGTTATGGGACAGAAACTTCTTTGGCCAACTTCATGGATAACCTATGCCAGGAACTGGACAGAGAAGCATGTCCGTGTTGGTTCTGCTGGACGTCTCAGCAGCTTTTGATACCACAATCATTATAATCCTTCTGGGTTACCTTGCTGAGATGGGACTTAGAGGAACTGCTTTGCAATGGTTCCAGTTCTTCATGAATGAGTGCACTTAGAAGCTAATTCTGGGGGATTCCTGCATGATGCTGTGACCCTTAGTCTGTGATGTCCCCTCAGGGGTCTGTTCTGTTATCCATGCTATTTAGTATATACATGAAGCTGCTGGGAGAGGTTGTCTGGAGTTTTGGAGTTCAGTGTCACCAGTATGCAGATGACCTTTATCTCTCCTTTCTGTCTACTTCCAAGGAAGTTGTTTCTGTTCCAAACCAGTGTCAACAGTCAGTAATGAACTAGATGAGGGCAAACAAAATGAAACTTAATCCTTGATCCATCTCTGAGCCTGGATGCCCAGTTTTAGGTGGTGACTTGGAGTCCTAGCCGGTGTTGGGTATGTTTGTATAGTTCAAGCAGTTGCACCAGCTGTGCCTGTTCCTAGAGATGTCTGACTTATCCCTCTGGCTGGATACTTGGAGAAGCACAGCAGTTCTGAGACTTCATCTGGCTCCCTGAGACATTGCAATCCAACTACTGATTTGCAGGCTAATTTATATCTATAAATTCAAATTTAGAAAATAATTGTAATAGAAACACAATATATTTCACCATTGCAGGGAAGTCTGAGATAAGGTGACCTTTGCTATCCAGTTGTTAACTGTTGATGAGCAACTTTAAGGTGTCTACTTTCCACTCTTCCTTTTAAAATCTTTAATTCTGGCATTGACTGGACAGCCCTTAAAATAACAGAGGTCCTCAAAGAGAGGACTGCCATTTGTAAATTTGCACACATGGCTAACCTATCCCTTCCCCTAAAGGCAGAGGGGGAAAAGAGTCAATAAAGCAGGGAAACCTTGAGACCTATGGCTCAGAGACACATTAAAAACCTCTGCTTTTGAATTTAGCACATTTGAAATCAATTTTTAAAATTCCAACTACATGATGCATATAGGGTTTTGTTTTGTTTTTGCCTGGGAAGTATGTTTTTTGCCTGGAAAATCAGGTATTTTATTCGGCCACAAGAGGTAATTTGTTTAAAATCATTTGTGAAACCAATTTCTTTTGAATTATTTTGGCACATGTTGATGCCTTTGTTAGTGTAAATTGTGTCTGTGTGGTTTGTTAAGTAATGGATGCCCGGGTCATGGATCTGGGGCTACAGGAAAACTTTGCAATCTGATATGAAAAGAGAGCCAGCAAACAGAGAAAGACTGGGTGGGGGAAAGTGCTCCTTCCAACTCAAAGGTAGAAGCTGCCAATCTTGTCAATTTGCCTGGTTAATTTCTCTTTGCCACTCACTGGTGTGCCTTCCCTCTGGCCAGTCTCTGATGCTGGTTCTGTCCCTTCTTCTCCTTCTCCAACTCCTGTCTGTCTGTCCGTCTCTGTGCTCATGTGCTGGGCTACAGGGAAAAATCTGTGTTTTTTCCCTATCTGTTGTACTGAGCTAGTGCTATGCCAGATTGTAACAGTTTTTTTAAAAAAATTAAAAATAACATAGCAGCAGCTAGCAGCTGTGAGAGGCAGCCAGCGTGGAGGTGGGTACAGGACAAAGCTTCATATGCAACAATTCTAAAAGCCCATGTAGCCTCCTCAACTGACACATAACAGTTTTAAAATGGATCAAAGGTTTTCCCAAGACGATCCACACACCAACTCAAAACTATGTGACTATCACATGACTTTAAACCAATTTCAAAAACCCTGATCAATCTCTCAATTCATTTTCATAGTATAACCATGCCCTTAAAATGATAAAGAGATAATATCCCCCACCCTGAAGCCAAAGGACGAGGCCTGAATCATAAGCATTAAGCTGGGCCATTTTGGCAGATAGAAGTCAGTAGGCATTCTAGTTAGAGACAGCTACAGAGTAATCTTAAATATAGATGTTTTCCACCTTTGTCTTGCAGTCTTGAACGAGTGTCTAGAGGGTGAAAAAGAATACAAATCAGGAAGCTCTTATTTCAGCCCCATTTGCTTACAACAAAGATGGAAAATTTTGCTCAAAAATGAAAATGTAAGGACAATTTATGGAGACTTGATGTGCAGTAATTATCCTTGAATCCAAGAATGGTGCTTCAATTTACATGCTTTGCTAAAGGTGACAAAAAGATTAATGCAGGGTAAAGAAATAAAGCAGTCTTCGTTTTAATGAGTCCAACTCTCTTTCTGCCATTAAATGCAAATTGCATCCATTTGAACTTTGTTGTTCAGGGTTTTCTGTTGTTGTTCTTAAAAATTGTCTTCCATGGCCAAGCTGAAAACACCTTTAATACAGTTAAATAAAAATGAATTTTCAGTGTTGAATATTACCAGGAGATAAAATCTTAAAGAGCCACCGAAGATTCATCTTTTTCCATTTGCAAAGTTTACATGAGCTAGCAAACATTTTTCTTGGCCCCTGCACAGTAATGGATAAAATAAATCAAGCCCTGATTGTCTATTACACTCCCGAGATTACATTAGAATGAAGTCTAGCAGGAAAATGCCTAAACTCAAAGGAGTTCTCTCAACATACCTGCACAAGAAGCGTTCAGCTGAAAAGCATCTAACAAACAATGATATTTTTGAAGCCTCTATGCTGTAATTTGTAATTGTAAATGTGAAACATGGAAAGAAATTATTTCGTACGGAGGTGGTTTTATAGAGCAGTTGTTAAATCCATTATGAATATAATTCTGAAAAGAAGGAAAAATTCAGATTTTTAAAAAAGAGAAATAAACTTCTTTTTTCTTCTGTCCCCACAATACCTCTGGGTATTGCCTTTATGCATATTTTAACTTCAAGGACCAAAACTACAACAGACATGTCTAAAATTGCATAATTTCAGCCACAATCTGATTCACAGTGCCATATATTGAATGGAATGCTCGAGATCCCAACGTTTTAGTTACTTTGCTGGGGTTTTTTTTTTGGGTAGGCTCATCAACAGTACTGTCAATTTAAGTATGTTGATTTATTTATTTATTTATTTACAAGATTTTTTAGCCGTGCCATTACCAGTGGTCTCTGAGCGGCGTACAAACAATATTAAAACTTTAAAAACATTAAAACCAATAAAAATAGGCAATATTATAATAATATCCTATATTTAAAACAATCATTAAAACATTAATATTAATAAATCCTGCTGCTCATATGGCCAGCTAAAGAATACTATTTAATTAAAATGCTGGTTAAACAGAAAGGTCTTTGCCTGGCGCCGAAAAGCCAAAAGTGTTGGAGCCAGGCGAATCTCTATAGGGAGGGCATTCCAAAGTTAAGGGGCAACAGCAGAGAAGGCCCTATTTTGACATGCCATCCTCCTCACCTCTTTCAGGGATGGCACCTTCAGAAGGGCCTCCTGGCCTGATCTTAGATTTGTTCCCTAGCTTTCCATACTAACTCTGTAACTTGTGAACATTTGGCTAAATTCAATTTCAGTCCCATGTAGAGAAGAACTAATGAAATGGGTCACATTGAACATTTGTTACAATTTGGAGAGCTACAGCTGATTCTATATTTTTTACCTGGGTATATGATATCCATTTTATGCTAATGAACAATGCATATGCTGAACTGCAGCTCACTGACTTTTTATGCTCCATGTATAATTATCCTCACACTGAAATTGATACCTTTGAGCAAGAAGACCCCCTGGTGTGTCTTTGTAATCGCATCTGCTACAAAATCATGTGCATTCACAAATCATAAACACATCCAAACAGGGACGTTTTTTTCTTATAACAGCAAAAGCATGGAAGGATATGTGGCACCTTAGATTGGCAAACTTTATTATAGTCAGTGACCAATATCAGAAATACAAATAAATCATAAATACATAAAATATGTTGTTCCATTACTATCACCCAAAAAACATAAAAATAACTAAAAATCTCCTTAGAGATTAAATAGGCTAATGTAATGTAACATTGTAGGGTTGCCAGTTTTGAATTTCAAAAATATTGTTCCTTTTGATGAAGGCAAGTGGGTAGATCCAGCAGAATTTGGAACAGTTGTTTTTCTTGACTACAATGTCCAGAATCTCCCAGCCAACATAGCTTCTGGGAAAAGTTCAAGATCCAGAAAAAGGGGTGTGGAGACAATAGGATAACTTTGGGGATTATGGGAACAACCAGAATCAAGAGTGGGGAATGTTGACAG
The DNA here is from genome assembly GCA_037013535.1 of Intellagama lesueurii. NCBI lineage: Eukaryota > Metazoa > Chordata > Lepidosauria > Squamata > Agamidae > Intellagama > Intellagama lesueurii. The sequence continues at coordinate 245,534,609 of JBAJHW010000003.1, read as the reverse complement.
AAACTTGGGCTTTCATTTACTATAAGAGCTATCCTGCTCTTATAGTAAATGAAAGAGGATGCCTAGAAGATTGAGGGAAATCTAATAGTTTATAGTTACTGAAAATGTTAGGACTACAAATTGGTATAAACATGGTTGGGACCAGCACGGCAGTCTTGTTATTTCTGATCCTTGATCCAGAATTGCTATGCTGTACTTTCAACATTGTATTTCTTGCATTTGTATCCTATTATTTGTCCCAGATGATACTTCCACCACACCATCCTCAATTTTATCTGCTCAGCCTTGTAATATGGACTAGTGGCATAGTGGTTACGAAGCTGGACAAGAACCTGGGAGATGCAGGTTCGAGTCCCTATTGAGCAATTAAATTCACTGCATGAGTTTAAACCTGACATACCTCACAGGGTTGTTGTGAAAGGGGGGGGGGAAACTGTGAAGAGAAAAATGTATGTTGTCTCCAGCACATTGTAGAAAAGGCAAGTTACAAATATAATCAATCAATACATATAACTAATAAATAAATATAAATAATCTATTTTTTTATTTTGTTAAATCCATATTCTACATATCGTTTTGTAATTTTCTGTCATCAAGGAATTTTGAAATACACCCTGTTTAAATTTTCATTGGGTGGATTGGGGAGTTGGGGCTGCAGTAGAAGTTCTAACAGTGGTTCTAATCCACTCCAATCTAATCCTAGGAAAGCACAGGACGTCTCAAACACTGTCAGTGAACTTCTGAAAGGAACTCTAGAACGCAATCAATTGGCTTCGTAAGTCTTCTAACTATGTGATTTCTATATTCCATTCTATATTCCAACAGTAGCATTTCCCTAGTTTGGCAGCCTTTTTAATCTGTACCTCTCGTCAAGAAAAATCACAGGGTTCCCTGCTGAGCACCTTCTGCTGGATCTGTAAGATGGGCTCCTTTCCCATTTCAGTACACAAGTAAATGAAGTCTTGCAAAGGTTCCCTTGGTGAGGAACCAGAAAAAGAAGTCTAACATGTTAAAAATAATGCCAAAAAGAGAGAGGCAAAACTGCTGATTAAAATTCTTGCTTGGCTAACTATGTGCATAAATAATGGACAGAAAATAGTTTCAGAAAGTGAGAGGCAAAAGAAAAAAAACACCAACCCTCATGTATACAGGCCTGCTGCTTGTGATATCTGGCCTGGAGTGTCTTTTCACACAGTTTGGAGTATGCCTGGAGACTGGTTGCTGTTCCTCAGAAGTGAAAGACAATTAATTAATTCTAAGGGCAGTCCAATTCCTGTTCTCCTCCCTCCAGAATCTGCTGCACCCCCCACGTGCACTGTCAAAATCTGGTGAAAAAGTGAACCACTGAACTATGGCAGCAAACTGGAGGTGGGGGAAACCATTAAAATTTAATTTTAATGATTAATATAATCATTTCAACATTTAAAATAAGCAGGAAATGCTTGTTTTAAAGGGATTTTAGTGGTCGGTCAGTGAATTTCTATGGCATGTTTTGGGGACTGCAGAAATGGCCTTTGGGAGCAGCATGTAGTCCACGAATCATGTGTTACCCACCTAGGATCTATGCCTATTTAAATATGATTTCAGTGATCTGGGGCTCCTTTGTGCTCCTAAAAATAAACAGCTAGCTGAAGACCATTAAGTTCCAGCTTATTTCTCATTACTTATATCATCCAATCCAACTACTTCAGTTCTGCCGATGCTAAAAAGATATTAAACACATTGGCTGAAATCCTGTTCCATATCTTAAGCCCCCAGTAAGGCTGATGGTGTCATCATTGGAGGCTATTTTTCAGAAATTAAACATTTCTTATTTCTGTTCCAAGGCTCCCACAGCTCCCACATAATCTCTTTCATGAGTGAGGAGCCATGGGAGCTGCTGCACAGGAGAAGGAAGTCTTTATTTACCGAAAATCCCCATTGCTGGTGAAGTCATCCTTCCAGTGGTGATTTAGTTAATTAAAGACTTCTTCCTTCTATCTCACAGCTTCCACAGCTTCCTGAGGATGAAATGGATTACACAGGAGCCACAGGAGTCTTGAGACAGACTTAGGAAATGTTTAGTTTCTGAAAAATAACTCCTGCTGATGACAAAATCAGCCTTACATGGACATACGTTATAGAACAAGATTTAAATCAGTAGCTCAAATTGTGTTGCACAGCTCTGCCTATGCAACAAGAATGAAGTAATAATGTAAGTGTCAGAGTACTGCTGATTAAAGGCTTCCTTTTGTGATTTTGGGGTGCACACAGCACATACACAATGCAACAAAGTTGCATGTACTCTGAAATCACAAAAGGTAGCCTTAAATCAGTGGTAGTCTGCCACTGCAGATGACTTCATTTTTGTTGTGGAGGAAGGCCCCACACAACAGGACTTTGGTCTTTAAACATAATAACAATTAAAAAATTAAGACAAAATGAATTCTTTGAGTACTGATCCTTACATAATCAAAACCATGTGCTCAGAAGCAACCAGCTAATTAAATGGAAATAATCCATAACTCCAAATAATTTCAGTTAACAGTAACAAAGGTATAATTCCATTAAGTTGTAATTTTAAATTGACAAGAGATAGGCTGAAATCCTGTTGTGTAGCTATGCTTGCATAATGTGAAGCTACAGGAATGGTGCAAAAAAATAATGTCAGGTGGAAGTAATATCCACAAAGTATTTCTGCAGGAATGTCACATAATTATCTTGATGTGAACTGTGCAATTCATTATGCAACTGCAATGTGAACCATGCAGTCATGAACTGTGCATTCAGCTGCACAAATGTGGCTTGATCCATACAACTGTAATGTGAATCATGTGATCCATTACACAATGCTGGCTGCCTAACCATAACCTTAGGTACATTACACCAACTTGAATAGGATTTTAGCCTTAACACCACTCATTTTACAGTGCAATTGTAAGTTTTTAGTAAGAAGAGTATGGCCTCTTGATTAGAGAACGATTATCACATGGTTCACGTGATGGCTCATGTTGCTCCTTCATGCTCTGTTATAAGCACTGAGATGACAACAGAGTGGAAAGTGTATGTTTTGTGTTAGAGCTCAGGAGCTTATATTATTCAATTTTTTTAAAAGAGAAACCTCAAGGTAATAATTTTAGTTGCCTTGGAGAAACAGGAAGGTTTAAAAAATGTACCTTATAAACTGTAGCTATAATGTTAAGCTTTTTTGGCCTTGGAACTACATCCAGCTGTCTGAAGAGGCTGTAGTCAAGGGACAAGACATGCCTATGGCCCCAAGTGCACATGATGAGGTAGAAAACATTTCTCAGGAAGTTCAGGAGGAGGCGCATCTGAGCCATCTGGCCCAAAGTCCTCTTCGGAGATGATGATGCCCCTTGGAGCCTAGGATCATGACAAGTACTATCCTGTTCCAACTCAACTATAGGAAGACCATAAATACGTAAGAAAAGGAAAGAAAAGAAAAGAACAGCAGGGTACAAAAGGGAAATAAAAGGTGAGAATATAGTGGCCTTCACTTTATTTATTACTTCAGCTTGGTATTATTTAGTAGCAGGTTATTTCCAAAGAGTGAGAAGCACAAATGAAAAGCCTTGGTAAATTTCCTTCAGTTTATGGTCAAAGAAAAGTGAAACCTTTCTGTGTGGATTTGACCTTCTTTAGCTCATCTCATTTTCTCTCTCAGAAAAGGTTAGCTGCGATGTGCCACAGTGATAAAGTCAGGATGGGAGCCAGCTAGTGCTCCTATATATTCCATTGGTTAAAAGAGACAGCTGAGTTGTATTGAGACAAACCACTTGAGGACGGGGCACAGCAAACTTCCCTCATGCTTTTGCTCAGCACAACTCATTTCCCATATATTATACCCTATTAAAAATTCTTCTAAACTCCAAAAAAAGCTACATATGTTCTATTAAAGTCTATTAATAACTTGCCATGTAGAAATCAAAGCAGATGCAAACAGAAAAAACTGAGTGCAAGTGTAACCATCCTAATTCATCTCTCATAGTTTATTTTTCATGATCTCCCTCACCTTCTTTATCTGACTCTACTGGAGACAGTGTTTCTTCTGTTTATCTTGACCCACTGTTGCTGAATTCCTAGCTGTGTGCCACTGTTTGGAATGGCTTGTCTACTTTCTTAGACATTTCCCATTTGGCTGCAATTTCTGCTGACCTTGGCTGGCCTGAATTTGTATTGTTTTTGGATGGTGGCTTTGGATCTCCCAAGACTGATCTATCTGACTCTTTATCAGATCTCCACATATTGCAACATGTGCCTTGGGACTATCTCGCCTGGGAGCAGGACATCGTTGAAGGTGTAAGAATCCATACCACTAGATTTGCATATCATGCCAAACAAACCACATGTGAAAGTCCACGGTTGTCTCTTTACCTACTCCAGCTGCAAGTGTCAGTGATCAGGTATTGATAGCGAGCACACTGGTTTGTCCTCAGTAAGTCAGGATCCCTGTGTAACTCTGGACCATTGTGATAAGCAAATGTGCCCAATTTGTTTATGTCTACATCTTCCTTTAAGTGAAAGAGAACCCCTTCTGCTTCAGAAGGATTTTAACATGCTGATGCACTTTGAGCTTGGAATGATCATTTGCAAAATTGCAATATATAAGTAAATAAGCACCCCTGGGAAATTCCATCTTCAGGTTCTTATAACTACCAATTTAACCTCCAGACTCTTGGTTTATGATGTGGCTAAGGGCTATTAATGGAATTAAAATCTTGTGTAATACATCTGCTTATCTTGTATGCTGCAGTCTGTTTAAATGAATTTGTGAGTTTTAAATTAAATTGAAAAAAATTACTCAGGCAAAGCAGTATGCATACTTAGGAAATAATAGATAATTAAACCTCAAATTTGTCCCCTCAAGTCTTCTCATGGATGGAGTAATGTGCTGTTTGTTAGGAGAAGAAAGCCATTTAGAACAACAAGACAGCCATACTCTGGATATAAAATTATCTTAGGGTGGCCTAAAGGTTTGTATGGGAACTAAACCCTCATGAAATATTTCAGTGTCATTTCAATGGCATCATAAATAGAATCATGCAGAGGAGCAACTGTGGTGAAAGCATATTTCTAAGGCTGTGAGAAATAACATCAGAAAAAAATAAATGAGTATTTGACTAGTTTCTTGCCACTTGGAATATGACGAGTCAAGTCTCACAAGGCAAATGAAGGCTACCTAAAACGTCCGTATCACCAATTTGGTTTCAAGCATGGCGGAAGGCAAGCTTTTGGAAAGAGCCCATGTTACTTCTAATGTTTGTATTAGGCATCTAGTGGGAGTGTGAAAAGGATTTTCTATTCCAGGTACCTGGGAATCCCTTACTGAGGGCAATTTCCAGCTGTTCCTTTTCTGGTGTCTTCCATGGGCAACCACATATCTTTGTTTTGTATCTAAATAATGTATTTTTATCTTCCTGGTCACTGACCGTAATAAATAAATACAGTATTTAACAGGTCTTTGTTTGCTGCCAGTGGAGCTTTTAACAGGGTTGGTGATGACTTTTTTTAAATTGGTGCATTTTTAAATTGTTTTAAATTGCTAGAGCTTTGTTTGTTTTAAGATTTAATTGTATTTGTTCTATTTAAACATAAGCCAAATTTGGTCCCATTCATAGAACGTATAGAAGGGAAACCAAGATCTGTGAAATCTTTACAATGAAGAAAGCTGACAGGAAAAAAATTGATTCATTTGAAATGTGGTGTTGGAGAACGTTATGGCCTGACAAAAAGACCAGTGGATGCTAGACCAAGTCAAGCCTGCACTCTCACTTGAAGCAAAAATGACTAAACTGAGGCTATTATACCATCAATGCATCATGAGGTGACATAACTCACTGGAAAAGATAACAATGCTGGGAAGAATAGCTGCTGTCTTCTTGGACCTTTGATAACAAAGGGAAACCCTTTTGAGTGGAGGAAGCTTTAAGTGGGGTTTGGAAAGGATAATAATAATAATAATAATAATAATAATAATAATAATAATAATAATAATAATAATAATAATAATAATAATATTGGAACTACAGAGCTGGAAGAGACCCCATGGATCATCAAGTCCAGCCCCTGTGAAGGACTCACAATGGGGAATCGAACTTCTAACTTCAGAGACCTAAATCCCTGAGCTATTCAGCAATTCTCATCCAATGATAGATAAAATAAATATATCCCTGGTACCTTTGTATCTTCAAAGCTTCTTCCAAAGTACACACTTGCGTCCCAAAATGTCCCTTAGGTAGAACACTTGGACACTCTTTCTGAAAACTCCACCATGTGCCTAATAAAAGCTGAAAGCGTTTATGTCCATTTCCTCCCTTGTTTGCCCCTCTTACTGTGTACTGTCAAGTCCTACGTCCCCAATAGGTTTAGAGATTTGTTTTGCCACACTGCTTTAGGAATAAATAAAGCTGTGCATGTCTGAGGAAATACTTCAACTGCAAATGCTCAGGGGACTGCTACATCATCTAGGTCTTTTGTAGTCAGTAATGGAATAGAAGGAATGAAATAGATAACCCCCCCAAAAAGGCACATTTTGCCCATTTAAAATATGGTGTCCAGGGGAGGTTACTATAATCTGGATTCAGATCTACTTTAACTCAACTGAGGGGATGACTAGACACCTAAATTGCCCTAGGTTGGATTAGGCTAAGCAGGATTGCTTTGAGTGGTAGTATGTCATTTGGCACAATTCTTGTATCAGCATTACAACATGCAAGGACTGGTTGGTTCCAGGGCAGGAAACCACACCATATCTAAAAGGACCCTATTTAGCCCTTCCTCCCCTTAAAGAGTAAAAAAAAAATCCTCTCTCTGTTCTTTTCTGTCTCCCTATCCATGGAGAAATAGAGGAAACCTACATTTTTTAAAAAAAAATGTAACCGATATAGCGCTGAATTGGCTTGTTGATTAACCAATTTAACACTGGACTATAAGGATTAAAAAAAACTAGGGGGAAAACTCTTTATCTTCTTCTGTCTCACTTTCCATAGGAGGAGCAGGAGGAAGTTTTCAATTGATTGATAAATGGTTGGATCCTGCGTTGGCGTAAGTGAAGTAGGTGAGCAACCTGCTTTGGTCCAACTCGGTGATCCCACATGCTTGAGCCGAATCCTATCCACATTAAGAAAACAGTAGCCCTGACAGTGACCCAAAAACGTGTGGGTAGTCAAAGTCAGGCTTTGTGATTGCCCATCTATCTTGTGGTCTCACACACAAACAAACACACACAAATAAGAAGAAGAAGGGAAAAAAAGAAAAAGAACCAGCCTGTCCCCAAAGAGGACCAAACAGTGGGACAAATCATAACCTGATCACAGTTTGAGCTACTGGAAGCAGAATTTCCCACCTTCTCCTCCCTTGGCAATGTTCTGTCAGTCATGTAGTCAGTTAGTTATACAGCTATGAATCAGTTAAGCTCTGTTCATGTAACCAGTCATTATTTTTTCTCTTACCAAGTGTCTCAGAGTGAGTTGTTGGGTTAATAAGTACCAGTTGAGGAGAACAAAACAAAAAGGGTGGTCCACTTTGGGGACCATTGCTCTGTAGGTCCCTAAACTTTTTCCATTGCATAGCTAGAGCTTTTTTAGATACCCTCTCCAATCACATGCTACCAAGAGTATTAGGCTGCCAGGTCTTAGGGCTCTGGCTGAAGTCTCAGGAATTTGCTACATGTCTCCAGGCAGGGAGACAAATCTCAAGGTGAACAGCCCTGGAGGAGAAGAAAGTTGGATAGTGGATTCATTGGAGGGGTCAAGGCATTAAAATTTGGAGACTCTTACCCACCCATTCCAAGCTGGCACCTGCTTCATTGGTTAGGATACATGTTAGTGTATATGGAGAAAGCAGGTGGATGCATGTAGTTAGGTCTGTTGGCCCATCTGGAGCATGACAACGGACCCAAGTACAAGCATCCACCAGCTGTCTGGAGCAATTCATAAGTCTTCTTGTGGTAAAAACTCATAGCAGCTCCACAGAGTCTGAAAAAAAGCTCTCTGTTGGACAATAGTGAGCCTCACACAAGTCTTAGCAGCCATATAAGAGCAACTGGAACTCCCTGTGTATCAACTGTGTTGCAGGTGGGTGTGATGTAAACCCTAGTAGTTATGGTAATAATTGATTTGCAGCTTTTTCGGCCTTCCCAGCTGCCAAAACAATGTCTCCTAGCTCTTGGTTGCCCTATTACATTAGCCAGGGTTTACCCACATTCTGAATTTATTTACCTCACACTCTTGTCCTCAATTGAATGACTCAGCAGCAGTTCAAGCCCTCTTCCAATTTTTGTCTGCCCTACCCTGTGACATCACAAATACTAGCCCATGTGATATAAAAATCTCAGGGAATGGGGCACTGCTGATGTGGTGACACTAATAATTGTGAGGAGGCACATATGCTTATCATGTCTCAAGAAGCAAAACGTCGTAACTCATCCTGTTTGCCTAATATCTGTATAAATGGATAGTAGCTGGAAACAAGCTGCACCATTTTCACACAGAAATTCATGAGTATCTGTATAGTAGTGAAGCTCCACAACATTTGAATCTTGTCTATGCCAGGTTCTTCATCATGCGGAGATATTTAACAAGGGGATAAAAGTAACTAGCTACAAATAACAGGATATTTGTAATTGTTTCATTTTTCCTTTAACAAAAGTATAATCAGATCATATTACAATTTTAATTCAATGAAGGCTAGCTTTGCTCCTTTTGCAGAGCATGTGTAACTTTTAAGTTGCTCTTACAATTACTACGTTTGGACAAACTAAATAGTGGGAGGGACGTCTATAATATGGTCCAAGCGATAGCTCATGCTGTACTCATTCTGCAGCCTCATGTCTTTCTGGGGTGTTGAAGAAGTGGACAGGGACACAATGTGTTTTGTACCACAGCTTGCAATAAAACTTTAACTAAAAATAAATATTTTAGTTACTTTTGGGAAATAGGTTAAGAGTAACCATTAAAAATTCTAATAGCAATGATAATGAATGGTGATGGGGATTAGAATTATTATTAATTAATTAATTTAATGTATTTAAAATACAGTATTTTTACCCTGTCTTTTTTCCTTAAAAGGACCCAAGGAGGCTTATATCATTAAAAGACACGCAACAGTGAATATACAAATACTAAAAAGGATCAAACAAATACAAAAAATATAAGCAATGCCAAAACACATTCAAAGCAGTAAGGTACAACAATCCATTAACACCCCCCCCTCCAAAAGGCAGTCAGTCACTCAAGGAAAGCTTGCCTGAAGAGAAATGTCTTTGCCTGCTTGCAGAAGAACAGCAAAGATGGGGCCAGCCTGGCCTCCTGTGGGAGGGAGTTCCAAAGTCTGGGAGCAGCAACAGAGAAGGCCCTCTCTCATGTTTCCATCAAATGCACCTGTGAAGGTGGTGGGACCAAGACAAAGGCCTCTCCTGGTGATTTTATTATTTGAACAGGCTCATAAAAAGAGATACAGTCCTTGAGACAGCTTGGTCCCAAACCATTTAGGGCTTTATAGGTTAGAATCAACACTTTGAATTCAGCCCGGAAATGGATCAGCAGCCATTGGAGATGCTGTAACAGGGAGGTTATATGATCCCTGTTACTGGCCTCAGTCAGCAATCTGGCTGCTGTATTTTGGACCCACTGAAGTATAACATTTTATATTTCTTCAAAATAACACTTTCAAGCTCTGTATTCTACCCATGGATGTATAAGATAGATGTGGTTCTCAACACATGAATTGTAGACACAAGAGTAGGAACAGTCCACTGTCTGTACTATGGAAGAACCTTAAGATATGGAAGGACAGTACATACACTGCAAATCTAATTTGCCATTGATTCTCTTGCTGTTTTCTGACTGCCACGGAAACTGAAATTAGAGCTCAAGCAGAAAAGGTTGATTGCTCTCTGGCAGGGAAGGATGTCCCAGCTTTCCCAAGTGAATATCATTTTTCCACTTCTCTGTCACAGAAAAGAGCCTTGTTCATTTGTCTTGGAAGGAGGCACTTCATTCCAGCTGCTGACCTGCCTGCTGAGAGATGGATGGTCAGATAAGGAGGAATCCAAACCCCACAATCCTTAAGAACCTGCACTGTGGCAATACATTTTACAATAAAAAGAGTACCCACGGGATCTAAAATGTACCTCTTCCCCAGTGCTTAAAATTCTTTACAAATCTTGCCTCCACAATCCATTCAGTGTGAGGTTAAAAAGCAGACCAGCATAGAACCCATATCCTGGACAGAGCACTGAGACTGAATGACAGACAGAAAGAAGTTGGGTCTCACAACCTCAGATCTTATCTTTAGTATGGAGACATTACACTTTATGTGAAGTAATTCAGCCCACAAAATGTTCACAGGGATGGGGCATCCCTTCTTTGCTCAATGCCCTGTGGGGGTGTTGGCCTTTGGCTATGCTCACTGAGGGATGATGGGAGTTGTAATCCACTCCAACTACAGGGAACTGGATCAGAGAAGTTAGTTCTAGAAGGAATGGCGGCCAAAGATCTTAGTGATCTTCAAGGCCATGGTAAAATTACATTATTTTTAGACAGACAGACAGACAAACACAGACAGACAGAGGCTGTAGTTAAAGGCGTTCCAGCAGACAAGGTGTTTGTCACCACCAGTGCCCTGTCTTCTTCATTTAATTTTATGGCCACTTCACAAAATATCATCCTCCACTCACAACCCTTCTCCCCTCCTTCTTCTGAATTTGTTTATACTATGGAAATCCATTAACGATAAAAAGGAAGAATAGCAGTATAGTGCTTTCTTACTGCCTGTGTGAGGAACCCTCCATCTGGATAGGCAATTTCAAAGTAGATGAATGACCGTGCAAAAGTTTACAGCCCAAACTCAAACAATACTAACAGTATTGGGTTGATGTAACGATTATTGTGGTAACAGCTGTGAAACATTCTGCATACTCAAAATAGGAACACTATCAGCATTATTTCATTTAAAAACTTTTATTTACTTCGTAGTATTTTATCCCTCAACAAAGTGTAAGACAACTTGTAAGTCACATTGTCTACACACATACACTCTGTTTCACTATTCAGCAACAAATATAAAATGACAACTGAACAGTTCAAAAAAGAAGAAAATGACAGTTAAAGGCAAACCATGAAATTGACTGGAACAAGTTAAACAACACCGATAGTTTTCCTAAAGATAAAAAGCCTAAATAAATGAAACTTTGTGGTTTTTTTTCCTGAAATCACAGCAGAATGGGGTCCAGTTGAGCATCCCTCAGAAAGAATTCACAGATATTAAAGCTAAGCTTAAACATGTTAATAGCTTGACCAAGGTTTTGACATATAGCTCACTCTCTTAACCACATGTATTTTCAGACGCATTGTGCACTGAGTATTTTGGGGAGGTTGGAGAGACAGCATATAGCTAAATCTTCCTTTGCCATGGGAACTGTATTATTTATTTATTTATTTATTTATTTATTTATTTATTTATTTATTTATTTATTTATTTATTTATTCAATTTATACCCCGCCCATCTAGACCAAGGTCTAATCTGGTAGGCTAACAACAATACATATAAGTAAAAGCAACATCTACAGGTCATAGTACAAGGTAGTCTAAAGATGGAGCATGGAGTTAGAAATCTCCCTCATCCTCATGCTAGCACTGGAAAGAAGAGTGAAAACAGGCAACATTGGTTACAATATGTCACAGTCGTAACTAATCTAGACAGATATATCAGGGAATTGTTATTTTTAAAATCTCTTTTTAGGTGTACCAGACCTCATAGTAGTTTTGACTTAAAGCAATCCATCCCACGTGCTAGGTAGATTGCTATTTCACTTTGTCACTTCCTCAATCTCTCTCTCTCTCTGTTAAATAAAGTAAGTCACTGTTGAAAGACAGCTGTGGGAAAAGGTTAGGAAGGGGGCTATGTCGGCCCCCACCCTCCAAACTCAACAGCAGATGACAGCATCTCCCCCCCCCTTCCATTATTTTTGGCTTAGTGGTTGCTTGTGGGGGGGAAATACGTGTGGAAAGTAAATAAAATCGATTGTTGGGAACAACAGCTGGATTAGAGAATGGATTTCCTCAACCACACACACACACACACACACAGAGAGAGAGAGAGAGAGAGAGAGAGAGAGAGAGAGAGTCAGCTGCTCAGGGTTTTAGAGCCCACCACTGTGAGGCAGCTTCCTCACTGCTGCCTCACAGAAGGAGAGAGATGGGGACTCCATGGGCTCTGCCCCCACAAGGCAACACAGCCCCAGAAGAGCCTCAGGCTAAGGAGAAAGGTGGGAAAAGGAGGGGGGATTTACCTCCCTTCCCTCTCCCCAGCCTTCATCCCAACATTTTCTCCTCACACATTTCAAGCTTGCTGTGCCATCATGGTCCTCCATTGCTGTCTCCTTCCTCATAAGTAAACTGGGTAAACCTTACTCATGAGTAAACCAAGAACCTTAAGACCCTTCTCATGAGAGAAAAAAGATTGATCAGTGAAAATGAAAGGATTGCTCAAGTGAAAGTTAAAATAGACCACCCTAATGATACAAACCTTTTAAGTGTGAACCGGACTGTTCAAAATTTGCCTGTCTGGACGTGTCCTATATAATTAGGTTACTCATATTAAGTAGAAAGCAAGCAGCCCCAAAACTGCAGTTAAAAAGATCCCAGATGAGGAGTTTATTGATAAAAATAAAGTGCCTTGGAATTTGGTTGAATCAAAAGTTTGAGCTATTTTTTTAATAGCCTGAAGTAGCTTCCTTAAGATAAAGAATGTAATATGCAAAAACAGTTTAAAACAAACCTTAAAATAGACTTTGAAGATGAAAACTCAATGGTCCTATATATCCTTGATGTCACTGTATGTCATGGAAATGTAGATTTTAACACAGACAACTATTTAAAAAAAAGAGAAAGAAGCAGTGGAAATGCAGATTTATTGCACAAAACTAGGAACTTCTTTGACTAAGAGGGTGATCAACAAAGAAGTTTTAAAACAAAGACCAAGAAATCATAAAATGCAGAAAGCTGGAATACTTTAGCGACTTAATGAGAACTAGAGAAGTTATGGAGTATTACAATGGATCATTCAAGGTGAAATGGAAAAGAAGTACATAAATGGGAAGAATTTATTGGCTGAAGAACTGGGAAAAGTGATAGGATGTAGCACAACATCATTAGTTTGAATTGTCAGTATATTCATGAAGATATCCAACTGATAGTAGGCGAGGAATTAAAAGAAACTCTTAATAGCAGGGTTTTGGAATCTCCAAAGACATTTGTATGGAACCAATTTTTTGGTTTCATGTCTGCTTGTATGCAAGCCAATTGCTTAGGAGGCACTAAACCACAGTACAAATGATTTACAAATCATACAAAAATGGCATGCAGATAGTGATGCTGCCCAACTCTTATTTGCAATTAATAAGAATAATATTTGGAGACAAATAAGGCAATGATCTGTAGCTTGCTTAATATGGTATACATGGCATTAGCAGTGTAATATTGTTAAAACTGATTAAAAGGCTGGATGAAACCCATTGGTAGCAACACAGAATATGACATGGCATATAGTGAAGGGTGTGATGACTGAACTAGCCAGCATGGCAGAGTGATTAGAGTGCTGGGCTAGGTCTGAGAGATCCCAGTTCAGCCATGAACTTCAGCCTTAAAGCTGTCACTCTCTCTGCTTTACCAATCTCATGGGGTTTATCCCTTGGAGAACTGTGCTTAATCCCTCCACCTAAGCAAATCACAACTGTTAAACACCACTGTTATATTCATAATTAGTGTAGCCAATTCATCACTTGGTGGCAAACTTGTGGTGATAACCCTCTTCGTATTTCGTTAGGCAGGTCCTTGCACAGCAGACACACAATCTTAGCAGCTTGGTAGAATTTTCCAGAGCTTCTGCTGGAAAGAGTCCAGGGTCAACTCCACACCACAATAAGGCTGCAGAGGCTCACAGGATTTTATTTATTCTATTAATTTGTTTAAATCTGCTTTTCTAGATAATAGTATTTACAAGGCAGCATAGAAACAATTATGTTATGTACTGCCAAGTCCTTTCCTGGTTATGGTGACCGTAAGAATTAATGACCTCCAGAGGTCTTATCGCTGATAGATAGAATACAACATACATATTAATACCATCCCATTAAATAGACATTTGTTATCTTATTAGATCATGGCCACTGGTCCCATCACCTCCAGGCAAATAGAAGGGGAAGATATGGAGGCAGTGACAGATTTTACTTTCTTGGGCTCCATGATCACTGCAGATGGCGACAGCAGCCACGAAACTGAAAGACGCCTGCTTCTCGGGAGGAAAGCGATGACAAACCTAGACAACATCTTGAAAAGCAGAGACATCACCTTGCCGACAAAGGTCCGCATAGTCAAAGCTATGGTTTTTCCAGTAGTGTTGTATGGAAGTGAGAGCTGGACCCTAAAGAAGGCTGACCGCCGAAGAATTGATGCTTTTGAATTGTGGTGCTGGAGGAGACTCTTGAGAGTCCCCTGGACTGCAAAGAGAACAAACCTATCCATTCTGAAGGAAATCAACCCTGAGTGCTCACTGGAAGGACAGATCCTGAAGCTGAGGCTCCAATACTTTGGCCATCTCATGAGAAGAGAAGACTCCCTGGAAAAGACCCTGATGTTGGGAAAGTGTGAGGGCAAGAGGAGAAGGGGACGACAGAGGACGAGATGGTTGGACAGTGTCATTGAAGCCACCAACATGAATTTGACCAAACTCCGGGAGGCAGTGGAAGACAGGAGGGCCTGGCGTGCTCTGGTCCATGGGGTCACGAAGAGTCGGACACGACTTAACGACTAAACAACAACAATCTTATTAGAAAAAGCTGCAGACCCTTGAAGGACAGAGGAACAAAACAAAAACCATCGTTTTCAAATCCTGTATAAATTTATGATTATTTGTCCTTTGTGTGCTAGCAGTGCTCAATGTAAGAAATATTCCCTAATCTGTTGCACTATGGCTATGTTTCTTCAAAATGTGCTTACATATACTGTTTTACTAATTGCTATGTGACATTAGATCAGCATCTTCTGACACAATAGCACTCTTAGAATTTGCCTGCATATACTAAATAGGATAGCAGGCTCTGAAAATTAAAAATCACGGACTTGGGTTATATGCAGCTGCATATGTAATGAGTATTTCAAAATCTATTTGAGCTCTGCAAAAGGCGTATTTATGAGAGAAATCTCTACATTTCTCTACTGAGCAAAGTCTAGCAACTCCAGCACAAACAATTGTGCATTTCTGCAGAGGAAAAGTTCTTTATGGACTTTAAGGCTGGGTTCAAGACCCAGCTGATAAAGAAAAGGGTGTGACTTCATTTATGTTGCTTGGCATCATATCACTAAATCTCTCCATGTCTTTTTAAAGATGTAATTCACCATCCACTGAATAAAAGACAGGGCAAACATCAGGAGTTAAAAGTTTTCAGCATTCATATTTTCATATGTTGACTAGCTGCAAAACTTCCAGGAACACATTCAGCTACTGTGCTGAAGCTTTTGTGGTATTGGGTGTTCATACCCCTCCTAAACAATCTGACTCAAAATATAATTTATTTCTCAGCTTGTGTGTCCTGCGGTATACTGGAAGTCACTGCAGATTTGCTCTGTTTTTTCTCAATTGTACAAACAAGCCTTGTTTGCTTTGCTATAACAACTCATAGTAACTAGCTCGTATCTAATCCAGAATAATTTGAACGGGATGTTTTCTTACTACTAGTTGGAGGGCACTGAATTAATGGCCTCCAAAAGGTCTTATCACTGATAGATAGAATAGAATATACATATTAATACCATCCCATTAAATAGACATTTGTTATTGGGACTTGCTAGTTGGAGGGCACTGTGTCAGTAGTGTAAGACTGCTGAATGTGTTACACTTGGCAACACAGCATTAGCTTCTCCTACAACAGCAACACAACTAAACCCTCTGTTAAATTTGATGTTAGAGAGTTGTAATCTAACTTCTTGTCCCAGGGAGAGAACATCAAGGAAAGGGTTGTTGTTTTTTTCCTAGTTGGGGGCTGGGCAACTGGTAGGACACTTAACTACTATGGCAATGTAATAACCTACCTCTTCACATTTTGTAACATAAGTCAATAGCGGGAAGTGCTGATGGAGGATACACTACTAATCCAATATAGAACTGTGGCAGGGAGGGGAAAGAGGTTATGGGTAAACAAGGAAGAGTTACATATTCTTTATCACATCTACTATCAATAGTAATAGCATGAATTCTTTTACTGCAAGGGAAAAGAGCTACTACTCCAGAGGATTAGAGCTCAAGGGAGGTAGAGAGGTCAAACCACAGTGGGAATTGGATTTAGGAATAAGATCTATGGAGGGTAAGAAGGATGGTCTTCCAATTAAGGAAGACACCTATAGCAGTTTTGTCTCTGATCACACCAAAAAACACACCTACCACTGAAACTCAGCATTGTGAAAGGAGAATCCAAACAGTGGAAACTTAATCAGAACATCCCACAGTAATTTTATTTGCCACTTTTGTATCAACAACCTGTTTGGATAGCTCAATGGTTTAGGAATCCGGCGGTGGAGTCAGAGGTTGGGGTTTTGATTCCCTACTGTGCATCCTGCGAGTAGAGCTAGCCTGTGCAGCCTTTGGCAAGCTGCACAGTCCTAGGGCACCCCCAGAAGAAGGGAGTGGTAAACCACTTCTGAGTATTCTCTGCTTAGAAAATCCTAGAAAAGGTCAGCATAAGTCAGAATTGACTTATGGCACATCAACATCATCTCATCAGCAAGAAAAATTGCTGCTTACTTTTGCACTGTTGTACAGAATACATCACAATAAATCACCCATCATTTAGCACACCAAAACAGTCACCGAAATCCTGTTGCACAGTTACATAAAAGGTGTAATGTTTAGTGGCAAACTGCCATAAATTTTAAAAAAATCAGTAGGCATTATCTGTAGCATGCCAAGTTGTACGACTGAATATGCAACAGATAATGCCTATGGAGATTTCTTAGCCTATGGCAATACACAACAAAAAAGTTATGCCTTCTGTGTAACTGCACAACAGGATTTTAGCCAGGATTTTCTTTTCCAAATGACATCTACATACAGCGATACGATGACAATCTTAGAATCTCTGACAAGGACAAACAGGTTGGTAGGGGGTTGTGGCTCCATTCTTTTCTGTACCCCACTCCCTGACTCAATAAAATCAGGTTTGG
Organism: Intellagama lesueurii; assembly: GCA_037013535.1. Classification (NCBI taxonomy): domain Eukaryota; kingdom Metazoa; phylum Chordata; class Lepidosauria; order Squamata; family Agamidae; genus Intellagama; species Intellagama lesueurii. The sequence goes on along the minus strand of JBAJHW010000003.1, from coordinate 245,517,389 downwards.
ACAGTTCTTTGTTGTTGTTTAGTCGTTAAGTCGTGTCCAACTCTTCGTGACCCCATGGACCAAAGCACGCCAGGCCCTCCTGTCTTCCACTGCCTCCCGGAGTTGGGTCAAATTCATGTTGGTAGCTTCGATGACACTGTCCAACCATCTCGTCCTCTGTCGTCCCCTTCTCTTCTTGCCCTCATACTTTCCCAACATCAGGGTCTTTTCCAGGGAGTCTTCTCTTCTCATGAGATGGCCAAAGTATTGGAGCCTCAGCTTCAAGATCTGTCCTTCCAGTGAGCACTCAGGGTTGATTTCCTTCAGAATGGATAGGTTTGTTCTCCTTGCAGTCCAGGGGACTCTCAAGAGTCTCCTCCAGCACCACAATTTAAAAGCATCAATTCTTCGGCGGTCAGCCTTCTTTATGGTCCAGCTCTCACTTCCATACAACACTACTGGAAAAACCATAACTTTGACTATGCGGACCTTTGTCGGCAAGGTGATGTCTCTGCTTTTTAAGATGTTGTCTAGGTTTGTCATTGCTTCCCTCCCAAGAAGCAGGCATCTTTTAATTTCATGGCTGCTGTCACCATCTGCAGTGATCATGGAGCCCAGGAAAGTAAAATCTGTCACTGTCTCCATATCTTCCCCTTCTATTTGCCTGGAGGTGATGGGACCAGTGGCCATGATCTTAGTTTTTTTGATGTTGAGCTTCAGACCATTTTTTGCGCTCTCCTCTTTCACCCTCATTAAGAGGTTCTTTAATTCCTCCTCACTTTCTGCCATCAGAGTGGTATCATCTGCATATCTGAGGTTGTTGATATTTCTTCCGGCAATCTTATTTCCGGTTTGGGATTCATCCAGTCCAGCCTTTCGCATGATGTATTCTGCATATAAGTTAAATAAGCAGGGAGACAATATACAGCCTTGTCGTACTCCTTTCCCAATTTTGAACCAATCAGTGGTTCCATATCCAGTTCTAACTGTTGCTTCCTGTCCCACATATAGATTTCTCAGGAGATAGATAAGGTGGTCAGGCACTCCCATTTCTTTAAGAACTTGCCATAGTTTGCTGTGGTCCACACAGTCAAAGGCTTTTGCGTAGTCAATAAAGCAGAAGTAGATGTTTTTCTGGAACTCTCTGGCTTTCTCCATAATCCAGCGCATGTTAGCAATTTGGTCTCTAGTTCCTCTGCCCCTTCGAAATCCAGCTTGTACTTCTGGGAGTTCTCAGTCCACATACTGCTGAAGCCTGCCTTGGAGGATTTTGAGCATAACCTTGCTAGCGTGTGAAATGAGTGGAATGTTTACACTGAATGATGACAAAAGATTTAAAAATCCTTTGAAAGGGATGAGTCTCAAAGATCAAAATACCGTATTTAAAACAATTTTGCAAAATCTTCCTTTGGTTACTTGTTGAGGTTAAAGGAGAGCATTGCTGCAATTTGAGTAACATATTAAAAGCCAGAAATTGCTTTCCTTTCCCCATGGTCCTAGCATAATTAGACAAAATTAAACAAAATTTTAAGATGCAAGCAAGAAAACAGCAGTATAGATGAAGCTGTAGGCAAAGTTAATTGCCTGATCTGTTTATGTAGATCTAATTTGGAGTATTAATTGAACCCTAGCAATTGCTGCTTATTTCCTTTGAGGATTATTTATTAGTAATTTTAATGATCAATGTAACATTAGATTGCCAGTCTGCACTGTGGGTGTCCTTTTAATCCTCTTTAGGTAAGGACCACTTGGTATGGCACTTCCCGGTGCCAAGATATCTTTCTCCATGTTCTGTTTCTTCACACATATCTGTGATTCCCCCCCCCCCCCCCAATGCTTCAGGAGCCCCCTGAGGCACAATAACAGCTACCAGGCCAAGGAAACAAAGCAAGCACAAACTGTAGCATCAGCTTTGGCTCTGAGTTTTGAGACTCACAACGTTGCAGCAGGTCTCTGTCTGAAAGTTATTTCTCCCCTCCCTTTGCCTCTGCTGCTCTGCCCCTGTTAAATCAAATGTGTACATGCAGATGGAAACAAAAAGGAATGAATTTAAATTTATCCTTCAGATCGTCAAAGGACAGTTCTGCTTCGTCCTGGAACAGATTTCCTCAATCTGGTAGCCACCAGATGTCTTGGAGATATGGCAAGTTCTAATCTAGAAAAATAACTTTTACAAAGTTATACTTAGACACATGGTCATGCCTCTGAAACAGAACTTGGAAAGGGTGTGCTTTTTTTTAAAAAAAATATAATTTTAATATAAATATATATTCACATTAAATATATTTACAGTGGTTATAATGGTTACTCTTTAAGGTGCAACAAGGTTTTTGTCTTTTTAATTTTATTTATTTATTTATTTATTTTCTTTTTTCCCTTTGGATTTTCTTTTTTCCCTTTGGATTTTGCCTATTTTAACAAAATAATTTCTTATAAAACTCATTACAAAGCCCCACAAGGTTGACTCACTTTTCCTTCCATTAATTCCACTGATGCAATTTATTTTTTTTACTAATTTGTTCTATTGCTGGTTGTATCACTTGTTTCTTTTCCAGTAAGCATTATTTCCTTAAAAAAAATCAATATAAAAAAGGAAGAAAATAGCATATATATATATATCTTTAAACACTTTGCCATTAAAAAGTAACAAAGTTACAAATAAACATTATTCCTTCCTTGTTATCTCTAAGGTAATGCATTAGAGTTAACGTATTCAGACATTCAATAATAGGTGTAAGGAACGTGTCTCCTTAGAGCAGGCATTCCACTGGGGGAAGGAGCCAAACTGTAGTTCCCAGCATCCACCACCTATGAAACCTAGACAGGGTGAGGCAACTATGGACAAGCTTCTGACCCTAGATTTCCAATTACTCACTTATTTTGAGCTTAAAACTCTTAGCTGTGTACTTTGGTCCTTGCACACCAGCCTTACCAGGTAGGACACCCAAAAACCAAAAATAGCAAATAAAGCCCTTGTGGCCAAGGCACTTCATTTAGGCACTCTCACCCTTGCCCTCAAGAATCACACTGGGGTAAAATATAGAATATTTATTTAAAAAGAGTAAAAAGTTGTAAAACAGAGAAAATATAAAAGTAAATGCAAAGCTCTTAGGCATTAAGTAAGCTTCTGCAAGCCTTTCCCATAAAACAATAAAATACTTACTAGCTAATCCTTTTACTACTTAATTGCTGGCTATTCTACGTTACTATGGCTAAGTCTCCAATCCATCATCGAAGGCTGTAAACCTGTCCTCCATCTTCTCCTCTCCAACTTACGCTCACACACCAACGACTTGCTTAACCCCCTTCCATAACTTAAATCAAAGTCTCTGTTCCATGATGGTATCCAATCACCATACAGTCTTTTGTCCGCAACTCCACACCCATCTTGTAACTTTTCACAGCTCCTTCTCTCATCCCAGGCTGGTACGCTGGTATGCCATTAGCAAGGAATGTTTTGGTTATCAGTTCTGAGAAACGGCCTTGGCTCATCTTCACAGGAACAAACAGTCTCCAGGCACGATGAACACCTGCAAGTCCTGGGAAATAAGTACTACAAAACCTCACAATAAGTTAACAACTCATGTTTGGAGGGTACTTTTGTCCTTGCTCTCATGTGGGGAGAGCTAAATCTGAAGAGGAGAGCATAGACACACAATCAAGAACCCTGATTTTTCAGGTTTTCTGACAATGTGGAGAGCCCTCATGGGTAGAGACTGTTCTCCAGACTTAGCTGTGTGTGCATAAGGGTAATAATGGAGGTGGGGTATGGCAAACCTCTTCCATGTTAAGATTAAAATCAACCTTTTTGGCAGGTTGAAATTTACCCTTTTATTGAACACCTGAAAAGGGAAGGTTTACTGAGCATCCAGAGAGCTTGTTGCATCCAAGCTCTCCTCTGAAGCTGAAGGATACATAAAGCCAAAATGGCTGATATCTATTGAACATATGTAAGTAAACCAGGGAAGGTTTGTATCTCAAGATTTGATTTGTTTAAGACACCCAGTCAACCTCAGAAAGTGGTTTGATTTGGTCACATGCAACCACAAAAAGCTCACCACAAAATATATGTAATTCATGATGTACATAAAGGAGAATAAATGTCTTCCGGATACCCTCTAATATTTTACTTAGAATTTCAGATGTTTAGGTCCATGTGATTATAAATAAAATGAGTGCATTTTCAGACAGCTTAATCAAAGTGTAAAATTCATCAGTGGGTATGGCTTGCTATGCATACAGAAAAGCAAGTGCAATTAAAACATTGCATTAGCTCAACCATTATGAATTTTGGCAATAAGCATGCACAAAAAAAGGGCCCTAGAGATACATACTTGGGTCCAAAATTGCCTTTTTATTCAAGAGTGCTTTATTACCATGGGACCTGTACGAACAGCAGCAAAGCTATCACAGTGAGGCTAATTACAATAGCAAGGTCTGCCTTTTTTAAAATTAAATTTAAACATAGGTACTAGTATCTAGCCTTAAAGTAGTATTTAATTCTTTATATGACATTTTTGTTTCTCCAATGGTTTTAGAAGTAATGGTGAATTCCACACATTCTGAATTCAAAATAGGAGGATGAAAATTTGCAGTAATATTAACCATCTGTCAACAGGTGGAATAAATGCACATTAACAGCACTGAGGGAAGATCTGTTAAGTGTCTGCCTTCTACAATTCCATGCTATAGGTATTTCTCAATTGTGAAGAGGATGCATTGCTAAGAAGGATATCAGGTTCTCCAAATCTAATAATAAAGGTGTGCTATCATTTCAGACTTATGGCAGCCCTTTTAAGGGTTTTCTAGATAGAGGGTACTCAGAAGTGGTTTACCATTCCCTTCTTTTGGGGGCATCCTGGGACTGTGCAGCTTTCCCAAGGCCAAACAGCCTGGTTGTTTTTGGGATACACAGAGTTTGGATGAACTCCCAAACTTTGGCTCCACAACCAGATACTTAGTTCACTGTGCTATCCGGCCAAATCTAGTGGAAAAAATGATGATGATTCAATCATTTATTTATTTATTATATGTATATCCCACTTTTTCTACAGTGGCTTACAAAATGGGAGAGGGAGACATGCACATAAAATATAATATTAAAATGCACTTTAACCTTATAATATTAGGAGACCACTAATTCAAGGCATCATTTAAAGGAAGTGGACTTGCCCATGAAAGCTCGCATTAAAATATAACAGTCTTTAAGGTGCCACCACATTTTTGTCTTTTTACTTGTCCTTTAATTTTAATTTTAAATTGATTTTTACCAATAGTATTTAAAAACAGAAAGCCGAAATCACTGAGACATCAAAACATTTGTTTGTAAAAGTAAATGCATTATCAGCTTTTAAGAATATATTTATCTGCAGTGCATCTAATTACGAAATGTCTGTCTGAAAAGTAAGGTATTTTCCTGTTTGTGAAACAGCAGTGAATGGGCCAACCTAGACTCACGTGGAAAGGTGTTCCACATGCTGAGGGCAGCCACCAGAAGGGCTATCTCTTGAGTCCTCACCAAGCATTCCTGCAAGATTGAAGATACCAAGAGAAGGGCATTCCCAAAGGTATTAAAACCTGAGGATTCATATGGAAATATATAATCTGTCAGATAGCACTTTGAATTGGGCCCTTATAGCTTTGGGACTGAGTTCCACCCTTATCCAACAGAACCTACTGCAATGAGAGAAATCTGCTGATGTAAAAGCCATGGCCTTGAGTTTGCAAGAGTTGAGCAGTCTTAATATGAGGAAATATTGAAGGTCACTAATTCATAGAGCCTAAGTCAGAAGGGCAACAAATAAATTAATTATTTTCTTTTAATGTCTGCATATGCTGAGCCCAGAAGCTGTCCTTTCCAATTTTTTTCTGAGGAAAGAGCACAAAACCCAATATTTTATCTACTTTCTTTAATATTACCACAATAATTTGTTACTAATATTACTAAACCTGAACCCTTCAAATTTCTAGGCCACCTTCTGAATTTTGAGAACACCTTTCCTAGTCAGAACCTACCTAATTGAATTCTACCTTCCACTGTCATAACTATTTGCAGAGTCCATGTGGAGAAATACTTGCTGATTCTTCTTTTATGGCTTTACTGGTTCTACATCAGTAGTCATTTTGATTGCACCCTCAAATGTTTGCACACAAGATGCACCGTCTCTTCAACAGATGGTCATATCTAACAGCAACTCTTAGTTTGGAACTTTTAGGTGATAACAGTAATCTTTTTATAAAAAAATATCTTTACAGAACGTGTTCTTGAGCCTCATGCTTCTTTGTCACCAGCCAGCAGTTCAAAAATCTCAGCCAAAATGGCCGATAAGCTAATAACATGTTTCCAGATAAAATACAAAGGCCATTTTCTCAACAAATTTGTGGACAGAGTATGCTATTTTTTGCTTCTAGGTTGGAACAAAAACAAATTAAAAAACCCACAGGCAACAACAAAACCCTGAACAGACCTATAACCTAGCAGGAGATGTCTACCATCTGAAACAATTGATGATATTAGTATTGAAATATGGAAACTATGTAACAGGAAATCTGAAAATAAATTCTTTTCTAAAAGATGATCCATGGGGGCTCAACACTGTTCCTGAATAATGTATGGTTCCTTGCCATATACTCTATACTTATCACTCTTAAGGTTTAGCATTAAATTCACAATTTTCAACAAGAAATCTGAATGGTACAGCTGTCAAAAGGCAAAAGTTGCTATAAAGTAAACACACAGAGAGGTATAGTATAATCTGCTTTGAAGTATTAATAAGACCTCCCAAAGGATACATTTTCCTGTCACAGAAAATCACTATGATCAACACCCATACCTTATAGTGATTGTAGGATTATTTTTTACTGTTTTCATTCTCTGCTTCCTGCCGTGTAACATATTGTATGAGTCATAGGCTTCTATGTAAATCATCAACATGTCCTATTTAAAACACCCGATGACAATAAAATAGCTACTGTTTTTCCTAGGAATCTTATGCACTGTAGATTTGTTTCTGTTACTACTGTTTTAAAAAAAATCCTGGGTAGTGTCCAAGTGCCCATTGTTTCCTTTCTTTTCCAACTGTTGTAATAGTACCATTAAAATATATGTAATCATCTTGATTGCATAGCTTTATAGTAGATAACATGCTTTGGATGCAGAACATCCTGAATTCAATTCCTGGCCTCACTTCTGGATAACAGGGCTGGGAAAGATGGGCCCAGTCCTATTGTTAAGCAGAGTGCATTGTCCACCACAGGTAGCAGATGCAGAAGGAAATGGAATGAATAGAGCTACGGATATTCCTTGCCATGTAATTGCTCCACCTCCTGAGGCATCAGATGGAATACAGGACATTGCTCTGTGTCCAGTGTTGCAATAACATTCAATGGCCAATCAGGTAGGGCAGCCATGCTTGCTCAATCACAGAGGATTGTTCTCTGAAGGCACCTTCTGTTTGAGGTGCTATACAATCCAAGACCACAATAAAGGAGAGCATAAGAAAAGAGAGCAGTTGTCATACAGGTCAGCTGGTCAAAAACTTCATTATGACAAGATGAGTTATCTTTCTATTCAAACTTTCATCATTGTTTCTAAACTTACACATTTACCTATATATTAGCATCCGGTGTACAAATATATGTCCTCTTCTGTCATTTTTTGGTGAAGAATGTCCACTTTGGGGCAAGCATAGAATGCACCATTGTTGTTATGTGTTGTCGAGTTGCTTCTGACTTATGGCAACCCTGAAAAGGTTTTCAAACCATATGAGGTAATCAAGGGGCGTTTTAACACTGCTGCCACCACCATGCCCCATAGGTTTTTATGGCTGAGTGGGGATTTGAGCCCAGATCTCCTGTGTCCTAGACTAACATTTTATAGACTACATCACACTGGGTCTCATAAAATGCATAAAATCATAGAATTGTATTGTAGTCAAAGTACTGACAAAGCAGGAAATCCACAGCTAAAGCACCTTTCTTCATAAGGCTTGATTTACAGTACACAGGTGTAAATTTTTGATTTTGGACTACAGTTCCTGCTTGTTTTTAATGAGGCAATGTCTTTAATTGGGTTCTAATGGGATAACTTATTATCTTTCTACGTAGCTGTTCTCTGCTTTAATTCATGTTATAAAGTGCCTTGGAATCTAAATTGAGCAGCCATTATCAGAGTGGACAGATCTTTCCTTAAGAACACACCAGTTAGCAGCTATGCCTGGTGGTTTTACTCACACAGTGCGGACATATTAGTTGTTTAACACTGCTTGGAGATTTTGATTTGTCAGCTACCATTGAAACCTCTGTGAAGAATCGCATAGTAAAACTCTGCGTGCTCCTAATCCCTCTTCAGCAACAGACATGTTCATCTGGTCCTACAGATATAAAAAGTACCTTTTCCAAACACCAAGGTTTTCATGACAGCAGTGACCAACTGTCTGTCATCTACATTTCATTTGCTTGGCAACAGAGATAAGGCATATTAACTGTCTCTGGGCAAATGTTTAAACTGAATGGAAGCCTGTGCTCATTTCACAATTATCCTTTGGAAGGAGAAATAAATGCTGTGCCAACTACTTCAATCAAAAGATAACTATGCACATGTAATGTTAGCCATCTTACTCTTGACTGCTAGAATCTACTGCTTTCAAAAAATGAAAAAAAGTATGGAAAAGAACTTAAGACCAATAATTTTGTAGTAAGACTGAAAGTTTAAAGCTTGCTGTACATGTGAAATGCTCTAGAAAGAATGAATGACAGATTGAATGATTGACAGGGGCAATATCACTACTACAAAGTTTTCCTTACAATCTGCAAACATAGAAATGTGGGCTGTTCTGCTACCTGAGGTTCCCTTGTCCCAAATCAAAATCTGACAGGACAATGGAATTTAAAGAAACCAATACATGCAGCCCAGCCACCTCTGTGATGGACTGCTGGCCTCTATATGAGGTCAGAGGTGGATAGTACAACAAAATGTTGCAGTGTGTCTCCACTACCCAGCAAGGGATGTTTCTATTCAGGGTTTTTGTCAGCCAGTTTCCAGGCTTATGTTCCTCAAGAACTTAAAGCAAAGCTCAAGAAAGGCATTATCTTCTATCGCCTCCCCCTGCTTCCGACCCCATTTTCCTTTTCCAACAGAGATTCAAGATTCAACGGCTACTGAATCTGTTCAATCTCCTTGTGCTTGGTTTTTCAGGAGGAAAGGCTTGTCTCCCTTTGTTTTCTTTAAATTTAAAGATAGTTTGCACTTTCTTGAAGCTCAAAATTTGAACACATATACGAGTACTGATACTTTTCATTTCTCAATGGTCCTATTTTGGTATCAACAACTTGTGTCTGGAATAGCCCTCCCCATTTTGGACTGAGGAACCTCCCCCAGAATTTAAAATTTAGAAGTATTTTTTTAAAAGTATGTGAGAAGAAGAGTGTCCTAGCTCTCCACTCATTTTCATTTTATTCACATGACAAGTGCCAGTTTGAAGAGCAAAGCTTTCTCGGTCCAGGGAGCATCTCTTCAGATCCACTTACTTTTCACATGAATTGACTAACAATGGGAGATTGCATAGAAAAATGGAGTTGGCATAGGCCTATAAGGCCATCGAGTCCAACCCCCTGCTGAAAGCAGGAATATAAATCAAAGCAGATCTGACAGATGGTTGTCCATTTTTTTTTGAGAATCACAGCACTTTCTCCTTATGTGTTGGATAACCATTATTTAGAATGCCTGACTAGGTTAAACACATAGGAAATAACTGCCACCTTCCACAACTGAGTTCAGGAGCCTTTGGTGCAGTGGTTAAACTGCAGTACTGCAGTCAAGGCTCTCCTCATGAACTGAATTTGATCCCCAATGGATTTAGGTAGCCAGCTCAAGGCTGACTCAGCTTTCCATCCTCCTGAGATGAGTAAAGCTTCTGAGCTCGCTGGTGGGGTTTCTGTGTGTCCATGTGTAGCCTGCATAATTATACTGTAAATCTCTCAGAAAGTGTTCTATGTGGGGGATATATATATATATGAGAAAATCAGGGCATCTCTCCCTCTGGTTAAAGCAATGTGGTAACCAAAGCAGCATTAATGTTTATAATTTGATTGCATTTAATTTTCTATGGGTTTTTTTTTTTTAAGTTTTGTAAACTGCCTTGTCTGAGAGAAAAGCAGTATATAAATTAGGGCCAAATGCAGGCTTAGATATAAGTGGGGAGAAACATCCCTACAAGTAGGATGTTTCCTTCCCTGTGGCTTGTGGTGGGAAATATGTGGCACACCAAAAGCTGTTGAACTGCTGTTCCTATCATCCTTCACCATTAGAAGGATGGTGATTAAAGGTATGTGAGCTATTTAACAAGTAGTTTTACCATTGCCTCCACCAGTGAGTTTCCATGGCCAAGAAGTGATTTGAACCCAGATCTCCTGAGTCCTTGTCAGGGATTTGAAGTCCAATAACAACTGGAGGACCAAATATTCTTAATCATAGATGTTCATAGTATATGCACTGACACTTGGAGAGGTGTTACATAGCATACATGATATCGGGGCGGGGCTAATGAGATCCAGATTTCCTTTGCATAGCAATAGAACACATGAATAGAGATGGGGGCATTCATATTCGAATACCCCCGCACAGCTGGACGTAACAAGGGTCTGGCCTCCTGGGGCCGGACCGTCCACTCACGCGTCCGCTGTCACCACCGGCTCCCCTCTCCCTTCCAATCGCTCTGGAGCTCGCGGTCGGCTATCCATTCGTCAGCCTGGCAGGGAGAATCGTCTTCTCTCCTTCTGCTAGGAGCGGCTAGTCAACTGCGAGCTCCAGAGTGATTGGAAGGGAGAGTGGAGCCGGCAGCAGCACCAGCGGATGCGTGAGTGGATGGTCCCACCCCAGGGGGCCGAACCCTTGTTACGTCCAGCTATGCGGGGGTATTTGAATACGGATACAAATACCCCCATCTCTACACATGAACATTTATGCATATACTGTAGCATTAAATAGAAGTCAAAGCTGGATAATTCTTATGTCGGCTCCATCTTTTCCCAGCCTCATAGGTAAGAATATACAACCTCACATAACTCTAATTCTATGAATATTGTGTGAGAGTAATGTCTATTAATGGGCTTGTACTCACTCTTTCATAATAGCCAGAACTGCTTTATCTATATAGAGTTTTCACTACTGATATTTCACACAACGAACAGGGATTCTATTATGTTCCCCACTTGCTTCAAACATACCTTGAAATTACCATTTTATTAGTTTTAGCATCTTTCAACAGGTTCCTCTCATTTTGAGTGTTGGCATTCTTGATATTGTCCCAAAAAGCTTGGCTCACTCGTTTATCCCATCTTTAGTGGCATGTGCTTCCTTTCTCTGCTTAACCAAATCTTTTTCTCCTTAATTTTCAGCTCATCAATTTAACACATCAAGCAAAATTATTAATTTTTCATTTTGAATATCAAACTTCTATTATGAAATCCCCCCAGTCTTGCTACTCATCAACAAAGTTCTCATATTATTAAAAATGAAAGGACAAACAACAAATCAACACAGCATGCTATTTTTTTCTTAAATGGTTGAAATTGTCAAGCAACTAGCATCACATAAGATTAGAGGTGTAGTATAGGGATGGGAATATGATCTGTGAAGAGATCAAATATTATTTACAATTGGAAGACATTCCACTAATTTAATCTAAATGGGAAAGTTAAAAGGTATGTTTTGCACTTAAAGTAAAGACAGCTGTGGATCATTTCTATTTCATCTGACAGGAATCTTTGTCAATAGCATTTAGAAAAAGATTCTGAGCATAAAACCTCACACATTTGGATATGCAAGTGGTAATTGCAGATCTAATTGGGCTAGCAATTAAAAATGTTTTGCCTTTGAACTGTTGTTGAACTGAAAATTTGGCTTTTGTGTAGGAAATTGAAGGCAGCATTAAATATGCTTTCTGGAATTAGAAACATGCTTTGAAAGATATGTGCTGACATACAGCCCAAAATATCAAGTTGGAGGACTAGTTGGGGAAAGAGACAAGAAATCAAGGAGCCAACAAGTACTAGTCTGAAAGCCAGACATAGCACTGACAGGTTCTGACTCACCTCCATAGGGAAAGGTCAAACCATTCCCAAGATGGTAGCCCTCAACTCTGAGATCTTTTGTATTCCATTCCTTGATGAACTGGGAAGCAGAATAGTCACTGGGCACAGCTATTTCAAGCACCTTGAGGAAATGATGGAGGTATTCAATAGACCCCTCATCTGTGCCATCTCTGGAATGATATCCCTTCACAGAAGCAGACAGTAGAAAATCCCAGCAAAGGGTGAAAAGCAGAAGATAGAACTAGACTACCACCCAAAAGCTGCTTGCATAGGGAAGTGCACAGTAGCCCAGTTGGGACCAATCAACACATCAAAAGCCTTAAAGGCATGAGCTTTCCAGAAGTCTGGGGTATGTGCTGTTTCTACTTGGTACTTCAGCTGAAGCTGCTTCCTAATTAGCAGGCCTTTATATACAGATAAGATGAACTCTTCTTTGTATTGTGCTAGTGCATTCACTGGTGGGAAAGTAGTTATTTAATTGTTTTTTGGGGAAGTAGGTGTCAACATTTGGAAGAGAACTTTTGTTGAGTGATATGGAACTTAGGGTTTTATGTGTTCCATAGCCTAGTTTGAAAAGCCTTTTGCAAGAGACTGATTCAGACTTCTGGCAAAAATAATTTACTTTCACTCAAGAAGTGTGTTTTTACTATTGCTCTTATTATGAGTTTTAATATATTAGTTTAATTATTTTTAATATTGTAATAATTTATTACTTAGCTTTTAACTTTGTTTCTTTTAATACTGTAAGCCACCTTGGATCCTTTAGGACAGAGGTGTAAAACTCAATTTCTTCTTGCGCTGCATCGGCATTATGGTTGCCCTTAAAGGGCTGGTTGTATCTGTAAGACTATATAAATATATCTACTCTTTATTATATTAAATATAATCCTCCTCATTCAATTATCACTTTCTGACTCTTCGCTGCTTGGAATGCTGGGATTAGAAGTCCCACTGGGCAGATTCTCAGCATCCTTGTGGAGCATTATGGGTGACTGAGAAGCGCCTGCGTATTGTATACTGCACAGTAGCAGGCAACACTGCAAGATCCACGTGAAATGGCCCAATGGGCCGGATTTGGCCCGTGGGCCTTGAGTTTGACATGTGCTTTATGATAAATGTGGAATATAAATATTTTTAAAGCAAGGAAGGAAGCTCCCTGAGTAAAGATGAAGGTAGGGTGTGTCAAAAACATTGGAAGTATTACATGAGAAAATGCACTAATGTTATACATAATGAGTTATCTTTTGGGATAACAGGGACATAACAGTATTTCTTTTATAATATAAGAATGATTAACAAGGATGTTTTTTTTGCATGTAACAAACAATGATAATGGATGGTGAGTGTTGCTGTTTACCTCATTTAAGGGGGAGCATATTTTCCTTGTTCTTGCTTTAAGTGTCTGTAGCGAACACCCTGTCTTCCTATATATATATATAGGAAGACAGGGTGTTCGCTACAGACACTTAAAGCAAGAACAAGGAAAATATGCTCCCCCTTAAATGAGGTAAACAGCAACACTCACCATCCATTATCATTGTTTGTTACATGCAAACAATGTTTGTTTGTTTTCCCCTGCCCTCAAGGAGACACTCATTAGGCCCATTCGAAAGAAACTTAATTTGGCGACGGACGATATTGGCAATTATAGGCCCGTCGCCAATGTTTCTTTCATGAGTAAAGTGGTCGAGAGGGTGGTGGCTGATCAGCTTCAGGCGCACTTGGATGAAACTAATGCCCTGGATCTGTTCCAGTCGGGCTTCAGGCCGCGCCATGGTACAGAAATGGCATTGGTCGCCCTGTTAGATGACCTCTTGAGGGAGGCCGACAGGGGAAAAACTTCTCTGTTGGTCCTCCTTGATATCTCAGCCGCCTTTGATACCGTCGACCACGGTATCCTCCTGAGGAGGGTCTCCGAGTTGGGAATCGGTGGTCAGGCGTTGGCCTGGCTCTGGTCCTTCCTGGGGGACCATCCTCAGAGAGTTCAGCTTGAGGAGCATGAGTCGGCCCCGTGGAGCCTCAATTGTGGGGTTCCGCAGGGTTCGACCATCTCTCCAATGCTGTTTAACATCTATATGAGGCCGCTGGGCGAGGTTATCAGGGGGTGTGGAGCATCGTGCCATCAATATGCCGATGACACGCAGCTCTACATCTCCTTTTTGCCAACTACAGTGGATGCCGTTCTGTCCCTGCAGCGCTGCCTGGGGTCTGTATTGCAATGGATGCAGGAAAATGGGCTGAGGCTGAACCCAGACAAGACGGAGGTCCTGAGGGTCGGGGGCCCTACCATCAGCGGTTTGGGAAACTCCCTCTCTTTTGGGGGGGTGACTCTTACCGCAAAGAGTGAGGTGCGCAGCTTGGGGGTCTATCTGGACCAGGCACTTGCCATGGAATCCCAGGTGGCGTCAGTGGTCCGCACCGCTTATTTCCATCTCTGGCGGATAGCCCAGCTGCGTCCCTATCTAGATGTTGGGTCGCTCACCACTTTGGTCCATGCACTCGTAATCTCGAGATTAGACTACTGTAATGCTCTCTACGTGGGGCTGCCTTTGAGATCTATGCGGAAACTCCAGATGGTGCAGAATGCGGCAGCCAGACTTCTCAGTGGGGTAAGGAAACATCAACATATTACTCCCACTCTGGCCGCCTTGCATTGGCTGCCCGTTCGGTTCCGCGTAGATTTCAAAGTTTTAATGCTTACGTAAAACCCTAAACGGTTTAGGGCCTCGCTACCTGACAGAACGCCTTCTCCCACCTAGATCTACCCGTATCACCCGATCTAGCCAGGAGGTGAGACTGAGGAGCCTAACGCCGAGGGAGGCCCGGAAGGAAAAAACAAGAAACCGGGCCTTCTCGGCAGTGGCTCCTCGTCTTTGGAACAGCCTCCCTCCTGAGATTCGCATGGCCCCGTCGCTGGGCATCTTTAAATGCCAACTGAAAACCTGGCTGTTTAAGCAAGCCTTCCCTCCACCCACCGTCTGAATTTTTATTATTTTGTGTTTTCTCCCATCTTGGATCATTGTTTATTTAGTAATATATTGTTATGATTTTAAATTGTTAAATTGTTACATGATATGTTGTTACCCACCCAGAGTAGTCTATATGACTAGATGGGCGGGCTATAAATGTAATAAATAAAATAAAATAAATTAATTAAGATAGAAGAGGTTAAAGTAAAATACTGAAGCTTTGTGTAACTTTAAGAATGTGCTTAAGAACTAGTCCTAAAACAACTTGTAATCAATAAACCTGTTTCTGTTTAAAAGTTCAGTACTGAATGGACCTCAGTCTTTCATAGGAAATATAGGTTGATAAAGAGATCAACTGGTGGCAGCGTGTTAAAGGGCGTGTTGGGATACCTTTCTGAGCTCTGTGTTTGGTGAAACAAGCAGGGGCCACGGGGTAAACACCACAGTGTCCACTTACAGGCACTCAGAAGGACCTTGTTTGTGGGGAAATGAATCATCTCTTTCAATTCTATTACATTTCCCCCCCACCCAAAGCTTACTTTTATTAACTTCTTGTCCTTGTGTAGTATCAGGTTGTAAAATGCTATTAATGTTTCCACTTAGAAATTACTTTTTAATGCACATACAGTACTTATATAAGGCGCACAATTTCCCCTGTTGTTTAAAGTGTGTGTACTGTTCCAATGACATGCATTTTTAACCATCTCCATTTTAAAATGTGTGCACAGTTTTCTCATCACTATATCTCTTCAACCTGTCTCACAAATGCACAGATTTTCAAGGGGAATTCCATTTCTTCTCGCACATCTCTAGAGAAGTAAAAAGGCTACTTTCAGCAAGACTCCCAAATAAAAAAAGGAAAAACTTTTACATCCATCCAAAACTTTTACATGGCTACTATCATGACACTTGCAGTTCTGTGAAAGGGAAAGACCGATGCAGAAAACATGTCAGCATATTGTTCAGTATCAAGCCACACCAGAAAGTGTGATCAGTTGTCAGCCACACTTCCTGTTGTGGTTTGAAACTCAGCAATACAACATCATATTTCATTTTGGTTTTTTTCCTCCTTTCCATTCCAAGGACAGAGGGAGTAGAGAGGGCAACAGCAGAAAGTGCTCTGCATTTCTCTTATATCAACTCCTGACAACCAGGAACCTCTTACTGCTCTAAAATGTAACAAGTAATCTGTAAAACACCAGATAACATTAATGCTAATAAATAACTTTTTGTTAGCCAATGAATTACGTTATGTTCCAAGGTCTGGTCAGCAAGAGAGTGAGGAAGGGGCTACCATGAAGAGAATGAGAGACGCTCTTGTCCCAACCACCACCATGATGTACAACTCCCATCGGTTACCTAAAAGCAATGTAACATGAAAAATCTCCCCCCACCAGTGCTGATCTATGACTGAGCATATTTGAATGATATCACTATGTCCCCGGAATACCTATGATAAATAGAATATATATTCTGCAAATTTTTGTGAATATTTCTCTAAGCAAATGAACATCTTATCTCTACTTCCCACTAAAGTCTACTAAGAATCTAGTTCTTGTATTCTTAATTTGCAGTTACTGCACACACTTCATTTCCAGGTCCTTACTGGAGCACATTATCAGTTATTTTACCACCAAAAATAAACTACAGAGTTAAATTCCCTCTCTCCCCTACCTTTCGAATGGATATATAATTGTTAATAAAAAAATACCTACAGTACCTATTGTTTAATAGAAGGAATCCCAAACGGTGGAGCTGTTAAAAAAGAGCGAGGGAAAACATGCATTTCATTAACTTTTTATTTTTATTAGCAATTCCTAAGCCACAGTCTCTGATGCCGGTAATTAAATCACTGTGCTCTAATACAGGCATTATAAAATCACTGATGCACGCTGGGGACTAAATACCTAGGACAGCCACATTGCCATGCAGGTGGAATTTTTAAGATGTTGTAAAGCATGTCACAAAATGATAAACATGATCGAGAGCCCTGTTTTCAGGAACTGTTCAAATGTTCTCACTCTACTGTGAACAACAAAAGAGGAAAACTGCCTTAATTGGCTGCATTATGACAATCAAAGAAACTGACTAGCAAATTAAAAAAAATCCAAAGAAAACGGTACAGTGTTGATACCATATTGGATTACAGTGTAGTTCAGAGTGGGGGAGAGAGTCCCTATGTAATTACCATTTGTTATTTTGATGCTAATTAGCTTTAGAGTTCAAGGAAGCATATACACCTGTCTGCAAAGAGCTTTCTGCATCACCATCTTAGACTGCGACATATTGCAGGCAGGTTTTTGACTGAGCTCCCTGCTAGCAGCCTCTTTTTCTTCTCATTCTGCTCCTTTCATATAGGATTAGAGAAGGCCCATGAAACTGAAAAGTTAAATTCTTCTTTGCAGTGTGATCTAACCAACATACTATTATAGTCTCTCTCTGGTTGAATTTCCCCCCCCTCATAGACCAATAGGAATGTGGGGGCAAAATCCTGTTGCTTAACTTTGTGCCAGCAGCATTTAATTTAAAGTAATTAAAAGCTTCCTCTCTCCCTCCTTTTAGAACTTGAGGCTCCCTAGGGCACCCTTTTGCTCTGGGGAAGCCTTTGGGAGCCTCAGGATGGTGGTGCAGGGAGAGGAGCCTTTAATACAGGGGTCTCAAACTCAATTTACCTGGGGGCCGCTGGAGGCAGAGTCTGGGTGAGGCTGGGCCGCATCAGATTTTCCGCCAAGCGGAGCAAGAGCCCGAGGAAGCTGCCCAGGAATTTCCTTAGCCCGGCTGGGGCTCCGAGGAGGAGGAGGAGGGGCGCGCGAGCCCTCGTCGCTGGCCACGACCCCCTCCGGCTCCTTCTTCACTACCACCACCACGAGACCCCTGCTTTAATAGAAAAACAAAAATCAGTGTCAGATTGCTGCCAGAGGAATCAGGACCACCATGAGAAACCTGTCAGTGATTTTTTTTCTTTTTACTATTAAAGACTTCCCCCCACCCGTCCAGAGGAGGGAGTCTTGGAACCTAAAAAGAAGGGTGTAGGATGCTTTTAATTTAAGTTAAATGGGTTACACTACACAAAGTTACACCAACAGGACTTCACTGTGTATTGTATTGCCCATTAGGTCCATATGAATATGCAAAGAAACTGTTAGAATCTTGAATTGAAAACAACTTCTTAATCAGGCCCCTTTTCAACTGCAAAGATACATTTGCTTAACTAATGAAAAACCCTAGAACTGTTGAAACATCATACCAGTTCTTCATAGGTTGCTGTGCTGCCATACAGGTGTTACAGGTGGGATTCTGAGTAGGGCTTGAAGCACAGTGAGGATGCCAGATATGCTTACAGTGTTTCCATGATAAGAAGCAATCACAGAAATGCCCTAAACACATTCAGTAGAGCACCCTTACAAACACCATGGCAGACCTTTGCTGTGAACCTGTGGTCTGCTCGTCTTTTAGGCAGTGTGGTATAGTGTCCTGGACTCATCTCACATCAGGAAGTGTGGCAGGCAGCTAATTCCACAAAGCTTCAAACTGTACCTTGGTTCAAGCTAAAACACCTGAACAGATGGCAGTTGGTACCAATCACAGACTGCTGGGCAGCGTGGCCAGTAGAAAGGAAACCAAAGTCAACAGTAGGTGGGGTTGATTCATTCTGTTTTGTTGTTGTTCTCTTTCCTTACAATAACACTATACTACTGCTCTTTTTTCCTGGTTTTTCCAGTAGTGATGTATGGAAGTGAGAGCTGGACCATAAAGAAGGCTGACCGCCGAAGAATTAATGCTTTTGAATTGTGGTGCTGGAGGAGACTCTTGAGAGTCCCCTGGACTGCAAGGAGATCAAACCTATCCATTCTGAAGGAAATCAACCCTGAGTGCTCACTGGAAGGACAGATCCTGAAGCTGAGGCTCCAATACGTTGGCCATCTCATGAGAAGAGAAGACTCCCTGGAAAAGACGTGCTCTGGTCCATGGGGTCACGAAGAGTTGGACATGACTTAACGACTAAACAACAACAAAGTGGCCAAAAATTTTGGAATGATTCTGGCTGCTGAAATTAGTATGAGGAACTTGGTTCCATATTTTTTAAATTTCTTGGCTTAATGTTTGGTTCTTTGCAAATTTGGTACTTTCTGTACTTCTGAGGTTGCTTGTTATTGGAACCCCAACCGCTACAAGGTATGCTTTTCTGTGTTGTTTATCCAGAAGAATAATAGCCAGCTTATTAAAATCATTTATTTAATTAATTAATTTATTTATTATATTTATATCCCGCCCATCTAGTCGTTCGACTACTCTGGGCGGCGTACAATCATCTGTTTTATCCGTCATAACTTGCTCATCCCAGTATAGTATTGTGGTTTTCATTTTCTAAAACTGGAGGTAGCTGGAATTTATAATAAGAGATGGGCACGAACCACCGGTTCATCCGTTGGATGAGCAGGTGTTCAGCGCTTCCCAGCCCTGCTTCCTCCAGTGGGTACCCACTTAGAGGCACTGCCCAGAGGAGGCAAGGCAGGGAAGCTGGGTCACTGCCTTTGAGTGGATGCCCAGCAGAGCAGATGGTGCTCGGAACGCCCAAACACTTGCTCATCTGAAGGACGAACTGGCATGAAATGCCAAAACGACAGGTCATCCATTTATAATATAAAGGGAAAGATATGAAAAATGATCTTTGCAACTTATGCCTGCATATACAATCCATTGATGCTAGCTTAGAGCATCTGGCTGTTATATGATGAACTGTTTCTTTGGACTCATGACAGATTCTGCATAAATCACTTATACCTTGCTTCATAATTATTTTCTGATAGTGCAAATAACTTGGTCTTGGATTCTATACATGAATCCCTCAGTTTCAGCCTGAAGATGGCCTAATTTAAGCCACAGGTTTCATTGTTCCTTATGGACATTATTATCCAGGAGGTAACTGGGGTGCTGTCAATCTACTGGTTTCTCAAGTCACAAACAGCTGCACTGTGGATCTTTCATTAACATGTTGGCTCTCACGTGCAAGTTGTGATACTTTTAGTCTTTATTGTTTTCTACCATCTGATGAAGTGGGACAATGCTCCCATAGAAGTAGTTCCAAAATCTGACTACCGTACAGAGATTCTTGAGGTCAACAAGTCCATGCCCATGTGGCAAATAAAGGTTCTCTGTATCTGTCTCTGGATGGTGGCACCAGTATTTTGACAGGGGGACTTGAGTTCTTCTGTTTAAGTCACCAAGATCACTATATGTTCAGTCCACAATTCCAAAAAAATGTGTTAATTCTGGGGTTGCCCAGCTATTTATAGCAGTATTTTTTTCTTTTGTACCAAGTTCTGATTTGAGTACCACCTTAATTGTATCTATTCCTGAATAAGAATTTAAGTTCCTCGTGGTTTATACTGAGATTTTCATGGCTGCCTAGATACTTACAGGTTTTCTGCTCCTAATTGTTCATTAGTACCGTAGTTACTGCTCTCTGAGAGTCTGTCCCTTTGAATGTGCTTAATAGCACATCTATCAACACTAAATTTCATTTTGATATCTGTACTGTAAGATTCAACTATGTTTAAGAGACTATTCAGCTTATCAGGAGAACTTGCAAATAACTTAATATCATTCATGTGCATTAAGATGAAACATCAAAGCATTTGTTTGATAATTAGCCTTGCCTTTAGAGCTATCACTGAACTGCCTTTAGAACTACCACCAAGCTGCCTATATAGAGGATTTACAGACAGACAGAACCAGAGTGCTCAAAGAAGCACCCTAAAAAAATATCTTTTCTGATAAATATATTGTTACACTTCACCTTAATTTTGTTCTGCATTTCGTCATGAATCTAGACAGTAAAGTAATAATCCTATTATCAGATTTGTAAATCTTCAAATTATCAAGAAGCCATGAGTGGGGCACAGAATCACATGCCTGATTCAATATGAAGGAATCAAGAGTGAGCAATTCCTTGAAGCCATAGGACTTCTTAATGTAGTCCCTTCTTTGGTCTGTCAGGTTGCAATTGCATTTGAGAAAGCTATAGATATGTGAGGAAATAATTGATGTAAACAAATTGTAAACTGTGAGTAAAGAGGTGATAGGTTGGGAATATTTAGGATCAGAATAATAGCCAGATTTATAGAAGGAGACAAGTTACCCTTTGTGTGAATAATAATAATAATAATAATAATAATAATGATGATGATGATGATAGAAGAGAAGCAGGAATCAAATAAGTAAATAAAGATCACTGTACAAACATTCCATACTTACCAACTTCTCCCACTTTCACTACTGTTATTCAAACACAAGCCCCAACTAAACCTTAAACTCTTTTAAAAATAATATGCACCAGTAAAAACATGAACCGGAGGCATACACATTCACAATGTGATTTGCCTTCTGAACGGTCTCCTTTATGATCTACCATACTTTCACCTGATATTGTTTAAAACCATTGCTGAACAAAAGCAATTAAATAGATACGCTGGATTAGTTTATTTCACCTTCCCCAGAAATATGGAGTAACTATTCTATTGCAGTATGGTCTCATAATTGCTATGTCCAAGTTCAGTAGGAAACACTGGAGCAAAGCCCTCTGTAATATGTCACAGTTGGTTAAATACCTGTTGTCTCCAGCTTGCCTTTGCACATAATTCAAGTTCAGTCCAGTCAACCAAATTAATGTATTATTAAGGTTCTTGCTGTGTTAGTGTAGCAAAATGGAGAGTTCTGCCCCTTGGGTGCACATTTCAGAATTCATCCTGGAGGATAAGACTGAAAGGATAGTAACTAGTAAGAGGCACTGTGCTTCTCAGTACCAGTTAATGAGATTTCCCTGGCCTTCATCCTTCACTACCGTCTTTTTAGTGCACATACATAAATCCAACATACATACAAAGACATTTGTTTTGAGCCAGGGAGCCCAGCACCAACTGGGAATGGTTTGAGATTGATATGCAGAGATGTGAAAAGTATAGTCCCCAGGGCCCCAAATGTAGGCCCCAGCACCCTCCTCCAAATTTGGTCTGATGTAGTGTGGCATGTCTTTCTTTAAATTCATAACTTCACGTTTGGGATGGAAATAATTTGAGACTGGTTTTTAATGTTTTTTTTAAAAAACCCTCTACCCAATGTGATTAAAATGGAAATTGATAGATCTGCCCAGGTCCAGAGGTTTGAATGCTTAACTCATTGAAAGTTTGGATTTGATTATCTTAGTGTTCAACCATGTTGGGGTTGCTGGCTAGAGTTACCATTTCTCTCCTGCTTCCCACCCCAAGATTCCTCTTTTACCAACACCTACATTGCAGATAGATGCAATACCGCTTCATGCTGGAAACAGCTGTATCTACGGAATTTGGGTTGTGCGGGTGAAGAGAATTTTGTTTCAGTTCATTCTCCAACGTATGCACATTTCCCAAATGAACTTGTGGATTAAAAAAAAATTGAAAAGAAAAGAAACTGAGATATTGCCCCATCCTTTGCTTCCAGACATTGTCTATTATTGGCCAGTATGTGTCTTAGTGCTAGTCTACTGAACTAGAGCAGACCTACTGAATTAACTGCTGAATCATCAATCAATATTTACATAAATTTCATGATATCTGTGGGTCTATCTTAGTTGTGAACAGCAGTAATACAATGGCCTTTATTAACTTGGAAGCTTTTTCAACAGCTTGCTATTATGCTGGCATCTATTTAACAGAAAACTTTAAAGCAGAGTATAAAATAATATGTTACATATACCATAAACAGATTGAAAAAATAATTAAGCCATAATTTCAGAATCCTCTAACACTTGAGCAAGTAATTTCTGCAGCTGCTTCATTTAATTTAAAAGTGGGAATCAGTAGCAAATCTTAAAATTAACAGTAAAAATTGATAAAATATCCATAATAATTTGATATCTCTCCCCCACCCCCAGTATGTTGGAAAGGTTACAGGCATTTAGAGATGGGCAGATGTTTCTGCTAAAATAATGAGAAGTCTACTGTCTACAACTAGGAGCTTTATTTTATGTAATCCTATTTATTTCAATTTTGGATTGATTATTTGTTTGTACCCCAAATCAAAAGCTTCAGGCAGGCAACATAATCACTGATGGAGCATTTGAGCTGCATTCAGTGGTGGCAGTGAACTTATGAAAGAGCACTTCTGCCCATGCAAGGGACCTTAATCTTTGCCAGTTCCCCTTCCCACTGATGACACTTTCAGAAGACCCCAAAAGCAAATCTTGAGATACGGGTGATTTTCCTGAATGCAACATGGTGTGGAAGGCTATAGTAGGAAGGTTGCACCAGTGAAAATTGGAAGTAGTTCTCAATAGTGCAAAACCACTCTTGCACATAGTCCTCTGGCTTGCATCTAGAATGCTAGAAATAAGCAAGCACAGTTCAGTTTTCCTCTTTATATCTTCTGCCGTGCTGTTTCCTCACTAGAGAGGAAAGGTTAAATAGTGAAGCCAACATTTACATAAATCTTATTGTCCCAATGGTCTCCTCTAGTTGGTCCTAACTAAATCAATGGATTTAGGGTTCTGTCCATAGCAAACTGATTTGTACAGTATCTTTAGGGAGGAACCTACTAAAACCTTATATGTTTTCTGTGTGCTCTCCCCTTGTAAAATATGACCATGTCGTATATCCAGTATCTGAAGTGTTGTCAGGCAGAAGATGGATCAGATTTGTTTTTATTGCTCCAGAGGGCAGGAGTAAAACTAATTGGTCAAAATCGCTAAAATCCAGATTTCTGCTAGGCTTTGTAAGTGAAATTGCAAAGATATGGATTTTATATTAGGAGAAACCTCTTAATGGGTAAGAGGTTTTTGACAGTGGCTGCCTCAGAAGATGAACTCTCTGTTGAAATAATTTTTAATAGGCTGGAGGGCCATCTGTCAGGGATGCTGTAGTGACATCTTCGCTGAACTGAATGACCTCCAAAATCCATTTCCACTAGGAATGGGTACACATTTCACTTCCGATCATTTTTAATAAGAATTTTAGCAATCTTCAGAGTTTCCCTCATGTTTAAGATGGAAAACCCTTCTAATTATAAGAAACTGAAATGTGGAAGAATCCGAAACGAACAGAATTGTCCATCCCATTCCAGAGCTTTGATGATAAAGGCTGGATCTTTATCATGTCTTTATTTGAATCCCTGTGTATTCAGTCATGCTAATGTTGATTAGGGCTTTCCATGCCTTGCCTTCTGCTTCAGCCACTGTATGGGTGGCAGGTAGAAAATGACCTTTCATAGGTTGGGTATAAGATGGGTGGCACAAAAGGGATTTTCTCCCTCTCTCATAATACTAGAACCTAGAATCATTTAATGAACCCGAATGGTAAGAAAAGTTTAAGAAATTTAGGACAGATAAATCGAAGCACTTCATCACAGAGTGCATAATTAAGTTGTAGAATATGCTGCCATGAGATGTAGTGATGGCTGCCAACTTGGATGGCTTTGAAAGGGATGAAGTCATGGATGAAAAGAGTATCAATGGCTGCTGACCATGATAGCTGTATGTCACTTCCAGTACCAAGGGCAGTAAGCCTTTCCATACCAGCTGTTAGGGAACATCAGGTGTTCGTGCACAGACATCACACTTGTAAGCTTCCCATAAACAACTGGTTAGCCACTGTGTGAACAGAATGCTGAGCTATGTAGGCCTTTGATCTGATTCAGCATGGCTTTTCGTGTGTTCTTAATATGGTCCTCCCCATGCTGCAAACAGTTGTACCCAAAGATGTGAAACTTGCTGTTTCTCACTCTGACCAAGAATTGGGGTTGGTGGAAGGGGAATACATTTTTCCCCTCTGCCTGAGAACTCACCACATTCTGATCACCCAGGGAACAAATCTGCAAGACAGAAAATCTGAACATTTCTTTTCTGTAGAGAAATTGGCAATTACTGTTACTACACAGGATTTGGCAATTGCTGCACAAGGTTTGAATTGCATAGAATGAAACAGGGAAATTAGCAAAAGCCTTCTTTGCAGATGCTGGAAAAATTTTCTTTGCATGAGGAAAGTGGGGAAATCACAGAGAATGAGACATTTAGTGAGAACTTGTCATATCCCTAGTTATACCTATTACATTTGGCCAACAAAAAAGTAAAGATGATTTGTTTCAATTGATTTTAATTTCAGCTTATTTTAGAACAATCTACCAAAAATTATACATGCTGCCATGTTTGGCTAGAACCCTCACTAGTTTAAATGTATTAGAAAACTACACTAACAGGATTTCCCATTCCTATTTCCAATGGTAACATTCTTTGATTATATGACCCTTCTTAGGTCCTTGTTTAGGAGAAAAGTGGGGTAAAATATTTCAAATAAATGAAAATAAATTATGTTGGAAGAATGTATTCTCGAAGGCTTTCACAGCTGGGATCCGATGGTTGTTGTAGGTTTTTCGGGCTGTTTGGCCGTGTTCTGGAGGTTTTTCTTCTTAACGTTTTGCCAGTCTCTGTGGCTGGCATCTTCAGAGGACAGGAGGACACACCAGAACACAGACAGAGTTCTAAGTCCTGTCCTCTGAAGATGCTGGCCACAGAGACTGGCAAAACATTAGGAAGAAAAACCTCCAGAACATGGCCAAACAGCCCGAAAAACCTACAACAACCATCTGTTGGAAGAGTTTGGTAATTGCTTACCCTTTGTATCATCTGATAACTCTCTACTACACGGAGAAAGGCAGCATATAAATAAAATATAAAATAAAATACTCCCATAGTCTTATTAATGAATAAAAATAATGCAAGTTTTTTCTTTTCTACATACCAATTCCTCTCTCCAACGGTAAACACCCTTTCTTTCTTTTCCTTTTGTATGCATTCCTCTTCTCCAGCAGTACAGTAGCGATTTCCTATTTTTCAGGAAGCATGTGGCAGCCTAACCAGTGCATGGGTACCCCAAGGATAAGTCATCCCTCCATTCTGTTGGTACAGTTACCACTTGAGGGCTGCAGATCAAGACTAGTGCCAGTATAGCAGGTCTCATTGCCTTGCTAAAGTGATCAAGCCCTCAGCATCATAATTTTATTGGGTGATTTAAGCATCACAGAAGAATAGCTTTTCATTATGTTTAAAACCAACAAAAATCAATACACAAATGATCCAAGAAGAAACTGGTATTGATCTAACCCTCCCCAGGTTATTATAATCTGAACAGGAAAAAGGTAATGTCCAATTAACATGGCAGCATTGCATTTTCTAATTGTCCTGACTACATATGTTAACCTTAGCTAAACAAATTAAATATTGACAAATAGTGGATGCGAGCACAACACTTGTAAACAACAATCACAGAGATATATGTAAGCATATATGGAAACTAACAAATATATTCAGTTTTGCCTGAGTGTAGCACCCACCTTTTTAAACACCATTCTCCCTTTTCCTTCATGTTGGTCTTTCTCTTCGTCGTTCCTCTAGCTTTTGGCACATTGGTTAAACTCCAGTTTAACCAAAACTCTGCTCACAATCCAGGTTCAATCTTAGGTAGCTGGCTCAAGGTTCACTCAGCCTTCCATCCTCTGAGGTCAGTAAACTGAGTACCCAGCTTGCTTGGAGGTGGGTGATGTGGCAATGTGTGGCCTGGATAATGAAATTGTAAACTGCCCAGAGAGTGCTTTAAGTGCTATGGGGCAGTATATAAGCAGAATGCTTTGCTTTTTCTCCATCATGGTACTAGTTCAACAGTATCAGTTTCACCTGTGACAGAAACCTATTTGCCACCCCATCATAGAGATGTTTTCCTTCTCTTTCTCCCACTCTGTTTCTTTCATTCAGGTCTTCCTTTTGTCTGCCTCAGTGTCCACTGAGCCTGTATCAGCTTCACAGAATTAAAAAGCCGGAACAATTTGAAGGGCTTTTCCCCATGTGAGTAGTTGGGATACATTCTTGTAAAGATGGGGGGGCATGTCTGTAGATGGTGTTTTGGTGATGTAGGCAGTTGGGGCATGATTTCAGGACTGGGGGAACACCACCCCCATTCTTTCCTCTTTTCCGATCATCCTGATTTTTTTTTTAAAATGTACATATATAAGGTTAGCACTAAATTACCTAATCACATTATTGCTGGGTCCTCATTATTTATTTCCCACATTTCTGCCCCATAAAAAGATTGGCAGAGGCAAGACCAGAGGAAGAAAGAAGGCGGGACAGGAGCTGGAATGCAAATTGCATTTCGTGTAGCATGAATGGTGAACTCCCAAATCAATCCACAGCTCCTGTGTGAGTGGTGTAGGCATCCTTCAGTCTCGAGAGACTATGGTAATGTGCTCTGAATAGGGGTCTTGGAACAGCGTCTAGTGTGGCTGAGAAGGCCAATTCGAGAGTGACAATCCCTTCCACACTGAAGACAAATACAATCTGTCCCCTGTCCAGCTCCCTGATTTGGCTGGTTTCGGGACTGCCGCTTTGCCTCAACCTGCTGAACAAGTGTCTCTTCAAATTGGGAGAGGCCATGCTGTACCGCCTGCCTCCAGGCTGAGCACTCAGATGTCAAGGTTTCCCATTTGTTGAGGTCCGTTCCTAAGGCCTTCAGATCCCGCTTGCAGATATCCTTGTATCGCAGCTGTGGTCTCCCTCTGGGGCACTTTCCCTTCTCCATACAGGAGATCTTTTGGAATCCAACTGTCAGCCATTCTCAAGACATGCCCAAGCCAACATAGACATCGCTGTTTCAGTAATGTATACATGCTAAAAATTCCAGCTCGTTCTAGGACTACTCTATTTGGAACTTTGTCCTGCCAGGTGATACCAAACATGCGTCGGAGACAACGCATATGGAAGGTGTTCAACTTCTTCTCCTGCTGTGCACAAAGGGTCCAGGACTCACTGCAGTACAGGAATGTACTCAGGACACAGGCTCTATAGACCTGGATCTTGGTATATGCCATCAGCTTCTTATTACGCCAAACTCTGTGTGAGCACTGACTCCAATTTCAAATGTAATACAGGCTGCGAATCAAATCACAGCAAAGCTGAATTGCTTCAATTGTAGTATAGCTCCACCCTTAGTCTGGGATGCTGCTTCATGCAAAATTTGGAAGAGCCACTGAACCCCACTCCAGACAGATTGCAAGCACCTGTCTCAGAGCAAGGAAGTGAGTGAAATAATATAAATTTGCAGTTAAGATAATTAAGTACAAAGTTTAGAATTAATTGAGAAAGGAAGCTGTCTCTGTTTTCAGAAATAGACCTGAGGATCAACTACTTGAACATGGACAGAAAGCTTCCCACATTTCTTTTTAAGATGTGCAGTCCTGTACATGTGTTAAAGATAGAGAAGGGCACAAACCCTTTGGCTATTCATGCCAGTTCATTTATTGGCTGAACAGGTGTTTGGCACTTCAAAGCTTCACCTCTTCTAGTGGGCGCCCACTCAGAGGCAGTGTCCAGAGAAGGTGGGGCAGGGAAGCCAGGCTATTGCCTCAGAATGGGCACCTACTGAAGAAGGAGGGGCTTTGAAGCGCCAAACACCTATTCAGCCAATAAGCAAACTGGCACAAATCTCCATACTGGTGGTTCATACCCATCTCTAGTTAGAGGGCATATACTCCAATCCTATTTTCTTTTCCCGCCCCGCCCATACCTGTTAACCTTCCCACGCTCACTCCCAGTGCAGGAAAACACAGTTACAAAATGCACTACCAATATCCATGCTATCTGGGAGTTATAATTCAAAAACATTTTTTTGATCTCTGATCTTACACATGCTTGGATATCGATTTAGACTCTTCTAGTTAGGACTGTTGCTTTAATTCTGAAATACCAGTGCCATCATGGGCAATGATATAGGGTTATGGGAGTTGTGATCTAAAATACCTGGACGGACAAAGGTTCTCGAGGTGGACAATAAATGTTATGCAAAATTCATGCTCTTGAATTGTAACTGCCAGACATACGTTTGTGGCCTTAAGTTTGGTGGTTTGTCATCCTTATCTTAGATGTCTACACACAAAAGCTGTCAAGTTCTTCCCATCCCTGGATGTGGCTAAAATCTGACCTTATTACTCCTATGATGATGGTTTGCCTATTTATGTGTGCAACCGATAAATAGGCAAACCTATGGGACTATAACCTATAGGACCATCCCCTCATGCGTCCACCGGCCCCGCTCTTCCTTCCAATCGCTCCAGAGAGCCCGATTAGCTAGCCACTCATCAGCCTTGCAGGGAGACTCATCTTCTCCTTCTGCCAGGAGTGGCTAGCTGACAAGGCACTCCAGAGCAATTGGAAGGAAAAGCAGGCCGGCGGTGGTAGCCGACACATGAGTGGATGGTCCGGCCCCAGGGGGCCAGACCCTCATTAACGCCAGCTGTGTGGGGGTATTCGTATTTGTATATAAATATCCGCATCTCTATTTAGGATCAATAACAGATTTCTCTGCTAGTGTTGACCTTGATGACTGTTGTTCTATATGGTGAATCTCCCAGTGAAACAAAGGAAAAAGACTTATTCCCATATCTGCCAGAGCAAACAAACACTGCAAAGATTTTCTGTTCACATTTAAAGGCAAATCTCACAAATTCTTTTATATCAGCACACATTCATTGTCTAGATGAGTTACGGGGGCCCAGTCAACGCTTGCCTTTAATGTCTGTCCAATGTTTTCTAATTTCCAGTTTAATTCCTTAAGACCAGTTGAATATGGTCTGCCTGAAGCGGTTCTAGGTATTGTTTCCACAGAGGAGACCATCCTAAATCAATTAGCAAGGTATTGATGTACTCAGCACAGTTTGTTGCTCTCACATTATCATGAATTGACTTAATTAGGAATTCACAGGGAAAAGAAAAACTTTACTGCCATTTTAATACTAAGCCATTACATGAGTTGATTGAAAACATGGTCATAGGCCATGGCAATTTAATGTGCTATGCAATGAAGTTTTCTTCAGAGCACCATAAAAAAACCCTTCCAACTTATTTAAGAAAGGCTTTCGGCAATAGACAATGCTATTAGGCTAAACTGTAAAATTACTGTCACCCAAGGACAAAAAAGGTGAATCAGATTTTTTTTTCAGTCTTTCAGAAAGAGGTGTGGTTAGTTAAACTGGGGTTGCCTAATGGTTGCTATTTATCTGGTGCAGCTAGTACGACTGCAATGTTTTGCCTGCTGACCAGCAGCAACAGTTCTGAAAAGCCAGTTTAATTAGCCAGATTCTGCAAGACTCTAAGCAATACACCTAAAATGAATATGTGAAAGGACAGAATAGCATTGTAATGCCAGTGTCCATCAGTAGGGATGTTCCAATCATTTTCTTTGGGCTTCAACTTTCACAATTCTCCAAGAATTCTCTACGCAGAATTCTCAGGGTTCTAGCTTAGAGACCCACACCTGCCAAGTACTTACAGCTACCTATATTTTGCTCACCTGGACCAAGACTTATCTCAGAATCTGCATGGCTATGTAGGCCTGTAATTAATATACAAAAAAGGAACTATGGGTGTCACAGTTCTTTGGGAGGTCGCCAATACAGAAGATGTGCTCTACCTAAAAAGCAGTGAGACTGCAACTCCTAGAAAGCACTGCAACAGCCTCCTTTTTTGTGTACTAACAGCAGGAAGTACAGGCCTGAGATAGCCATGCAGCTTCCAAGGTAGGCCACAGTCCAGGTGAGTGAAATATATGTATATATAAGTCTGTGAGCTGGAACTTGAAAGCAGAGACATCGCCTTGCCGACAAAGGTCCGCATAGTCAAAGCTATGGTTTTTCCAGTAGCAATGTATGGAAGTGAGAGCTGGACCATAAAGAAGGCCGACCGCCAAAGAATTGATGCTTTTGAATTGTGATGCTGGAGGAGACTCTTGAGAGTCCCCTGGACTGCAAGGAGATCAAACCTATCCGTTCTGAAAGAAATCAACCCTGAGTGCTCACTGGAAGGACAGATCCTGAAGCTGAGGCTCCAATACTTTGGCCATCTCATGAGAAGAGAAGACTCCCTGGAAAAGACCCTGATGTTGGGAAAATGTGAAGGCAGGAGGAGAAGGGGATGACAGAGGACGAGATAGTTGGACAGTGTCATTGAAGCTACCAACATGAATTTGACCAAACTCCGGGAGGCAGTGGAAGACAGGAGGGTCTGGCGTGCTCTGGTCCATGGGGTCACGAAGAGTCGGACACGACTTAACGACTAAATGACAACAAAGAGCTGGAACTTGTAAGTTTTTGCCTGGGAAATTACTGGGGAATCCTGGGAGTAGGAGTTTTTAAAAACACACACTGACGACTGGCATATCCCTGGTTGCATGTGCAGAAGGTTCTTTGTGCATGAACAGAACACTAAAAAGGCAATGCAAGCCAGTGGGGTGAATTGGTTAGAGTATTAGACCTGGAGTGTTAGACTGGGCAACCTTGGACTAGACGTTTGCTCTCAGCCTGGACTATTTCACAGGGCTGTTGATGTGAAGGTAAAGCTGGATGGAGTAATGTACATTGTTTTTATATCAATGGAAATGCAGCATATCAATGTAACAAAGATTAGTAGGAAAAGAGGAAGATATAATATGAGGTGGACTTACACAGCAAAGGAATCCATGGCTCTTAGCTTGCAAAACTTTAGCTTTTTGACTTATATACCTCCCCATAGTGCTGGAACACTATCTGAGTAGTTTATAACATAGTTATGCAAACAACACTTTGCCCCCTAGCAAGCTGGATACTCATTTTACCAACCTCAGAAGGATTGAAGGCTGAATCAACCTTGAGCTGGTTACCTGAACCTATCTGGATTGCACTCAGGTCATGAGCAGAGGCTTGACTGCAGTACTGTGGTTTAACCACTGCCCAACCTCTGGCTCCACAGCCAGATACCTAAACCACTGGTGTAGATAGACCTTTGGTCTGATCCGTTAGGCTCTTTAGCTTTCAGGTGGTGCTCCATAACCTCTTTTCTAAGAATATACCAAAGGCAGGATCCTGTTATGGCTCTGTCCACACATTAGCAATTTTCATTTTTCAAACTCACACAAAGAGGCACAAGATACCACCTATCGTACTTCTGTGCTGCCTTTATCCCAGGAATGGGACTCAAGGTGGCTCACAAATCACTAAAAACAATGAAAAACAACATACAAAAAGAAATTAAAAATTAATTGTTTAAAATTAAAAATGCAAGAAGTTCTTCTTTTATCAGCCACAGCTGTACTCCCTCCCATGAGCCAGGATGGCCTCTTCTGAGATGGCAGCAGCAGAAAGAGAGTTGGCAGGTTCCCAGGTTACGTGCAAGACTTCACAGAAATGCTTTTAAAGAACAACGTGTCTGAATTTGGAAACAGTTTTCTCATGTGAGGCTGATGCTCATTTCTTCATGCTATGAAAGAAACAGCCCTTCTCTGTATGTAAGAGATTTTTCTGCCAGCAGAAAGGCACGATTGGATCCAAACCCTCACATACATTAATCTAAAGACTGGTTCAGGTGCCAGGTGTAAACATGAATCAATCCACAAACGCAGAAGATTAAGGTCACATTTTTCATATTTTCATGATTTTTCTGTGCTATCCTGAGGGCTAAGACTTTATTTTAAAGGAGGTTCTAAGTGTTTTAAATTTCTTTTGGTTTCTATTTATTTATTTATATTAAATAATATATTATTATATTTATAATTATATTTGGCTTGCAGTGAGAGCCTGGTCACTGCAAGCCACAGAGGCTTAGGTCTTACTGTCACACTGCTGATGTACAGCAATTACTATTCTTTGTGGATAACACAGAAGCCTAAGTCTGCCAGAGATTTCTAGCCCACCAACAGAGAAGCAATACAGACTATAAAACAGACTATTGGGGATCAATGCAACAAATCAAGAGTTGGGCATTTAAACTGTATATTTGTCCGTTGAGGCATTGACCAACAGGAGATAGTCACGGATAAGCTGCAAGTAAGCTGACTCCTTGTCTGATGCATGAAGATCCCATTGACTGCAGCATCAAAATGATTCATTGGAGCTGACTATTCCCAGCAACTAGTCTGTTGCTCTGAGGCTCCAAATAGACTTAACCACGCTAGACTGAACAGTCTTTCAGGTGCTTTTTATAATTTTTGTTGGAAAAGAAAATCGGGAACAATCTTCAACTCTGCTCTCCATTTCTATAAGCTTTGGTTTAGCCACCATCATTTCTGAATTTCCCTGAAGGATAGTAGTATAGCATTAATCTCTCATTCTTGCTAGTAATTCTTTGCACTGCACACACAGCCTCTCATATAGATAGATCTTCCATTTGGACACTTGAGTATGTATAATTGTATTTGGAAGATTGGGTATCTCTTACTACATCTTGGTCTGACCAACTTTGAGAGTCATACTTTGCAAGCTTGAGTACTACTAATGCACACTGTTGGGTGCTTATTGAATGGATGGGGGCTCACCAAGAGGCACTTTGCCTAATGCCCCCCCCCAAAAAAAGAAACTTGAAGGCAGACATGACTTCAACCATACAAATGTGTTAAGAACATGAGGTCATGGGTAAACTTGTTTCAACCATAAATACTGCTCCATGCATGGTATTGTAGACAACTCACATCTACTCAACAGAGGTAAGTTGTGAGCTGGGCATGTGTCAACATAATCACCCAACTGCTTCACTACATGCCAAATTGCACAGACTTGCCATGCCACTGAACAGTCATTACTGCTTTTTTTTTTTAACAAGGGAGCTCTCCAACAGTTTTAAACACCATAAACCTGGTTGTATAAATTGGTCACACCTGAGATCTTATCCATAAATCAATGTTGAGATTCACGTCTTATCTTAGTAACTTAGTAATAACTTCTAATAAAAACCGCACACTTGTGTGGTACACCAGAGATTAAGAGATGGGAGGAGTTGGATAAGTCATATCATGCTGTTGCTCTCCCCCTTCCTGGCCAGGTAAGGATTGGATAGGAAAGGCCTGTGTGGTGGCACAGACCATGTTTTGAAGCGTTGCTATGCTGGCATGGAAGCAGGCAGCTTCTGCACCTCTGAAGTAACAAACAAAAAAAGAGGGTACTTAGTGAAAGCAAATTTCAGTTAACACAGGCTTGTGGGAACAATCACATTGTTCATCACTTGCTTGTCTTTTTTTGACATGAAACCTGACACACATTTTTACTTGATTGCTTTATGCAGGCATGATCTGTATAGCAGTCTTCTCCAACTTGCTGTCCTCCATGTGTTTGGGGTTACTGACATATCTGGAGGGCAGAAGGTTGTGGAAGACTGTTGTGGAATTACAGTTAATCTAGGCAGAGAAATGCTAAGCATCCATTTATCAGTGCTGCAGGCAGTGTGGGATGGAGAAATATTTTTATGTGAATGATAAGGAACTTCCATATCTGGCACATTATTCTTGAGTCTAGTGATTTCACATTTCTTTCTTACATGTGTTTCATAAGTTAGAGGTGAGCTGTATCAGCTGTGTAGTTCAGCCAATTTAGGAATGTTTTACATTATGTGAAGTTTTGATACACAGATGTTTAGATTTTATTCTTTTATTTTTCTCTTTTTAAAACCACGCGCACACACACACACACACACCTTGGTGGGGGAAGTAAGAGGTTGATGGGTACAGAGGGAAATGTATTTGTTCATGTATTTTTGGTGTGTAATGTTTGTTTATACATTGTCATTAACATCATCATAATACCAGTTAATGTTTTCATGATTTTGTCTGTTTTTGAATGTGTTTCATATTTTAAAATAATAATAATAAAAACGACGCAAGGCCCAACTCATCATGAATGTGTCTCAGCAGGCTGCAAAGCTGTGCTCAGTCTCCTGGACAAAGCATTCCAATACATAATTTTAATACATTAGTTGTGTTCCTCTGCAAAAGGTAGTATGGACACAACCAGCAGGCCAAGCAAAGTCACAGTCATTAAAGCACATCTGCTCTAAAGCCTTTGTTTCCAGAGAGATTAGAAATTATCTGCATGGCTGGGGAAAGCTGAGCTCAAAGCAGGAGACCTGTATTAAACAGCCATCCGTCTGACCATTCCTACAAACAAACTGAAATTGAAAATGTTGTCCTGTTGCTTCTGAAAGCTCATGACAAACGAACAAGGAGCGTTAAATGTTCAAAATTATGCTAAGAATATTGCCTTCCCTGGAAAGGAGCAGTACAATAAGAATAAGCTCAGGGAACTAATTTTTTTTATAGGTTACATTTGTAGCAGCCAACATTAAAAAGTTATAAAGTAGGGTTAGAGAACCTGAGGTCTTCCAGATATTGATGAGTTACTCCTCCCCATGTTCATCATGAATGGCCAGACTGCATGGTGGTAATGGGAATTGGAGTCCAACAACATCTGGAGGCATAGACTTTTTTCCTCTTTCCTATAGCATGTGGCATCTGCCTACTGTTGGAAAAGGCACAGTGGCTCCTTGATAAAGTTGCAACATTGCATGTAAATTCCTGGATCAATTCTCAGCATCTTCAGTTTGAAAAGAAAAATTCTCAGATGATAGGAAAGATCTTTCTCAGTCCGAGACTCTGGAGAGACACAAGAATCAAAGTAGATGGGGCAGATGGACAACTACAGTGTGGCTTCCAATGTACATAATGGCTCCAGATCAATAGCAGATAGGCATGGGATGTAGCTGGGCATGTGCACATCCCATTAAGTTAGAATTGTAATAGTGATAATACTTTTTGTAAGGTATTTCATACTTCGTTCAGATCCCTCCCACAAATCAACTAGACATGGCTTAAAGTTAGCTTTATTTTTCTGTGAGCAATCTTCTTCTTTTTAAAATGTTCTCTTGTCCATAGATGTGTTTTAAATATTCAGACGTACGCGGTTTAATTAACATGTTAAGTGTTCCAGAGCACACACTGTTGCTTAGAAAAATGTGTTGTATTCTGGATCATATCAAGGTCTACATAGCCTGTAAATATGTTACAAATATCGAAGCAGAGCTTGGAAAATTTACTTTTATAGATTTCCTTTGAATCCTCCAGCTGGCATGATCAGTAGCCATTGCCAGTCGGTGGATTCTGGGAGGTTTAGTCTGAAATATTTATCTTTCCCAAGCTGTGAATCTGAACAAATCACAGGAACTTATTGGTCCACCAGAAACAAGCCAGTGAGCCACAATCTGTTTTCTACCCACTTTTGGTGAAGAATCCTTCTACTTAATGTGCCATTTTCTAGGAACAATATTTCAAGAAACACGGCATCATTTGATCCTGTTGCACATGAAGATCAATGCTTAGGAGAATTCCCCCTTTCCAAACATTAAATTGTTATGAACACATACCATTCTAAACTGTTTCCCGCTCCCATTATTTCTCAGCTGAAAACTTCAGCCTTGGCTGTCAGATCATATCCCTTAAAGAACCCACTTAGGTTGTCCTTATCATGCAAACAGGGCTAATCTGCGTAGCTCGGTTTATTGTGCATATCCCTCTAGAATAATACGCTTCAGTAAACTGAGCTCTTATGAAAATCGAGTCAGATTATAGAAAATTATTTTCTCCCCATCCAAGGTCTCCAAGAATTCAAATTAGGTACTTTAAAAGCAGCAAAGTGCCTGTCTGCTTCACATTTGCTGACTTTTTCTCCAACTGGTAAACCTTTCATCTCCCAAAGAAAAAATTGTATCAGGTTTCCTTTAAAAGTCAATATTAGTGAGCATAAAAATGCCACCTTTTAGGGACTGCAATTAAATTATCATTTAAAGAAACTTTCTGTTTAGGAAATACTGATTGTATCTATTCCTCCTTAAGTGCAATGATCTTCTAGCACAGATATTTCCCATTATAAGACCTATATGATCTCTGCAGAATACCAAACAGATGCGGAGCCCTACAGCTAGCAAAATCTTTTCACTCTCTCTCTCTCTCACACAAACACTTTCTTTCAGTAAGCTGCTAAATTTTGTGTTTGTGAGCAAACATCTTATCTGTGTCATAAAGAAGATAAAAGAGTCTGGCTAGATCAGAACAAAGGTCTCTCTGATGGAGCAAATCTCTCCATTTCAATTTTGTTACGTTTCTCAAATCCTGTATCTTCTTCCCGTCCATATTTCCTATTGGGTTGCAGGATTCTATTTTTTTCCCCATATGGAAATTCTTACCCATGTTTGCACTTTTTTTCCTAATGCACACATCTATTTATGCAACCCATGTGATGCAACCTAACATACCCATTCCTCCCATTGCCTAAGAGAGTTTGTATGTATGTTTTCAAGTATATATATTTTGGCCATTCTCACTTTAAATTGTGTACATATTTTTGTGTTCACATTATTTCTTCAAAGTGCACTCTTTTTATGTACCATCACGTTTTGTAGGCTTAGGGTTACCCTCAATATTTTATACATATAAAACACTCAGGTGTGATTAACCAGCCCCTCTTTCTGCTTGCACTGTGGGGCTGTGCAGCTTGCCCAAAGCCACCCAGGCCAGATCTTTTTCCAGAAGGCAGAATGGGGAATTATACTCCTGACTCCTCTGTCTGCAGCCAGGTGTTCCAACCCACTAGTTTATGCAGCCACCTAAGTGCTCTGTACATCTCATAAGTATGTGATTGTTTCAGGTGAAACATTACAACATATCTTGGAAAGTGTGGAAGGGCTGCTTTGAGTCTTGGTTGGGTCTACAGAATTCAACAAAATACTTTTTCATCCCTGTCAAGCATTCTATTCCCACAGGAGCCAACCAGATGCCAGTGGGAACAAGGGAGATAGGTAGCATCACATTAGTGATGTGGAAGGCAGTTCCAGGAATATTGACCAGCAAACAAAAAGTAGAGAAGGTTAAGCCCAACCTTAAGTCCCAAGTAGAATAGACCCACTGAATCAGTGAAATTTGGGTAAATTAACCCTTATCAAGAAATCTCATTGATTCAATGGGCACACTCTGGTTGGAACTAACAATTATAGTTAGTCCAGAATATTCAGTTTTTTAGAAAAAAGAAGGAGATAACAGTCTATGTAAAAATGAGTACCAACTCAACCGACAATGCAGTATTTGAACTGACCAAATGTGATATACAATTGTGTCAGGAAATCAGATGGGCTATGTCGTTCTTCAGGCTGCTCCAGATGATGCTTATCTGCACGAGAAGACTTGTTCTGCTCTTTTCCAGGCTTCATCAAGGATATACCATGTAGAACCATAGACATCACATTCCATTCCTAATTGCTTGTTAGCAGAGATTCTCATGAGAACTGAAAGGAGGAGGCTGAGAGAAGTTACATTTTGTGAAGTTACTGGGCAAAGAACTTGAACCTGATTGGATAACATTATGTTTGGGCAACATGGATTTAAGATCTAGCAGGAGGCTAGTTAGTGGAGAGCAAGCTTTCCATGCATCTGTCTGTCTGTCTGTTGATGATGATGGAATAGATGCAATAGGGATAGAGACGTAGAAGAAGTTCAACCATCCAAGTGGATGGCAGTTAGTTTTTAGGCAGAAGTAGTTAACTTTTATTATTTTATGGGGAAATGCTCACTTAATTATCTGAATATGCATTGCTTGTTGCACTTGCATTGTTTTGGAACTTTACAATGTCTTTTTTGAATTCTTTATACCTTTTTAATAATTTTAATAACCTTTTTATATTTTTATCCAAGTGTGATCCTTGGTGGTAAAAAGGGATTTGAGTGTCTAAAGAAGGTGTCTTGGCTAGAGGCTACATTCACTAATTTCATTATTTTGAGTGGTCTACCTTGTCTGGTTGGTGCACTAAGTACAAAGTGCACAATCAGGAGAGTTTCTGTCTCAGGTAAGGAGACAGGTGAAAATCTAGGTGCTAATTCATGCACTCTCCAGCTATCACCCAGCCTGGGGTTCAAAAGGTGGTGAGTATAGTAATTAGAGTAACTCCTTTGCCTAGTGGAATGCCCTCAGGGGGTTCCTTACAAATTTTATCTTCAAACTCTTGTTGTTTTGCTATCTTTTGTAAGTATTGTTATTGACAATATTTTTCACTGGGAATCATACGGAAAAATGTAGAGAAAAGAAAGAATAAACAAATGATGGGGAACCTACTTGGACATTCTTCTCAAAATAGTGGCATTTAATTAACATGGAAAAGTTATTGGCTTTTCATCTGTGCAGGGAAATGTTACTGATCCATAATGTTCCTGCATAAATTTGTCTGCAAATGTTGTGATGCTGACACCATTGAAGGAAGGTCAAGAGACACATCACTTCTTGTGAACAAAAAGCCAGTATTTTACTGATGCAACGGTTGAGTGAACTTGCTGTACATCTCCCTTTCTTTTCTGCTTAGTGTTTGCACTGCTTTCAGCTTCTGTAAACATGAGTTCTTTTTTTAAAGGAAGCTTCAAATTCCTGAAATAAAAACTCCAGGGAAATATCGTAGCCTTGTAAAACAATGGCAGGTGGGTTCAACCATGTTGTCTTTAAAGAGCAAGCCTGTCTTAAGGAAGAAGGGGTGAAGCACTGGCAATCTAATGAAAGTCTAAAACATACTGGTTGAGAATGGGAAATTAAGTGGAGGTGGTATTTTAAAGAAAAAAAACCTTTTGCCACAACATTGGGGAGGTACAAATGTAGCATTATTCTTTAACTATGGCATTTCTTTTCACCTTTCTCAATTAAAATTTCTTCTAAGCTCTCAACACCCTCTAATTGTATGGCAAATGATTGATTATTGATTAAACAACAAGTGACTCCATGTTAATGAATTTTGGACAGTGAAGAAAAACAAAAAGATCTGAGGTATGGTTTAGGATCAGACTGTAACCAGCAATTGGTCATATCTGACACCAAATTTTAATGGTCCCACCACAGAATCACCAGTGGATCAGCATCATAATGGGTTTTAGGATTCCCAGGTCAACAGCATGCCAGTCCTTGGTATTCAGGGCCAAATCCCAAGATCCTAGCGCTTTCACGGGAATGGCTCCTTGTGATGTCACAAAGATTAGGACAAAGTGGAACTGCTTGCAGGAGAGCTGATTGTGGATACGGGCAGAAGATGAATCCCAGAATCTGCAAAAACTTGGCTAACCATGTAATATGACAACCAAGCACTAGAGGGGGAATTTTGCAACTGGTTAGGCAGCAAAATGTTCCCTGAAGCTGCAGCAACTGACTACAAAGCTTGTATCTCACGTAACCTTAACTATAGCACGTGTTTGAAATGGGGAATTTTTCTAGGCCCTAGAATGATGCTGGGACTTGTGGAAATTTCCCCACCAAGCCTTGGGAGTTTTCCCCCCAGATCCTACAACACTAGTGTTTGTGCAACAAGAAGGTTACTTTGCCAGTTCCCCACCTGTGCTAGTGCAACAGTCTTCACCTGCTGCTGCTATTTGCTGCTGTATCCAATCACTTTCTCCATCCTCCCATCCTAAAGGGACATGCCCTTTAGGATGGGAGGAATCCAGGCCATTGTGAGTAGCCACCATCTTAAATTGTTCAGCAGAGCTCCCTGGAGCTGATTAGTGCTGAATAATAGCATGGCTTCCTTCCACCAGAAATCACCAATGCCACACACCAGCTAAACACAGCTAGGAAAAGAGGGTGAGTGAGATCCACCATTATGGACCCTGTTCAGTGCTGCAATTTTGTGCCAATGGGGAAAAGGTGTCGTTCTTCTGCCTGCCAGTGGCTGGCTCTTACTAGGGATCTTGTGAGCATTTTACCAAGTATATTTGAAGAGGGCAGACAAGCTATGCTTCTCTTGATTCCACAAGCGGCTTTATCCTTCCCCTGCTTCCTAATCAAAGAACTGATGTTTGTGAGAAGGGAAATGGAACAGAGGTGGTAGGAGGTAATTCTAGGGCCTTGCTGGAGCCAGGGTTGGACTAGATATATGAATGCCATCATTTTTCCCAGACTAAAGAAGAGATTCTGCTAGAAGTGCCTTTTGTTAGCTTTTCCCTGGTCAAAAGGTAATTTATTGGTAAAGTATCAGGATTATCAGGCAAGTAAGGGGGCAGGGAGTTGGAAGCAGATGCTTTGAACCCACCTTCAAAACTTTTGCCTGTGTTACCGAGTTCTTATAGAAGCTCAAGCCTTTTCACAGCTGATCAGGAAAGCTTCATGCCCCTCATATTGTTGTTATACAACAGCATGAACACAGTTACTACTTTTCCAAGGTTCACTTCAGACTTTTCCAGTAGCATTTGAACCCCCCCCCCCCAAATCATACAGTCATTAACAGCTTCTCCTAAATCCATCCTTGTTTTCAGGTAACACAGTAGCAAGGAGAAGACAGGAACTGAACCATCCTACAATATGAGGGTGGATAATCAAGATCCAAATCTGAACAAGAGGAACTATCCCACAAGACAAACACCACAGCATAGATGTAAGAGAGGTTGATACCTTTTATTGGGCCACTAAAAAAACCCAAATAAATTGCAAGCTTTCATGGAGGAAAGAGTAATTGGCAGCCTTTTGTTCTTAAGAGTGGGTTGTAAAAAATTTCAACCATGCTACAAGGATGCTTGTGACAGCAGCCTCAAGAGGATCACCTCTCACAGACATGTGCCATCAATTTTTGGACTCTTGTCTACCAATTTTCTGCACTTTCCATGAAAAGGTGGTGCTCAGTCTGAAGAAATGGAATTCTTTTACAAAAGCTTCCAACTTATATGAATTATTTTTTTTTTGGGTGGTCCAATAAAAAGTATCACCTCTCTTAGACTTGGATAATCTTGGGGACTGCATGGCTTTTTCCTTGTTCTTTCTGGACTACAGCACACATAATTCAGATAATTTGGATAAGGAGACTAAAAATGGCACAGACGATCCCTGAAGAGAAATATAAAAGACCCCAGTGTGGGAGGACTAGAGAGGAGTCAAAATGTGGCAACTGTTTAGTCTACTCTCAACATTAAATTCTTGGATGAATGCATAGGGGTGGAACAGGATGTCTCTTTATGAGGCTGAAAGGTGAAGTAGTGAGCTGATGCTGCCTTGGGGGCCATTGTAAGATTTGGAGCTGAGGATGAAGAAGAGCTAAAAGACTGGATCATCTATTTCTCCAAGTAAAGGTTGTATGAAAACAGTTTGGAGACCTCTGAATAAAACTGAAATGCTCCATTTCACCTTTCATTTCTATCTCCCCAAGACATTTGTCATGAATCATGATAAGTGATCTTTTTGCCTATCAGATCTTTATCATTGCTGAGAATTATACCACTAGACATGCATTCAGAGTACCCAGAAAGATTAGATTATATGTGTTTATGCTCTAAACACTCCTACATTAGCCATTTAGCTTGCTAAATTATACAATACCAGTGAATGAATAATACAAATATTGCATTATTTTTGCATTTTGAATGAAGACTGATTTTATTACAGCCTCCCCCTACCTTGACATATTACCCAACAGCATGAAAGAGAGTGAAATTATGACGAGAAATTAAAATTCAGTAGGATTTCATAAAACAGCAGTACTATATTTGAGGGGAAAGTAAAAGGAAATGTTCTTTTTAACATGAACATTAAAATCCACTTTGGGCCATGGCAGAGAGAGAAATCCCTTTTGCTTGAAAGACTCAATGCATTTTGGAAAGTATGCCTATTCTGATGAACATGTAGAGAGCTTATGCTTGTCTATAGTTCCATAAATATTGTACACTGCAGTGATGAGTA
Organism: Intellagama lesueurii; assembly: GCA_037013535.1. NCBI lineage: Eukaryota > Metazoa > Chordata > Lepidosauria > Squamata > Agamidae > Intellagama > Intellagama lesueurii. The sequence continues at coordinate 245,474,787 of JBAJHW010000003.1, read as the reverse complement.
ATGGAACACTGGCTACCTCATTTACTATATATGTGTCTGGTCATATTTTATGCCTGTTATCACAAATTATCACACAGGCTGCTGAATGTCATGAAAAATTCAAGAGGCTCATTTTAAACTGTGTTCTTCAGAATGACTGAAGTCAATGCAATAGATTCAGAAGCCATAAGAGCTTATGAGAAGAAGATCAGAACAGTGAATTATAGTGACAGAGATAGGAGCCACCCCTATCCTTAGGCAATGTGAGGTAGCTTCTTTAGGCAGCAGATGCTAGGGAGCAGTAGGAAGAGAGAGCTATATGGACAATACAAACTCACTACAATCCCTAAACTAGAAACATAGAATCATGAAGTTGGAAGGGGCCTATAAGGCTGCCTATCATCCTTGTTGCCCTCCTCTGAACTTGTTCCAATGTGTAACAATCAAATATTGTTATGATTTTAAATTGTATTATGATATGTTGTTAGCCGCCCAGAGTAGTCTATATGACTAGATGGGCGAGCTATAAATGTAATAAATAAAATAAATAAAATAAACTACTCTATCCTACACCAATGGTTGTGAGGAAGTTCAGAAGGCCTGTCCCAGGCTGTAATCACCATATAGGAGGAGGCAGGATGTGCTAGAGATGGGCACAAACTGCCAAACTGGCAGTTCATGCTGGTTTGCTCTTTGGCCAAACAAGTGTTCAGTGGTTCCCAGCCAAACCTCCTCCAGCTGCTGCCTCTGAGTGGGTGCCTGTTGGAGGATGCAGGTCTGGGAACTGTCAAACACCTTTTTGGCTGAAGGCTGAACCAGCACAAATGGTGTTTTGTGCCCATCTCTGTATGCTACTTTACATTAGCCCTCTGCAATAATGTTTGGGCCTATTTCCATCACTAGTGCCAAAGCAAAATTCAGCCACCAGTATAGTTAGCTCCTCTGCTTGGAATGAGATAAGCACCATCTTTGCCTTCATGCCAGACAGAAAAATGTCTTGGGCTGGGCTTCTATTGGGAGATGAGAAGATATTCATGGCCTTGGTGTTCAAATGAGACATCCTAGGAATCAAAAAAATTGCCAGTAGCTCATTTTGGCAGCTAATTGTCAAATTCTCACAGCTTGTAACCCTTAATTTCATTCCTTAACTAACATTCAGGTATTGGACCAAAATATGCCCTTTTCACAGAGGAGGAAAACTGTGATAAAGAGTTATATTGCATAAGAGACAATACATTGCTAATTGGAAATTAATGTTAGGAATGCAGCACTTTGCATTCTTAATATGAGAGGACATTTAATTCAGGTTTTTGATGGAAGTTATAACTCATATTAAAAGGCCTTCCCTCACAATAACTACTGAAAAAGGAGAAAAGTGAAACAAAGAGAGTCATAAATCATGTATGTGTGATCTAGAAATGTTTAAGTGATACTGAATGAACAATCATAAAGAACAATCTGAGACAAATTTGGTTCTCTCCCTGGGCAAACTGTTCAAGGAACTTAGAAAGAACCATAGCAAGTTTTGAAGGAATCACCACCTTGCTATCTGTTTCCAGAAATTGCACGATGAATAGAAAATCCACGTTTAACCTTTCCAGTGCTGTGCTATTGCTAAATTACTATTACAGTACAATACCATGCATGCAGGGCTCAAGCATGGGATAGCATGGGATAGGATAGTAAAGTACCATATACGAGGTACTTTACTATCCTATCGTACTAAGGGGGAAAGAACTAGGGGGGGGGGGGACAGCCCAAGCTGCAACTCCATTGTAACAGGAAGAAAATGAGACTGACTTGTAGATCATGCTTGAGAATATTACTCAGATATCTTCCTATTTCTCTGTGTATCTGTTGCCCAGATCTTGCAGGTTTTCATAATAATCAGAGACATTGATTCCAAGGACAGTGGGAATCAGGGCTGCTGGTATGGTTGAATTTATTCTTCCAGAATATATGTGAGCAAGTGTCCAGTTTATATATGCAACCCCAAGAGACATGTTAAAAGATGTTGCCTATATACAGACCAATCAGAAAAAGAGGATGAATGACTTTCACTCATCTTACTCAATGGGACCTACAAATACTCACACATGCTCGTATGTGTACCCACATACACAAAAGCTACAATTGTTTTTCAAATAAGTATGTATTGCTCTACATACCTTCTGTGTAGTGACAATTATGAAGAAGCTGCAGCATGTTAGTATTTCTCAGAAAATCTAGGTGTTCTTCTATGGGAATAGACTGATTAAGCCCCAAAGAAAATTTGATTGAAAGGGGTGGGGGATTAATGGTTTACAGTGAAAAAAGCAGAAAAAAAATGAAAGTAAAATCTATTTATAAAATGTTTGCAGAAGTGTTGGTACATTAACATAAAAAAGAGAGGAAAGCACACTAGCAGAAGGATCTCTTTATATGTTTTCACAAAAAGTTACAAAACAACAAATTTTGTAAGACTCTTAATTAGCCAGAATGAGAAATAAAAATAAAAGAAACCACAAAAGAAGAAAAAATGCTGAAGGAATATTTTGGGGACATGTTACCAAAGCCCTGAAATAGTCCATTATGTAATTTCAGAATGCTGGAATTATAACTTTAGAGTTAAAATAAAATAAATACTTTTCTTCCACAGTTCATGAAACTGTATACAACAGATGGGGTTGAAATGTGTGTATGAGTGGGATGCGGTCTTGTCTTACATTGCTGTACTGGCTTAGGCCCTGTAAATACATCAACCCAGAAGTAATCATCATTGAATTATTACTCTCAGGAATTTGGATGCAGCTTTCATTATCAAGGGAGGTTATTCTGAAAAGCCTGGTCTATTCTTTTATATCATGTTCATGATGAATGTACAATATATAGTAGAATAGACCAGACATCAGTCGTAACAAGAAGAAATAAACTGAATTAGCCAACTGGATTAGGGCTTTTTGGATCATGGAAGGATAATTGATTTTAAATTTTATTTCAATTTAAAACAACGTCTTAATTGTTAGAAATAAGTTGCAACATAAACTAGTTCCAAGGTGGAATTTACACTGGTTTTTGATACCTCAACAGTGAAAAAAGACCTGGCCAACAGCACTGATAGCTGGAAAGCTCTGCCTGCTCTGGTCTGCACAGGTTTTTCATTTCACCAATCCCACACCATCTCATCTTTATCCTAAGGAAAGCAGAGTGTGCGAAACAAAGGTTGCAGACAAAATTCTCCCCTCCTCTGCCTCCGAAGCAATTGACTTTTTAGACAAGGCAGAAGAAGGAAATCACATGGTATCAATGAAAATTTGAGTAGGCGAATGACTCAAAATTTGCACTATATCAGGGTTGTGTGTTTTGAAAGCTTTCTTCATGAGATCCTCAAGAGGTCCGTGTGAGCCGCTTGTGGATTCTTCTTTGAACTCCTATTGGGCACCAGTCATCCCTTCCCCTTCTGCTTCTGTTATCAGTCCTCCTGATCTTGTATGCTTGATCTCACAATCTATCTGGGCAGGTGGGATATGGAATATTTTGTTCTCTCTCCCTTAGCAATGCTCCCTTTCTGGTGTGATCAGTCACACACCTTTGCCGCCATCTAACTGTACCCTTAATTTTCTCCCTGGCACTGTTGCTGGGAGTCATCTGGGAGTAGGTAAGATGTCAGGGGGAAGGAGAAGGAGGTTGAGATGATGCTGGAGAAAAAGCAAGAAAGGAGTGTTGGTGGTGTGGCTGTTTCCCTTTCCCAACATTCCTGTAGCTGTTTCCTTCTCTTCTAAGCTTAAAATAAGGATGGTGGTAGAAAAGAATAAAATAAGGATGGTGGTAGAAAAGAATAAACATAATAAATGAAGTTTTTCTAGTAAGGCTTTAGTGTACTTATCGAAATGTAAATTTAGCCTCAACTTGTTTGTTAAAAATTTGCCCTTTCCAGCTTAAATTCAACTAAATTAGATTTTCGGGTTCCCTAACAGTTAATTGCAAACCCTTTTCTATTTTTCCATCTCTGAAACATACATATTAAACATATGATCAGCTGTATAAATTAAAAATACAGAGAAGGCACAATGAACGTACAATTATGTATTGTTATTAAATGATGAACTCCTGTGACTTCTGTTTGTTACTGGAACAAAATCATTTAATGTTTTCCCCTGTGTTCCTCTCTGAGCATTTGTAGAATCAAGGAGTCAACAGAACAGCAGAGAGGCTTTTTCTGCATCTCTCTTTCTCCAGACGTGTACTGCAGAACAAGCCAGCAGAATTAAAAAGAGCCCTTTGCTTTTGATGCACTTATTATTTATGGAGCCCATTATCACCTCGTCATCCCCCCCCCCCCAGCTTTGATCTTTGCTTCTAAAGGTCTGCGGCTTTTTTCCTGGTGTATAATATAATTGTGTTGCATAGAACACACTGTGGCTCTTCCAAAAGCATCATTCCCCCCCCCCCCCGAAGCTTTTAGCTCCATTGCTAACAAGCTGAAGGAACAGCTCCTGGCTGGACTAGACTGCTAACTATGCTTTTACATTAGAACTGCAGGTTTTTAAAAATGCAAATAGCAGTACGTGTGGAAACATGGGAGGTGGGGGATTGGAGAAATGGGACCATCATTAGATTCACACAGTAGACTTGAAGAAACAGTTTAACTCCTCTCTTCCTTGCTGTGGTTCTTGGAAAAAATCTCTCTTTGAAGGTTGCTATTAGCAAATGACTTTTCCCCTTCAACGCTAATGGAGGATCTTCTTTCAGACCACAGCAAGGATGATACAGATTCTCCTCTTCTTCCATTCTGTGCCACTTCTGCTAACGATCAGTCTCTGCTCCTGTTCTATCCCACTTCAGGCCAGTCATTTCTACTTGCATTTTCTGAACTTGCACATTACATACAAAGGTGCCTTTAACTTCATGTCTGCTTTGGCCCATGATTACAAACTAATGGGCAGACAGCTCAGCAAAGTCTTGGAAAAAGAATACCCACTACATTATAGGGGCTGGCATTGCAATATATGATCTATTTTTCTGTGCATTGCTGTCTGTGCAGAAAGACAACCACTTTGCAGATATCCTTTTATTTGTATTTATTTATTTATTGGATTTCTATCCCGCCCATCTAGACCAAAGGTCTACTCTGGGCGGTTTACAAATTTAAAAACAATAAAACCAAAAACATATATTATAGATCCAAGGTGGCGAAAGTATAAGAAATTAAGATATGGCAGGAGGGAAAGCCTGCCCAAATAGCCACGTTTTAAGTTTGTTCCTGAAAACACCCAGAGAGGGAGCCAGGCGGATCTCCACTGGCAAGTTGTTCCAAAGGCGAGGGGCCACTGCCGAGAAGGCCCGGTTCCTCGTTCTTTCCTTCCGGATCTCCCTCGGCATTGGACCCCTTAGCCGCCGGGCCTGGCTGGAACGAGTGACTCTGGCAGAACTGGGTGGGAGAAGGCGCTCTGCCAGATATCGAGGTCCTAAACTGTTTAGGGCTTTATATGTAATCGTAAGAACTTTGAAATCAACGCGGAAACGAATGTATTCCTGCATCGAGCAGGGGGTTGGACTTGATGGCCTTATAGGCCCCTTCCAACTTCAGTATTCTATGATTAAATGTACTATCTTGTTCACTTTGTTGGTCTAGTGGGCTGGAAACCAAGCCCTATGAGGAAAGGCTGAAAGAACTGGACATGTTTAGCCTTGAGAAAATAAGACTGAGGGGAGATGTGAAATCACTTTTCAAATACTTGAAAGGTAGTTATACAAAGAAGGGGCAGGATCTGTTCTTGATCATCCCAGAGTGCAAGACATGTAATAATAGGGTCAAATTACAGGAAGCCAGATTTTGGTTTGAATATGAGGAAAACTGTCTTAAGTGCTAGAGCAATATGACAATAGAACCAATCATCTCTGGAGGTGGTGAGTGCTGAAGTCATTCAAGAGAAAATTGGACAATCATCTGTCAGATCTGTTTTAATTTTGATTCCAGCACTGAGCAGGGGATTGGACTCAATGGCCTATTTGTCCCTTCCAACTCAATCATTCTATGAATGAGCCCGGCTTAAACAGATGCACTTGGTAGACCATCCTCAGTGAGAAAGCCAAAGGTGTGTCCCAGAATATCTGTGAAGATTCTCAGTCATCCAAGTGAGGTTACGTGGAAGTTGATTCATGGCAACTGCACTTCTTTCTTACTAACATTTCAGCCTAGTAAGAAAGAAGTCCAGTTGACATGACCCAACTTCCAGTGTGTCCCAGAAGTGATCTGGTCACTTCACACCTCCTCAGGGGTGTGCATGCAGTTTTCTGGTGCTTTGGGGTACACTCATGCTCAGGGGTAGCATCAAATGCACGCAAAAATTGGAGCTTCATAAAGGGAAGTAGGTACAGGCCTACCAGTGCAAGCACCGCCTGTTATTCTTGATGTGCATTATGTATACATGCACCTGGCTAAGGACCAGCATGGAAACGGAGGAAAGGGGAAAAATATCATTATACCTTGTAATGATTCGTCTTGCATGTCCAATTACAGCAGCAAAAATAGTTCGTACTCTTAGTGTTTTCTAATTGATGCTTAGCAATTTTTCTATTTTTCTCAGAAATGACCTTTTGCACCACTGATGTGCTATTCATACATATATATTTTTCACTAAGAGTTCTTCATCATTCAGCTTCATCCCATTCTCCTGCAGATGTGTATTCATATTTAGTAGTTTTATAGATTACAGTCACAATCTTGTTGCCAATTTTCTCTGTCTGGTTTCTAAAGAGAAAGTGTGGGGTGGGGTGACTGATAATCTAGATATATGACAACTCCAGTTAATGTAATTCTTCTGAATGTTTACCTCTGAAATATGATTTATCAGTTTGTTTCCAATAGTTGAATAATTAAGCTCACATTGTTTGGGTTAATTCCTATATTCTGTGGGCTAATTAACATATTCAGACTCTTCTACACTTACTAAAAGATGAGTGCCAAGCAACTGATGACTGAACTATTACATATACCTAAGATAAACAAAGAAAACACCATACTTAATATGGCCACATCTTGAAGGAAAATGTATTATGTAGGCCCCAAACCCAGACTGGGCCCATGTGTGAGTTTCTTGCCTCTAATATGCCTCACTGAGTACGGTTTGCTCTCTAAAAGTACTTTTTGCAGTAAAGTGGCTTTATATTTTTGTTTGTTTTTGTGACACTATATAGACACTGGCACATTCAAACACACACATGATGAACATACAGGTGTGAACTAACCTTGTCTCAAGTAAATGCATTTTTATCTTGTGCTAAGCTTCCATTGGTAAAAGGAAATGTACAAGATCTTTGTATCCTAAAATGATCTACGGTTATGACCATCTAGTGCTACCCAATGTTATTACTGGATTTGACCCAACTTGTTCTGCAAACTTAACGAATTTAGAAGGTTTCACAAGCCATATGTGTTGTTGTATTTAGTAATTACATCTGTGAAACCACAGAATCTCTAGATGTAATGCCTTTGGTTTTAAAAAGTTATTACATTCTCAAAGTCAACATAGATTTGTCATTTGTTGCTTTGTCTTTGAAAGGCTCTTGAAACTCTCTCATGAATAAAATAGCGAGTGAGCTAAACATTGTCTTTTAGAAACCCATAGCTCTTCTACTTCGCATCTCTATTACCTTTGGGGACACGAGATGACTGCTAAATCTACCTAAATCTGCTAGGAAAGTATATGCTTAAATTCTGATGAGACAAGCTAGGATGTGCAGACATCAACTCTATTAAACATCTCCAACATGCTATTAGGATTATTAATGTAATATTGTTTTAGCTTATCAAAATTATTACCAGTTTATTCACTAAGGATACAATGTTTAGCAGCATCACCTATTACTGGCAATACTACTGCAGCAACATATATTTAGCATAAGTTAGTAAGTAGTAGGTTTTATGAGTAGATCCTGAGGTCTTTAAGATGACCAACATGTGTCTTATAATAGTAAGATAAAAGAAATTGGTATACATAGGAAAAGAGCAAATGTGGGGAAATGGTAGACTGGTCTATCATTCTATTAACAAATTACTTAAACAAGGGAAGTGAAAGATAACAAAAACTTGCATCTTCAACAGGAAATCCTGTGCTCCAAAAACTGATTTTTCCTGGTAGCAAAAGCAAGAGCATCTACTCTAATAGAACAATTTAAATGCATAACAGTTAAAACAAATTACTTAACTATTCACTCCATGTCCTGACATTTCATCATGTTGCTTAGCAAGACATCACTTATTCATAAAATACTTGGTCGCTGAAGAGCAGAGAAAAAATCTGAATGATTGCAGGATGGTGTGTAATATTGACACTTCAAAATGGGAGTGTACTGGAGGCAGAAGAGAAAAATCATTTCGTATTGTCCTACACATTTCACTGTCTCTGTTGCTGTATACCTCTGTCATGCTTTTAAACAAAAGCAGCTGCTTCTGCCTGATGAGGTATCCTACATGAGAGGGGAAACATCAGGTTTGAAGTGATGTGGTGAGATATCTGTCAAAATGGATTTAGTCCAGCAAAGTGTACCTTTCCGTTTTAAATAATTTTTCATTAATGTTGCTACAACAAATTGACATTAGCTGCATGCGCTGTCAGGGTCAGGACCACCAGCTGTGGATGGACATGAAATATAAGCATTCCAGGGTCTGGGTCTTTGGTCCCCCTGATATTGCTGCAGAAGACTCATGTTAAAGGAGACGACAAGCAAGAACAGCAGGGATTGAAAAGGTGGAAGGGGACTAGGTGCTAGGAAGGCAGCAGGTTTGGGCCTACCAGGAATAGCCAAGTTAAAATGGGCTTGCCTTGAAAACAATGTTTGGGGAGTTGTTCTGTTTCCAAGCCAAAGTGAATGAGCTGAAGAAGAAGGCTGTCCATCCATAGTAATTACAGCCTCAATTTTCACCTTACCATTATCAGAATTTCCTGTGTGAGAAAACATCAGTGGAGCAAAATCCAGAGAATGTAGCCTGTTCTTGCAAATGTGCTTCATTTTGCAGCCTCTCTTCTGGTCCCTGCAAGCCCTGCTATCTGACCACCTCTCTATACTTGTATTTGTTTATCAGAATTAACTGTGGAAATACAATGGAGGAGACAGAATGTATGGTGGTTCATTAAAAATGTTCCTTTTATCCATATTGCATATGATTGGAATGTAAGGCTGAGAGTACAGTGGTGCCTCGCTAGACGATTGCCTCGCAGGATAAGGAAATCGCTAGACGATGGCTTTTTGCGATCACTACTGCGCTTCGCAAAACGATGTTTCCCTATGGCGATTTTCGCTAGACGACGAGGTTTCCCCATTGGAATACATTGACTAGTGGTCAATAGCTGTCAGTGCATTCCAACGGGGACCCGCGCTCGCTAGACGATGTTTCCCTATGGGAGATTTTCGCTAGACGACGGGTTTTCCGTTGGAATGCATTGAAGAGATTTCAATGCATTCCAATGGGGAAACGTGCTTCGCTAGACGATGTTTTCGCAAGACAGCGATTTCCGCGGAACGGATTAACATCGTCTAGCAAGGCACCACTGTATTGGATTATGGCAACTCTACAATATTTGGATGGATGGATGGATGGATGGATTCATACATACACACACACACACACACACACACAGAGGGAGAGAGAGAGAGAGAGAGAGAGAGAGAGAGAGTATATATACATACCTTCCCTGGTCTTTGCGTGTACATTTTCTGGCCCTCTGCCTTTTGGTTCATATGCAGAACAAAAGCAAAGGGTATTAAAACTATCTCACTGTTTTAACAGACTATATTAGCTAGATTCATCTCTCATTGTATCAGCTCTTATCATTCTATTTATTGGAGTGTTCAAAGTGAACCACTCCTCATTTATGTGGAGTTATTTAAAAAAATTTAGAGAAACATAGTCAACATTTTGAAGACATCAGCAAATCAAATGGAAGAATGAAGTATAATGTTTTCAATATGAACTCATTTTATTTGATAAAATATATATTTATAGATGTGGTATATATTAGTATATATTTTTCCATCTTGGATTCTGTTGTTAATTTGCGTCTTATTCTTATTACATATATATTTTCATAGTTTATTTTTTATATTTTGTGTAAACTGTCCAGAGTAGACATGTTCTAGATGGGCGGTATATAAGTTTAATAAAATAAATAAAATAAAAAAATAAAAAGTATATAATTGTAAATCAGAGTTTAGAAAAATTCCAGACATGTTGCTTGGAAGCTGTAATCTGAAAAGGTACTTTTTCTAAGCTCTAATATATACTTAACAGCCAACTTTCTCCAGGAGCAAAAAAAATTCCACAGAGGCCCATAACTAGAGAAGGGGAAGGCTGCAAGAAGAAAACAGACACAGCCAAACATTAGTGGTATCAGAATAGCATTTGGATGGAAATAAAGTTTAGAGGTTTGTGGCAGTTTAAGGACTCTTTGAAGGAATGCCTGCAGCCAGTGACTCTGTATATTGGCTCAACTGCCAATCTTGTTATCAACCATGAGCATAAGTGTAACAGCTCTGCAGTGAGAACCCTGACCTTTTATTTAGTAGCTCTCAAATGGTTCTTGAAAATACCTCTCATAGAAAGAATTATTGAATGGTTAGGAATGTTATTAATATTACAAGCTTCATCACACTATTTCACATTTAGAGATCCATCACTGTGTTTTCTAACTTCGGTGTGGTCAGCCTTAAACACTCATCCATCATCATTACACCTTGTATCTGAGGTTCCAGGGATGTCTGTTCGGTCTCATCATTTTTACTTTTGCTTTATATAGGAAAGAAGCAAGGTTACCAGGCTTTTCATAGTTTTAACCCCCATTTTATTATCCTTAATAGAAGCTAACCAATGCCAGTGAACCATGGAAGAAGAGTGCCATGGTGGGTTCATGAAGCCTGAGAAGTAATAGGTTTCCATGAAGGTAGTTACAACTTCTGCATCATCAAGCAAAAATTAGTCTTGGCAGTTAATCTATAGTTAACTGTGTCTAATTCCCATTTCATTCATTCCAACAACTCTTAATAGCGACTAGAGATAAAATATTGCTGGACGATGTTTGTGGAATGAGATGTATATTGTTTGCTTATTAATTAAATAATGAAAATAATTGCTGAATTATTAGATGTTCTCCAGAAAAATCCCACAGATCTTACAAAGTTTCCTGCTACAGCTGCTCTGCCTGACTTTAAGATGAATCTGAACACTGTGTTATGATGAGCAGGCAGAACATTTGGCTAATCAAGAGCTGTGCATGTAACTCCATATGAAATAGGAGGCTGGTTCTCTGTAATGAGCATTGCTCTCCAAAGAGGTTCACTTACCTAGCTAAGCAGAAAGCAATATTTATGCATTAAAACCCATATGAAAACAGGCACACAGAAATATTATGGTACTCACACACCCTTGTTCTGATGAAGAATACATCTCATTGCCTTTCTGGGAACCATTTCTCTGTACTGCTAAACTATGCATTACATTAAATTTGTAGCATGCAGCTATTTAACCATTGGAGTCCTAGGGCACCTCAGAAAAAAAAAATTGACAGGCCTCTAGTCCCTGCAGGGCTCCTAGGCGTCAGCCTAGTCAGCCTTATGAATAGTAGGGCCTTGGCAGGGGTGAGCCAGCACCATGCCACACAAAACACACCTTGTACTTTCTCATTTCATAAGTGAAACACAGTGGAGCCGAGTTACTAGCTGGATGGGAAGTCACCAGAGAATACCATGGATCTTCTGGGAGGACTAGGAAAGAATCCTGCCTGAAACTGTGGAGAGCTGCTGCTGGTCAGGTTTGCAATATTGGGCTACATGAGACAACAGCCTGACACAGCAGAAGGCAGTTTCTTATACAGAAATGGAAGAGACTCTATCTTAAGGGGAACGGAGAGGGGTGAGAGGAAGCCATGGGAGTAAAGGAAAAGAAAGGGGAAGAGGTAGGTGGAGGGACGAACCTTAACATCCTTGTATGTGGAAGTGGAGATAAAATGTAGCCTGTAACCTCATATGGATTATACACTGGTCCAAGACATTTGGGTGGCTGAGTTATAAAACCCAAATTAATTGAAATGGTGCCCTATCTCAAATAACAGAGGACACCAAGTATTGTTAGTTAATTTATTGGTATCAATGAGGGATGCTTTTAAGGTGCTGCTGAAGCTCATTTGGAGAAATACCAATATTGATCTTTGGTGTAGGCTTTTTTTTCTGTTCCGCCTCCAACACAAACACTTAAGCTCATTCTACAGTTAGTTAAAAAACACATCTTAATAATAATAATAAGGGACCCTATGGATCGCTGTATTAAACCCTACTGACATCTTGCAAATCAGTTTACAGCTTTAAATATCAGCTGGATGAACTAAAAAGTAGTTATTTCCCACAATTGTGAAAGATATTAGTTAATTTTATGCATGGCTAGCTAAGAAACCAAGGTCTATAAAAATCATAGGATAATAAAAGGAACAGACCCTAATAGCTTTTATTTATTGCCTCTGCTATCACTGAAGACCACAACCACTATTATAAATGTATAAACAATACCAATGAAGGCTTAATGCTTTTTATCACCAATCTCCATTGTCTGGCGCCTACCGAGAAGAAGCTTTGTGCTCAATGTATTGTGTAATTAAGATCCCTTTTACTGGTTAGCAAAGCTAAGACTGTTATCAAATAATTTATGTAGGAAATGAACAGCAGCTAGTGCAGTAGCACACAATGTGGCAGTAAGAATCCTGTAAATATTAGACACTCATATTAATTGCTATCATGAGCAACTAGGCAAGCGGCTAGCATATAAAATGATTATCACTCCAGCTGGTGTCTTGGTGACAACAAGAAGTGCTGCAGCATTGTGAGATCATCAGATACCAAAATTTTGCTGCTTCTGCTAACAATAGATTGAAAGAACTGGGCATGTTTAGCCTTGAGAAAAGACTAAGGAGATACATGATAGCACTTTTCAAATACTTGAGGAGGGGCAGGATCTGTTTTCGATCATCTCAGAGTGCAGGACATATAATAATGGGCTCAAGCTACTAGAAGCCAGATTTAGGCTGACTATCAGGAAAAACCTCTTAACTGTTAGAGCAGAACAATAATGGAATCATTACCTTGGGAGGTGGTGAGCACTCCAACTCTGGAGGCATTCAAGAGAAAATTAGACAAGGATCTGTCAGATCTGCTTTGATTTGTATTCCTGTCTTGAGCAGGGCGTTGGACTCGATTGCCTTATAAGCCCCTTCCAACTCAATTATCCTGTGATTCTATGAATACTCTAACTCAGAGGTCATCAACCTTTTTCGTACCGTGGACCGGCTGAGCCTCTGAGGGAGGTGGGGCACCCCTTCGCGCTCTCGGACACATGCGGAAAGCGTTGGGGGAGTATAGCGCCTCTGTTGCCCCACCGCTTTACGCATACGCAGGAGCACCTGCCTACCCGTGCGCCCACCCCCCCTGCGCACGGGCGCATGCTTGAAGGGGTGAGGGAGCACGTGCCAGTGCCGGCGGCGGTGGCGGCGGAAGCCTGGGAGTCTGAGCATGGCTGGGGTGCTCCCTCCGGCCACTCACCTCCCGACAGGCTCCAACGAGGCCGGGGTCGGGGCTCCTCACCGCCCTCCGTGGCGGGAAATTTAAATGGTGGAGGGCAGCGAGGAGCGCCGAGGACCGACGCGTCCACCCTGGCGAGCAGCCGCTGGTGCTGGTTCCAGAGCTGGAGGCACCAGCGGGGGCATTGGCCTGCTGAGAGCAGTGAGGAGCGCCGACCCTGGCCTCGTTGGAGCCCACCAGGAGGCGAGCAGCTGGAGCACCCAGCCATGCTCAGCCTCCTGGCTCTGGGCCACCCCTGTCGCCGCCGCCGGGCCGCGAAGACAGACCTCCCGCCCCCCCGCATGCACTCCCCTCCCCACAGCTGCTTTGCGCGTGCAGGCGCATGCGTGAAGGGGTGAGGGAGTGCTCACGCCGGCGCTGGCACGCACGCACGCACGCAAAGCAGCTGTGGGGAGGGGAGTGCATGCAGGGGGCACGGGAGGTCTGTCTTCGCGGCCCGGTCCGGCTCATGCCAGGGACCAGCACTGGGCCGCGGACCGGGGGTTGACGACCTCTGCTCTAACTGCTTTCACAGAGTTGATAGGTACAGAGGCAGGGGATATTGTGGCTACATGTTTTTAACTTACAGGTTTTCAAATGTTTTTCAATTGTTTTTATACCTGATTGCTTTAATCTTAATGTATTTTTTTTCAAGTGTGATATTTATAAAGTGTTTTAAAATTTCTTATTGTTGTGAGCCACCTTGGATCCCCATTGGAGAGAAAGGCAGCATATAAATAATTTAAATAAATAAATAAATAAATAAATAAATAAATGTTGCCAGATCATCCACAGTTTTGAAAACATGAGATGGCTTTATGCATTTAGACCAATTACAGCATATTAACAAATCACATCACTTCCTTCCTTCCTATACTCAAGAACATTGACTGGTGTGAACGTCAATTCTAGAATTTCGAGAATTGCGTTTCTTTTTCACTCTTTGTAAACTGGTTGTCCTTCAATGTGGAAACCAAACATTACAAAGAAATTTGTGCTCATTTCTATCTGGGCACCCTGTGAGTCTGAGAAAAGGAAGGCTGTGTCTCTATAGCCCTTTCACCACCATTTTTTAAAATTTTATAACAACCACCACCACCACCACCAAATAAAGAAAGAAATAACCCAACTAACCAAGAAAAACTTAATAACACAATAACACAAAAATAACATTATAATACAAAAAAGTGATCCCCCTTGACCAGGACCATTTGGAGATATTTTTTAATTTTAATTGATAGAGTCATGGATCTAGATTGTTTTTGTAGATTGTTTTTGTTTTTATTTTTGCTTTTGTAGAGTAGATGTAACCGTATTGGTTTTTAGTGTGTCTGTTTTTTAACTGAACTGTTTTAATTGATGTTGGAAGCCGCCCGGAGACTCTTGCAGAGTGCAGGCGGCATAAAAGTCTAATAAATAAATAAATATAACCAATTTTTTTTCATTATGGAGCCCCATTCCCCTTCCAAAACTGCATTGATTCTTGTGAAATCAGCATCATATAGCCCATAGAGATAATTTTGAGATGTAAAACAACAGAAGGGTCAAAGGTTTAACAATCTGGCTCCCCTTCTGTATGCATCCCATACTGTCTGGTGACAGCCATAGGTATCCTTGGGCAGGGTCCCAGCTCTTTCTCATGGTCCAGTGATGATGCCAGGAGCTTCAAGGACAGGGAGACCACTGGGTCTGACTTCTGTTCTGATTTCCCACAGTATTGTGGAACCACACTATTTTGTGAGCCTTTGGGGAAATTGAAAGGGTAGTTATATTTTCTTTCCCCAGTACTGCTTAGAATGTGGCCTTTGGTGTTCATTACTGTCAGCACAATCACACTGAAGTTAGAACATTTTCACAAGGAGTAGTGTGAACCCGTGCTTGTTATTTTTTTCCTTTTCACTTGTTATTGCAACCCCCATGAACTATTTGGTTCAACTCAGTGGGTAGGAAAATCTTAGGAAGGGGCTGTGATTCAAAATTTTAGTTGAGAAGGAGTAGGAGAGCTGGACAGGCAGAAGCTGCTCTCCGCCTGGAGGATAAGGCCCTTTTCTCGTCACTAGCCAATAAGAAAAAAAATGGGGAGGAGGTGTTACATTTAAGGGGGGAAAACGTGTCCTTTGTATCAACAATGTTGCATTTTATATTTCAAAACTTCATATTTTGTGCAAAATCCGAGGTTTTTACACAAAATACAGATTTGCATGAATTACAAGCTTTTGTGCAAAACACTCTCCACTTCTCTTAATTTTTGTAACAAAATCCTGAAGGAAGGAAGGAAGGAAGGAAGGAAGGAAGGAAGGAAGGAAGGAAGGAAGGAAGGAAGGAAGGAAGGAAGGACAAACGAACATATAATATGGCCCAGGAAGAGAAAGCCATTGAAATTTAACATTCTTTCCTATGAGAACAAAATAAGTGAAGATTTACATCTCTAATGTACATACATCAATATTTTGCTCTGTCTGAGACAATGGACAAGATGATGGTTCTCCATCTTTTATTTATAGAAGGAGGTCTGGCTGGTAGTTTTCAATCTTAATTTAGCTTTAGTAATGGGGTTCAGTCTCTTTCATTGACCATACAGGCTATCTTAGGGTTGCAGCAAAGTAGATTGTTTGGCTCATAGTTTTCTCTGCCAAAATCTTGTTGCTGCTCCCCACTTTCCAGCATCTACTGCTTAAGGCAGCATCCTCATACTGCCTAAGGATAGGGCTGGTCCTGATGCACAGTCAAGTGAACACACCTCAAGAAGTATTGCAACATCAAATCAGGAGGGCGTGATACCTTAAAAAAAATTAACAACAATAACAATAATCTTAGAACTGTGTAGCTGGATGGGACCCTACGTATCATGGAGTCCAGCCCCCATCCCTTCCCCATGCATTTACTGCAACATGCCTATATTCAATGAGTTAAAGTAATATAGGGTGTTCAAGCTCTCTGGCCTCCCAGCTGTTTTGAACTTTAGCTCTCAGAGGCCTAGACAGCACAACCAATGGCCAAGAATTCTGGAGTTTGAAGTCCAAACATCTGAAGAGCTGTAAGCTGAGAATCACTTATGAGAAATGAATGGACTTTTACATAATCCATGGAGAACATATAACTGTGAACAAACTCCTACTTTCTAAGCTGCTTCACGCAATTGAAAAATTAAATGCATTTTATCCAAGAGTAGTCAGTTGACTAGATGGGCGGGGTATAAATTTAATAAATAAATAAATAAATAAATAAATAAATCTTCAGTGCAAAAGAAAAGTCTCACCAGTCCATTTCTATTCTCAGCTGTACTGTTACAGTTAAAAGCAAATACAAAACCACAAGTGAAGACTGAGCATGCTACTGATGGATAGAAACCACATCCCACCCTATTATTAGTGGATTGGCATGGGGAATGGAATCGAGTAACCTGGAATTGGACATGGCCAGCTGGTTAGAACCCTAACCACAGGGACTGCACACTCCAGGTTCCCCTAGGCATGCTTTCTGACTGAGGATGTGTATTTCATAGACAAATCGCACCATGTCAAGAGACTCAGTGTTATTTGAGTAAATATTGACCAACTCTCCTTACTTAATCAATTATTGCCCCATTGGTGATGAATGATCTTCAGCATCTGTGTCTCTTTCTTTTTAAATATATCGAATGTACTGTGTACTGTATCTAAATTGGTTGCTAATTCTCATATCTTGATCATAAAATGGTGCTATGCACTCAGATGTTATTAGTCATCCTTGTACACTGCTGGCATAAACCCCTTAATTTTCTCATTTGTGAACTATAATAGAAGGTTTTGCTCCTCTGTTTTCCACATGAATAAAAAATAACAAGGGGATGAGTGGATTGCTTTTTTTTTTCTGGCTATACTTCAAGTAATTCAGAACAGTGTATTTCAGGCGATTTCAATGATCAGACTCTTGAAGCACAGTCTAAGCATTACAACTGGCTTAGTACTATTCCTAACATGAAAAATCCTCCTGTTCCATTTGCAACTCAATTTTGTTAATTTAAGCTTCTCACATCTTTGGTTAAATTAGCTGTCTCATTCTAATTAACAGTTTGTACACTTGAGAAATATAACCTCTTGTTTTAAGAGTAATGACTTTTTCCCATTCTGGGTGCCTACTTAATTTGTTCTGTGTCAGAGAGTGTGGAGATGGAAACATTTAATTACAAAGAAGAGGTATGCTTTCAGCCTCCATTTCCAGCACTTATTACAAGTTTCCTGGAGAACCTATATCTCCATGGCTTACCTTAATGAGATCATCATGGACCTACTGCATATGTGTTAAGGTGTTAACAAGTTATATTGGCATGTATCTTGAAAATTAACTTTGGGTTCTTTTTAAGGAGAAAGGCAGAATAAAACTATTTTAAACAAAACGAATAAAATACATCGATAAATAATTCTTTTAGCTTCTTAAAAGGTATGTGGCAACACGGGAAGTCCATGAAAAAAAATCACAAACAAATGCTGACTGCTAGGAGTGAAACAGGATCTGGGCCATTTTTCAAACTCCATGTAGGAATACTTTTCATGTTAACAAATACAGTGCTTACAAGTATCTAGTGTGACTTGGGAAATAACGTGTTCACTAAACAAGTGAGTTTACTTGGGTAAAATGAAACTGGACAAAACCCTCCCAGCTGATATGCTATAGACCAATCAGAAGTGTGTCAACATACCTTCTGAAATCAACCTTATAAGTAGGAATGGAACCACCATATGATGCAAGCCCCCATCCCAAAATGCAGGATAGGTTGAGCATGATACTCTTGTCAATTACAACACAAGTCACAGAGAGATCAGGAACAGATAACAGGGTCACAATTCCCCTCTCTCTTTCCCAACAAAGACTATTAATCAGGATGACTGAGGCTGTTTCGATACCAACCCCCGGCTATATCCAGATGAAACAGGACTGAAACAGTCTCTTTCTCCCAGCAGTGTCTGGTGTTTTGCTACCACCACTATCTTGAATTGACTCCAAGACGATTTCGAGGAAATGCCATCTAGTTTCTTTGTCAGCCATCTTGTTATGCTCCCTCTCTATATCCTAGTAACAATTTTACTCCCATTTCAGGTGACTTCATCTAAGTCACAAGTACACAGAAAGATTTTATATATGTAAAAGTCGAGGTAATGGTTATATTGGGATGCCAAATTTCAGGGTACTGGCTGAAGTCTCAGGCAATTGCTATAGTTCTCTGAGTTTCCAAGCAGGGAGACATAACTCAGAGTAAGCAGTAGTAGAAGAGGAGAAACTGTGTCATTTGCATGGTGCTAAGGTATCTGTATGTATGTTGTATCCTCTCAATCATCTTCTGCCCTTTCTTTCTAGATGACAAGAGCCTCATGGCGCAGTGGTTAAACTGCTGTACTGCAGCCAAAACTGTGTTCACGACCCGGGGTTCAATCCCAGGTAGCCGGCTCAAGGTTGACTCAGCCTTCTATCCTTCCGAGGTCGGTAAAATGAGTACCCAGCTCGCTGGGGGGGGGGGGGAATGTGTAGCCTGCACAATTAACTTGTAAACCACCCAGAGAGTGCTTTAAGCGCTATGGGGCGGTATATAAGCAGCACGCTTTGCTTTTTTTGCTTTGCTTTTGGGCAGAAAAAGAACCTGCCTTCTGATTTCAGATTTTGGCCATGACATCTCAGGAATTGAATGATAGTGACCGGGAAAACCTATTTATACAGCAGATGTGACATGAACTAATGGAGGACTAGAGCTAATGAGTTTAAGTTACTGGAGTGTAGATTTTGTTTGAAAACGAGAAAATTTAACAGTTGACAGTAGAACAAATAACATAGATGTCATCAAGCAGAGGGTGGACAGCTATGTGTTGGGGAATGTAGCATTTCTTGTACTGACCAAGACTTCAAGCTACAAGACACCTTCTAACTACATTGCTTGATAAAATGAATTTAAAAATTAAGTATAAGTGCCTCACAACTATATACTAAGCTCATAGAAGACAAGTCTCTCTCTCTCTTTCTCTCTCTCTCTCTCTGTGTCTGTGTTGGCCGATTGTCTCATGAGAATAAAAGCTAAATGTGATTTTATCTGTTTTCATTCCTCTAAAGAAATGTATAAGCCACCTTGAGCATTATCTGGTAATAGAAAGGCAGGGTATAAATGAAATAAGTAATAAGTAATAAAAGGTAGAAAGAGACAGTATACCATTTGGAATTCTATGGAAGAAAACTGAGGAGTTTTTAAAAATAGTGAATGGATGAATAAAAACACAATCCTTACTGATCATCAGTAAGTTCCATTAAGTTCAATGGGATTTATTCCCATGGTTTATACTATTGCAACATAAATGCTTTTTGAATCACAGCGTGTAGTTCCTATGTATTCATTTCTAGCAGGCATGCATGTAAGCCACCCCACCAAAAGAAACGGCATACAGATCAGGGCTGCATTCTTCAGAAGATATTCTGAGTTGCTTTGTCCTCAGATCTAAAACATTATCTGCGCATTTCTGCAATCTATATATTTTTTAAATCCCACAAGTATGGGAAGCACAAATGGCTATGACCTGGGGAGTTTATATTGTGCTCTTGGTGTAATGATCCACTCAGAGCCGATACAGATACCACCTTTCCATAATTACACCCACATTCATTCCTGATAGTGTAATCTTTCAGTAAAATTTCATAAACAATGCTGTGCGAGAGAATAAAGAAAAAGAACAATATTTTCAAACACAAAAAGGCTATTAAAACAACATGTGCTTTTCTCTTCACCCTCCAGCTCTGCAAAATAGCTGATGGAGTGGTTGCAAGGGGATGTGTCTTTTATGCTATAATCACAGTCTGAGCCCTCTCCGGTGCCTAGTGGTTGAAGCTTCTGGGGAAGTCTTGTGCTTTATTGGAGAGTTCATCTGTCACTCACCTTCTTTTGAGTCATCAGCTCAGACTACTTTATTACTTCGGACTTCTCCTTTCCTCAATTCAAACCGCTGACCACCTTAAGCCTATGAATACCAATTGGGATATATGGAAGACCTGTTGTGGTGCTGCTTTCTCCTGAGGATGAATAGCAGCCCCTTGTTCTGAGACCCTGTAGACACCTGAGAATTATACAGATATACTGATATTTAGTCTGGTATCACATGTTTGTCTAAAGACAGTGCACATGCCTAATTCCTACCTATATTTTCTGTGAGCTTATTTTTACCCTGCCCAGAAATGATGACAGATTGTCAAATCCCTTTGATGGAGGTTTCTCATACCAGTTTTAATTCTGACATCACACTGAGTAGCATAAGGAAGAGTAACCTTTACAACAAAATACCCATATCTCTTGTAGGTTCACCTTAAAGATGGAGTGTGGTAGATGTCATGATGAACATTATGTGCCACTTTGCAGAACTGCAAGTGATCCAGCTAAAGGGTATGAACAACACTTCAATTGTTTCTAGAAAGAAACAGAAATTGTTCTAGCATAAAAATGTAACCGTAGGATTACAATGAAACTGTAGTACTGTATACAAGAGACGAACTGAATATCCACTTGGCATCAGTTCTTGGCTTCCTGCCAAAGGCTGAAAACAACAGTAACTTGCCTAGTCAGAAATAAGTGATTACTGTTTGTGAAAAAGGGAAGTCTCAGATTGACCTGTAGTTACATGCAGACTGGCCTATCCCCTTAAAATTCATGCTTCTGAGAGTGAAAAATAACAAAGAAATGGACATTTCCCTTTTTATGAAATATCCTTCTTAAATAAATCATCCAGAAAGTCAGTATACTGGAGCAGATAGAGTGTTGGACTAGACCACTGGAGATCTGGGTTCAAATCCCCATGGAAATCTACTGTGGGAAGGCACTGGTGAAACAACTCCTCAAATATTTCATCTACTTTGAGACCCTGTTAGGGTTGCCATAAGTCAAATGTGATTTGACATAACATACCACCACCACCACTACTCTAAGGAGATTTTGCAATGACAGTGAGAAGCAGAGATTCCAGTGGCACTGGCAGACTAAATGTCCACATGGTTGACAGTCAGCTGGGCTCATTTGCAAATGCACAACAACAACAGACATATTTTGCAATTTTCTCTAGTTGTGAATTATACATACTTCTGCTAATGCTAATGCCAGCAAGCAACCTTGTCTGGGCTGTTCTTCAATTTTAAAGTTTGTGTGTGTGTTTAAAAATGCTACTTGATTGGAGAGTTTCATTTTCCATTGCACAGTTCATTTGCATCAAACCCCAAAGGACTCAACTGGCTGGTATAATTTTAAACTACAATCCATCATGTCCATTAGACCAGTTAGCTGTAATTTTCCAGAAAACTCTATTCAGGGTTTATTATTTGAGTGTTATTTATTCATAGCTATAATGGTAGTTTTCAGAACCAGACCAATACTATTGGAATATATCTGTCAGCTAATTCAGTGTAATCAAAATATGCTATTCTATTACTCACATATTTGGCAGGCAGAAAAGCATAGATGGCTACCCATTTTCTTCCTTTAAACAATGAAAAGATGGCTATGATTGGTTTTCATCCTGATGATGACTTGAGGCAAATTAACTTTCACTTTGAATGTTGATGAATTACAGTCGACCCATATATTGTTCAGTTAGAAATCCTTGTTCTATTTTTCATTCTGAGCACTGTTTGAACAGCACATTTGACAGGTTATTAAGATTTTTAGTATCACTTTTGAAACACTTTTCCAGGCTTTTGTTACCCTTGCATATAGAATTCAGATAGGTTAATTAATATTTTTCCTTCTTTTCTTTATTACATTATTATATCCAGCTTCTTCCTTTGTTTTTTTTTTTTTTTTTTAAACCCGCTAGCTGCAATGTTTGTGCAGCTGACCTGGTACATTCTTCCAGACACATGGTAATAAATCCCTTCCCCAAAAAAGCGATTGATTAAAAACATATTCTTTCCCACTTGACCTTTCCAGCAATTTTCCTTGGGGAAAAAAAATCAGATTTGTCCTCTTTATGGCTGCACTACTTACTCTAGCAAAAGGCCAAGTGCTGAAAGCTGGCTTGAGAAACAATGGTCTGAGGAAATATGATGCTGTTAAGACTTTAAAACCATGCAGGTTTTTCTTTAGCTCTGCATGTAAGAAAGACAAAATGACTCAAAACCTCAGATGAACTGTTTCGGGCTTCAAGAATGAAGATGGAGGGGCGTATAATGAACAGATACAGGTAGTCTAATCTATTGGCTTTCTCATGTAAGAAGCACTGTCACATAGTTCTGCCTAATACTGAACAAAATCCTGTCGGCGCAGTTATGGCAGCATAAACTGCATCTGGCTGATAGAAATAATTAACTAAAATGAATTGAAACTTCCTATTTCCAGCTCCCCCCCCTTTTTTTTTTCTCTTCTTCTTCTTCTTCCAGGTTTTGAGGCAACCTAGTCCTTCCTTTTGCCCTGGGGAGGCCTTTGGGAACCACTGGATGAGAGGGAATGGCTTCAGAGTTGTTGTTTTTTAAAAAATCACCACCAGATTGCCATTTCTGGGATTGAAACCCCCGCCATCTGGGAGCACTTCTTTAAAAATTATTTTAAAAAGTGCCAGATTGGGCAAAGAAATTTTAAAGCAAAAGAAAAACAAAGGAATTACTTTTGAAGGAAACCCATAACAAATGTGTAACCAAGGGTCAACGCTGAAGACCCACATGCTGTTCTCTGTAAATCCCTCTATTTATTTCTGAATGAAGGCTTCATTAATTAATTAATAATGCTAATTCAAGTAATGAATTTCCAGTTTTAAGTATAAACAGCAACAAATTAATGTCCCTATTTTGAATGTTTAACATCCAGAAACTAATTTTCAAACTTAACCACTCAAAGTTCTCAGTTTACTACTGAGGGACCGACAACAGTGGAACAGTTGTATGAACAGTACAAGTTGTTGTACCTTAAATGTTAATCAGATGCCATTATGTATTATCTTCATGAAAATTCCACAGTCTGCATCACAAGAAATTGAGTTCCAGCTTTCTAAGAGGAGAAAAGCACTATCTGATCATGTGTAAATATAACCTGCCTGAGTGTTAATGACAAGACAGATGGGGAGTTGTGCAACCTATTTTGACCCAGCCATTCTCTGTTTCTTTTTTCACTGCCAGAATAATCAGGCTAGGCTGCTCAGCAACATATATATTGTTCCCTTTGATTTATTATATCATTGATCCTTGCCCGATATCTCAAACTTTTATGAAGTAGAACACTGGCTCTGTTTTAAACATGTTCTGATTGCTTAAAGTCAGAGAACCTTTAAACTCCCTTAGTAAGAATAGGTAGACATCTGTGCCTTTTCTTAGAGTTTTTAATTATTACTGTCAAATTATGCAGGCTCACTCATAATGAGTTCGAGAGAAGAGGGAGAAAAGCCAAGGCTCTTGTTTTTACACAGTTAAGGATCTTAGTTTCCAGAAGAAATCTCAGTCTGATCCGAGCAACCCATATGAGCTTATGAGATAGTGCTGGAGATATTTCCTATTAGGTTTTGGATATTTTCTTTTAGGATATTCATTGAATTGCCTTGATATAAACTGTTAAAATGAAATGCAACAAAATAAAATAAAATAAACACAGCTATAAGAAGAGTTGGAGCATTATAATTACTAATTTGTCAGTTTTCCCTTCTACTCTGAATTCTCCACCTGCAGATGTTCCCATTCTTATCATCCTAGTGCATTAGTTCCCAACCTTGGGTCCTGAGATGTTCTTCAACTAAAACTCCAAGAAGCCTTTCACCACTAGCTGTGCTGGCCAGGATTTCTGGGAGTTGTTGTCCAAGAACATCTTAAGTCATGATCAAGTGTGAAATGCCACATTGATTTATATAGTTTGCTATTTGTGTATTGCCTAATTAACAGCCTAATAACCTGTTCATTTACTAAGGAACCACTGTCACTTTGATCATCATCTGTATTCCCACCTGGTCAAGAGGCCATGTATAAATATGATAGTCATATAGGCTGTTCTTATGTCTGAGGGAGTGGACTTGATCCATGAAATATAGTAAATATAGTAGTTAGTCTTTAATGTGCCACAACATTTTTGTCTCTTTGATTTTGTTTTGTTTTGCTTTGCTTTGCTTTGATTTCTCCCAGGACCTGGGAATATAGCTAGCTCAGAAGGATAGAATCTCCCACTTGAATTGGATGCCAGACTGATTCTGCTAATCAAACACACAGAAACCTATCAATTGCTGGAGATGATCCAAACAAGGAAGGAATTTAACCCATATGCTAGGGTTGTGACCAGTCGTTCCCTTCATTTGGCAAGAAACAATGAGATGCATGAGCTCTGTGCCTGAATCAGCTCTGGACTTCTCAGTACACAACCTAGTGCTAGCATACCTGCCAGCAAAATGTAACACTGGAAATGGGCATAACTTGTGGGTCCTTGTGGACTCTATACAACAGGACAAAGCTGGGTAAAATAAAATAAAATAAAATAAAATAAATGAACCACTTTCATAGAATTGTTCAGTAGTTCACCTAGAAAGATACAAGACTTAAAACTGTTAAACTGACATCACTTTCCATGTGTTCTTGCCATTTATTCCGTTTCTCATTTCCTACCCTTGTCTGTTCTTGTATGCTTGTAAGCATGAATGACCTGCATGGTGTAGAGGTAGTCATAGTTGTAGGTATGTGTATCGGATTGCCAGGTACGGTGAGGGGGAGAAATACTGGAGTGGAATGGGCTAAGGTCAAAGACAGACCTGCTTTTGTCTTATCTTAAAAAGAAAACAATAACAAAGTCTCATCCAGTATCAAATAAGTAAAATCTTGAAGCTGTTCCTGAAGGTTGCTTAAAGAGGATAGCATGGGAACATGCAGGTCCTCTGTACTGTGACAATCGAATGTTAGCAATTGGACACATCATGATTTAAGATGCACCTACGTAAGTAACAAGCATATCAGTCATAATGGTCGGTGGTTACTGGGTATGTTACAAGCAGCCCTGGCAGAAAGGTGAGGAATGTGTGTTCCTCCAGATGCTGTTTGGAATGAAACTCTTATCATCCCTAACCAGCAACATCTCGAGGGCCATCTATTCCTCACCACTACCACAAAAGTCTAGGGTAATGGATAGAGTGAGGTATCCAGTGTGGTGTAGTGGAATAGAGTGACAAATTAGGACTCAGGAAACCTGGGTTTGATTCCCTGCTCAGCCCTAGAAGCAAAGTGCACTGCTTATACACCACCCCATAGCACTTATAGCATTTTCTCAGCTGTTTAGAACATACAATAGAAACACTGAAGGGGATGGAACTGGTAAAACCACTCCTTAAATACCTCACTTACCTTTAAGGCCCTATAAGGGTTACTCAAGTAGGATCTGACTTGATGGCACATAACAGCAACACCTCAAAAGGAACAGAATATCAAGTTCACAAGTCCCATCCACTGGAATGTGGCAGCAAATTATTAGCAACTCAGTTTCAGGGTTGCAAGAATAGTACCATGGAAATGAGAGGGAAGAAAGGTAATACATAACAGGTTGTAAAGAGTTAGTAACCCATTTTCAGGGTAGATTTCACTTCTACCATAAATCTTTCCAAGAGCAATGTCATGCATTTCACCCAAGAAATTCACAGAAATGACTAATTTTTCCAGGAAAATTCCAGCTCTTGTCATGTCACACAGAAAACTGGTAAGGTGGAGCCTCAAACTCATTCTTCTCTCTGGTGATTCCAATCTGAGCAACATGATCCATCGCTCATTACTCTTCCCCCTTTCCATCTCCATATTGCTATAATGACTTCTGTTTCTTGGCCATTCTGAAATATAACGGAATATTGATCGCTGTCATATATATGTTAGATCTTCAAATCTGCTATGATCTGGAGTAAAGGTTATATTGGTCAGCCACTCTAATGTGTCTTAATAGATTTTTTTAAAACCACACAAGACATTAAGATGAAAGACAGTTTGAGGAATATTTCCCAAGACAATTAAAAAGCAGAGAAGGAGCTTGTTTTGCCGTTGCACAGTTCCTTGGCTTATTAAATTTTGAATAAGTAATCAATTTGGAATACAATGTAAAGAGTTTATGTTTCATAATTTCTCTTTATTGCTGAAATATTTATGCAAATATTCAGGGTTGGACGAGGCTGCCAGATGGAAAGGCAATAGTTGTGGATTTCTTCCTGGCACTTTTGACAGAAAATATAATACTGCATAGTTTTATGCTAATGTTTTGTACCAGAATACATATTTTATTGCTGCTTTGGAATGCAGATTTTAAGCATTGGAAAAACTTTATCAGTGGAAAATTGTATGTAAACTGGTAGTTAATCATGTTAGTTACAAGTGTGTTGCTACTTAGGGTAATAACATCTGTGATGCCTTCTGTCTTAAAATGGTACCTGCATGCATTTTGTGCCCTAGAATTATCAACTGCATTGGTATTCATTTGTTTCAAGACAACAAGATGGAACAGTGGGTTTTCCATATCAAAGGATCACATATTTTCTCAGTTCAGCAGTAGGTTTGTTTAAAATTCTCTCTGTTTTCCTATTGATTCTATACTTATGCAGCCCAGATGGACCAGACAGGCACAGGACGAGACAGGAAACTTGGGGGAACATCCAGGTTAGTGGAAGTACATATTCAAAAGGGGAGAAAGGGATTCCCAAAAAGAAAACAGAATATGCATGCCTGTACTCACATGCAGAATAGGAAGAGACTCTTCCTCAGGCAGAGTGTTTTTCTCCTGCTCTATAAAATGTCCTCACAGGAAAAGGGGGTCAATGATGGTGTAGATCTGCTCAGCAAGACCCCCCCTGCTTTTGAAAGCATATCAAGTCTTTCAAAAGCAGGGGGGGGGTCTCACTCCAAAATTTATTTGTGGTCCTGCCCCCTACTTGGAGCATAAGCCATCCATACAAGTAACATTTTCTTGTGAGTGTCACATGGAACAATCTAATTACCCCTTCTTATTGCCTTGAAATGTGATTTACCCAGCATGTCTCCTTCAAACACTATGTACTCTGATCATGTAAAAAGTTCATGCCACGAGAAACAAGCCTAAGATGGGAATATTCCATGAGCTAACACTGTTCCTAAACAAGGATCCCACACCAATATATGATGGAAGTGTGGTGTGTCTTCCTCCATCGACTTTCTGGTATGACTCATTTTTTTATGCCACCACAGTAGTTCTGGAAATTGGGGCATCCCTGCTATAAGAAAGTGTTTCAGGGTGGGTTCCTGTCACATCACATTTCTTCATTTCTGCTGGACAATATCTGCTACTATCCCCTTTTGTTCATTTTTCCAATCCCCTTTCCAAACTACCTAAGCTAAACACCATTTAACTGTTAAAGTGGCCATTGCTATGCTAGCTATGAGGTTCTGAAAGTTGTAATCCAAAAAACAACACTTCCCACCTGTGATCCTGAGTGGATCAGCTTTTTAAAGAGTTGTATCCCAACTTTTAGGGACATGGTGGTGCTGTGCGTTAAACCGCAGAAGCCTCTGTGCTGCAAGGTCGGAAGACCAGCAGTCGTAAGATCGAATCCACGCGACGGAGGGAGCTCCCGTCGCTTGTCCCAGCTCCTGCCAACCTAGCAGTTCGAAAGCATACAATGCGAGTAGATAAATAGGTACCACCACGGTGGGAAGGTAACGGCGTTCCGTGTCTAGTCGCGCTGGCCACATGACCACGGAAACTGTCTTCAGACAAACGCTGGCTCTACGGCTTGGAAATGGGGATGAGCACCGCCCCCTAGAGTCGGACACGACTGGACATTTGTCAAGGGGAACCTTTACCTATCCCAACTTTTATGGTTGAAAAGATAAGCTTGAGTAACCTTTTCAGGCACTATGCCCACTAAATGTATTGGATTACAACTCCCAGAATCCCTTAGCCCGGGATGGGAGATTCTGGAAGCTGTAATCCAAACCATTAGGTGGGCACTAAGATGAGCCTGAAATACACAGCCTGTGCCTGATGAAATCGCCAAAGCCAAATGAGGGCAGAAAAGGACTTTTGGCACCTTCTTATTGAAGCATCAAAGCTTTTCATAGCTTCTTGCACCATCTGTGGCTAGCAGACACAGAATAAATTATGCAAGGCAAGAAAATATATACAAACCCAATTAATCTGTATTATTTAGATGACACATTGTGGCTTTTTCTGGTGATAGACGGTTTGGACGATTTTAAAAAAAGTTGCCCAAGAGTGCAACATTATAAATATGGTAGCATATTTTTCAATTTTCTGCAGTGCCAGGAAATTTCTCCCATCCCAATGTTATGTTTTGTTTTTGACCATGGAAATGAAATGAAATGAAATTTCTCTCCTCCCTCCCTCCCTCTCTTTAAAGGATGCTTTTCATTGCAAAGACATACGCTACAGGTTAACCCACAGCATGCAGAGAAGATGGCACATGTTTGGGATGGTATAATCCCATGAAGACCAGGATGGAATCCTAAACAATTCCTTCAAACTGGTTAACTGAACAACAGGAAAGGCTGATATGTTCCAGTGCAAGTAGTAAACACTAAATAGCATACACTGCTGCAAGTAAAATGTCATGGGTGAGCTGATGTATTCAAACTTGATGCTAGTGATCCAGGAAAGAGGTCAGCTGAGTGAGATGTGCCAAAATAATCTAATTCAGTGTTATGGATGATCAGGAAAAGAGTTTAAAAAGGTGGTAAGGTAAAAAGGTTACAATCTCCATGAGATTGTAAGGCAGCTCATACATTTAACTCTGTGAACATTCTCGTCATCCAGGTAAGGTTATCTGGAAGTTGAGTCATGGCAACTGGACTTCTTTCTTATTAGGCTGAAACATTTTGCTACTCATCCAAGTAGCTTCTTCCATCTGAGGAGAGTTAGTAGGAGACCCCTGATATATCCTCCAGGTTGGTTTCACTTCCCTCTGGTCTGAATAGGCTCCTTATATGGACAAAGGACTGGGGTGAGTGAAAATCCCACTTCTGCAGCCCCTCTCCACCCTTTGTCATGGGTCTTTAACAGTCATTAACAGTGTTCTTTCTGGTGGGTGTGGTCCTGATATTTCTCCTCAGAAGGAAGAAGCTCCTTGGATGAGTAGCGAAATGTTTCAACCTAATAAGAAAGAATTCCAGTTGCCATTACTCAACTTCCAGACTCATACATTTAAATACTTCAAACAGAATGATTCTACCACCACAGTCAGGGAAAATAATAAATGAGTAGGAGTGACCACACTAATACCTGAAATACAAGAAGTCCCACTCACATGATTTCTATTCCTCCTCACAAAACGTGTAGGCATATGGGGGAGATCACATAAGCAGATCTTCATCACAATCAGGCATTGATATGGACACTGAGGTTCATGCATTGCTTCTGCCATGCTCTTTCATTCACTTCATTTAAAACATTTCTATAGATTAACCATCAAAGTGGTTGACAGCAACAAACTATCAGAAAACAATAGTGCAAAATGCAATAAAATATAGGCAATAACAATAGTACAGCCATTAAAAATAAAACTAAATAATACACCTACTTACCAAAGGGCAACACAAATAACAATAGTAGGTGTGTGTGTACATATGCATGCATGTAAACATAGACACAGACATAGACATAGCTTCTAGCCCTCTTGCCCTGTGGTTCCTAAATTTTTTCAACTCATGGCTCCCTTGACTTACCGGCCACTGGCCATGGCTCCCTAATACAATACTTCAAGTGATGAGTGGGGAGAAGGGAGCAATTAAAGAAGGCCTATGAATGATGAGAGGAATCTGTACACCCCTGGCTGAATTTGTGGCACCCCAGGGCACCACGGCACCCAGTTTGGGAACCACTGCGTCTTGCCTAAATATGAAGTAGAAAAGAAATCAAGCCTGTCCTTCTGCCCGTGGCTCCCTGTTGTATGGCCATTCCATCAATGCTTATGAGATTGGTCATGGAGAACTGGTCATGCAAATGGAGCCTAATGGAGGAACAGGGACATTTACATGATTACATGTTTAGGCAGCAGGATACTATGTCATCTGTATAGAGAGTACCAGTAGCCTGTGTTCTAAATGCCTCACTACTTGAGGATGACCTGCCCTAACCTGGCCAGAGCACAGCTAAAGAGGAAAGAATCTGGCCAAATCTGACACCAGGGCATGAATTCATACTGCCTTCACTGCTCTCCCTCCCCTTCATTTTGGACCCTTGGGCATGCAGACTTCCAATGGAAAATAAAAGTCAGCAAGGAAAATAAAT
The DNA here is from genome assembly GCA_037013535.1 of Intellagama lesueurii. Classification (NCBI taxonomy): domain Eukaryota; kingdom Metazoa; phylum Chordata; class Lepidosauria; order Squamata; family Agamidae; genus Intellagama; species Intellagama lesueurii. The sequence goes on along the minus strand of JBAJHW010000003.1, from coordinate 245,444,009 downwards.
AAGTAGAAGGCATGCTGCGCCTACATAAATGCTATCTCATGTCAAGGAAATATTTCCCAATTAAATAACATCATTTTAAAGTCTTGCAATTGTGCAGTTGAAATGACAAATCCAGCTATGACCAAACACAGAAATTGTTCAAATTGCTTTGAAAATTGTACCAGGGGACATGACGTGAACTCATTTTAAAATAGCTTAATTTCGGTGTCTGCTGAGCATTTTGACAGCCATATAAAATTGGAGTGTCAATTAAATGTGATGATCATTCCTAAAAAAAATATGTGCGGAGAAAAGAGGAGGATGGGCTAACATATTGAACACCAAGATGTGGGTGAGAAACAGTTTTAGAGTCGCTGTCTGCCTCTGTGTAAGATATACATTCTAATTTGAGAATTTACAAAAGGCTTGTTTGCTTGCCCCTAATTCTCAGCCTCACCCTAATTTTCCACTTATCCTCTGCTTTTGCCATTAAAAAGGATTCTACAAAACATTCTGCCAGAATCCAACAGTTTGTTGGAGTGCAAGCAGGAAGGGTAACCCCCTCCTTCCTGCAGTATCTCCACCTCGCCTAAAAACCTGCTCCTTCAGCACTGCAGTGAGCTGCATAGAGCAAAAAAAATGGGAAGGATGTCCCAGCACTGCTGCAAACACAGTAATGAGTCTAGCCCTTTATTGGCACCCTTTTTGTACATTGGTTCCTGGATGAAACCACTGTAGGTGGCTGCTGAATATCCGTATATACCTCCCCATGTTAAAATAATAACAACAGTGTCTTTCGACTTTTATAATCCAGTAAGAAGATCCAAGCTCTGCACTTGGGAAGTCATGAAATCTCACTGGTTTCTTGTTTCTCTTTAAAACAGGCACAGTGGGCAAAATCCTGCTGGCATAACTTTGTGCGTTGTAACACTAAAACAACAACAACAACAAAATATCGTAGGATCTCCACCCACAGTCTCAATCCTGGAAGCATCAATCTGACAATTTTTCACTATTAAAGACTTTCTCCTCCAATTTCTGAAATTCCCAAAGGCTTCCCTAATCCCTAGGGCAAGTCTTTTAGGCTCAGAATCTAGGAGGAGAACAGAATTTTATAATCACTTTAAATTGAATGTTTCCAGTGCCTAATCTGGGTTACACCAGTGCAAAGTTACACAACAAGATTTTGTCCAATAAGATTGTGTCAAGAATTCATTAGCTCTGCAACGAAAAAAAAAAAAACAACCAAAAACAGGTAACAAACAAAGTCTCACTGTCCCATAGCAACAAAGAAAAAGCATCACAATTTCTCATTTACTGAAACATGTCAGGATTTACATTGGTAGTCTACACATTCAAGAAAATGAGGGAAGATCCTGGAGTAGTAAGAACAGGACTGCATTGCTTCAAAGTGCATGTTAATTTTATACTTGTAGAAAAATATGTTTTTTTTTCTTTTGTTTTAAGATAGGTAAAGGTAAAGGTTCCCCTTGACATTTAGTCCAGTCGTGTCCGACTCTAGGGGGCGGTGCTCATCCCTGTTTCCAAGCCATAGAGCCAGCGTTTGTCCAAAGACAGTTTCCGTGGTCACGTGGCCAGCGCGACTAGACATGGAACACCGTTACCTTCCCACTGAGGTGGTACCTATATTTCTACTTGCATTTGCATGCTTTCGAACTGCTAGGTTGGCAGGAGCTGGGACAAGCGACGGGAGCTCACTCCGTCTCGTGGATTCGATCTTACGACTGCTGGTCTTCTGACCCTGCAGCACAGAGGCTTGTGCGGTTTAACCCACAGCGCCACCACGTCCCACCTTGTTTTAAGATAAGTTTCAGCAAAAGATTTAAGAATGAGATTCAATGTGTTTTCAGTGTGAAATAATACCATACGTTCTACTATCTCATTATTATTTAACATACTGTTCCAATCTCTTGATGCTACATGTATAGACCAGCAAAAGAGAGAGAGAGAGAGACAGAGAGAGAGAGAAGGGGAGGGAGGGGTCCCAGTAAGAAAACCTGACATGAGTGCTACTTGAGACAAAAAAATCTAAGATGGCACCCTCAGTATCTCGAATACTGAAGCCAACTTGACTGGCTGTAGAATTTTATAGTATTTCACTAGGGAAATAAAGAATAATCACTGAATTCTTTGTTCAGTTTGATTTAGCCTGTGCCTAAGAGACATTTCAACATAGAATTTCTGTGTCCCATTGGATTCCTCACCTCCAGCTGAAAGCTTTTAAAAATGCACTGTTTTTGCTCTTCAATTATTGCAAACCGGGTCTGCACAAAGCATACACATAAGCACAGAATGATCAACTGTTTACTCAAAAGATACAAACAACTTCTTTAATTCTTCTAATCCTTAAATCTCCATGCAATAATACCCTCAATCTCTATCATTTGTGTTAAAGTGTTATTTGTACACTTTTGAACATTAGCATCAAAACAGTTCTTGTTCTTGTTCTTTTAAAACATCCACTCTTCCATCAGGCACAGAGAATAATTTTTCAGATCTTCATCCTCCTAAGCGACAATATTACAAGCAAGGATTTACATCCCTTCACCCTGATACATGACAGCAGCATGGTACCTTAAAGAGATGGTTCCTATAGGGTCCATAGATGTGGTTGAACTGCAACTTCCATAATCTCCAGCCACCATGGATAATATACAAGGAGGAAAGGAACTGTAAAACAGCCACACCTTAGCAACCTAAAGTTGGGAGCCACTGCTCTGGGAGTAAACAGGGCATGGTGCGTAACCACACAACTCTACTCTCCAGATGCCATCACCCCTTGGTCACAGCTCTGCCTGGTGCCTGCTTGCTCCCTTCAGAGAAATACTGCAACCACACACCAGCATGCATCATGTGAACAGAATGGTGCATGGGTAGCATGTGCTGGAGTGTGCCAGCGGGTTGCCTCTGTGCCTTTTTCATGGGTCGACACATTGAGAGAAGGAAGCTGGGCACGACAGCCGCTGAGCCAAACCAGCAATAAACAGGCATCACTGTCCCTGGAGTGTCACCTCAAGAGAATGAGAGGGGTGCCAACCTGCAGATCCACTATTTGAGGTGACTGCCTGACTCTGGCTAGCTTTGAACTCATTCCTCTGGAACTTTCATTAAACATATACTTAAATTTTCTGTTATCTCTGCTGGAAGCCTCCGTCTCTCCCTTCTCCCACCCCATAGTCCTTTCACTAGGAAGGGGACAATTTGTCAAATTATTTTTTTTTTCATAACAACAACAGTACCTTGCATATCCTATCAACCTCATCTAATCAAAAAAGAAGCATGTTGGATCCAACACACTAGAGGTAAATTAGGAATCACCATCTGCCAGAAAGAGTTTCACAGAAATTGTTCTCCTGTTTTAATTAAACTATGTTTTAATTAAGAACAGAGATGTCAGGAAGCTCTTGGTATCATACTGTACTAACTACTCCCTCCCTTTGTTGAATATATGCATCAGTGTGGGATGGAGCTGCAAAAGGTTCCCCTTGGGCAATACTATACATCTCATGAGGGGGTTTGCAGAAATGAAGTATAGGCATGCTTACACTCATCCAAAAGCTTACTTGGCACAGGCCAGGCAGAGTTAGATGTCACACAGATAGCACAACTCTGTGCTTGTTTATTTAGAAGTCCCACTGTGTACAAAGGGCTCTACTTCCTAATAATAGTGTTCAGGATTGCAGCCTGAAGATGCAACAGCCATGAAAGTGGCAGTATTGTGCACAAACAGAACAGATAGTTGTTATCCAATTTGACTTGAACATAAATTTTGCAATCACAGGTTCCGGTTCTGATTTTAAAGCAAAATGTACTGCTTATAAACCACCCCATAGTGCTTAAAGCATTCTCTGGGCAGTTTACAATCTAATTATGCAGGATACATATTGCTCCACCCCCCCATCCCCCAGCAAGCTGGATACTCAATTTACTGACCTCAGAGGGATGGAAGGCTGAGTCAACCTTGAGCCAGCTACCTGATCCTGTCAGGATCGAACTCAGGTTGTGAGCAGAGTCTTGACTACAGTACTGCAGTTTAACCACTGTGCAATGAGACTCCTTGCAAAATTATTATAATTCCTTCAGGTAAAATGAATGAACATTCAAGATACAACTTTTGTTCCTTTATATGTTGTACATTTAATCAATGTGGGCATAACACCTTGGATTTTCTTTTATCCTGGGTTCAGTTCCCCTTAATTCCAAACAGACATTCTGAATAGTCTGTGACTAACATCCCCTAAACATTCTGAAAGTTAGTTTGTGTGTGTGTGTGTGTGTGTGTGGTGTGCATGTGTATGCATGCATGCAGAATGAAGCATTCTCACACCACCCCCTGCCATCTCATCTGTTTACACATAGAAAGCAGTGAAACTGAAGGGGAAGAGCTCTGCTATGCATCTAAACTCTACAAGTTTTTATCCAGGAAGATCTGTTGTAGAGTTTTGAATTTCTGGTTAAGTTCCTCTAGTTGTGCAGCAAAAGTGCAGGGATTCATAAAGCAGAACAGCTTCAATTTCCCCAGAATAGTTCATTCCTTTTCTCATTAATTGGCACTTACAGTCTCAATAACTCTGAGATATTAGTAGAAGGCAGAATAAAATGTTTCATTACTTACAATTGAGCAGATCAAACAGCAAACTGACAAACATGACTGCTTTCGACAACAGACTTCAACAGACTCTAAAGAGGAAAAAAGCTCTCAGGAGAGAGGTGAGGCTTTCTTTGAAATCAGAGGCAAGAAGTAACTATTGGTTAATGCTGGATAGATAGACAGTCACCTCAGCCCAGAAAAGTCCCTCCCAGCCAAACCTTCAAAAGGCAGCATGCGAGATTGCAAAAACTCCAACAAAAGCAAAAGCCTTGATTCACACATACCGTGTTTCCCAAAAATAAGACAGGGTCTTATATTAATTTTTGCTCCAAAAAACACATTAGGGCTTATTTTCAGGGGATGTTTTATTTTACAGTCATGTCATCTTCTTCTGGTTGCTGCACAAGGGTGGAGGGCGGGGTTTCACTTCACTGGGGCTTATTTTTGGGGTAGGGCTTATATTACGAGCATCCTGAAAAATCATACTAGGGCTTATTTTCAGGTTAGGTCTTATTTTCGGGGAAACAGGGTAGGGCCATAGCTAGAACACACCATTCTTTGGAGAGTGAGTGTATACAATGGTTCTGCAGTCCTCAATCCTTCCTATTCTTTAAACAGGGTAGTTATATTAATGAAGGAGAAGATTGACATGGAACTAATACTTGAACAAAAGAATGGTGTAAGACACACACATTTAAGGAGACCAATGTTATGACTTTGAATATGACCTTTAGTGAATGGATATGAATAATTTCTTCTTAATGATTTATAAAATATTATCATGGAATATAAGGTTATGAAACATAAAATAATGAAATATCAATAAAATCCTTAAAGCACAGCAGGGTGTCTTAAGATTAAAAACATCTTTACATCTAGGAATAATACATTTGAGAGTATCAACAAAATAACCATAAAATTAAATTGTCTATGTATTTAAAAAGTTAGAGGTGTTTAAAAGCTAACATTTGGACTGTGTTCACAAAAAAGAAAAGAAATATACAACAAATCTGCATATTTGTGCTGTCACTGAGCAATGGGACTGAATATATTTTTCTGATTATTATTTGTAAAACTTGAACTGTTTCTTTTGGCTAAAGAAAATTTAGAAACTATTACACTAGTCATTTGCATAAGCTGTCAGATTCAGTGAGATAGTGAACACATTGACCATGATTGGGAATGAAAGGAGGGGAATAAGGGAAAAATTACACTGCAGTTTAAACCATGCTAAATCCTGCTCTACAATGATTCTGAGCAAAACTCTAAGGAAAAGCTCAGCTATTATGTATTCAGGCTGGAAAATGCAGTGCCTTAGGTATCTGGATACAGACAAAGAGGTTGGGAGTTCAATTCCCCATTGTGCCTCCTGTGAGTAGAGCCAGCCTGTGTGGCCTTGGGCAAGCTACACAATCTGAGGGTGCCCCCAGAAGAAAGGAATGGTAAACCATTTCAGAGTATTCTCTACCTGAAAAGCCCTGGGGGAAAAGGGTTGCCATAAGTCAGAATGGGCTTGATGGCACATGATTATGATAATTATGCATACAGATTTGCCAAGAAAGCTTTTGTTTGCAGTGCATGCCACATCAATGAATAGTTTCACACTAGATGGGAAGTATATTCTGCAAATATAAAACAGGGGGTTCTGTTCATGGAACCAGTTTTCAAGATACTGGGAAAATTTGGGATCATAGTTTATGTTACCATTCTGGAAAACAGGCTTTGTTGTATGTGCCTAGGATGAGCTGACCTAGGGGGAAATTGCCCAGTGATAAGTGGAAGGGAGCAACCACCTGCACCTTATCTCTGTCAGAATGGAAACTTCAAGGCTGGGCTGAGTATACTTGTTGGTACTGAGTTAATGAGCAAAATGGTTTCAGTTGAATGAACTGGGAGTGGGAGAGAAGTCACTCTCCTCTTCACAAAAGTTCAGGGCAATTTGATGCTTGATTGGTAGATCTTCTGGAAGGTCTGGAAACTGGAATTTTGGGTATAAATATAGGGACGTTACTTAGATTAGGTTAGTTATCTCTTAGGAGACTACCATGCTCATCTGCCGCACTCTGTATATGTTCTGGAATGATGCTGAAGCTATGCTAGGATGTAAGTATTAATTTAGGTGAGCTAGATTTCCCATTTTCTTGTGGGGTTATTCTGAAATTGTTCTTGCCTCATCTTTTTGGTTGCTTATGTGCTCCACAATCTTTTGATTGTTTCTGTAACTTTTGAAACTATATTGAAGTTTTGTTCTTGTGACTTTTTTCACCACCTTTAATAAAATATAAAATTTTACAACAGTTTGGTCATTTTGGAGTAAGAGCGTTGCGGTACTTAAAACCAGACCTTGTCTCAATCATCTACCGGTGGCCTGTGCAATTTGTGGGTATTTTTGGCATTCCTGGCTTGCAGGGTTGGCATGAGAATCAAAGCACTAAACCTTGTGGATTTTTGGTAACTCTCTGGAAGCACTGCTTAGTTAAAGAGGACTATGTTATTGGGAGGATACTGGGCAGGAAGATTTTCCCCAGCCATCAGCACATTTGGCCATACTGGATATTATCCACATCAGGAAAGTCAGGATAGTATTGCTGAGTGGTTAGTGTGGAAGCTTTCTGACCCAGCGTAATCTTGACACCAATCTTATGTGAATGGAAGTGCCTTTCTGAGTCTTGGACGTAATCCAGACTTTTACTGGAAATAGAGCCAAATATATTATAAGTTGTGTAAGGCAAAGACTTGTTAGCAAAAGTTGGAAGCAGAAGGAAAAGAAGAAGATTAAATATGAGATGGATTGTCTTTATAAAGGAAATCACAGCCTTGAGTTTGCAGGAACTGAGCAGGGCTGTTAATGATAGAATACTTCGGAAGTGACTCATTCATAGGTTTGCCATAGGTTGGAGGTGACTTGGTGGTACATAACAGCAACAACTACAACAACAAGGCAAAGTCTTCACAACTCACAAAGCAACTAAACTTCTTTACACTGGAATCCTTCCCTCTGGTATCTTGGTTAAACTGTAAATCTCTTGGGGACGAAAGGCTTAATTTAAGAGAGAATTACCTGTGCACTTGGATGAAGCAGCAAATTTGTCAAGGAGCTAAGAAAGCATGTTTGTGTAATTTGCAGCTTTTCAGTGGCCTGTAAAGGATGTGTGACACCTTTTTATCATATGAACAAATGCAAAGTATTTTCCTATTTGAGAAACCATTTGCATTTGGGCAGCATCATAGTCCAAGGTCCGCTGGCCTTAAAGCACGTAGTTGCAGATTTTCAAAAAGAGAAACATTAGCATAAAATGAAGCTTTACGAGGTGCTGAGAAGCTCTACTTATAATAATAAGTGTGCCATTGCCTCATTCCTATGGGAAGGCCTTTTCCAAGAGGGCACTTCTGTATGCCTTACAGCAGAGGTCATATACCCCCGGTCCGCGGCCCGGTGCCGTTCCGTGGCCTGAGCCGACCGGGCTGCGGAGACAGACCTCCCGCCCCCCCCGCACGCACTTCCCTTCCCACAGCTGCTTTGTGCACACACACACACGTGCCAGCACCAGTGTGAGCGCTCCCCCACCCCTTCACGCATGCGCCCGAGCGAAGGGGTGGGCGCGCGCGCGCGTGGGCATGCAGACGCTCCTGCGCATGTGCGAAGGGGTGGAGGAGCACTCACGCTGGCGCTGGCACGCGCACGTGTGCTCCCCCACCACTTCACGCATGCGCCCGAGAGCGAGCGCAGGGGGGTGCCCCGTCTTCCTCAGAGGCTTAGCTGGTCTGCGGTCCCAAAAAGGTTGGGGACCGCTGCCTTACAGTACAGGCCCTTTCAATAAAGCTCAGAGCGCACCAACAACAGCAAGCGGTGGGCAACATTAAACTGCAAAGCCTTATACTGTGACACAGGGTAAGCCTAGCACAATCACAGCAATCCTCTTTAGAAGATTACTCTTGATCAGCTTACTCGTATAACTCTGGGAGGCTGTCATTTTAAACTATCCTTCCAAATCCTGCCCCTCAGAAAAAACGGCCAAGAGAAAGGTTTTCTGTTCTTTCTTTCTTTTTTTAAAAGTAATCTTAGTATTTGTTAGATCTCCATCCCTCCCTTCAACTAAATGTCACAAGGGCAAGTTGTTTCAAGCTGATGAGCGGACGTCCCAGTAAGCTCTATCCATACAATGGAAGAAGTCAGTTCCAGTAATGCAGTGGTTCCCAACCTTTTTTCTCTTTTCCATAAATTGTACCATTCATGGTAGCCAAATATTTGTAATGAATATAGTTGCTGTTATTTCAGATTTATATGTCGCGTAACTGTAAATAAGCAGTCCAATAATAGGATTAAGAGAAGCAATGGAATAATAAAGTGAACAGACACTGCATAAACATTTACATTCCACTGTGCCGGTTTTCAACCACTGATCCATGTCTGATAATTGATTGAAAAATTAATTTAAAACTTGAAACAATGACAAAAAGAAGAGAAGTAGAGAAGACCCAAAAGAACATACTCACTGAACTGTGCTCACAGGCCTGGCTGAGGTGTCAGATTACATATATATACACCAGTGCAGATAATTTTTTGCAAGGTGGAGGAGAGTGAAAGCAAGGCCTGTAAGGGAGCATCGCTGAGCATGTGCACTGTAGTGGTGTGTTCAAAATACATTGTTTGGGAGGAACTCCTCTTCATTCACCAAAATAACAAAACAAGAGAATGTGGCTTTTCTTGAGGTAAAATAATGAAGAAAACCTCCTCCACCACTCGTCATAATATTCAATTAATGTCACAACCTTTGACTTATATCTATGGACTTATGTGCCTTTTCCCACCATTATTCAATTTTTTCCATATACCTCTAAATGTCCTGGTTCATACCCCTGGGGGTACACATACCTCAGATTGGGAATCACTGCAGTAATGCACCAATTTGGTGATTGGCTAAATACAATGCTAATCTAAATTATTGTAGAACCAGTGAATCTTCCCAAAAGTTTGACTTACCAATAAGGAACTGACAAACGGTTTGACTTGCCAATTTTCCATTTTCTGTGGTTCTACTCTATCTGGGACTAATAACTGTATTTAGGACCAAGTCTTCCTAAATTGACTAATGCCAACGGAGAACAGTTAATGTTTGTGAGATATATTATTTGAGATATTTAATTATGATCTTTATATAAACTCAAGGTGCCCTACATCTCTTACCCTCCCCATTTTTTTCCTAACGACAGCCTTGGGAGGTATGCCAGGTTGAGGGAAAATGACCTCCACAGGATCATGTATTGAAATTTATAGCTCAGTGGGGACTTGAACCTGGATTGCCCAAGTTCCAGGTCAACACTGTAATCATCACACCACACCAGCTCTCAAATGTAGAAGCTTTATCCATATTGAGATACCATAATAAAATTTAATATGCAAATTACTTGATTAGTTGAACAAAAAAGCACTTAATTAATGAAATCACCTTTAAGGAAAACTCAACTGTTGAGGATTGAGATGAATTTTTTTTTATCATGATGTAGAAATCTTTAAGCAGCTCTTAATTATGGCTAAAGGATTTTAAGACATGCAGAGGCAGCTGCTTGGCTGTATATGATAGTTAAAAAATTCCTTCTGAATTTACTAACAATAAAAAGGATGAGGACAATTACAAAACCATATTCCACCCGTCTGATATAGAATAGATCTGATATTTGAAATATAGTTCTTCACTTTATTCTATATTAACTAAGCAAGAAGCTGTCATTTTTAAAGCTGTTTCAACTCTGTAGGAAACAATCAAGTCTGTAGTACCTACAGTATTACATTACTTGCGCATTAACCTGTTCAGTATTGCAAGCTTAAAAATCAATAGATATAGTGCATTCAAATGAATAATTTAACATGCTTGCTTATGTTTGATTACAGTCATTGATTGGACATTTAGAAAGGCCAGGAAAAAATAATAGTGCTAGATGTGTATCTATTTTTTTTCTAATTTGTTCTAAATTAGAAAAAAATTGGAAGACCCAATTCTCATAATTCAGCATAAGACATTTTTCCAACAATAACATAAGAGGCAAGTTATTTAGTTCAAACCCAAATAGCCATGTTGCCACCCAGGTATAACCAAATATTCTGTTTTCATGGGACACTGAAAGAAACTTTTCTTAATAATAATAACCTTTGAACTGCAGAGCTGGAAGGGACCCTATGGATCATCGAGTCCAGCCCCTCTCAAGAAGGTACAGTGGAGAATTGAACTCCCAACCAGCCAGAGACCTAAGCCACGGAGCTATCCAGCACGTCCTCATGCCATACATTTAAATAATAATTCTTGGACAAAAGGGAGAATGACTGGCAGGAGCTCATGTTATTCCATGGAAAAGGCATCAACAACTTCCAAAATATTTCTCCCCAGATTTCACACTTACAAACAGAAAATAGGAAATTTTGTTTTGTTTTGTTTTGAAAATGACATTTCCAAGAATCCCTCAGCCACCATAGTCACTGACCTAAAGGCAAAAAAGATAAACTTTCCAAGCTCTACATCTATTTTAAACACATCATGATCCCTTTCCTTTGAGCTGGTGCCCATCCCTTGGACTACAACTTCCATCATCCCCAACCAGCATGACTAGCTTGGGAAAAGATCCATTACGGTTTTGGATTTCTGCCTGATTTAAACAGCTGATAAAGCATAGCAGATGCCCCATTCATCCCCTTATCATTTTCTGCAGCTTGTCCATATAATCTCCAGAGAATAATGTACTGCTTGCTTCTGAAAAATAACCCACTGTCTGTGACTTACAGAAACCAGGACGGAATTTTAAATACACCAGAAAATCCAGGACACCTTCTTTTACCTTGGTCCAGAGAAGCTTTTCTTCTCGACAGAACAATGAGACTGCAGCACACAAAATAGGAAAAAATACAATAATGCAGCCATAATAAGAAACCAGTAAGGACTGAGCATTCTGTTAAATATTATGTTGAAAATCTCCAAAGCCTGAGAAAAATACATCCAATAATGAAGTAACAATACTGTTCATGAAGTGGTGAATACCCCTTCCTGACAAGGCAGTAAATGTCAAAAATAATATGTGACAGCAATATCCTTCACTTCTACTACAGCTCTTTCATTTCTCTTCCCCTTGTATCTCCTGCTGTTAACTGTTCCTCTTCCATCTATTTAACCCCACACTGGCAACTATCTGATCCAGCCTTAATGCTATATCAGCCTAATGAAATGCTACTACCAATGAAGCATAGGCAGGCAAGTTCAGCCATGACTCAAGCAACAGCTGTCATAGATAAGCAGGTGGCAGAAACTATGTTATTTCAGAACTGTGTTGGAAAGCTTATATTGCTTTCAAGTGCCATTTGTATCAATTATTCTGCATTTTATTTCATTGCTCTGTGAATAATAGTGCTTTGATTGCTTGTTCTTTAGTGCGCACACAAACAACCCTTTCTTTTTGATAGAGGCAGTGTACATGTACAGTAATGTTGACTCTATCGAGAGGAACAAATCAGAAATATTGACATACTCCATTATGGCCTTCATCTGTCAATATTTTTTGCTATCATAAAAGCTTTAACTCATCTTTGCAACAGAGCAATTTCCTACTTCATTCACAAAAGTATTCTGGAATGTGATTCGCCACACATGTACACAAGATAAGGAAATGTTTGAAGTTGAAGAACTAATTGGGTTATGAACTGAGACACGCAGGAGAAGGAAGCAAAAGATGCCCTCTAACTCTGAAAACTATACAGGCATCCTCTTCCAAAAGAAGGAAGTGGGGAACCTTCCATTTTACCCAAGGGAAATAGCCATGTAAACTGTATGTGTCTTCATTTTCAAGTGGCTCTTTTTAATTTCATAGCTGCATTGAATTTGCTGCATTTCTTTGGCTTATTATAATTGTTTTGCTTAAACTGTTCCCACTTTTCTTTCAACCCCCCTGAAGTCCTTCTGTTATAGGATGATCTACACATTGAGTGCAAGTGTATCTACCTACCTACCAATTTATCTATGTATAAATAATTAGGAATATCATCACAATTCATTATTAAGACATCAGAAGCGATGTCATAGTTTTTTTAAAAAAAGCCCCATCAAAGTAGCATGTGTACTTGTTCTGGTTTCACAGGTAGGAGAGAGTCATGGACAGCTCCTCCCCAATCCAGGTTGAAAGGGTGTGTTCTCCAGATAAGGAACCTGAAATTAATTGCTGCCTTTAAAGCTGAGGAAAGTGTTGGGCTGGACCTGACTGCTAATAAATCTGAGCCTGAAATACTACAGAAGTGGGAAATCTAGTGGATATCTATTAGAGATGGGGGTATTCATATTTGTATATGAATACGAATACCCCACACAGGTGGACATAACGAGGGTCCAGCCCCATGGGGCCGGATGGTCCACTCACCTATCTGCTGCGGGCATGGGCGCCATGGAGCTTTCCAATGGCTCCGGAGATCGTGTTTGGCTCACCACTCCTGGCGGGAGGCGGGACAACAAGCCTCTCTCCTAGGTCAAAGAGTGGCTCACTGAATGTGATCTCCAGAGCCATTGGAAGGCTCTGCGGTACCCGCGCCCGCAGCGAATCGGTGAGTGGACCCTCGTTATGTCCACCTGTGCAGGGTATTCATATTCGTATATGTATAGCTATATTCGTATAGCTCATTAAATCTGGAAATTCAGTGACTCCACACCTCCATAATTTCAAATGATTCAAATAGGCCTAATCTAATTGCAACTAGGCTGATGTTGAAAGGTCCAAGGCAGACCTTTCAACATCACAGTAATCCAAGTTTATGCACCAACCACAGATGCTGAAGAGGCTGAAATTGACCAATTCTATGAAGACTTACAACACCTTCTAGAACTGACACCAAAGAAAGATGTTCTTCTCAGTATAGGGGACTGGAATGCTAAAGTAGGGAGTCAAGAGATAAAAGGAACAACAGGTAAGTTTGGCCTTGGAGTTCAAAACAAAGCAGGGCAAAGGCTAATAGAGTTTTGTCAAGAGAACAAGCTGGTCATCACAAACACTCTTTCCCAACAACACAAGAGGCGACTCTACACATGGACATCACCAGATGGGCAATACCGAAATCAGATTGATTATATTCTCTGCAGCCAAAGATGGAGAAGCTCTATACAGTCAGCAAAAACAAGACCTGGAGCTGATTGTGGCTCTGATCATCAGCTTCTTAAAGCAAAACTCAAGCTTAAACTGAAGAAAGTAGGAAAAACCACTGGGCTAGTCAGGTATAATCTAAACCAAATCCCTTATGAATACACAGTGGAAGTGAAGAACAGATTTAAGGAACTAGATTTGGTGGACAGAGTGCCTGAAGAACTATGGATGGAGGCTCGTAACATTGTACAGGAGGCAGCAACAAAAACCATCCCAAAGAAAAGGAAATGCAAGAAAGCAAAGTGGCTGTCCAACGAGGCCTTACAAATAGCAGAGAAGAGAAGGAAAACAAAACGCAAGGGAAACAGGGAAAGTTACAGAAAATGGAATGCAGACTTCCAAAGAATAGCAAGGAGAGACAAGAGGGCCTTCTTAAATGAACAGTGCAAAAGAATAGAAAGGGAAAAACCAGAGATCTGTTCAAGAACATTGGAGATATTAAAGGAACATTTTGTGCAAAGATGGACATGATAAAGAACAAAAATGGTAGGGACCTAACAGAAGCAGAAGACATCAAGAAGAGGTGGCAGGAATACACAGAGGAATTATACCAGAAAGATCTGGATGTCCCGGACAACCCAGATAGTGTGGTTGCTGACCTTGAGCCAGATATCCTGGAGAGTGAAGTCAAGTGGGCCTTAGAAAGCATGGCTAACAACAAGGCCAGTGGAGGTGACGGCATTCCAGTTGAACTATTTAAAATCTTAAAAGATAAGGCTGTTAAGGTGCTACACTCAATATGCCAGCAAGTTTGGAAAACTCAGCAGTGGCCAGAGGATTGGAAAAGATCAGTCAACATCCCAATCCAAAAGAAGGGCAGTGCCAAAGAATGCCAAAGAATCTTTATCTTTATCTTTATCTTTATTAGATTTTTACCCCGCCCCTCTAGACAAAGTCTACTCGAGAAGTAGAATGCTCCAACTACCATACAATTGCACTCATTTCACACGCTAGCAAGGTTATGCTCAAAATCCTCCATGGTAGGCTTCAGCAGTATGTGGACCGAGAACTCCCAGAAGTACAAGCTGGATTTCGAAGGGGCAGAGGAACTAGAGACCAAATTGCTAACATGCGCTGGATTATGGAGAAAGCCAGAGAGTTCCAGAAAAACATCTACTTCTGCTTCATTGACTACGCAAAAGCCTTTGACTGTGTGGACCACAGCAAACTATGGCAAGTTCTTAAAGAAATGGGAGTGCCTGACCACCTTATCTATCTCCTGAGAAATCTATATGTGGGACAGGAAGCAACAGTTAGAACTGGATATGGAACAACTGATTGGTTCAAAATTGGGAAAGGAGTACGACAAGGCTGTATATTGTCTCCCTGCTTATTTAACTTATATGCAGAATAGATCATGCGAAAGGCTGGACTGGAGGAATCCCAAACTGGAATTAAGATTTCTGGAAGAAATATCAACAACCTCAGATATGCAGATGATACCACTCTGATGGCAGAAAGTGAGGAGGAATTAAAGAACCTCTTAATGAGGGTGAAAGAGGAGAGCGCAAAAAAATGGTCTGAAGCGAAACATCAAAAAAACTAATATCATGGCCACAGGTCCCATCACTTCCTGGCAAATAGAAGAGAAAGATATGGAGGCAGTGACAGATTTTACTTTCTTGGGCTCCATGATCACTGCAGATGGGGACAGCAGCCACGAAATTAAAAGACACCTGCTTCTTGAGAGGAAAGCGATGACAAACCTAGAATTTGACCCAACTCCGGGAGGCAGTGGAAGACAGGAGGGCCTGGCGTGCTCTGGTCCATGGGGTCACGAAGAGCGGACATGACTTAACAACTAAACAACAAAAATTGCAACTAGAGTAGAAAGTCACAAGTAGAGTAAGCCTGTTAGAATCAATGGAATTTATTGAGGAAGTGACTCACCATATCACCACTGATTCAGTGGGCCTACTCTAGTGTGACTATATTAAGCATCAGAGTTTCATCATTTTTCTTCCAGTTATCCCTTCACCAGATGTTTATACTAGGAATATACAATCTCCAGGCAGTACATACTGGCCTGTAGAGTTTTGAAAGTATAGTCCAAAAATTAATTTTTCCAAGCACTGACTTCTACCACAGATGGAGCAAAGCTGTTGCTCATGTGGGTGTGGGTGTGCATGCGCGTATAGATTTGAATACCTGTAGATTGGTGAAGTGTTGCATTGTTGAATCCTATGCATGAAATACCCTTTTCAATGAATGAAAAAAAGGGATAACTGAAATATGCTGCATTTTGTGAAAAAGCTTACTGTGAGTCTGTCATCAAATGTTATTGTTATTTCTTGCTTCCTCTCGTGGCAAAAAGGCAGGTTTACAGTCCCAGGGATGGAAAGAGAGAAGATGTGTATTCTTTCTTATTGAAGTGGCATAAATATGAATTCTCTCCTAGAGAACAAGAAGATATAAATTTGATACCAGAACAGAAGCTTCATAGTGAATAGAACAGAATGGAGCAGGAATACAGCATATTGGCATAATAATATCCAACTATTTACTGCTAAGCAATTCTGTGCAGCAAATTGAATACATATTATCATATCAATTTTTTACGTCTGCTTTTCTATAAAACTTTTCTACATGTCCCACTGTGACAAACATCAAAGTTGTAAGACACTGATAGAATGAATGCAATTGCTTATTGGTGTTAATCAAATGCCTATCGAATAATACATACAGATATTTGCATTGAATGGTTTACAAAATGCACTGTTAATAGTTTTAGTTGCAGAGAAGGATAATTTGAAGAACAAAATAGGATCTGCAAAAAAGGAGAGATGTAAGGAAATGTGTTATATTTATCCTGGTTTATATCTAAAATGTACTTTCTGTTCTGTGACCCAAAGCAAGATGTGTTTATGTGAGCAAAGTTCAATGAAAAATCAACTGGCAAATAAGATTGTTACCTTGATTGCAGTAGAAGATGAATAATAGTGTGACATAATGGTTATTTGTAGATTCCTTTATGCGTTCAATTGAACAGAATGATGGGCTAGATAATGACCTCATTATAAACTGATGGATCCCTTATTACTTCAGATGGCATAGCTGAGAATGTGTGTGCTTTGTGAACCATGTGTGGCTAAATGATAAGAGCCAAATGCTCCAGGGATCATAGAATGCTACAAAAGAACATCTTCCTTAATGGACTAAAGAATGCTGAGTTGGATCAAGACTTGGAGTTTGATCAGACAAAGAAAGGATTGTGTCTGATGGCACCAGAAAAGGTCACTTTGCTGGGAATGATCTCCCTTAGCTTTGTCTGTGGAGTAATCAATCCAGATCAGCCTCCACAAAAAGTAGCCCTACTGCTGAACCAAAAAGATCCAGCTTGGGCACAAATTAGAGTCAGGATGGTTTGAGATCTCATAATCTCATATTTGTCGGGAAATAGCTTGTCCAAGACTGTGTCGCAAATCAATCAATCAATCAATCAATCAATCAATCAATCAATCAATCAATCAATCAATCAATCAATCCAAAATGCAAGTTATTTAACTGACAGATCACAACCTTGTTCACACTTACAGCACAGTCACTGAAATGAATGATATTTAATACTCACTTAAAACCCATTGATTGACATGGGTCTACTCTAAGTCTGACTAAGTCATATTGTCTATTATTATGCCTGCAATATAGTCACTATTAATCTTATTCAATTTGTAAAAAAAAAAAAAAAAAAAAAAAAAAACCCTTCCAGTTTACGAATGTGGGATATTGTGCTTCTGTATCCACAATTCAAAAGCCAGGAAACAGCCTGATATTGCTGCACAAGGGGGAAAGCCAACTCATTTGAAATGTGCTACTGGGAGAATCTTACAGATATCACAGACAGCCAGAAAGGCAGAAAAGTGGATGTTCAATCAAGTCAAGCCTGAACTCTCACTAGAGTGAAACTGAGTAACTGAATAATTGCCAGATAGCTCAGTTTCAAAGGGTGTTTTATTTTTTGGGGGGGCTACCCCCATTTTTAGAATTTTAGAATGAATGCAAAGCTTTGCAGAGACTTGTCCACCCAAAAGAACAGACACCAAAACACAACAGGAACAATATGGTCTATGTGGTCCAATGCAAAGAGGAGTGTTTGGAGCGCTACACTGGAGAAACCAAACAGCCACTAAACAGGAGAATGGCCCAGCACAGGAGGGGCAATGGCTCAGGACCACAATCACCAGTGTTCCTTCATTTGAAGGACAAAGGACACTCATTTGATGACCAAGATGTACTCATTTTAGACCAAGAAGATAGATGGTTTGAGAGAGGTGTCAGGAAGGCCATACATGTGCATATAGAAAATCCCTCACTCAACAGAGGTGGAGGCCTTAGATACAATCTGTCTCCTATTTATCATGCTGCCCTTTCGTCCATCCCCAGAAAGATCAGGATCATACACCAGAAAGACCATTGTTAACGACTGTGGGTAGAGGAGGAGTGCAGAGGTGGGATTTTCACTCATGGGGGGGGTGTCTCCATTTTCCATCTAACAAGCCTATTCAGACCAGGGGGAAGTGAAACCAACCTGGAGGATATATCAGGGGTATCCTACCAACTTTCCTCAATCTGAAGAAGCTACTTGGATGAGTAGCAAAACATTTCAACCTAATAAGAAAGCAGTCCAGTTGCCATGACTCTACTTCCAGATAACATAGATGCACTATTGTGCAGTTATAACCATCACCAGTGAGTAAGGTTCACTTAACTCAATGGCAAAAACAAAAGGGGAAAAAATCAAGAAGACAAAATGGTAAGACTGCTATATTTTAATGTGAGCTTTTGTGGGCAAGTCCACTTCTTCTGAACTTAGCAGAACTTACATGTACAGGACTGAACTACAAATGGTGTTTGACATTTTTATTCCATACCATCTAGAAAGTACCAGTAATGCCTGATGGGAGACTACCAGGGAATACCAGAGATCTCCAAGTAGGCCTAGAAAAGATAGGCAGGGGCCTGCACAGAGATAGCAAGCACAGCTTCCAGAAGGGAAGCCAGGTCTGCTGTCTCTCAAGATGGTGGCAGAGATGGAGGATGAAGAGGAGCAGGCAACAGGACCAGGTAGAGAGGTGACAGGGGCAGTGGGAAGGGGGCAGGGGGGAACAAACCAGGAAGTTTGTTAAATTGTAAAAAAAAAGTTTGTGGTTCATGTCAGTTCAGGTTCATCAGTTTTAATGAACCCAAACCAACCCGAACCAACGATTTTTAACAAATTTCCTGGCTCATTTTTTAGTTTGTGCCCATCTCTATTTGTTAATCACAAATTCTACTTGTCCTTATAAAGACTCAAAGCAACAAGAAAAAAGCCAATAATCTGGATTTATGTAGAACTAGTGAACATACCATGCTTTGTTCAGTTTAGAAACTCACTAGCTCCACATACACCAGTGCAGGCTCTGGCTCCTTCTCTCACCCCAACACTCCTTATGCATATTATTTTCTTCTCCCTCTGGAAAAGTGCTCATTCACCCCAGCACTCAAGTCCAAGACCAGGATTACAAAACCATGGGTCCCCTGATTTCCCCCGTGTCCCCACTCTGGTACTCATTTAACTTGTACGTACTAGCTTAACAGAGGGATCCAGCAAATGTCTATGATCCAGCATTACCAACAGCTAATTATTAATGAGTTCATTTGGGGCTTTGAGGAAGCAACTTTTAAGCAAATTATAACCAACCCAGTGATCAGTCCACACTGATGCTTACTCTTTGTACCACATAATCACAGATCATACTTGTTGCATGATTCACATATCCACATTTCTTTTAACTGTATGTAGCTCTTGATTCAATGTCCTTTAAGGCTGACGTGG
Organism: Intellagama lesueurii; assembly: GCA_037013535.1. Taxonomy (NCBI): domain Eukaryota; kingdom Metazoa; phylum Chordata; class Lepidosauria; order Squamata; family Agamidae; genus Intellagama; species Intellagama lesueurii. Next base: position 245,424,432 of record JBAJHW010000003.1, on the reverse strand, counting down.
TTTAGCAGTATATCAATATAGTGCCATTTTTTTAAAAAAAAAATGACAAACGGAGCAATTATTTCAGTTAAAATGACAGTTTTTGGAGACATGGTTTCCAAGATCTTGTACATGTATTTCACATTTCTATTGCATACAGATGTAGATTCAAAGTGTTGAAACACCAAAATAGTGTTGAAACAGTTTATCAGTACCAGTGTATCAGCACAGTACAAAACCTCCTTCAGAACCTGTCATCTGATGTTGTGCTGGAATAACTGCAGAATGAATAAATGAGTGAGTGAGTGAGTGAGTGAGTGAATGTAAAGTTATTGTTATTTTAGCAGCAGTGCAAATCAGTGGGAAGGAAGAAGCAAAAGTGTTCACTCCCATACCAAACCTCACTTGAGCTATATACATCTTGAGCTATATTCCCAAGACATGTCCTAGCAATGTTCTGGAAGGTGCAAAAAAGAAAAGAAAAAAAGAATCAAAAATATGTGAGAGGAAATACAACAATAACAAAAAGGATTACTGAGGGCTGAATGACATGTACTGGATATTCATGCAAAAAAATTAGATATAATTGGGATTAATAATCATCTGATCATCTGTCATCTGATCTACAGAGAAAATATTGAAGTGAACATGGGACAAACAGCAGGATAAATATCTGTCTGGTCAGTACCTGTTCAGATTTTAATGTTCTAGCTGTTACAGAGCTCTTTCAGGCTCTGGAGAACCAATTCTGGGATGCACCCAATGCAATTATTCAGCATATGAAACCAGTGGTATTCATTTGGAATATAGCTTCTAACATTTCAGTGAAACTTTTAGACAGACAAAAGGGGCTCTGGGGAACTAGTTGCAAGGTGCATGGAACTCAGTTATTTAAGTTGCAAAATCTGTAAGATCCATGCAAAATACTTAGTTTCCAGCTCTTAGCATTTCAGAGATCTTTCAGGGAAAACAGACAAAATAAAATGGGAGCAATGACAGAACCAATTCTGAGATATCACCGACTCAGTTATTTAAGATGAGAACACAGTAATATCCATACCAAACTTTGCACATCTAGCTTGTGCTATTTTGGAACTCTTTCAGAGAAACAATCAAACAAACAAAACTTTTAAGATATTTCTATTATTGCTTGGACGCCAGAAGGGCAAATAAACAATAGTGAGCAGGAGGACAAGCTTATTCATTCATTTTCATTCTCTGGTGTTATAAAGTCTTTCTTTAGATGCTTACAAGGACCAAAATAAATAGCTGTTTCCTTTGTGAACAAACGAGAGCACACTGTTTTTCAGGAGATGCACCATGCTTTGTATGAGAGACAATTCTAAAAGGATGCAGCCATGTTTCAGTGTTGGTATGGCAACTGGTATAATTAGAAGGAAGCTCTTTTTTTTTAAGAGAGAGAGAGAACTGTACAAATAAGCTTTTGGATTCAAGTATTAAAACTCTGGTGATCTAAACATTATTTCCTCACTGAAAAAAAGAGATCAGTTTGGTGATCATTTTAACATTTTCCTTCTTGTTTTGTTAATTTAATTTCCTTTTCTTAGCAATGGCAGATGATCATTCATATAATTGTGTCGGATTAATTAACCAAGACACATTAAAACCTGCTGGTCTCACCTGGAGGTGCAGAGAATCTATTCTGCTACCTGCTTTTCCCAATGCCTCCTGGTTTTCAAAACAACAGCCAGCAACAAAAGCTGCTACACAGTGAAATTCTTATCACTAAATTTCAGCAGATTTCACGTTTCTCCCTTCTTTTCACTGAGACAAAAACTGTGACAAAAGTACCCGCTAAATAAAGAAAACGGTAAAAAAATTTGGTTGTGTGGTGATGTCTCAAGGCAAGATTAAATAAATTTAAAAAATCAAAGTGTATCCCAAAGGTAATGAAAATACATAGATCAAGAATACTATAAAATGGTATAAAATTAGACTCTTCTTGCTTAAAATACTTCCGCTTCACTCTCAGTCCACTGAAGGTTGGTGTCAGTTGGGTTTGGTCTACCACTGTTTGAATTTCAGTTTTCTCTCCCACTCTCATTATATGTTAGTACTCAGACCAACTGCTCCCTCCTCCACAGCAAAACTGTGTTCCTCCAGCACATCAAGACACTAGCATTCACACTTGCTGAAAAACAGTCTTGACAGTTGCTTTGTGTTTGGATGAGAAGAGGTTAACTGATGAAAAAGGGAGTCAGCTTCTGAGATTTTCCTTTGTGCGGTGTCACTTTGTGAATGGTAGTGAGCAGAAGAGAGTATCCTGTAGATCATCTTGACTGCTGTCATTGGTGTTGTCAACATTCAGGTTACCCTTTGCTATGTAAAGCTTGACATGTTAGAGCAGTACAACAGTGGAACCAGTTACCTCGGGAGTTGGTGAGTGCTCCAACACTGGAGGCATTCAAGAACAACTTAGACAATCACCTGGCAGATATGCTTTGATTGTATTCCTGTATTGAGCAAGGGGTTGGACTTGATGGCCTTGTAGGCCCCTTCCAACTTCACTTTTCTATGATTCTATGATCCTTTTCCCTGCTGGTAATGCAGGGACAATATTGTGCAGCAATATTGGGCCATTTCCTGGCTTTTTGAATCATGGGTACAAAAGCACAATATCCCACATTCATGAACCAAATGTTTCTTGACGAACTGAATATGTATTAATTTGCCTACTGAATGAATGGGTTTCAATTGGCAGTGGTAATCAACTGTGTGCCAAGAGAGTCTATTAAAACAGTTGTGGGGTGGGTGGTAGAATGTGAGTGAATGGAACTGTGTGCTGATTGGCTAATTGCCTGGCTGTAGAGATGCTGGTTGATATATGCAGTGTGTGTGTGAGGGAGAGAGAAAGAAAGAAGTTGAGTCTTAGTTGACTTTGACTTAGAACAACTTGGTGTATGGACTTCAGCCTTTTTTCCAGTGTTTGCGGCCCTACCACAATTTACTCCTCTGAGTGCCACTGAAAAGCAATTGGCAAATGCCAGTCACTACCTCATTTGCAATCTTATAATTTATGCCATTACATAGAAAAATTACTTTAATTACCCTGGGGTTCAATTCCTCTATAAACAAAAAAATCAACATCTTCTTTAAATAAACCTAATGTTTAAATAAATTGAGGATACTTACACGAATAGGTCCGTCCATCATGTCCTATATTTTTTCAAAAGGATTGGCATCAATTTGTGAAAAAAGTAATTAAGTCAGTAATTAGAATTAAGCAGCATAAGTGGGGTGGTCCATTTGTCAAATAATTGCCAGTGAGATCAATAACGTTTTGAAAACCTCAGATCTCCAGAAAAGAATAAGGAAAACATGAACAATGAAAGAGATGAGGTGAGAAAATAAAACACATGAAAGCATAATTCATCATAGAAAGGAAACCCCAATGCTCCGTTAAAATTTGCTTAATTAGACATCAAACAGCTCACATTTCTGCTGGATCCATATCTATGGTTTCAAGGAATCAAAATGACACTTGGAATTAAGTGAATATTAAAATCATGAGAAAGTTCCTTTCCTCTACAGTTCGTATAGTTATGAGGTTTAAATTTTAAACAGAGAGAATCCAAGCTAGAGGTGGAACAAAACATAGTGTATCTCAACCCTCTACCAGTTCTTCCAGGAGCCTTGTGGTGCAGTGGTTAAACTGCTGGACTGCAGTCAAGACTCTGCTCATGACCTGAGTTCAATCCCAAGGGGCTCTGATGGCCAGTTCATGGTTGACTCAGCCTTCCATCCTTTTGAGGTTGGTAAATTCAGTACATAGCTCACTGGGAGTGCAATGTATAGCCTGTATAATTAAACTGTAAACCACCCACAGAGGGATTTAAGCACTATGGGGTGGTATATACTCAGCATATTTTGCTTTGCTTCTGTTTCAGGTTCCCAGGGGTAGCCCAAGCTCTCGCACCACCTGAGGCAGGATGCAAAACATCCACACCCAGATCATGTGACATTAGCACTCTCAGCCTACTGGAAGAGGAGAACAAGGGTGCGGCTTCACCCAAACATGCATTGCTCCCCAGCTGGGGGACAAGGAACTGATACCCTGCCCACCTTGCTGCCTGGTGGGAAGCAAGATTTGTCCCACATCACTGCCGTCATATGGCAGAGTGCCCACGCTAAGGATGAAAACAATACTCATTAACGTCCTCGTTATCATCAAATTAGCTTCTCTTGACAAGATCAGACAGCAAGGATCAGACAGGCATCAACAAAGAGAGCAGAGGAAATTGCCAATCTGAACTTGTTAGCACCTTGTTAAGATGTCTCTACTGTAGCCATCCAGATTTGCCGGAGGCATGACTACCACAGTTACCTTAACTACCTGGAAATAATCAGTGGCTGGCCATTTCCTTCCTTCTGCCAATTTCCTCATCACTTTTTTCTCTTTGCTCTCCAGCTAATCTAGTACACCATCACTGGCATCAAGCCTTTAAAAATAAATAAGTAAATGTTTTTGAGACAAAGGGGTGCTTGTTTGTGGGGACCTAACACTCTCATAAGTGTGTCTTTGCTTCTTCTCTCCCCACCTTGAACTAAGAAGCAGGGAGAGCCAGATTCTGGTCGCCTATTGTATTGATTCAATATTAGACAAAAACACAGTATCCTCCTGGACAGACTTTCAGAGGGCAGGATTGGACGTCTGGCACTAAGCTGGCTCTGGTCCTTCCTTGGAAGCTGTGTCCAGGGAGTGCAGCTTGGGGATGAGTTGTCATCCCCTTGGATTTCCAATTGTGGGGTTCCTCAGGGGTTGTCAGTCTCCCCAATACTCTTTAACATATATGTGACACCACTGGGGGAGGTCATCTGGAGATTTGGAGTACAGTATCATCAGTATATCTCTCCTTCACCTCTGCAGTGGATGCTATCTGGACGTTGGAGCGATGTCTGGCTTAAGTGCTGAAATGGATCAGGGTAACAGGCTCAAGCTGAACCCAGACAAGATGGAGATCCTCCTCTTGGGGGTTCCCTCTGACAGGTTAGGAGAAATTCTCCCTAGGTTGGATTGTGTATGGAACTTGGGAGTATTCCTGGACCCGGCTCTTTCCTGGGATTCCCACGTGACAGCTGTGTTCAAGTCAGCCTTTAATCAACTGAGGCTCCTTGCCCAGCTCCACCCCTACCTGGATGAGAGAGCCCTCAGGATATTGGTGCATGTGTTGGTGATTTCCATGATTTACTACTGTAATGCTCTCTATGTGGGGCTTCCCTTGAGATTGACCAGAAGACTGCAGCAGGTCCAGAATACAGCTGCTAGGTGTGAGCAGATTTGATCACATCTCCCGTGTCCTGGCTCACCTTCAGTGGTAGCAGATTGAATCCTGAATCAAGTTCAAGGTACTGACACTTACCTACAAAGCCCTTTATGGTTCGGAGCCATGTGAGAGCAACTCTCCCCAAGATCATTGTCCCATGTCACCGGATTCTCTCGGGCTATGATCCTTCAAGTGGCCATGATAAGGAAGGCCAGAAAATCTTCAAGAAGCCGGGCCTTTTTGGAAAAGGGAACCAACTCTGTGGAATCACCTCCAGACAGAGCTACACCTGGCTCCCTCCCTCCCTAATTTCAAGAGGGAGACTTGAAGACTTGTCTCTTTCAACAGGCCTTTAATGGCAGCCTCCTTTGAATTTGTTAACCCAAATTGTTGCTTGGATTCATTGTACCATCTGGCTTTACACCTGGTTTATTTTAACTTGCTGCTGTCTGGTTTTTATTGTGCTTAACTGCATTATTTTGTTGTCTACTATATGTACATCACCCAGAATAGTTCTGTGTGCTTATAGTTCTGGTATATAAATGCAAGGAAGGAAGGAAGGAAGGAAGGAAGGAAGGAAGGAAGGAAGGAAGGAAGGAAGGAAGGACATTTTGGCACCTTAAAGACTAACTGCTATATTTTAATGTTCTATTTCATGGACAAGCTCACTTTCTCAGACTTGTCCATGAAGTATCACATTAAAATATAGCAGTTAGTCTTTAAGGTGCCACAACATTTTTGTCTTCTTTACTTTTTATTTTTCTTTTGTTTTTGCCTGCTCTGCTAGCACAGACTAACATGGCTACCTCTTTTAAAACTGTATTGATTCAAATGATCACACTTTCTGAACCTATGAGCATTCGTTTGATTCTTTAAAAAGGGGAAGCACTAGTGACAGTATGGATGTGGGAGGACTCCAGAGTGATTTTTGTTGACTTGTCTGTCATGAAAGAGGTTCAATTCATTGCCCCATTTTTCTGTTATTGCCTTCCAGCTGAAGCTCAGCATGCTAAAACACCCCTCTCAACTGTGTAATTGTTCCCTACTTCATGGATTTGTGTGCGCGCGTATGTGTGTGTGTATCTGTGCACCTAAACATTTGCCCAAGCAAGCTGACATTGCCCTCTTGATTTTCAGGAGATTCCTTTCTGATCAAATCCCACTGAATAAAGATGATAAACCTATCCATAAATATGAAATGTATATTTCAGTGTGATAGATAGTTGGCCATGGTTGTGTGGGACCTCCTCCATGCACGCAAGAGATTGCATAGGTTACAGCAAACTGCAGCCACTCAACGGCTATTGACTTTTTGAAAAACTCTGGACTCCAGGTGATTTGAAAGTTCTATCTGTGGTAGCCGATTAAAATATGCAAGGCATTGTTTATGCTTTATTCCACAAGCAATAAGGTTGCAAATATGAATAAGATAGAGAATTCCTGTGATCAAATCAATAAATAATCAACATGAGGCCTGGTATTTTTTAGGATATATTTTTTAGGATATATATATTGAAAATACAGAAATGTATAGAAACCAGTCTTCAGTAAAATTATTTATTGGGACTACAGTTTCCAGACCAAAGTGGCTGTAGATTCTGGCAGGTATGAGCCCAAAAAGTAAATTTGTGAAGCTCTGCTAGAGCCCCAAACCACCAACGAATAGCTTGCCCCGTATTTGCTACTATTAACTTTAACAAGACCTTAAAAGCCTGCCCCAGGAGCCAAATTGTTCTACCAATATTGGTCAGTTTTATTATGTGTGAAATTGAATTCAGTTTCTCCACCTTCATTTGGACACACACCATGAAGTCAAAAGAGCCTGGGCTGTGCAAGTACAATTAAGGGAGGATTCAGATAAACCACACATCAGATCTAATTTCCTTCCTAGGGCCCCCCACCTCAAGCCTGTCAGGCATCTCAGAAGGAGCCAGATGTGCACAGAATTCCAAATGGTCTGGTTCCCAGCTTGTAATAGGAAAGACATCATGAAGTGATTGCAGGCTCTTAATAGTAACCCCATCTATCTATAAAAACAAAAACCAGTTCAATATATCATGTTAAAACCCCAAATTAAGTTTAAAATGGTAGTCCCTACTTAAAAGCGATCAGTTGCTTGCAGTGTTTTCCACATCAGCTGGGATCCACTCCCAATCCAATGATATTTAGATGTGGGGAAACATCTACAGTGCAACTCTACACTGAGTCAAACCATGCAAAGGTCTATCTAGCTCAGGATTGGTAACTATGACTGGCGGTGGTCCTCTGAGGTCTTAAGCAGGACATTTTTCCTAATCTAACCTGGAGACCCTGGTAGTACCTACTGGTCTCCCATCTATATATCAACCAAAATTGACTGTGTTTAGCTTCTGGAATGAGAAAGGATGGGATGTGTTAAAGTAGGTTGAGACTTCTTGGGGAGAATTTTGCCTGATCCATTTTTTAAAAAGCGGACTTACATTTCCAGACATTTCCAGACTAAGGTCAGGGTTCAGTTATCCTTTGGATCACATACCTCTGCTATACAGTGCTCAGCCCAAAAACTATGTACCAAAAATGGAAATAAAATGAAGAGTTAGGAGTGCAAATACATATATTAGGAAGAGATACTAATAAAAATGCATATGTTATGCAATTGAGGTTTATTGGGGAAATTATATATAATCCAGAAAGGCTAATTTGGTGGGAGATGGAATCATCAGAATTACAGGCAGATATAGAAAAATATTTATTTGGTATAATTAAGAAAGATAAAATAAGGGAAATTAATAACCCATTTTTAAAGACATTGTTAAATATATGGTATAAGTGCAAAAAGAATTTATGTTCATCATATTCCCCACTTGGATTAGTGACAGAAATAGAAAATTTTCCTACCAATATGAAAGTGTATGTGGATCTATTTAAAGAAAAGAAAGTGATTAGATTGAAAGATTGGTTGTATAAAATGAGATCGATAGATCAAATGAAACAAACTCTTCAGAATAGGAGCATTTCATGGTTGAATTATATACAATTAGAAAGATGGACTAATGAATGGGTAAATAAATATAATAAAGGTAGAGAATATACAAAGTACGAACAATTGTTACTGTCATATGAGGACATTCGGATGACTGACTCAGTGAAAGGTACTGTGAGTAAAATTTACTTACTTCTTCTTAATTTAGAGGAAGAGGAAAGTGAGAAAGAAGGATTAAAAATAGTGTGGGAGCAAGATATTGGGAAAAGAATAAATGAAGAAGAATGGAGGATGATATGGAAAATGAGGGTGTTAAGATTTATGTCAGTAAGAATAAAGGAAAAAAAATTTAAACTTAGTTTAAGATGGTATTTAACACCGTCAAAATTAAATAAAATTAATGCCAATCATCCGAATGTCTGTTGGAAATGTGAGAAGGAAATTGGTACATATTTTCATATGTGGTGGGAATGTGAAAAAGTGCAAAGATTTTGGAAACAAATTTTTAAAGAATTAAGCTACATATGTGAAAAAGATATAGAATTTAATGCTGAGATTGCTTTGTTATCAATATTTGAGAATGTGGAATATGACAAAATGACTAAAGAATTGATAACCAATTTATTAACAGCAGCTAGATTGATTATAGCTAGGCAATGGAAATCAAAAGTCGAATTGCAAATTGAAGAATGGTATAAAGAAATATGGAATATAGCAATAAATGATAAATTAACTTGTAACTTAAAGGTTAAGAAAGGAGAGTTGAAAAAAAAATAACTTTTATGATATATGGGGGAGATTTTTGGAATATGTATTAATAAGAGGAAAAGGGAAAGCTCCAAATCAAGAATCAATGCAGTTCTGGAGAAGAGGACAATAGAAGAAGAGGAAGAAGAAGAAGAATAAGGAAGAGGAAGATTATGGCAAGAGGTCCCGCATATGGTGGTGGGGAACACAGTTAAATTGTATTTTAGTTTGTATGTTATATGTTTTTGTTTAAATTTAAAATAAAGAAAAAAAATTAATTAAAAAAATGCATATGTTAGAGAAAGTTACATAGAAAAACAAATGCAATTTTTCATGCATTTGGAAAAAAATGGTGTCTGGTTCAAATTCTAGATGGCAGTCATATGACTGAATACAGTTGTAGGTCATATGAATATATGCCTCACCACTGAACAGTTTCCTCTTTTTCACAAAGTATGGCATACTCTGTTTTTATGTCCAGGTTTTTATATGTGCAATGCCCAGAATAGTGCCATGTGCTAATGGGACAGGATATAAATCTCAGAAATTAAATAAATAAATAAATACTTACAACGACAACCAATCAAACTAGGATAAAATGTGTCTTATCTAGGTAGTCCAGTATGCAATTTAAGAACTTAAATCTTAAGGGTCAGTAATCCAGGTTGTATATTCGGCTCATATATTAGTTCAAAATGAATGCATCAGATGCTTAAAACTAAGTTCAAAAAGCAGTCACTACCACATGTGGTCCTACCATTGGATCCTGGTTTTTTTGCAAAATTTTGCAAATTTTGTAAGGCTTTCAATCAATTTTAAAACGGACAATTAATTACACTTATACTTCACCTTTCCACTGAAAGTAGCAATCAAAGAGGTTTACAAACTTCTTAAAAGAATAAAAATGGGTAAAATCTGATTTAACTAAAAAGCCATAAAATAGGTAGACTAACCCCACAATAGGGACGTGGTGCCACTGTGGGTTAAACCGCGGAAGCCTCTGTGCTGCAGGGTCAGAAGACCAGCAGTCATAAGATCGAATCCACGCGACGGAGTGAGCTCCCGTCGCTTGTCCCAGCTCCTGCCAACCTAGCAGTTCGAAAGCATGCAAATGCAAGTAGATAAATAGGTACCACCTCGGTGGGAAGGTAACGGTGTTCCGTGTCTAGTCGCACTGGCCACGAAACTGTCTTCGGACAAAACGCTGGCTCTATGGCTTGGAAACGGGGATGAGCACCGCGCCCTAGAGTCGGACATGACTGGACTAAATGTCAAGGGGAACCTTTACCTTTACCTTTACCTAACCCCACAATAGAAACCATTAAAATCTAGTAAATACATTAAACCATTAAAAGCAACAAATGATACAATCAAAATCAAAACAGCAGGGCAGGTTAAACATTGCTTGTGAGTCTAATAAGATGTCCCTTCTTAAAATCAGAGTAGAAATAGATTGCAACTCTGAAAGAAATGCATCTCACAGAATGGTAGCCACACAACCCTCTCCCACCTGCTTGCTCAGCAGTCCTCTGAAACTGTTGGCATTTTAAAAGGGCCTCAACTGAAGACCTTAATATGCAGGCCACTCATAATGAGAGAAGCAGTCCCTTAGATAATCAGGCCCCAAGCCATTTCACTTTGTGAATGTGAGCAGAAGAGAGTAGTGAGCAGAAGAGGGTATCCAGCAGACCATCTTGACTGCTGCCATTGTCAAAATTCAGGTAGCCCTTTGCTATATAAAATTTGGCATCCTTTTTCTTCCCCCCTCCCCCCGCTTTTTTTTTTTTTTTTTTAAATGCTGGCAACATGGGCACGATATTGTGCAGAAATATCAGACCATTTCCTGGCTTTTTGAATTATGGGTACAGAAACACAATGTCCCACATTCATAAACTGAAGGTTTATTTGTAAAATTGAATATATTGAATATAAGTAGATTGCAGGTAGGTAGATAACTGGGAAATATTTGCATGTTGCAGAGGGTCCTACCTGTTAACAATCTATAAACTGAACTAATTTACCTTAAAAGTGACTCATCTGAAGTTAAAAATTCAGCACTTCTGAATTTAAAGGCACCGATTTTAATGGAGTTGATTTCAAGTGCCGTGTGGAAATGCAGTCTTCACACTTTCAGAGAGGTCTTACTGAGTCCAACCAGGTTATAACAGATGTCAGCATATCATGCTGAGGCGAAGGAAACTTATGCAAAACACTCTCACCAAGGGGCAGACAAGACTGAGGAAAAAAGATAAGGTTCGTGCTTGGTGGTATTTCTTCTCAATTAAATATAAATGC